>CM075347.1:72556562-73789375 GCA_037693485.1 Kitagawia praeruptora
CAGACATGATGCAAGGTGTTGAATGGCATCTTACTCAAAATGATTTCCTTTTGCATGCAAGGAAGTTAATGTGCATGTTTAACACTAAATATAATAGCTAATTTATTTTATCTGCTTTATTTAAGTTAAATAGAATTCAGGATGGATGAACTGAAGCAACCGATCATGTGTAATTTGTGAGGCAATGCCTATTCAAGTATCAAATATAGCCAAGTTCGTGCTTCCATTTCAAAATTGCGGTTGTCATGGGCTTGCTCCTCATAATGGGCTTGCATACCTTTTGTTGCGTATATCTCATGTGAAGGTCGAGAATTTACTTGCTCCTCATAATGTCATTGGTTTAAGATGAAAATTGATAACACATTGGTGTAGAGTATTCATGTCTTAAATACATTTTTAACAAAAGTGGTTCCAGAAAGAGAACTACATTGGTCGTTGAATGAGGAAGAGGGGAGGGGGAGAACTACTAGAAGAACAAATAACAACATTTGTCTTGCTACATTTTGTATGATTTAGAATGAGGCCCATGCCTTACTATGATTTGTACAGTTCTAACATTTTTATTTTTTTCAGGGGATATTACAGATTCAAATGGATCTCAAAGAAAATGGCGTTGGCCGTCATTATCAAATATCAGGCATTACATGAAGGACTACCAAAAAGGTTACTCACTACAATTTTATTTGATCAAGATGTGTTGCAAATTGTTGAGAATCAGACGTAACCCAGCACATGAAACCATCCATTTAGTTGGGCAT
This sequence comes from Kitagawia praeruptora, assembly GCA_037693485.1. Classification (NCBI taxonomy): domain Eukaryota; kingdom Viridiplantae; phylum Streptophyta; class Magnoliopsida; order Apiales; family Apiaceae; genus Kitagawia; species Kitagawia praeruptora. Next base: position 72,557,321 of record CM075347.1, read on the forward strand.
GATAAATTAAAGTTCCAGAGTTGTTCCAGAGAGCTATGAATTGTAAAGTTACTTTCTTAGTTGCCAATTTCTTCAGTAGATACTATGGACAATTTGGTTATTGAAAGAAACAGTGTTCTACACACATATAGTGATAAGCTATGTATGTAGAAGTATTGGGCTCATTCCTGAAACAATTGTTGAGCTTGTTAATTATCGATTAAGGCAGCTCGGGTAAATTAAGACTTAGAGGCATGAACCTTGAAAGTTATATAAAACATATTATGCACATTTCATACGATACTAGAAAATGACCCGTGCCTGCGGGTTATTATGCTAGTATATCTAATAGGACAACAGGGGGTTTCCCTGAGCAAATTTAATCATAGGCTCGGCTCCTCCGAACCTCCTCCGAACCTCACTCCAAACCTAATTCTAATTTAATTATTTGTAAAAATATTGTAATAAAGGAGGTTTGAACCCATGACCTTGCACAACTAAGTTAAACATCATAACCAATTGAGCTATGTGAACAATTGAGTTTTTATTAAAAATCATTAACCACATACATAAATATTTTTTTTATGCATATATACATATATACATGAATACATAAATGAATATATACATGCATGCATAAATACATACATACATACATATATAGTTATATACACACATACATACATTCATACATACATACATACATTTATGCTATATAATCTATTAATATTCATTATTTGTAATCTATTAATTGTTGTATAATTTATATACATATTTATACATACATACATACACATGTACAAACATAAATACATACTTAAACATCATAACAAATTACACATATTTATACATACATACACATGTACAAACATAAATACATACTTAAACATTATAACCAATTGAGCCATGTGAACATTTTAGTTTATATTAAAAATCATTAACACATACATAAATATTTTTTTGTTTATACATACATACATGCATACGTACATGCATACATACATGAATATATGCATACATACATACATACATACATACATACATACATGAATACATACACACACATACATACATGCATACATACATACATACATATATATACACACATACATACATACATATATACATACATACATACATACATTTATGTTGTATAATTTATTAATATTCATTATTTGTATTCTAATAATTGTTGTATAATTTATATACACATTTATACATACATACACATGTACATAGGGGTTTCCCTGAGTAAATTTAATCATAGGCTCGGCTCCTCCGAACCTCCCCCGAACCTCACTCCAAACCTAATTCTAATCTAATTATTTGTAAAAACATTGTAATAAAGGAGGTTTGAACCCATGACCTTGCACAACTAAGTTAAACATCATAACAAATTGAGCTATGTGAACATTTGAGTTTTTATTAAAAATCATTAACCACATACATAAATATATTTTTTATGCATACATACATGAATACATAAATGAATATATACATGCATGCATAAATACATACATACATATATATATATAGTTATATACACACATACATACATACATACATACATACATTTATGCTGTATAATATATTAATATTCATTATTTGTAATCTATTAATTGTTGTATAATTTATATACATATTTATACATACATACATACACATGTACAAACATAAATACATACATAAACATCATAACAAATTATACATATTTATACATACATACACATGTACAAACATAAATACATACTTAAACATTATAACCAATTGAGCTATGTGAACATTTTAGTTTATATTAAAATTCATTAACACATACATAAATATTTTTTTGTTTATACATACATACATACATGCATACATACATGAATACATACATGAATATATGCATACATACATACATACATGCATACACACACATACATACATGCATACATACATACATACATATATACACACATACATACATACATACATACATACATACATACATTTATGTTGTATAATCTATTAATATTCATTATTTGTATTCTAATAATTGTTGTATAATTTATATACACATTTATACATACATACATATGTACAAACATAAATACATACATATATAAATTTTTATGGATAGATACTAATTTATTATAATATTCACTAATATATACCATATCTCATTAATCATTTTAGATCTACTATAAATATTTATGAATTAAATACTATAAAAAATATCACAATACAAAAAAAACCTTCATGTGTATATAAATATAATACAAACTTGTATTAAGATTAACTATCGTAAAATTCATCAATCACATCTTTAATACGTAAACGTACAAAAAAAATATAACAAACATGTGTATATATATATCTAATATAGCAAATGGGGGTTTCCATGAGCAAATGTTTTCATATAAAAAGTCATATTTACCCCTACTAATTATATCTATGTTATATTTTCGGGGACTATTTAGGGTAATGCAATAATAACATATTTATTACATATAATAACTGATATGAACTAATATGCATTTATTATTATGTAATTAATACTTGTATGTATCTCTGTATCCATCCATGTTAACTCTATATATTTAAATTTCGAAGTATGGTTTTGATCTTAACATTGACCTATTTATTACATATCGTTCAAGTTTGCTTTAACAAAATAAAGCATAGCGTAAAATATAAAACAGATTTAATTCAACCAGAATTATAATTTGCATGTTACGATCGGATATTGCATAAATTCTGTTTTCTCATAACAATTGCTGTGAATGTTAGGAATAATTCATGAGTTGTGATGTTAAGAATAGAATTTTACTTATACTTCTTGTATATCCTGATTTATAAAGGATTTAGCACTTTGTATAGGAAATATGTGTTACAGTTATCTGTAAAGTTTATTCAGGAATGAACAGTGCATCGAGTACTACATGTCAGGAACTGAGATTGAATCCTGATATGTCAAGTTAACTACTGATCAAGTACTGATGGGATGGTCAGATCCTGATGTAAGATGGAATCCTGATATCAGTCGTGTTACTGATGATGTCATTATGGATGCTACAGAAACCGGCAAGTGCTATAAAACAGGATCGTTGTTTGAAGAACAAGCAAGAAGGTATTATGAAGGAAAGGATTTTCTATTGATGGAAACTATCAACTGGACGGCAGAACATTATCATGTATAGATTATCTTTCTGTGATTAGTTGATAGGAAGCATTATAAATATTCTCTCTATGTCATTGTAAAAAGAGTTCGTAAGTCGTAGTTCGTGTGCGTAGCTCTGTATAAGGTTTGTATTCGAAAGATCGAAACAAACAGAGAGAGAAATTTGTATTGTCAGCAGCTGCTAAAGGTATTTGTACACCTTTGGTAGAGTTTGTATTTAATCTTATTAATACAAACATAATTTGATTCATTCGTTTATTCTTGTTCATATAACCAAGCAAAAATCAGACACGATTATATAACTTATATTCAACCCCCCCTTCTACAAGTTATTCGAGTTAACAATTGGTATCAGAGCAGGTTGATTTCGAATAATCATAAAGATCTGCAATCATGTCTGGTTACAAGGATGGGAATACTAAGATTCCTATGCTCAAGAGAAACGAATATACTCTATGGGAAGTAAAGATGTTGCATCATCTGGAAGCAACAGATCCTGATTATCTTGACAGAATCAGAGATGGACATTTTATCCCAACTAAGGTTGTTGGACAAGCAACTGTTGATGGTCAAGTTGTTCCAGAACATATAGCAGAGAAGCCAAAATCTGAGTGGTCAGATAAGGACAAGGAGAATGTTCTTAAAGATGCTAAAGTGAGAAACATATTATTCAACAGTCTTGATTCTGTTCTCACTAACTATGTTCTCTCTTGTAAACTGCTAAGGATATATGGGACAATCTTAAGGTTCACTGTGAAGGAACTAAGCCTGTCAGGAAGAATATGAGGACACTACTTATACAACAGTATGAGTACTTTGAATCCAAGTCTGGTGAGTCACTTACTGATACCTTTGATAGGTTTACAAAACTCATCAATGAGATGGCCATGCATGGTAAATATTATGACTTGGAGGATATGAATACAAAGTTCATGAAAGTTTTGCATGATTTCTACAATGAGAAGATATCTACGATTGAGGAAGCTAATGATCTGGATGAGATATCATTAGAGGCAGTATATAGAAAATTGAGAGCTTATGAACTTGACAAGCAGCAGAAGAAGAGCAGGAGTGAAGGAAAGATGAAGACTGTTGCACTTACTGCTCAATCTGAATTAAAGAAGCTTCCGGAAGAACAGCATGAAGAGATTGCTGTAAAGAACTCAAGGAAGAAGAAAAGCAAAGAAAGTTCTGAGTCAGAGACTACTGATATGGACTCTGACAACAATGATTCTGAATCTGAGAATTGTAACGAGCTTGGACACTTTGCTAGTGAGTGTAAGAAGCCTAGGAATTCAGGAAAGGGTAATGCACTTATGGTCACACAGAAGGATTGGGCTGATTCCAATGATTCTGAAGATGAATTGGATTATGACAACATTGCACTGATGGCAAATGTTTCAGACAAACCTGGATCTCCAAAGAAAACTTCTCCATCCTCTGTTAAGGTATCACTTCACTCTCTTGATTCATTTGATAACTTAAATTCTGATGAAATTAGATCTATCCATGCTGAGTTTAAGAATCTTATGACTAATTTTAGAATTCTTACTTGTGAAAGAGATGAACTTAAGATTAAGAATGATAAATTAGTTGATAGAAATAATTTTCTTGAATCTGAGTTAATTCAAATGGAAGAATACAAGTTAAGTTCTGATAAAGCTAAGCATGATTACAGTGTTATTCTTGAGGCTTATGACTATGTCAGAAAAGAACTAGAGGAAGAGAGAGATGTGATTAAGACCATTAACATTTCTGGTAAAAAGACACAAGAAATCATCGAAAATGGAATTCGTGGTAAGGTAAATGGTTTATGTTTCGATAAGGCTAGACAAGAAGAAAAAGTAGTTATTGTCAATGATGATAGTAAAGTAGAAGCTAGCACATCTAAATCTGAAGGTAAGAAAATTGTTTCTGAACCTAATCATGTTAAATTTGTTAATTCAAAAGGTACCCCTGTTGTACACAAAAGGATTAACAATAGTAATTCAGATGAGAAAGTGTTAGAGAAACCTAAGAAACATAGGGTTTCTGTCTAAGTCTCAGTTGAAACAGAGATTAGATGGTCTTTCAGAGTCTAGCAAGATCAAAAGAAATAGGAATGGAAAAGAAGGTATTAACAAAGAGAATAATTACAAGAATGTACCTGATGCACCTAGGAAAAAATGCTATAAGTGTGGAAATCCTAATCATTTGGCCCTAGACTGCAATCAAAAACCTTCTTGGAAAACTAAGTCCAGATTCCCCAAGACTCAAAAAATTCAATACCAACCACAGAAAGCTTGTTATCATTGTGGTAGTTTACTTCATTCCATTTATATGTGTAGAGAATATCATGAACTGTATTATGACTATTATTCTTTGAAATCTGAAACTCCTAGTCACAAACAGTTTGTGAAATCAGAGTCTAAGGTTGACTCTGCAACAGGTAAAGTAAAGGTAAAATCCTCAAAGCCTGTTGTTTCTAAATCTAGTAAGAAAGGATCCAATCAATGTTGGGTCCTAAAAAATTCTAACTAGTTACTTTTTGTTTGCAGGGCACAGGAAAGAAGCATTAAATTATCTTGGACAGTGGATGCTCTGGACATATGACTGGAAAGAAGTCCCTGCTTACAAAGTTTGAGAGGAAATCTGGCCCAGTAATATCTTTTGGAGATGGCAACAAAGGAGAAACTCTGGGATATGGCTCAATTGTTTTGGGGAATGTCATCATAGAAAATGTAGCACTTGTTGAAGGCTTGAAACATACTCTTTTAAGCATAAGTCAACTGGGTGATAAAAGTTACAAATCAATCTTTGACAGAGATGGATGCAAAATATTGAATATGCAGAATAGAGACATTGTTCTAACTGGTCAAAGACATGGTAACATATATGAAGCCAGCTTAAGTGATACATCTAAAGGAATTGTTAGATGTCTCTACAGCAAAGCAACAAGTGATGAAAGCTGGAATTGGCACAAGAAACTCTCACATCTCAACTTCAAGAAGCTTAATCAACTTGTTAAGCACAATCTGGTGAGAGGCCTACCTCAGGCAAATTATGTGCAAGATGGACTTTGTGATGCATGTCAGCTTGGAAAGCAAAGAAGAACCACTTTCAAGAGCAAGACTGAAAATTCAATTACTGAACCATTTCACATCCTACATCTTGATCTGTTTGGTCCAGTAAACATTATGTCTATCAGCAAGAAAAGATTTGCTCTAGTGATAGTGGATGATTTCACAAGGTTCACATGGGTGTTCTTTCTACAAAAGAAGGATGAAGCTCCTCAGCAAATCATTGAACTTGTCAAGAATATTCAGAATAGCTCTGAGTACAAAGTCAAAGTACTTAGGAGTGACAATGGTACAGAATTCAAGAATTCTACAATGGAGGAGTATTGTGCAGACAATGGAATCACTCAACAATTTTCTGCACCTGGTACACCTCAGCAAAATGGTGTAGTGAAAAGAAAGAACAGGACTCTCATAGAGGCAGCAAGAACCATGCTTGCAGATGCAAAACTTCCAACCTACTTTTGGGCAGAAGCTATTAACACTGCATGTTTCACTCAAAACTGTACCTTGGGAAATAGTGATGGAAAAACTTCCTATGAGATGATCAAAGGAAAGAAACCAAGTGTGAAATACTTTCACATCGTTGGATGTAAATGCTATGTCCTAAAAGTTCATCCAGAACAACTTGGAAAATTTGAAGCCAAATCGGATGAAGCAATCTTTCTAGGATATTCAGCATCTAAGGCCTTCAAAGTTTATAATCTCAGAACTCACATTGTTATGGAATCAATTCATGTTGCATTTGATGATAAGAAATTTAGAATTCTGCAAACTGATGAGAGCCATGACAAATTGGAATTTGAAAATCTGAAGAATTCTGAGATACTCTCCAGTGATGATGAAGGTTCTCCAGAAGGAATTTCTATTGCTTCTCAAAGGAATGCTACTGTTGAGGGGGAGCAAATAAATCAAAGAGAACACAGTGATCATCAGGAGCAGACTAGCTATTCAGAGTCTACTCCATCAGGAACTGATCTTTCAGAGTCTACTGAGGAAAGATCAGTAACTAGCAGCAATATGAAATCTACTAATTCTATTGATCAAAGGGGAGTTATTGAAGGCAGAGAGAATTCTTCTACAAAGGATACCACTAACTTAGGGGGAGAGACTAGCAGAGTCAATCTACCACCTTTTAGAAAATGGACAAAGGATCATACTGAAGATTTGATTATTGGTGATCCAAATAGTGGTGTTCGAACTAGAAGATCAATTCAAAATGGATGCTTGTATAGTTGCTTTCTCTCAAAGAATGAACCTAAGAAGGTTGAAGAAGCCTTACAGGATCCTAATTGGGTAATTGCAATGCAGGAGGAGTTAAATGAGTTTAAGAGAAACAAAGTCTGGAAACTGGTACCAAGACCTAAAGATAGATCTATTGTTGGTGCAAGATGGGTTTTCAGAAACAAGCTAGATGAATCTGGTATGATTGTAAGAAATAAAGCAAGACTGGTGGCCAAGGGTTATTCTCAGGAAGAAGGCATTGATTATGATGAGACCTTTGCAATCAGAATGTTTCTTGCATTTGCAGCTCATTCAAAATTCAAGGTATACCAGATGGATGTAAAGAGTGCTTTTCTAAATGGCAAACTTGATGAGGAAGTGTATGTGGAACAACCACCTGGATTTGTTGATCCAAAATTTCCAAATCATGTCTACAAACTTGACAAGGCACTCTATGGACTAAAGCAGGCACCAAGAGCATGGTATGAGACTTTGTCTAAATTTCTTCTTGAAAATGGCTTCACAAGAGGTACAATTGACAAAACTCTATTCTTTAGAAAGATAAAAGGTGAATTGCTTTTAGTTCAAGTTTATGTTGATGATATCATATTTGGTTCTACTAATGAAAAATTGTGTGCTAAGTTTAGCAAGCTTATGCAGTCTAAGTATCAGATGAGCATGATGGGTGAATTAAATTATTTCTTAGGCTTGCAGGTCAAATTGACTGAGACTGGTATTTTCATTAATCAGTCAAAGTATATCAAAGATCTATTAAGAAGGTTTGACTTTCAAGACTGTGCAGTTGCAAAAACACCCATGGCAACAGCCACTAAACTAGACTCTGATCCTAAGGGAAAGAGTGTGGATAATACTAGTTATAGAGGCATGATAGCCTCATTGTTATATCTAACTACAAGTAGACCAGATATAATGTTTTCTACCTGTTTATGTGCTAGATTCCAAAGTGATCCTAAGGAATCTCATTTAATTGCTATGAAGAGAATTTTTAGATATCTCAAAGGAACTCCAAATCTTGGTTTGTGGTATCCTAGAGAATCTGATTTCTTCCTAATTGGCTATTCAGACTCTGATTATGCAGGGTGTAAGATAGACAGGAAAAGCACTACAGGTACATGTCAATTCTTGGGAAATAGATTGATTTCTTGGGCAAGCAAGAAGCAACAATCTGTCTCAACCTCAACTGCAGAAGCTGAGTACATAGCAGCAGGCAGTTGTTGTGCACAGATCCTTTGGATAAGAAATCAGTTGATGGATTATAGTATGACACTTAGTAATATTCCTATGTTTTGTGATAATACTAGTGCTATCAAAATTGCAGAAAATCCAGTTCAACATTCAAGGACTAAGCACATTGATGTCAGGTATCATTTTATTAGAGAACATATTGAGAATGGTACTGTGGAACTTCATTTTGTTCCTACTGACAAACAGCTTGCAGATATTCTAACTAAACCACTTGATGAGACTACATTCAGTAGATTAGTAAGTGAGTTAGGAATGTTAAATTTCTAGATCTTTAACATCTGCAAAAGTAGCAAGGTATGTTGTTTTTAGCTTATAGACTTGATATTCTTGTCAGGATCTATATTTGATTGTTAAATGCTTTAGCTATAACACTTTGCCTTGATAAATTTCAGTATGATAGACTTGTTAATAATCATCCGGATTAGAATTGTTATCAGGATGCTGACGTCATCAGTATTGTGTCAGTATCAGGATTGTGAAAATTGTTTCAGATCCTGACGTTTACTTTGTGTAATAATCTAATTCTGTGATGTATTAAGTCTATGCCAGCAAGTTTTAATATTTGCATACTGATAATTTATACATCATTCAATAATCAAAAGACAAGTAGATAATAAGAAATTGTATTTTCATTAATTGAAAGCATTACATACATGGAAATGAAATACAACATCTTTTTGTCTAACTTCTACTGATAATCCTGTAATTGTCTAATGATATGGATTCTGAGATACAGGACAAGGAGCATCTCAAGAAATCCATCAGGGGATTTGAACAGCCTCGTCTACTCTTGGATTCCTTGTCTGGGTGACATGAATGAGAGTAGCTAACTTAAATGTATAGCATCCCCATCAAGATCAACCTCAGACTCTCGGCCAAATTCTTCATCCTCAAGTTTTGAGGAGGTTAGGGGAAGATTGTATCCAACAGATGGATGTTCTAGGAGAAACCTCTGGATATTATCTAAAACTACTCCATTCATGACTAGTTCGATGAGAAAAGTCGTCTCTTCAAAGAGATGATCAAGGATCAAGAACAGGATGTTCATCGACTGTGAAAAACCTAAAGAATGAGTTTGAATGGAATTTTGGTTTGAGAATCATTGTTGAGAAGAAAAGAAATTGAAAGTTGTATGGAGAATGGCATAAGGCGTCTGTTTCTTTTATAGAAAGACGTGAGAAGCTGAATAGTCACTTGGAACTATCAATGAAGTCAAATGCTAATTATCGCGTGTGACTGTATTTCTTATATTTTCAAGAAATGTCGAATATATCTAACCAATTGATTTTGTTCAGATTAATTGTTTATTTCTTTTTCAGATATAAAAAAAATGCCACGTGGAAACTCCATTTAAGTCTCTGGAATCAGGATGATATTGATCAGGATTTCAAGTGTGACCATCGGGATTTGAGAATTATTATTTTTAAATCACATTGCATTTTGTGATTATTTTGATGAGAGGTCACAACAGGAAAAGGAAGCTGATCAGTATTGATTTTTTATCTTAATAATACCCTGATTTATTTCATGAAAATCAATTTTGGATTTATTTTCCAAAAATCGTGGGTAACCGCACTTTTCAGGGACTGACACCTGTCAATCTACGTGTCGACGTGGGATAGTGGTCTGAAAGATTTGTGAAATATATTTGTTTTGAAACTCTAATCGTGTAATTGCTTTCTCTAATTTCACATTCTCTAAAGCAAAAACACTCTCGAGTTTTCAAAATCACTAATCCATTTCAAGAATTTTTCAAGTTCTTTTCAGATCAAAAATGGCAGCTCAAAGAAGATTACCTAAATCAGTAGCCTTCAAGTTTGGTGACTTCGATTTTATGACGAACAATCATGTAGCAGCTATCACCAACAAGGAAGGAGTGTCAACTGATTTTCAACCAATCATGAACTTTCTGGCGTATGGACCATTAAGTTATGCATTGACAGTATCTCCACAGATTAATCAAGCAGCTGTTACACAAGCTTGGGAGAATGCTGAGGTAATTGATTCTACTCAGAGTCAATCAGGTAAGATTGTTCTACACTTAGGACAAGATTCTTTTGATATTACTGAATCTGTTGTTAATTCAGTACTTCACTTACCTGTTAGTTTGAATTATGAGAATTACCATCTGATGATGATGTAAGAACTATGTTATCTGCATTAGGTTATAATGGACCTTTAGATAACATGAGCCAGCTAAGAAGATCTTGTCTTAGGAAAGAATGGTCTTTCTTCTTTAATCAATTAGCTAAATGCTTTACTGGTAAATGTAGTTCTTTTGATCAAATTACTTTTGTTACTTCACATATTGCTTACAGTTTGCTTTATGACAGAGTAATTAATATTGGTCACATTATCTTAAATCAGATGAGTATTAAACTTGGGTTAAGAGATCAAAACAGGAAAATGGTTTATTATCATAGATTTATGCAAATGTTTATTAACCATTTTATTCCTGATGTTGAAACTAGATTTGGTAGAGAACATTGTGTTTCTTCTTATGTACAGCAAAAGAGAATTTTCTCTGACATTATAAAGAAGGACAATGAAAAGAATCTAGATGAAATACCTGCAATTCATTATCCACATCATGTTCAAGTAATTCTTAAAACTCATCTTCCTATTCTCTACAATTCTTCTTTCTTTTATGGTGAAATGGCTCAGGAATCTCATTTGGAGGAGAACCCACCCGTGTCTACCCAAGTAGCCCAAAACATTATAGTCTCTGAAACAATTCAAGAACGAAGTTTTAATCCACAGCCTATTGTTTCAAAGAAACCAACCTCTGGTGTTTCTCAAAAGACATCAGTTGTAAGGAAGAGAAGATTTGTTGTGTCAAGTAGTAGTAGTTCTAGTTAAGATGATGATAATATATCTCTTGCTGAGAGAGAAAAATTGAAGGCTGCAATTCGACTTTCTAAGCTAGGACAAAGAGATGAAGCACCTAGTCACAGCCAGGCTGCAGTTTCTCAAAAGACTGTAGTACTTAAAAAGGGAAAACAGTTATTGGATACTGTCTCTCAAAAGACTGTGTCTATTGAAAAAAGATCTCATCCCAAGATCACTTCTGTGTCTACACCTCTTGAGTCTTCTCAGGATAAATCTTTTGCTCACTATACCAGGAGAACAAGGAGAAAGATTCAATTGTCACCTACACACACAGAGTCTAGTCCAACTAATATCATGCAGGTCTCTACAAATGAAGCTACAATCAAGTCAGCAAATGACCATAGAGATCTGGATATTGATTCTTCATGGGAAACTACATTATCATACAGACTGGCTATGGGACTAATTTCTCTTAAAGTGAAGTTGTCAAGGCCTGTTCTAGATTTTCTGGTTGAAAGAGTACCAAAACTTTTATTTCTAGATGAATATGGACTTCTACATCAAAGACTTGACTTAATGAAGATGTATTTCTATGTATCTGTCAGAAGACAATTAGTCAAGAAATTTGGACTCTCGAAGCATGTTGCACTTCAATCACTTCATGCATATTTATTTGACAAGGATGTCATTATTGAAGATGTTTCAGCTGACGGTGAACAACTGGAGGAAGTAGATAGTGGAATGTAGTCAACAGAAGATACTATTGCACCATTGGTGGATAGTAGGAAAGATCAGATCACAGTCACTACAACACAAGAACCATCTAGTCAGAGGTTGGATGACTCAGGAGCTGTGATAGCTGATGTTGAAAGGTCTTCTGTGATGACTGAAATTGCAAGTGAGAAACCCTATGATATGGGAGGAATAACTTTGACTGATTTTCTTGAAGATCAAACAAATATTATTCAGTCAGAGTCTATCCACCTTGAGGGTGAGTCTCAGCAAACAACACTTAAAGACGGTGATGTACTAACTATGGTGTCTAATGAAGTATTACTGAAGACATCAGAGTCTAGTAGAGAACCTGAAAGTGGTATACTGGAGCCTGTAGTCTCTGGAAGGAAAGAAGATGATTGTAAGGGTTCATAGATTATAGCAGCTCACTCCTTGGAGAAAACCTCAAGCCCCATGCCAAATGAGGAACCCTCTCTCCATGTGAGTTCAGGTATAAAACTTCTTCTAAACTCTATTTTTCTGTAGGTCATGAGAGCACTTATCCAAATTTGAGTGATACACTTGAAAAGATGGATATTAATCCACAATCAAAGCGGCTGGCTCCTGACCAGGCAAAAGGAGAGGTAGAAAGAGTGTTGACTTTAGATAGTCATAGTGAGATTAAGGGTATGGATGATCAACTCCATAGTAAGGGAGAGAAAATTAGGAAACCACCATCATTTGATTTCTTGGATCATGTTTTTCCTGAATCTTGGTCTAATAATCTTGGTATGGATGCTGGTACTTAATCTTTTATCAAGGTGTATGAGAAGAATGACTTAGCAAAGCACAACTCAAATCCAGAAGTAAAAGCTCAGAAGCAAAAAGAAAGGCTTGCAGGAATTATAAACATAAGAGGTGAAAGGCTAAGACAAACTTCTACACCATCAGTACCAGAAGATATTTCTAATGATCCAAGTATTCCTTTGTTTGTACTACCAATATCATCAAGAATTGAGACATCAACAGTATCTGATCAATCTAAGGAGGAGTCAGGTTTTGTACATGTTAGTACACAGAATACTGGTGAAGGACAAGATGATCATATTGCAGCTTCAGATCAGAAAGATGAAGATGTTTGTAAATCTAATCGAGTTTTATTACTTGAATATCATTCTACACAAGCAACTTCTTCTACAAGAATTGAATCTGAAGATATTCCAAACACTTCCAAAATTGAAGTCAATTCTGAAGTTTTACAAGATATTCAGAAATCTCAAGTTGAAATTCAATCAAGACTTCAAACACTTGAAGATAACCAAGTCACTATTATGGAAAATCAAGCAGTTCTGATGAATCTCATTTGTTCTGTTACTGAATCTCTTGGAATTAATGTTGCTGATGTCAAAAAGGGGGAGATAAAGACAATTCAAAGACAACAACAACAATAGACTGGGGATAAAAGAAGAACTGGGGGAGATAAAGATTGTGACAGAGGTGAATCTCATTATGGAAGTGGTAAAGGAAAAGAAGCATCAAATAGTTGAATTCTTTCTTTTAAGTACTGGATACTATGTCTATATCTAAAAGAGGAGGTACTTAAAAGGTACTTAACTTCATGATTTTTGAATTCATAAATTCTATTCTGATTATATTGTTATATGTTTTGACATCAACAACTCAGATTTATGCTTCAGATTTTAAAGCATAAATAGGGGGAGATTGTTAGGAATAATTCATGAGTTGTGATTTTAAGAATAGAATTTTACTTATACTTCTTGTATATCCTGATTTATAAAGGATTTAGCACTTTGTATAGGAAATATGTGTTACAGTTATCTGTAAAGTTTAGTCAGGAATGAACAGTGCATCGAGTACTACATGTCAGGAACTGAGATTGAGTCCTGATATGTCAAGTTAACTACTGATCAAGTAGATGGGATGGTCAGATCCTGATGTAAGATGGAATCCTGATATCAGTCGTGTTACTGATGATATCATTATGGATGCTACAGAAACTGGCAAGTGCTATGAAACAGGATCGTTGTTTTAAGAACAAGCAAGAAGGTATTATGAAGGAAAGGATTTTCTATTGATGGAAACTATCAACTGGACGGCAGAACATTGTCATGTATAGATTATCTTTCTGTGATTAGTTGATAGGAAGCATTATAAATATTCTCTCTATGTCATTGTAAAAAGAGTTCGTAAGTCGTAGTTCGTGTGCGTAGCTCTGTATAAGGTTTGTATTCGAAAGATCGAAACAAACAGAGAGAGAAATTTGTATTGTTAGCAGCTGCTAAAGGTATTTGTACACCGTTGGTAGAGTTTGTATTTAATCTTATTAATACAAACAGAATTTGATTCATTCGTTTATTCTTGTTCATATAACCAAGCAAAAATCAGACACGATTATATAACTTGTATTCAACCCCCCCCCCCTCTACAAGTTATTCGAGTTAACAGCGAAGATATCAACAATTCAATCCTACATGATCACGAGTAATTCATAATGTTTGTAATCTAGAGTATGCACGTGCCTTGCACGGGCTACGAAACTAGTTACTTTAAGTTAATTTACCCAAACACATACATTTAACTTAAATTTAAAATTTTCACTTTTAACTTAAAGTGAGATAAGTTATACTTTAAATTATAAGTGACTAATTTTAAGTTTAGCCAAACGGCTCTCTATTGGATGATAGATGAGAAGTATCATCTTGATGACCGAAATGATAATTTTGATTATTATTTCTATAAATGAGTATTTTGGATAAATAAATATAAAAAATGAGGTATTTTGTCATTGTATAATATTACATTAAAAATATATAAATATCATTATAGATATCGAATTGGATTTTGTTTCTCAGATTGATTAATCCAAAATCCATATTCGTTGTTAATGGATCGAATCATTTTCTGATCGAATTTTTATTGAATCAAATACTTTTTAATATAATCCATATCCATTAATTAAGTCCCGAATTGAATTGGATCGAATCGAATTTCTGATAAGCCTAACTCAAATGAATATTTTTTTTCATACATTGATTGTTAAAATATACCCTATATTGTTAGATTTTGTTAAAGAAGTTATTAGTGTACATTTTAAGAAAATTGACACTAAACTAAAATATCCATAATGAAATATTATTAAAATATCAAACTATCCTTGCGAAAAAGTATGGTACGTGAAAAATAGAAATATTTGTGTAGGTTTGACATTACAAATTTTGAATCATCAATTAACTAGTGAGTTTTTCTTTTATAGAAATATAAATTTCATTTGTACTCAATTAATCCAAAATTTATTAAAATGAATACTTATTAAAAAAAATATTTAATTTAAATATATAGAAAAAAACAACAATGTAATTCGATAATATTTTTGAGATGCACTTTGTGACTTTTTTTTTTATCCATACGATTGTGTACCTGTACCACTTATGATTTGGCCCAAAATGAGTACTGTAATCTTTATAGTATTGCACGAACAGGATATGTTTAGGCATAGTGTTGGCCCAAAAAGAAATTGCAGAGCAGAGAGAGTTTTCTAGGGTTTGCCCAATTTCAGGTTCATTTCATCTCCATTTGCACTAAAATTTTCTCATATGTTTGTATTAGGCATGATGATTGAGTTTAATTAATTGTTTAGTCATGAAAATATGTGAAATGGTCTGATTATATACATACGCGCATTTTGTTTGTTGTATGTAGGCATTTTGTGAAGTTTCATCATTTACATTAGTTACTAGTAGTATAATTTTTGAGATGTTAGAATGGATATATATACGATTTTTCATTTCGGTTATTTACGGAGAGGTATCATTGAGGTTCCAAACATATGAATACTAGTTTAAACAGCTTCCCTTGCGCCTGAATTTGTAGTTGCAAATGAATTTTAGATGAGATTCAGTTTATCATCGTCAAAAAGGTATTTGAATACTTAATATCATGATCGCTAGATGTTTCTAGTTGTATCTGGTCATCAAGTTTCATCTCAATTGCATCTGTAGAGCCCGAGCTATCTGTATGCTCCATGAAACTTAATCTCAATTACCAAATATGTTTATTTGAAACCACAAATATATGTTTATTTGAAGGGAAAGGCACTGATTTGTTTAATGTAAAAGAAACCACAATACTTTATGCTATAATTCAAAAACTAATTTGTTCTGCCAAACTGAACTGCTTCCATGATTTTTGTTATTCAGCTGGCTAAGTATGTCGTGGTACTAATTAATAGTCTTACAGTTATATCATTATATGTGTGTGTGAAAACAGCTATACTTTACCATTTTGTTAAAAACAGCTAATTAGCTACATATTTATATTTTGTTGTCTTGTCAAAACGAAATGGGTAAAGTGGTGAATAGCTCTCTAAGCTCAACAGATAATTAATTTTGCCCAGTCTAAAGTTAAGTTTTACTTAAAATAGGTGGTTGGGTTTCTATCTTCTATTGCTTGATAATGGCCCTGTATCTTACATTTAGGCAAGTAAAGAATTTTAAATCCATATTTTGTGTTTAGTTGGAATGAAATGAATGGAGCAATGGAAAGAAGTAATACTGCGTCTATTAGAGTTGTAAGAACATAATGTCTAGAAAAAACAAAGAAACTGAGACGAGGATGCCTATTTCTTATGATGACAGTTTGTGAAGGAGAGAGCTGAGAGCTTTAGGTAATTTTTGTGTGAACAAAATGGAAGAGATTGAAAAGATTTACATCGCTTTAGAGAATGCAGATTGATAGAAAGAAATAATGTTAACAGTAAATAAATATTTTTATTAGATAGGCTCATTCCTCCATATATATATGTAGGGTCAGGGTCCCTGGTTTACCAGTTTTCTTTCCACAGTTGTAGTTAAAGGATATGTCATAATTTTCCACGATTAAGATTTAAGAAGAGTGGAAAGTTGGTCATAGGCTCATAGCTAATGTTTGCTACTGTTGTGTTGCCATACATGTCCGTGTATATCCTTCATATTTTAATTCCCTTATTTTAATTGTAAAATAATGCGTATATTGAGATCTTGTCTTTGGAATCCCAACATCCTCATAGGAAACAAATTCCATTCTGCTCGGATCAGGTTTTCTCCTTACTTGTATATCACATATTCACTTTGACCATTCTATTGGCTCCGTTCGCCTACACAAAATACTTGACTATGTTCTTACACAGTACAATTTTTTTTATGATGTACATAACTTTAGCCTGCTTTACATCTGATCAAGACAATCAAAGACTTTTTCCCCCAATTTTTTAAGCAGTCTCCTTGTGGGAGTACTGTCATTACCCCCGAATTCACAAGAAAAAAGTGATGAATGAATGACAGTGGACTAGTATTCTCTCATGTTCTTTTGTGTTTAAATGAAGAGAAGTTAAAGGATGATACATTACTTCCTCTCATGTGTGCCCTAGCTGACTATAAATTAATGGAAGTGAAAAAACTTGTACAGCTATCTTTGGTTTTTCCCTTATGAGAATGTTGACTTGTTTTCTATGCAGCTTGAAAGATTTAGAAGAAGAGGATCATGGCTGGGTTTTTAAGCTTTAATAACCTTGCACCAAAGACCAAAAATATAGTTGTTGCTGGAGGACTGACATCATTTGTCTTTGGGGTGTACTTCTACACCATGAGAGCTGTTGGAGGTACAGATGAACTTCAGATAGCTATTGATAAGTTTGAAGCGGATAAAGGCAAAAGTGAAGCTGAAGTAAAGGCCTGATATCCGTACCACTTATCCAAAGATCTGGGATAATTTTATGTGTAGTTTTGTTTGACGCCAAGGAGATTGTAACTAACCCTACAGAGGTTAAATAAATTACCAAATATTCAGTTGGAGCATGATTCTTTTTGAAATTTATTGTTATATTTTGATAATTATATGGATAATTTTTAGGGCTCTTTTGAAAAATAAATAGGAAAAAGTAAATTTTTGCACATTTACTTTTGTTAAGAAAGACTATTTGCAATTTTACTAAACTAAGCTTCAAATTGCAAAAATACTAACCCTAACCCTAATTCTTCCCCTCCCTCTTTCCTCAATTTCTCTCTCCTCCCCATCAACATACGTTGCCGACTTCAATTGTGTCCCTTTTTCTTTTCTTTTTTTTTTTTTTAAGGTGGTGGCTATTTTGGTGGATTTGGGCCCCGCAGGGGCATATTCAACTGAATTTGCAACTGAATGCAACTAAATTTTTTTTTTTTTAAATTTTTAAAGTGGGGGCTATTTTGGTGGATTTGGGTTTCCTGGCCCCGCAGAGGCATATTCAACCAAATTTGCTATTAATTGTAACTGAATGCAACTAAATTTCTGATTTCATGTTCCATTTGTCAGTTGTCATTTTCGACCACATTTTTTAACTCTATTATATATATATATATATATATATATATATATATATATATATATATATATACTTAAGATGGGTGATATTTTGGTGGATTTAGGTTTCCTGGCCCCGCAGGGGCATATTCAACTAAATTTGCAACTAATTGCAACTGAATGCAACTAAATTTCTGATTTCAACTTCCATTTGTCAGTTGTCATTTTCGACCTCATTTTTTAACTCTATTATATATATATATATATATATATATATATATATATATATATATATATATATATATATATTTAAGATGGGTGATATTTTGGTGGATTTAGGTTTCCTGGCCCCGCAGGGGCATATTCAACTAAATTTGCAACTGAATGCAACTAAATTTCTGATTTCAAGTTCCATTTGTCAGTTGTCATTTTCGACCTCATTTTTGATTTTGAACTCTATTATATATATATATATATATATATATAATAGAGTTCAAAAATGAGGTCGAAAATGACAAATGAAAAATGGAACTTGAAATCAGCAACTTAATTTCTGATTTCAGTTGTATTCATGTTGGGATTTATGGGTGATGGAATAGACAACTTAACTAGTTTTGTTGGTATACTTAGTTTTTACTAAGTAGAACATACTGTCATAGCCTGAAATGTATTCTTGTAATTTAAATAAATACTGTCAAGTAATAAGTGTAATTCTTGGAAGAAGTTCGATTATGTTCAAGCCTCAAGAAATACTTAAGTTCTACAGAAGGAATAAATGTTACTGTCAAACTCTGACAGTAAGGTTACAAGGAAACAACATGTTGCCTAGGTCGACAGCAAGTTTCACGAAGTCGACAGCAAGTTTCAACTTGACAGCAACATTGGCGGAGATTCTAATGACAGCAACTTTGATGTACAGTTTGCGACAGTAAGTTTGGAATTCCTGACAGCAATCTCTGCGGGAAAAACATGCTGTCAATCAAAGCACAACTCTTGACAGCAATCTCTGCGGGAATTCATACTGTCAACCAAAGCAAAATTCTTGACAGTAATATCTGCGGGAAATTCATACTGTCAATCAAAGCGTAATCCATTGACAGCAAACTTTGTGGCAAACATACTGTCATATAGAATTAACCTGATTTAGGAATTTTCAAAGTCAAATTAAACGACAGAGTACATGTTCAAAAGAAGCAGGCATGTTGTAATATTCAACCTTTACAGCAAGCTTGGAAAGTCTATAACTGAAGCTCGAGAGATCACATGGAACAACCTGTAAAGTCTAGAGCAGATAAAATTGAATACGGCTAGATCTGGGTGGCTCAAATGTGGAAAGTATCTTTAAGTTACTTCGTGATGATCACATGGGAATAAATCACGGAATGAGCTGCAAAAGGAATATAACAGCAACTCAACAACCAATGATGATGATGATAGTACAGTAGATTATCACACTATAAATAGAGCACTCTATTTATACAATAGAAAACTCAACAACTGTAATCTCTTGAGTATTTTTAGCTTGAGAATTATTTTGTTCTCAAGGTTGTAGCAAAACTTTGCAAAATAAATAAAACATTTATTTTGTGAAATCCTCGTATTTGATTTTACTTGTGTTTGCATTTCTTCTACTAGTAAATCACAAATTCTATTTAAGTTGTTGAAATAGTTTTTGAAATTTATTAGTATTGCATTCAACCCCCCTTCTGCAATACTTTCCTGGACCAACAACTGGTATCAGAGCAATCAGATTAATACACATATCTGAGATCCAAATGGCAAGTATTCAAAGGTCAAGTAATATCAAGATTCCAGCTTTTGATAAAGAAAACTACAACATATGGAAAAAGAAGATTATGTTATTTATCAAAGCTCAGAATCCACTATTCCTGGGTATTCTGGAAAATGGCCCCTTCATTCCTCAAAAGGAAATCCCAGCTGCTACAGTGAATGATGTAGTAATCCCAGCTCATTGGGTTGCTAAGAAGCCTTCTGAGTATAATGACTCAGAAAAAGAAAAGGTAGCACTAGATGATCATCTGCAACTCATTCTACTAGATGCACTTACCCTGGACAAAGCTATGAGTGGAAATATAATAGCATGCAACTCTGCCAGGGATATGTGGAAAAAGATAGAACTGTTATGTGAAGGAAGTGAAGAGGTCAGAGAGAATCAAAAACAAATACTGGTGTCACAATATGAAGCGTTTATGGGCAAGCATGGAGAAGAGCTAACCCACATGTTTGAAAGATTTAGCAAACTGATAGCTGAGCTTCAAATTCATGGAAAGTTTTATGAAAAGAAAGAAGTCAATATCAAGTTTCTGCTAACTCTTCCAGAACATCTTGAGCACAGAGTAACAGCCATAAGAGAAGGGAGAGACTTAAATTCTGTTTCTCTTGAAACATTGTATGGAGTTCTAAAATCTTATGAACTTGAATATTATCAAAAGAAAGCTATACAAAGTGGATCCAAAGGACTGATGGCAAACATGGCTGGTGCTCTAGTTGCTCAAGGACCATCATATTTTCAAGCAAGTGAGCAAATTCAAAATGATCAACAACCTCAATTTTCATCTGTGAAAATAGAAGAGGTGGTTGAAGATGAAGAAAAGGTTGTCCTTCAACTAGAAGATGTTGAAGATGAAGAATTCTTCACTCTAGAAGAAATGGAGAAAATGGATAATCCAACAATGGCTTTTATGGCAAGAAAATTCAAAAATATAAGGTTCAGGAGGAACAAGCCATATAAGCCTCAAGGTCAATTTCCAAAATATAACCAAGGAAGCTCATCAAAACCTGCTACTGGCACCAAGGGAGGATACAAAACAGGAATGGTAGATAGGTCAAAGTTTAGATGCTACAATTGCAATGAACTTGGTCACTTTGCTACTGAATGCAAAAGACCAAAACAAATACAAAGAATGGAGAGAGGAACTGGGAGTCAATTTAAGAAAGGACAAGGAAAAGCCTATGTGGCTGAAGGAAAATGCTGGGATGAATCTGATAATGAAGAAGAAGAGGAATTTGTGAATTTAGCCTTGATGGCTAGAGAGGATGAAGAAGCATCAACCTCGTCAAGTCAGGGAAAGAAAGGTAAACAGGTCATGTGGATAATCGACAGTGGATGTTCCAAACACATGACTGGTGATATATCCCTGCTATCACAATATGTTGAGAAGGCTGGCCCAACAATAACCTTTGGAGACAACAGCAAAGGTTACACTGTGGGATATGGCTGTTTAAAAGCTGGAAATGTTGTCATTGAAGAAATTTCTCTTGTGGAAGGTTTGAAGCATAATCTGCTCAGTGTCAGTCAATTCACTGACAAAGGATTCAAAGTAAATTTTGGCATGATGGAATGTACAATCCACCACAAGAAGGATAGAAGCCTATCTCTGAAAGGAGTAAGGAAAGGAAGCCTATTTGTTGCAGACTTAAACTCAACAAATGAGGAAAGAATATTTTGCTTCTACAGCAAAGCAAGTGTTGGAGATAGCATGCTTTGGCACAAGAAACTTTCTCATCTCAACTTCAAAACAATGAACATGCTGATGAAGAAGGAATTGGTGAGAGGACTACCTCAACAGGAATTCTGTCAAGAAGGACTGTGTGAAGATTGTCAAATGGGAAAACTGAGGAAAGCAATGCATAAATCAAAGCAACTCAACACTAACACAGAAGCACTCAAGTTGATACACATGGATCTTTTTGGACCAGTGAATGTTCAATCACTATCCAGAAAAAGATATGCACTGGTCATGATAGATGACTATTCTAGGTATACTTGGGTGAAATTTTTAGAATCAAAGGATGAAGCTGCTCAAGAAATCATTGATCACATAAGGGTACTTGACAGGACCCCTGAAGCAAAAGTTCAATTTCTAAGAAGTGACAATGGACCTGAATTCAGAAATGCTACACTTGGAAACTTCTGCAAAGATCAAGGAATTGTTCAAAAATTCTCTGCTGCAAGAACTCCACAGCAAAATGGAGTTGTAGAAAGGAAAAATAGGACTCTTATTGAAGCTGCAAGGACTATGTTGAGTAATGCTAAATTACCAACATATTTCTGGGCAGAAGCCATCAACACTGCTTGTTACACACAGAACAGAACACTAATCAACAAGGCTCATGGCAATACTCCTTACTATCTTTTGACAGGAAAGAAGCCTACTGTTAAGTACTTTCATATTTTTGGAAGCAAGTGCTTTTTGATGAAAGACAACCATGAAAGAAAAGGCAAGTTTGATACTAAAGCATATGAAGGCATTTTCATGGGATATGGGATAGAAAGGACTGCCTACAGAGTCTATATCATGGAGCACAAAACAATTGAAGAAAGTGTCAATGTCACGTTTGATGAAACCAAGTTTCCAGGGCTACATGAGGATGGTCAAATGCAACCCTTCAGATTTGAGAATCAAGGATACTTGGAAAAAGAAGAATTTGTTGATGAAGAACCAAGTCTCATTCAATCAATGGGATATGAGAAAGAATCTGTCAATTCTCATAATCTAAATCAAACCTCAGCTCAATCACAGACAATTTCAGGCATCAATCAACAAGAATGTGAGACTGGAGAATTTGAGCAAAATGAGCAGAATAATGAAAATGGTGGAGAATCAAATCCTCATATTGATGAAAGACAATCTCATCAAACAAGTAGCTTGCCTCAATCAACAAAGTGGAACAGAGATCATACCAGTAATCTAATTATTGGAGATCCCACTACTGGTGTAAGGACAAGGAGGAATATCTCTGCTGAAAGCATGTTTTCATGTTTCTTGTCTCAAATGGAACCAAAAGTAGTTGAAGAAGCATTGTTGGATTCTGATTGGGTGATGGCCATGCAGGAGGAGCTCAATCAATTTGAAAGAAACAATGTTTGGAAACTAGTTCCAAGGCCAAAAGGAAAATCAGTCATTGAGACAAAATGGGTTTTCAGAAACAAGATAGATGAGAGTGGAAATGTGACAAGAAATAAGGCAAGGCTAGTGGCCAAGGGTTACTGTCAACAGGAAGGGATAGATTATGATGAAACATTTGCTCCTGTTGCCAGACTTGAAGCCATAAGAATTTTCTTAGCTTTTGCTGCACACTGCAAATTCAAGGTATTTCAAATGGATGTTAAAAGTGCCTTTCTAAATGGAGAATTAGAAGAAGAAGTGTATGTTGAACAGCCTCCTGGATTTGAAAATGACAAACTGCATAATTTTGTCTACAAGCTGTTCAAAGCTCTATATGGTTTAAAGCAAGCACCAAGAGCCTGGTATGACACTTTATCCACTTTTCTCCTGGAAAATCAATTTATAAGAGGTATGGTGGATAAAACTTTATTCTATAAATACCATGGCAAAGACATCATTCTTGTGCAGATATATGTTGATGACATAATCTTTGGCTCAACAAATGAAAAATTGTGTGAAAAGTTCTCATCTCTAATGAGAAACAAGTATGAAATGAGCATGATGGGAGAATTAGCATTCTTTCTTGGTCTTCAAATCTATCAGAAGAAGGAAGGAATCTTCATCTGTCAATCTAAGTATGTCAAAGAGCTTCTCAAGAAGTTTAACTTAGAAGATTCATCACCTGCCAAGACACCTATCTCAACAGCCACCAAATTAGAGTTAGATCCTAAAGGCAAGAAAGTGGATTCTAGTACCTACAGAGGCATGGTAGGATCATTGCTGTACTTAACAGCAAGCAGGCCAGATATAATGTTTGCTACATGTCTCTGTGCAAGGTTTCAAGCTGATCCAAAAGAATCACACTTAGTTGCAATTAAAAGAATCTTTAGATATCTCAAAGGCACCCCAAATCTAGGTCTTTGGTATCCTAAGGAAACTGGATTTGATCTAATTGGATATTCTGATTCAGACTATGCTGGCTGCAAAATTGACAGAAAAAGTACTACAGGAAGCTGTCAATTTCTTGGGGGGAGATTGGTGTCATGGTTCAGTAAGAAGCAACATTCAGTTTCTACATCAACTGCAGAAGCTGAATATATTGCAGCTGGAAGTTGCTGTGCACAAATTCTTTGGATGAAGAATCAATTAATGGATTATGGACTAAAGTTGTCAAATATTCCTATCTACTGTGACAACACTAGTGCCATAGCCATATCAGACAATCCAGTTCAACACTCCAGAACAAAGCACATTGATATAAGGCATCATTTCATCAGGGAGCATGTTGAAAAAGGAGATGTAAAATTGGTTTATGTTCCAACAGATAAGCAACTTGCAGATATATTCACCAAGCCACTGGATGAAGCAACATTTACCAGGTTGGTGAGTGAATTAGGAATGCTAAATCAGGTATGATCATCTAACTGGTTTATCAATTATAAGAAGCCGAAGCTCATGACAGAAACTTTTAAAGGTACTGTCATGAGAAGTTAAGGTACATTGTGATACTTGTTCAGACAGCATGTTTGCTATGACTATGCTAAAAGGATTTTTAGATATCATGTTTGCTATGACTATGCTAAAAGGATTTTTAGATATCATGTTTGCTATGACTATGCTAAAAGGATTTTTAGATATCATGTTTGCTATGACTATGCTAAAATAGTTTTACATGTCTGTCTTAAATTAATTTTAAGAAATCATGTGTCCTTAACTTAAGTTATGTGTGAACAGTGACAGCATGATCTTATGATAAGTTTACTGTCAGATAAAACTTACTGTCACTCATGAAGCTGATTGACAGAAATGTTGTTAGCGCACAAGTTGCTGTCAATGAAAGTTGCTGTCACAAGAAATTGCTGTCAGAATTGGTAGAGAAAGAAAAGCGCACAGGTTACTGTCAATGAAAGATGCTGTCACGAGAAGTTGCTGTCAAAGATAGTGGAAAGATATATATATTAATTTATATATATATATATACGTATATTTCTTTTCACCAATCCACGATCTAATAGCAACTGCCACGTAATATAGCAAGTGGAGTTAATGGGTAATATCATTATCACACGTTCATTTAAGAGAGGTTAAATCGATTCATATTAGAAACTGAATCTACCGTTTAATCTACTATCACTTTCATTTGCAAAAACCTCTCAACCTTCTGCATCCAAAAACCGCATTTTCTCTCTCATTTTTCAAAGCATTCAACAATGGCACCTAAACAAAGTGTTGCTCAAACCAACTTTGCCGGTATCTTTTCTCCTAATGATGCTGGTGAAAACTTCAAAGGACTTATTTCCTTCTTAAATAAATCCTACCTAGGTCATGCAATAACCTCTTCCCCCAAAATTGATGCTGTTAGAATTGAAAAATTCTGGAAATCAGCAAGTGCTCAAGGAACTGGAGAGAATGAATCAATTAAGTTCAATATAGATGATGAAAGTCATTCTCTTTCAGTAAAGAATATCAATGAGGCTTTGGGTATTGTGTTGACCAGTGAAGAAAGCTTTAAGGAGCTAGCAACTGATGATACTCTGAAGAAGTTCTTTCTGAAGATTGGATATTCAGGATCTAAGATTGATGAAACTTCGGATAAGTGGTATCAAACAGGAGAAATGGACAGGAAATTTCTGAGAAAAGAGTGGAGTATGATTTTTGATGTAATGGTGAAGGTGTTCTCTACCAAGACTACAGGCTGGAATGGAATACCATCATATATCAAGAAGCTCACTCATTCATTAGTCCATGGATACAAGGTGAACATTGGAAAACTGATCATGGCACAGTTGAAAAGCGCAATAGGCAAGAAGGTATCTATCTATCCTCGCTTCTTAACTATGTGTATTAATAATATTTGTGGAAATATTGAGGATACTTCTGATTTTGAAGAATGTCCTGTTTTAAAGAAAAACACTCACACATCTCTTAACACACAAAATTTGAATGCACATATTCCACTATGTTTCACACAACACATGGTAAATCAAGTGCCCAACCTTGATTTTCCATTTCCAACAGGTTACACTGTTTTCACATTAGAGAATGAAGCTGAATTAGACCCAAATTCAGTTAACCCACATTCTACACCATACATTCCACCTAGGGACTCTAGACTACCAAAAGCCCTTAAAATTGCCAAACAGGAATCCAAGAAAAGATCCCTGGAGAGTGAAACTGGTGACAATGTGGTGAGTCAAGAGGGAGTTACTGCACCTAGTGCAGCAAATAAGGATGGTAGTAGAATAGAACCCACAGTAGCCCCTTCTGAGCCTAAGAAGAAGAGAGCTAGAAGGGCCAAGGTTACTGTCAGCCACCCTACAGTTTCCCAAAAGACTGTAGAGGATGATAGGGAAATGAACTCACCTCTAGGTGTCTCTTCTCAACAAGGGACATCTATTGAAATTGGCCTGTCTCCCAAGGCACCTTGTAAAGAGTCTGCACAAACTCAAGAACTCACTCTTGAAGAACCTGTATTTGAAGATACACACATTGAGATAGAGCACGGTGAGGAATTCACTCATACTATTGATGTTCCACAATCTTTTTCTGTGGAACAGCCAATTAATCAATCTGAAATTCAATCTTCTTCTTTCATTCCCACATCTGTTGTTTCTTCTAATCAACCTAGAGAAGGGGACAGTACCAACCCCTCAGGTTTTGATCATCCATCTCAAATCATGGATGAGCCCCCATCTAGTGGTCCACAAGAACCCATTTCTCAAAGTGAAATGGATACCACCCCATCAAACACTGGATTAGATCAAGATGCAAATTTGCCAGAAATTGAAAGAGCCAGCATCTTGATCGATTCCCTCAAAGCATCTTACCCTAGGGAAGTTGCTGTCACAGCCAAAGATGCTGTCAAAGACAAAACAGAAGGTGCTGTCAAACAATCAAGTGACAGTACCATTCTGACAAAAGATACTGTTCAATCACAACTACAAGAAGGATTAGTGGAAGATATCTCTGATGATGACTTGCCCCTTTCAAAGGCCTTCAAGGTAAAATCTACTCTTGTGCATGTTAGTACTGCTCATACTACTGCATCTAGGATGAGTGAGGGAGTGAAAAATCAAAGAGAGATAAAAGAACAGAGAGGTGAGACTAAAAATGAGAGGCAGCCAAATGTGCTGGCAAAAGGAGAGGGACTTGAGCATGTCCAGAGTGAACTTGAGGGAGCCAATAAACAAAAGGCATTAGGCCTTGAGGGAATTTTTGTGAGAGATGATGAGATCATCTATAAAAACACTGAGAGTGTGAGAACCCCAACAGCCTCCATGCCCCAGACTTATCCCTTACCTCCTAAAAGGCTTAGGTCTGGTGGTCCTTCTAAATCCACAAATGACAGGCTCCAAGCACTTGAAAATCGATGTGCTTCAATGGAAAGCAAGCTGGACAACCTGTCATCTACTGTGAAGACTGGTTTTGCTGAAATTCAAGCCACACTACTGTCATTCTCTTCATTGATTCATGCTGCAAACTTAACTAAGGGGGAGAAAATAAAAGATCAGAAAGAGGCTGAGCAACCAGGAAGAAAGGTGGAGTTACAAGGGGAAGCTAGACATGGGGAGCAAAGGAGTAAGGGGGAGCAAGAGAGAGTAAAAACTACTGAGGAGCTTTTTGAAGCTGAAGTAGATGGGGAACAAATGTTAGTATCTAAGGAGGTATTAAGTCAAATACAAGGAAATAAAGCATCCTCAATCAAAATCAGTGAACCAGTTCCTTAGAAGAAAGAATCCACACTGGAGAGGCTATGGAGAGAAAAGGAGGAATCAAAAAAGATGGGTAAAGGCAAAGGCAAGTTGCCTGAATATGTGTTTTCTTCAGAGGTTGTCACTTGGACTGATGGAAGTACATATTCCCAAGAAGAAGCTGACTCAATAACAGTAAGTCATATGGAGAGCACCTTGAATAATAAGGATGAGGAATTCAACAATCTGGTGAATGAAGCAATCACAGTGAGTAAAGGAAAACCTGCTAAGTTGGTAGAAGCCTTGAAAGAAAAGATTGTAAATCTTTCTGTGAAGATTAGCTCAGAGAAGAGGTGGGCAGTTGAAGTGTACCTGAAGAGTGGACATTCAATATTCATAACAACTCAACTGTTGGAAACTTTCTCTGCCAGAGTGCAATACATTCTTGGGATTCTAGTGAAGAAAAACTCTACCATCTTTGATGAAAGTCTCTATATGCAACTGGGCACAATGGTCAACAACAAACTTCCAGAAGTAAGTCTCCAGCCATATGGTGTAAGCTTTAAACAGACAACAGCCAAAGGAACTAAAGGTCTTGGATTCTTAACTCTTGAAGGCAAAACATCTCTAAAAAGCAATGTCATCATGGATGTACTTAAGTTATTGCTGAAAGCACCCATCACCAAGGAAAGGATTCAGGCAGTTAAAGATATTCACAAGATATTGGCAAAGAGAGACATGGAGTACAGTGCAAAAATTAAAAAGCTCATTGCCAAAGCAAATTCAAGCAGAAATGCTCAAGGTGGAAACTGCACTTTTGATGACACCTTGGAAAAAGATGATGATGACAATCAGGATGGAGGTGAAGCTGGAGGACCTAAGAGAACAGAACTGAGAGACTCTTCAAAAGAGCAAACTCAAGTCAAAGAAGCAGAATCAAAGGAAATTTCTAAAAATTCTAGCTCAAGCAAGAAAGTTGATGAAAAGAAAGAGGAAGAAGTACTTGAAGCATTGAAAGGAAATCAAGAAGAAATGAAAATTGACAGTATACATCTTGAAAAAGATACTGTCAACAAAGATGCTGTCAAGGATGTCAACAAAGATGCTGTCAGTCAGGATGAAGTAACAGTCATTGAAGATACTGTCAAAGAAGACATTGTCAGAAGCCCTATAAAAGAAACTGTCAACGATCCTACTGTCAAATCATTCAAGACAGTAAGAATCAAGAGAAAATCAAAAAGACCAACAAAGGGAAAGACTGTCTACAAAGGAGAAGGAAAAGCTACAGGGTTGGGACTCAAGAAACCTATCATGAGAAGAAAAATGAATAGCTTTGAAATGATGCAGCTGAACGCCAAAGAAACAATCACCTCTGTATCCATAGAATTTGATGGACCAAAAGAAGAAGTTGCAAGATACATTCTATGGCAAAACAATGAAAAGTTGATTACAGTGGAATCTGACTTCACTCAGATAACAAAATCAAAGGTGATCTCCAAGAAACTCATACAAACTTCTGAAACAGTAAAACGAAGAATTGATTTCTTCTATCTGGAAAGGATGGTTGAGCTACTGCAAACCTATGATAATGTTTCAAAGAAGATCATGGATCAAGTTCTCAAGTACTATGAAGCTAGACATGTTGAATTTATTGAGAAGTTTGGTGATTGGACACTTCACAATGATGATGATGTCTATCAAATTCTTGGTTTGGAGTATGAAGAAGACAATCCTATTCCTGATTATAACTGGATTGAAATGCGAAAACCTTATTCAGAACATGAAATGAAGATGTATGAAGCAGAGCAAAGGTTCAAAGAAGAATTAGCATCAAGAAAAAAAATCTCGTCAACAGATAGAAGATGAGATTGAAGCTGAAATGAAGAAAAGTTACAGTAAAATCAATAAGATCAACAGTGAAGAATCCAACTATCAGCCATGCGTACTGGACAATCCTTTGAGAATCAAGTATGGCAAAGAAGAAATTTATGTAGATAGTTTCTCTAAATTGAAGACCAGTGTGTTAAAAGAATTATACTGGCAAGTGGTTGGATCAACTAACAGTCTTGAAACACTGTGTTCTTGGGAGCTTGATATGATTCTTGATCAGAGGAGAGGAGAGGATCCCAGCTTGGACAAACAAAGAAGGGAAACTCTAAATCAGTTTCCTGGCAGGAGATTCAAGATGGAGGGAGATGTGCTAAAATTCAGATCAATTGTAAAGCAAAATGTTTACTGGATGGAACTCAGAGATGCATTAAACACTGCTTCCTCAATGATCAGAAAATACATTGTGGAAAATGAAGATGATGCACAGTCCCCTGAAGAAAAAGAGTTAATTGAAAATCTCATAAGAGCTCTAAGGGAAAAGGAGCAAAGTGAAAAGTTCAAATCAAGATAAGTAAAGTTTTTTTTTATTGTGAACTTTTGTGATATATTGTTTGAAAACAATTCAGTTTAATCATTGGTCAGAAATGAAGAGTTTATTCTTTCTGATCTATGTTAGTTAAGTTGTCAGCATGATATTTGTAAATTTGTCCTTATTGTCCATAAAAACAAATTGGGGGAGATTGTTGGGATTTATGGGTGATGGAATAGACAACTTAACTAGTTTTGTTGGTATACTTAGTTTTTACTAAGTAGAACATACTGTCATAGCCTGAAATGTATTCTTGTAATTTAAATAAATACTGTCAAGTAATAAGTGTAATTCTTGGAAAAAGTTCGATTATGTTCAAGCCTCAAGAAATACATAAGTTCTACAGAAGGAATAAATGTTACTGTCAAACTCTGACAGTAAGGTTACAAGGAAACAACATGTTGCCTAGGTCGACAGCAAGTTTCACGAAGTCGACAGCAAGTTTCAACTTGACAGCAACATTGGCGGAGATTCTAATGACAGCAACTTTGATGTACAGTTTGCGACAGTAAGTTTGGAATTCCTGACAGCAATCTCTGCGGGAAAAACATGCTGTCAATCAAAGCACAACTCTTGACAGCAATCTCTGCGGGAATTCATACTCTCAACCAAAGCAAAATTCTTGACAGTAATATCTGCGGGAAATTCATACTGTCAATCAAAGCGTAATCCATTGACAGCAAACTTTGTGGCAAACATACTGTCATATAGAATTAACCTGATTTAGGAATTTTCAAAGTCAAATTAAACGACAGAGTACATGTTCAAAAGAAGCAGGCATGTTGTAATATTCAACCTTTACAGCAAGCTTGGAAAGTCTATAACTGAAGCTCGAGAGATCACATGGAACAACCTGTAAAGTCTAGAGCAGATAAAATTGAATACGGCTAGATCTGGGTGGCTCAAATGTGGAAAGTATCTTTAAGTTACTTCGTGATGATCACATGGGAATAAATCATGGAATGAGCTGCAAAAGGAATATAACAGCAACTCAACAACCAATGATGATGATGATAGTACAGTAGATTATCACACTATAAATAGAGCACTCTATTTATACAATAGAAAACTCAACAACTGTAATCTCTTGAGTATTTGTAGCTTGAGAATTATTTTGTTCTCAAGGTTGTAGCAAAACTTTGCAAAATAAATAAAACATTTATTTTGTGAAATCCTCGTATTTGATTTTACTTGTGTTTGCATTTCTTCTACTAGTAAATCACAAATTCTATTTAAGTTGTTGAAATAGTTTTTGAAATTTATTAGTATTGCATTCAACCCCCCTTCTGCAATACTTTCCTGGACCAACAATTCAGTTGAATATGCCCCTGCGGGGCCTTGCAACCCAAATTCACCAAAATCACCCAAACCAATAATATGTAGTTGCAACTAGTTGAAAGTAGTTGAAAATAGTTGCAACTAGTTGAAAACAGTTGCAACTAGTTGAAAACAGTTGAAAATAGTTGATTTGGTTGAATATTGCCCCTAGCGGGGCCTTGGAACCCAAAATAACTCAAACCAATAATATGTAGTTGCAACTAGTTGTAACTAGTTGAATGTAGTTGAAAATAGTTGCAACTAGTTGAAAACAGTTGAAAATAGTTGATTTGGTTGAATATTGCCCCTGGCGGGGCCTTGGAACCCAAAATAACTCAAACCAATAATATGTAGTTGCAACTAGTTGTAACTAGTTGAAAGTAGTTGAAAATAGTTGCAACTACTTGAAAATAATTGAAAATAGTTGATTTGGTTGAATATTGCCCCTGGCGGGGCCTTGCAACCCAAAGTCACCAAAATCACCCTACCTTTTTTTTCAAAAAAAGAAGTTGAATGTGGTTGCATTTAGTTGAATATTGCCCCTGGCGGGGCCTTGCAACCAAAATCCACCAAAATCACCCCACCTTTTTAAAAAAAAGTTGCATTTGATTGCATACAAAAATCCACCAAAATAGCCCCCATCTTAAAAAAAAAAAAAGTACAGAAGTCGGCAGTGGGCTGAAAGGAGGGAAGGGGAGGGGGAGGGGGAGTGGGTTGGGCTAGGAAGGAGGGAGGAGGAATGTGCCTAGTATTTTTGCAATTTAAAACTTTGTTTGGTAAAATTGCAATTTATTAAGGAAGGTGGTATTTTTGCAAAAAGAAACTTTAAATCTAGTATTCTTGGTAAATATCCTAATTTTTAATATATATATATATATAGAGTCTTACTCCACTATAAACTAAAATTAACTACAAATTAAACACTAATTCAACATTTTATGCTAATCTAATGATCAAACTAGGGGTACCCCAATACAAAAGATGTCTAAAATTCTTGGCTCCGTCCAGCACAAAAAAAGAAGAAGAAGTTACTGTTCAACTGACGTGGCAGTGATGTCAGCAGTGAACAGTATTTTTTTATTTTTTTTGCTGAATGGAGCTAAGAATTTTAAACATTTTTTGTAAAGGTGCCCCTGGCGGGGCCACTAGAATAAATGAAATATAAAATATTTTATGTTACTTTGTATTTAAGGATTGGTTTGTATTTGAGCAAAAACCTATTTTTTTTTTGCTGAATGGAGCCAAGAATTTTAGACATCTTTTGTATTGGGGTACCCCTAGTTTGATCATTAGATTAACATGAAATGTTGAATTAGTGTTTAGTTTTTAGTTTGTAGTGGAGTAAGACTCTATATATATAATCATTTATAATTTTTAGAAATCTTTTATACAATCCAAAACCAATATTACTAAGCAAAATTGGCCACTGAGGCTATAATCTGAGGGTGTGTTCACTTGGAAAGAATGGAATGGGGTAGAAATGGAATGAAAATTGTAAACAAAATTTATGAAGAAAGGGGGATGTTGGGGGAAATAATGAACAAATATGAGGGAGAAGAAGTTTTTTATGATGAAGATTGCAAGGAAAATGATGAAGATTGGGAATGGAGCATTTCTTCCAAAACATGTGGGTTAAAATTCTAGTTCAAATTATTTGGAGAGGAATGAAGCAAGGAATGAAATTTATAAACACTTTCCCCAATCTCCCCCAAATAATAGTATAAATTTCATTCTATTTTCCTCTCATTCCATTCAATCCAAGTGAACATAGCCTGAGTATTGTTTGGCAATGCCTTGAGGTCTTCGTTTATTTAGTTATACTTAAACCAGTAAGGAGTTGGAGTCGAATATAATTTTTCTTTGATTAGTTTTTTCTTGGATCTAGTCAATAATTAAAACTTAACTTGAATTTGATTTGTTTATTTAATTATACATAAAACCATGAGTTCGGCTTGTTTGGAAAAAAAGAAGTAAAGAGCTTGGCTAAAAGCCTATAACTTATCTAAGAACTCCTCCCCGGTTCAATGCATAAACAACCTCAACCTCTTTACTTCCAAATCACCCTATACGATGATAGACATTCGATCTTATTTTTTCTTAATCATCCCCATTCCGAAGTGATTGATAATTTTTTTTCCCTCTTCCTTGTATTTATTTGATAATTTTACTATGTTGGTAATTTAAGGTATGACAAATTTAATAACTTTATAGCAAAGATTAGAAAATTAATTTAACTAGCCTAAGAGCATCTCCAAAAGTGTCCAAGCCTATTATTCTCAGAGATGCTCTGAATAGCCTTCTATCTTTGGAAATTCTACCCACGTATCGATAAACTTGAGAAAGCCACCCATCAGTTTTTAGTTGTAAGCAGAGGAAGGTGTTGAGTTTAAAGCATAAAAAAGCAAAAGTGAAGCTGAAGTATGTATTGCAAAGGCCCGAGAAAGAAGGGATGCTTCAATGTAAAACTTTGTTTTATTTGTAATTCCTGAAAATTGTGGACAATTACTATAAGATAAGATGCCTATAAAAAAAATATATCAAATCAATTAATTTGTAAAACAAGAACATTACAAATTTACAATTGTCTATTCCAGACAAAAAAATACGTATACAGGTAATATGAAAAATATTTATTCATTAAGTGCCATATATGGCTCACAAGATGGTTAAGATAGTCTTCAGCCAAGATCTCAGAAATGTTGTGCAATCCATAATAAATCTGATTCCTATTTTCATCAATAACATCTCAGTGTAAAGAATTGGTTGATCGCAAGTAGATAATACATCCATATCCTGTTTTTGCAACTGAATACTTTTCTAGTAGATTGTTTGGTTGTTTATATAAACAATTGAAGCTAACACTTCGTTTTTACTTTTCAAATATTGAATTTAATTTTATTTTCCAAAACTCAGGCAACCTGATGAATTGTTTATATAAACAATTCAAGGTAACACTTCGTTTTTACTTTTCAAATATCGAATTCAATTTTATTTTCCAATATTCAGGTAACCTGATGAATTATAAAAATGTTTCAGAGGTACAAGGACTCATGGGTATGGAGAACACCAGAATGGATATTTTTAGGAACAAAGGCACGTATGCACCAACGACTCAAATCATGTTCAAGTAGTATGTATATCAAGATTGACAAACCAAGACCTGTAGAGCTTTCAAGTTCCAGTTTTAAGCCATTATGATGCCAAGCTTTTCTTTCTATTCAACCCCAACATATAACTAACAATATAGACACAAGTTCATTGCAATAGTATCTTCTGTTCAATTCATGCTCCAGATCACGATAACATACAACCAAAGCGAAGTTCTAACACTACACCAGTTTAAGTATTAAAGGCCATGTGCTTCAGATAAAACTTATGCACAAATAGAGCACGGCATCAGCGAGCTCTCATCACCACTGTGACATCATAATTAACTAGTTACTGCATTAGTTTGTATTAGTAGGCAGTAAATTTATATTTGATCTATAAATACAGGCATGCCTCATTCTAAAACTTGGAGAAGCAGTTATTAAAATATACACCTACAAGCTTTTACCCCAACTGATTTCTCTCCTGTTTCTATAATCCAGTATTTCAGTTCAGTCTTATCAAGTTAGCAAGTCCATTGCTATTGATTACTGGCTTTGCAGATAACAAATGGCTATTTTCTGGATCAAGTGAAGGAGATCTTTGACTTTAATTTGAATTTTAGTTTAGACTAAATTGGGGTGGATGAAAACAAGCCAGACATACATATATATACACACATATATACACAAAAAAGAAACGTTGAAATACAAAAGGACCAAAATGCGCTCACTGTTGTTAATGTCGTCTAGCTGGATTGTTCGGAGCCCTTTTTTTGCTTTAAAATCATTTGTCTAGCCATGCAAATGTTGAGTATAATAAATTGGCCAACAACGTGCAAAAACAAAATAGTACAAGCCACCAAAATGCAATTGTCATATATAAACCTAAAAACAATATAGTAGATGAGAAGTTTTGCTCAATCATATAAACGGGCACATTGTTAAATTTAAAAGCTAAATTGAATTTCTTCTTGTTCTCAACAAAGCCTAATGCAGACATGCCAAAATGCCACACAATAAAATCACCCTACAGAGGTGATTTTATTAATCATATTTCATATTATGATTAACAATTGTTAGCCAGCCATACTCCCTGGTGGCTTTGGAACGTAGAACACCTATATGTTATCTATAACATATTTTCTTTTGCTAAAGCACAAAACCACATAACAGATTATAGAATAGTTCCCTTTACATTATCATAACAAATCCTCTTACAAAAAAATTCGCATAATTCTTGCATCTCTTGCCTGCAAAGTTACCACAGGTCCACGACCATTATTTATTAGTAAATTAGTTTCCAAAGTCGACGACATAAACCATAAATTTAAAAAACAGAGAGGGTTACCTGACGATTTTACTGACTGCCAGATTGATCGTTGATGGACAGAGAAGTCTTTATTTTTTGAACAAGAAAGGGAAGTGAGTTGATGCTTTCCTGGACTGACTGGTCAACACAGGACTCCAAATCAACAGTGGGGTCTGTACTGGTCTTTTGGAGCTTAGCTGACTCGAATTTATCTCGACAGACCATCAGCGACCTATTTAACTTTTCCTGTAACAACCATATCAGATTATGTTGAATTTACATACTACATTACCAGGACTATGCA
The DNA here is from genome assembly GCA_037693485.1 of Kitagawia praeruptora. Taxonomy (NCBI): domain Eukaryota; kingdom Viridiplantae; phylum Streptophyta; class Magnoliopsida; order Apiales; family Apiaceae; genus Kitagawia; species Kitagawia praeruptora. The sequence continues at coordinate 72,593,921 of CM075347.1, forward strand.
ATTGTGTCCTTCATGAATAAATGTCTAAATGTCACACTCAGCAATATTTTGAAACTTTTCATGTATTGGCCAAAAAGTGAAGTATAAATTTTATAAACAGATGTCCGAGTGTCAAGGGTCTGTCACAGGTAGAATGCAAGTTATACAGTTTACCAATTTAAACCATAGTCCTCCATATAGATAAAAACACCAGAATATAATAGAAGTGTTTAAGCAGTAGAAGATAACAGGCGTCGGTATACTTTTAGCACCGAATGTTTTGCGTAAACATGTAAAAGAGAACCTAGGATATGAAAACTCTTTATAGTCTAAATAAAAGAAACATCATGCATGTCGAGAACATATGACCGACAAATACAGTACATTCACAGCACCTTGTACATCCTAGTGACAGCTGAATATGAACAAGACAAAATTTTCTAATATCTAGTTTATCTCTAATAATATGCAGAACTATTTTTAACAATAACGAAACCCTCTCAAATGCCAATTGCAGATGCATAACGTAGCTTTTATCAAGAATAGTTATTATTAAAAAAGTGCTGTCAGGCTATCTTTTTGGATTTCTGCTCGGTTGCAGGTATGATGCATGAGTTGAAAATATTATGGGTCATAGTACATGGATATATGATCATAGTTTATATAAGACCCTTTCCAACGAACAGTAGTTGTATAGGAAAGCCAGGTCATAACATCATGATTCCTGTTTCTATACAAGAGCACTAACAAAGTTTGGTTGTAGAAGATTACTAAATAATCTAATGACTACTACCAAGGACCAACAGACATGTACGGCCAAAGTACCTGATCTATTTTGCGGAGAACAAAAAGAAGCATAACAATGTTAGGAGTTGCTAAAAGTAAAATGTGTGGTATGTAATTACAAGATTGCTTGGAAAAAAGTGAAGCCCAACCTGATACAAATATCTAATCATTTCTACTGGAATGGCTAAGCAAAAATCAAAACAAATCATGTATTTAAGAAAGATTACTAAAACTACTTATGATCATCTCATCGCTATCGAGAAAGAATTAGCCCAAATAAATATAATTCCCAATCCTATATTTCGATTTGCTACTGCATAACCATTATCTAGACATTAAAACAACACCATCCACATTGTTGCTTTCAAATCAGATGAATTGCTTTCTCTTTCCAATTTATATACTTTTGACCCTGAGGATTAGGAACAGGCTCCTGGGAAAAGACAACTTCCCATGAAAGGGCTTTAATTATTTCTTCCATGTACACCAAAGTACAGTCACTTAAAGCAGGTTTCTACAAACACTTAAACTCCGTTTAGTTGGAATCAAATTAATCAATGGAATGAGGGAAGGAACGGAATGAAAAACGGTGACCAAATTTATAGATGAAAGGGAAAGGATATAAGAGGGAAGAATGAACAAAAATGAGAGAGAGAATATTTGGTATTCGTCCGTAAACTTGCTTTAGCTCATAAATATGTACCTACAATAGAGGACAAGTTTAATGTCATTCCAGCCCGCAAGGTAAAGAATTAGTTTTCTCAGGGCACGATTCAAGTGTATTTGACAAACGGCATTCCAAGAAGATACATATGCACTAAAAAGGGCATGAAAGAGAACAAACGCATAAACAAATCATAATGTCCTGAAAGACATTAACCAATCACATTCCACAAGGGCATACTTGACTAAAATTAAGTAACAAAGTAGAAATAAACACACACAGAGTTGTAGGCAGTGATAATAATTGTATAATTGATAGAGTAAAAAGATAGACCTGGAAGCTAGCTATTTCGTCCTCGACCAAATGGTGAGCAGTGAGTACAGGTACAGTGCAGTTTTCGGTACACATTCCGATGTCTTCCTGTTTCCTCCTGTCAAAACATTCATAGGCACACTTGAAGTATGCTTTCTGCATTTACAAACGTAGGTCATTAGGCGAGAGAGAAAGAGATATAAGTCATTAGGAGGGAGAGCGAGAGAGAGAGAGAGAGAGAGAGAGGAAGAATTATGTTACCTGGAGAGTGAAATTGACATGGTGATGAACCTGGGAAAGTTGGGTTTGGACAGCAGAGTTAACCTGGTCGAGTTTGTGTTTCAGTCTCTCTTGCATTAATCGTTCTTGCGCCGCTGCTATGTGATCCATCTCTCTCTCTCTCTAATTAATGTTTCTGCTTCAACTATTTATATATTTATCTGGGATAACAATTAGTAACAAACAACACTAATGATAATGGACACACGACAATGGGGTTTTAAGGATTTAGAATGAAGCGTTTCTTGCCCAAGGCCCAAGGGTTTAAGAATTTTAATCGGATTAATTCCTAGTATATCCAACAATATAATGACTTACTAAATTCTTGTGTATTGCGAAAAAAAGCCCACAGTATCACAATTTTAGAATAAAATAATGACTAAATTGCATTGTAGTGGCCAAGATATTTTCAATTTTGCATGGAGATGGCTAAATTTTAATTCATGCCAATGTAATGGCTAAATTTTAATTTTTGACACAAAAAAGGTGCTCAGACTCCATTCCGTTAAATCAACATTGACGGCGTTAGTTAGGGTTCTTCATGAAATTTGGGGCTTTTTAATTCATTGATTTTCCGGTTGAATTGATTGTTTGTATAGCTTCATATTGATGCCAAGAGTTCAATTCCATGTTCAATTTCACCATTCTATTGTTAGTTTTGTTAATTCGAATTCTAGGGTTCTTAAGTCAAATTAGGACTTTTTTATTCTGAAATTTTCCAATTGATTTGATGATTCATATAGCTTCTAGGGGTCCTAAGGAGCATGTGTATGTGTTTAATTGCATCGTTGTTTTAAAAGATTGTGTAATTCGATCTTTGAGTTTTAACCGATCATAAAATCAATTCGTTCATGAAATTTGTTGCTTGTCTGTATAAACTGGTTCCATGGTTGGATCGTACATGTTATCAGCTTCGTTTTGACATTAAAAACTCTGAGTTTGATTTAGAAATGATTGAAACCATAGTTGGCCGGAATCCATGTCAAGCTCGTCGGGTTTTGCTCGGATTTGATCGTTTATGGTTGTTTTTGATTCGTTTGTTATGGTTGTAGTACTTTGTAGGATGCCCGGTGATTGTGGAACATGTTAGTGTCGATTTAGTGCGTTAAGGAAGCTCACCGGAGCTGTTGTGGGTCGCCGGAAACTGCAAAATCTCGCCGGATTATTATTAACTAACGCCGTCAATGTTGATTTAATGGAATGGAGTCTGAGCACCTTTTTTGCGTCAAAAATTAAAATTTAGCCATTACGTTGGCATAAATTAAAATTTAGCCACCTCCGTGCAAAATTGAAAATATTTTGACCACTACAGTGCAATTTAGTGTAAAATAATAGAATTACTATGACAAAAAAAAAAATTTGGTTCAAAATATCATAAATGAAGAAATGATATTTCTTCCACAAGTTTTAATTTTTTTTTACCAAAATAACGATTTTCGGAGAGGGTGGCCAAAATTACCGTTGCATTACGCATTACCGAATGCGTAATATAAAAAAACAAAAAATGCCACCTATTACGCATGTAGCAGATGCGTAATATAAAAAAAAAGAAATAAATATGTTACGCATGTATGAAATGCGTAATATAAAAAAAATATATCCATTCAATAGCGTAATAACTTTCACCCATTCTGTACATGTGTAATAAACTGGTATTACACTCATTCCAAACGTGTAAAAAGTTATTATTTGTTTTAAAAAAAATATATTGATGTTACGCATTTAGAAAATGCATAACAGGTGTTACGCATTCTCAAAATGCGTAACAGATCGGCACTTTAACCATGTACACGCGCGCCTGACATTCTTGTCAGCGGGATAAAAAAAAAGCGATACTGTTGACCTTCTCCCTATCATAATTCAAAAATCTTGTCCCTTCTAAAACTTTACTTCGTCTAGTGTTTTTAATTTTCTTTCAAAAAAATATTACAAAGCTATACGAAGTAACGTTTAAGAAGATTGATTGGGGTAAAACACAATATAATACAACATTTTGGGAGAACTCAAGTTAGAAAAGCGTTTTGGGATTTTGTTGGGGAGACTCAATTTTGTATACCAGTGGGTGGGGAGAGAGATTTAAAATTTTAAAATTTTAAATTTATTAAAATATTAAAATAAAAAATTATATATATAATTTTTAATTAAATATTGTAAAATTTTAGCAATATTTCTTTTGGGGTTTAACGGATTTCATTTGAGATTTAGAAATATTAAATTTTTTAATTTAAATTTTTATAATTTATTTGTATTCCTTTAGGGGTTCAATAATTAACCTTTGAATTTCAACGTTTCCATTTTGGGTTTAGAAATATTCAGAATGACGAATAAACCGTATACGAATTTAGGGTTTAGACCCTAAACCCTAACTTATCCTGAATTTTAAAAAATCGGGGCTAACCCCGAATTTTTTAAAAATCAGGACGCCGGATTCAATTTTTAAACTAAAATTTTTAAATTTTATCTATAGTCTCTCGGGGTTTCAACAGTTAACCTTTGGGATTCAACAGTTCCATTTTGGGTTTAAAAATATTCAGAACGACTAATAAACCATATACGAACTTAGGATTTAGGGTTGACCCTAAACCCTAACTTATCCTAATTTTTAAAAAATCGGGGTTGGCCCCCGATTTTTTAAAAATCAGGACGTTGGATTCAATTTTTTAATTAAAATTTTAAATTTTATCTATATTCTCTCGGGGTTTCAACAATTAACCTTTGGGGTTCAACAGTTCCATTTTGGGTTTAGAAATATTCAGAACGACGAATAAACCGTATACGAATAATTATCAGGCCACCGAAATCAGTACAAAACACAATTTAAATTGACCATTTGGTTATAAATGTTTTAATATTATTTGCAAATACATATTTAGGAAAAAAATTATAAACACTGGCGTCCCCCTCAAACAAAACTTAGATTAGCGGTCCCCCCCACCAAAACAAAACTTAGATTAGCATTTTCAGGGTAAAGACCAGACTTAGATTAGCGTTATCAAATATATATATATAGGGTCTTATTCTAATAAAAACTACCTTAGAATAGAAAGTAGAAACTAAACCTAAATAAAATATTTCAAGCTAATCTAATGACCAAACTAGGGGTACCCCAATACAAAAAAGGTATAAAATTATTGGCTCTATTCAACAAAAAATAAAAAAATAATAAAAAATAAAAAGTTACTGTTCACGTGAAGACGTGGCAGTGACGTCATCACGTGAACAGTAACTTTTTTTTTATTATTTTTATTTTTTTGTTGAATAGAACCTAGAATTTTATAAGTTTTTTGTGAAGGTGCCCCTAGCGGGGCCATTAAAATAAATGAAATATAATTTATTTAGTGTAGGTTTCTAGTTTCTATTCTAAGGTTGGTTTCTATTTTAACGCTAGCCTATATATATATATATATATGTTTTATAAAAAAATGAAAATACTACACGCAACTGTGTTTTAGAGTGATATTTGAGACCAACATTTCAGATTGTGATATTTGGGGCCATTTCATTTTTTTTAACAAAGGATTTAATTCATTAATAAAAAGCCATACGACATCTACAAGAATAATCGAGTCGAACAAACCGTAAAAAGATACAATCGTAGATTAATCTAGTCTTCTTAGACCTCTTGGATATACCATCAAGCGATTTGTTGAAACTGATATATGTACATGTACTTGCTTCGCCACATCTGGTTTGAGCTATCGACCATAAATGTAATCCCATAAAAACTTTCATCGCTAAATCAAAACCTTGAAAATCCCGCAGATCTAACATCCGGACATTAATTTACTGCAAAAACAAACCAAAGATACACAAAGCTCTCACAGGGAGAGAATAAACGAAACCCAAATAAATTGGGAACAAACTCAACAAAGAACAGATTTAAATTAAACAAAAGCCTAACATAAGGCTCGATTTTATTGAAACTGGGAAAAAAAGTTTAGAAGAATGAATGGAGGATCGAAAGAGAATTAGAATGGATGAATGAGGTTTTAAACGGAGAAGAAGGAGGTAGATCGGAAGAAAATGAGGGGGAGGGGGAGGCGGCTATACACTCTTGTCGACTCTCATTAACACTTGGGGACATTTCATTTAAAATTGTGATATATGGGGGACAACACCCGTGTATTGTTTGGTCTCATTTTTTTTATAGGTTGTTTGTTCTCTTTAAATATCACTATCTTATAACCTATGTAATGCACGACTCCTTTTTTAATATCTATAATTATATTAATTTTTTTAATTTTTATATGTTATTAATTTTACATATTAAATTGTTGTTAAAAATTGATATATATATATATATATATATATATATAAAAGATTTTACACGTTCAATTTAATATTTGTGCTCTATCTTGAATTCTTAAAATTTGATTTGGACAATTTTACAACCCACATGAAATTAACAAAATAATATTTAATTTAGTAATGATTTTACAATTTTTTTTTCAATTAAAACTATGAAGAAACAAAAGAGAAACGAAATAGTCGATTTTTTATATTGAAAATTCTATTAGATTTTATGAAATCTAGTTATATGTCGTTTTGATTATCAAAATACCCTTCTTATTATTTGAAGATAGTTCTACTAACAATCAAACACAATTTTAATAATTAGTGTAAGAGTGATTTTCTCCAAAATTTTGGTAGTCGGTAGTCTGGTCTTCAGTAACTATAAAATAAATAAGAACCGTTAGTTTATAAAATAAATAGATGAAAAACGTTGGATCTAGCATAAAAAATATTTTATATTTTAATATGTAAACTAAAAATATATTTATATTGAAATACGAAAAATTTTATGTAAAATTTATTATTATGTTTTCTCTTGAGATTCTGAGTCTTTCCATTTTGATAGTAATTGTTAAATCGTCATTAAATTAAAGATAATTTTATGAACTTCGCATGGGCTGTAAAGTCATCCAAATCTGATTTCTGGATCTCGAGATAGAACCCAAATTGTAAATATGAACTTTTTAATTATATCCTTTTAATAAAAAATAGGTAAAATTGAATTGTATCCTTTTTTAATTATATCCTTTTCATATTATAGTTTTCTTTTTAAAATTCAGTTATAATACAACTTTTTAAAATTATTTCCTTTTTAGATTATAATTTTCTTTCTAATATGATATAATCTTGATCATCTAGTCTTAAAAATATTAGATTCAACTGTTGAAATTATTTTGGTAGTACAATCACCAAAACTATGGATAAGATCTATAACAACCCTAAATTTTATGAATTACTATTATTACTTAAATACTTTATTGGTTTTTCCATAAAGGAGGAATAAGATTGTGGATTTTTTTATGAGTTATATGTTTTGTATGATATCGTGTTTACATGTTTATATGATGATTTATGTGCGCCGTGTAAGTCCGTGTAATTTTATTTATATTTTCGATGATTTAAATCTATTTAAATCATGGATTATTGATCTTTTGAGAATTTTATACAATCATTGGAATTGATAAAAATCATGAAATCTTTGGTGTTATCATCTTTATGATATTGTAGGTGCAAGTGGGAGATTGTTAGTGTAGGTGCCCTAGAGGCAATACATTGTTTCTTGAATAAACCTTATGTCATTTGATTATTAAATAAATGTATTTATTATGACTTTAATTACTGCGATATTTGCATAATAAATGTCCTTAGAATAATGATACACATTATATAGTTTAAGTATATATAACTTGAATTTGAGATTATATAATATATCATATTCTTAAAGGTCCCTAGTCGAGTATTATATAGGACAATAATAATACATAAATAGACTAGTATGTTTTTGACTGATAACCACATCTCATTGGTTATAAGTATGGAGATACTAAAGTCAATACATAGGTACATGTAAGGGTACATGGTACTGGACAGACCCACTGTGAAATTCTTCATGTTAATTAAGTCATAAGAAAGACTCACAGTGATAATGGTGTAATGATCCTTTGACTTGAGATCATTATATTTCTATACGAAGATAATATATTTTGACTACATTAAAAGTTACCTTTGACCGGGTGATGATAAAAGTGGACATCGGGTATATTGTGAATTGTATGAGAAATATGAATGATAAATAAAGGATTTAACCCTCCTATCAGATAGGAGAGATATTATTGGCCTCTTGATTGAGTGAGACTATAAAATGCATGGCCGTGCTCAAATAATGATTTATCTTAATAGTCTACTCATGTATCAAGTAAACCCGGATTAAATTATGAAGAGGATGACAATAAACATGCCTCGAGTTTAATCTATAATATTTGGTTAAAGGGATTATATTACACGGGAACATTAATCACAAAAGGTTTATCGAATCACGATTTAAATATTATTTAATTGGGTAGCAGTGATGTATTACTAGATGCCGCTCATTGTTTATAATTTTATTAGAGAATAAAATTATTGCCAGTTAAATAATAGCCTACAGGGTCACACACATAGAACACTTTAAAGGAAGAATTAATTTAAATTATGAATTTAAATTAATTAAATGATTAGTTGGATTTTATTATATTAATTAATTAAGTTGGACTTAATTAAGTTATAATAAAATACAAATGAGATATGATTTTAATAATTAAGTATGACTTAATTATTATTGATTTAATTAATTGGATATAATTCCATTATTTAATTAATCAAGTTGGGCTAGGTTTTTGGCTTGGGCTTAATGCTCCTTACAACCCTATATAATGATAAGGTTGTAATAGATTTTTTGGGTATGACACAACAAGATCATCAGCCGAGAAAGAAAACCTAACCCTAATCCTATATTCATATCTTTTAAAGGAGGCTAGTACCTCACTTCCAATCAAGATCGAAAGACAATCTTGAAGGTGTTCGTGTGGATACCGTAGAGGGGGCTTCGAAGAGGAGTGCTCAGTAATCGTGGGAGGCTAGCATCTTCATCATTTTGTACGTAAAGCTTCGATAAGGTAAACTTCTATCTACCATGATTATCGGATATATTATACATGGATCCGTGGCTTGGTTTCGATTTTATTTACTGTTTTTCGCTGCGTATTAATGATCGAAACCATCATTGGTATCAGAGCTGCTTGTATAATATGATAATCTGGTTATATGTGATGTATACGATATGATTCAGAAGTTATCAGAACTGTTAGTTTCTCCCGAGGACTATACTATATGTTCATGCGTATATATAAACTACTGTTCTCCTGGTTTTGCTGCGATCTGTTATCTGCTATGTTTTTGATAAGATTAAATCGTGGTTGTACATCTGAGAAACCCGTAAATACGATTACATGATCAGTTATAACCAGTTCTGAGTTTTTCCCCGCCGTGAACCCTACTGCATGTTTTACGTAACTGCATGATACGTGTTTTATACTGTGTTTTTGATTCGTTTGTTGATCTGTTCTGTTTTAATGGGATTAAAACGCAATACTAACCTCTAAAACTCAGTTGGAGTCGATTCAGTTAGCAGCAGTACAGATCATGCATAAATAGATACATACGTGTTTATACATACAAACACTTTCTTATATATATATATATATGAATAATCGAGTCTTACATGTTGATTGTTCATAATCAGATATATATATATGACTGTGCTATTAATTCTAGTAATCGTATCCTCTGTATAACATGTTTTGGATTCATAATGATGATTGATGAACACGACGAACGTCTGTAAACCCAGAAATTGCTACAGTAAAAATTCTACAGTAGACACGCATCTATAAGATGCGTATCATGGTTTAATAAAATCTGTTGCTGTTAACGTGACCATGACATGCGTTACAGCATTTTTAATAAAAAAAAATTATTTATTAATTAGTAATTTAAGATTACTAGATTAATATTTAATAAAAGTGTGCTTATTTTATTATTTGTGATTTGATCATATTTAATGTTGTATAAATTCGTGATTATACAATTTGTGTTGCTTTTAATTGCTATGTGAGCATGATGCATGGTTATGGCCCCAAAGACCTTGTTTTAATTTATTTTATTTTAATTTATGGTTTGTAATAATTAAATACGACCTGCATGTCGTTTTTCTTTTGTAATTATTTTATCTCGAATGCAACTCGAGTTCTTTTGTAAAATGTATCAAGAGGAGCTTGGAGGCAATCAAGGCAGCTTTGGAAGCGAAACAAGAGATTATGTAATAATTAGTTATTACCACCATAGACTGACCATGATTTTTCCATTAGCTTGTAAAAATCGCATAGGATTGGGGCATAACCATAGCATATTATTTTATGTGATGCACTTTACATATGATGTATGTGTAGAGTAGCAAATGTATGCATGTTTTAATTAGATTAAATGATGTATGCATGTATTAGATACGTCACCCATACCATGCTTGCCATGCTAAACAAGATAAAATCTGTAACGATTTGAGATTTTAAAATAAACAAACGATCATGAGATTTCTGTGTTTATGAAACATGGAATTAAATACGAATTTTCAATTATTTAGATATGGGGAGATTTTGTTAAAAACGGGTTTTACCTGTAAGGAAGTTGGGTATTAAGTGAGGCCACTTGTGACTCCTCCAACAACCTGGAAATCAAACTATTGATGAATATTGATTTGAAGTATTTAATTCAAGGAAAAAATTGGGAATCTCTTTATGATGAGATCATGGTCGTTTTAATTTTAAACCCCTTAACAAAATATTAAGTTTTAATCGGATGCTTTCCAATGAATGAATACTCATTGAAACCTAGATCGATAAGGGGAATGACTGCCAATGGCAGGGGACTCCTGTCTATCGTGGTGAGATGTGACGAATATAAGCGGTTATATTCGACCGTTGTATCATTGGGTTTAACTTAACTGAGTCGTCATAATAAGGTGAAAATAAACGGTTATATTCAATTATTATGAACTTAGAAGCATAGAGTTTGGTTCAAAATCTATTAGATAGACAAGAACAATTGTTGTTCACCAAACTATCCAAGAATTATATATGATATAATTGGCAACTGTTGTCTACCTAAATAATCATGTTTTAAGGACTACCAGTGGTTGACTTAGGATATGACGAAATATGGATCTTGGCTTACTAGAAAGATTTATGGGATATTCTTTCCGGTTTAATAGTAAGGGCTATTAATTTGATAAAAATAGTGGGAGATATATTATGAATCTGTCATAATCACTTGAACATAATTAATGTAACAATCTAACTTATCTTATGCATTTTATCATTGTAGAAAACAAATGGCACAAAATACAAACAATACTTTCTCTGTGCGATCAGTCCTTGAGAAGGACAAGCTAACAGGATCGAACTTCCTTGACTGGTCTAGGAATTTGAGAATTGTTCTCATGCAGGAAAAGAAATCATATGTGATTGATATTCCTCCACCTGCAGCCCCTGCTAACAATGCCACTGCTGCTCAACAAAATGCTTATCAGAAGCATATTGATGATGCAACTGATGTGGCTTGTCTTATGCTTGCTACTATGGATGCTGAGCTTCAGAAGTAGCATTTTGATATGAATGCTTATACTATGTTTGAACATCTTTCAACGATGTTTCAATCACAGGCTCGTGTTGAAAAGTTCAATACAAGTAAAGCACTATTCTCGTGCAAGCAGGGCAATGGACCAGTCGGACCTCATGTTCTAAAGATGATTGGGTATTGTGATTACCTTGCTCGTTTGGGTTTCCCGCTTCAGCGAGATGCTCAAGTCGATATAATCTTGCAATCTTTGAACAACGACTATGCTCAGTTCATAATGACTTTTAATATGACTGAGCAAGATAAGACTCCTATGGAATTGTTGGCCATGCTGAGGACCACTGAAGCAAATATGGTCAAGGCACCTGAGAAAGCTCCCATAATGATGGTGGGCAAGAAAGGTGCTAAGGGAAAGGGGAAATGGAAGGGCAAGAAAAAGATTACACCGAAAGATCTTGGTCCTTCTAAGCCCTCTTTCAAAAAGGCTAAAAAGCCAAAGGGAGATGTCGCAAATGCTGACAAAGGTGAATGTCACTATTGCCACAAGCCTGGTCACTGGAAGAGAAACTATTATGTTTATTTGGAGGATTTGAAGAAGAAGAAGGCTTAGCAAGCTTCTACTTCAGGTATTTATGTTATAGAAGTCAATCTGTCTATTTCTACATCTTGGGTATTGGATACTGGATGTGCTTCTCACATTTGTATAAATGTGCAGGAACTGCAGAGAAGTAGGACTTTGGCTAAAAGAGAAGTGGACCTACGAGTAGGCAATGGAGCAAGAGTTGCTGCTTTAGCTGTAGGGACTTATTATTTATCTTTGCCCTCTGGGCTTGTTTTAGAACTTGAAGACTGTTTTTACGTGCCTGCGATTCGCAGAAACATTATTTCTGTTTCTTGTTTAGACAAGAAAGGTTTTTCGTTTGTAATAAAGAACAATTGTTGCTCTTTTGCTTTGAATGATTTAACCTATGGTGTTGCGCGTTTATTTAATGGTTTATATGTTCTTGATTTAGATAATCCTGTCTGTAACATAGAAAACAAACGACTTAAAATTAATGACTCAAATCAAACATACCTCTGGCATTGTCGTCTAGGCCATATAAATGAGAAACGCATATCCAAATTACATAAGGATGGATACCTGGATAAGTTTGATTTTGAATCATACGAAAAATGTGAATCTTGTTTGCTTGGTAAGATGACTAAAGCCCCTTTTACTGGTAAGGGTCAAAGGGCCACTGAACGTTTGGAGCTAATACATAGTGATGTATGTGGCCCAATGCGTGTGATGGCTAGAGGAGGCTACTACTACTTCATAACATTTACTGATGACTTCAGTAGATATGGATATGTGTATCTTATGAAGAATAAATCCGATTCTTTTGAAAAATTCAAAGAATACAAGGCTAAAGTAGAGAAGCAAATAGGCGGAGGTGCAAGTATTAAAATCTTACGATCCGATCGTGGGGGTGAATACTTAAGCACCGAATTTAAAGAGTATTTAAAAGAGTGTGGTATTGTATCACAACTCACTCCGCCAGGTACACCTCAATGGAATGGTGTTTCAGAGAGGAGAAATCGTACCCTGTTGGACATGGTACGATCGATGATGAGTCATGCAGATCTTCCAATAAGTTTCTGGGGTTATGCTCTAGAAACAGCGTCTTTCACACTTAACCGTGTTCCAACCAAGAAGGTTCAAAAGACTCCATATGAGATATGGGAGGAAAAACGGTCAAGCATGAACTTTATGAAAGTTTGGGGATGCAAGGCGTTTGTAAAACGTCAAATATCTGACAAGCTTGGACCTAAATCCGAAGAGTGCAATTTTGTGGGATACCCTAAAGAAACAAAGGCGTATTATTTTTATAGTCCTTCTGAGCAGAAAGTGTTCATTGCTCGAGATGCTGTCTTCATGGAAAAGGATTTTGTTTCCAAAAAAAACAGTGGGAGAACTATAGATCTCGATGAAGATCGAGAACCACAAAATAGCATTGAACCTGAGATGGAACAAGAGTAGAATAACGATAATGCTCAAGAAACACAGGTTGTTCGTAGATCTGGTAGAATTCGCCATGAGCCAGAGAGATATGGATTTCTTTTGACTCAATGTGGGGATTTGATGCTCATAGATGAAGATGAGCCTCTCACATATCAAGATGCTATGAACAGTCCAGACTCTAAGAGATGGCTTGAAGCCATGAAATCCGAGATGGATTCCATGTACGAAAACCAAGTTTGGGATTTGGTTGATCCACCTAAAGGGGTAAAACCCGTAGGGTGCAAGTGGGTTTTCAAGAAGAAAACTGACATGAAAGGAAATGTTCAGACCTATAAAGCAAGACTGGTTGCGAAAGGGTTCAAACAAATTCATGGTATTGACTATGATGAAACTTTCTCACCAGTTGCCATGGTCAAGTCCATACGGATTTTGCTTGCAATTGCAGCATTCCATGATTACGAAATCTGGCAAATGGATGTCAAAACAGCTTTCCTTAATGGGAGCCTTGAAGAGGATGTATACATGACACAACCTGAACGTTTTGTCGATCCAAGGAATGTCAGCAAGGTATGTAAATTACGTCGATCCATTTATGGATTGAAGCAAGCCTCTAGGAGATGGAATATTCGTTTTGATGAAACAGTCAAGGAGTATGGCTTTATTCAAAACGAGGATGAACCTTATGTTTACAAGAAGGTTAGTGGGAGCCATGTGGCATTCATAGTACTGTATGTTGATGACATACTACTAATGGGGAATGACATACCTTCTCTAAAGGCTGTTAAGACTTGGTTAGGGAGCAATTTCTCTATGAAAGACTTAGGAGAGGCAACCTACATTCTAGGAATGAGGATCTATAGAGATAGATCTAAAAGGATGATCGGTCTAAGTCAGAGTACATACATTGATAAGGTTTTGCATCGTTTTGGTATGCAAAATGCTAAAAGGGGATATGTCCCTGTGTCTCAAGGGATAACGATCTCTAAAGACCAGTGTTCGAAAACATTAGATGAGAAGGACCACATGAATAAAGTTCCATATGCATCAGCAATTGGATCTATCATGTATGCAATGGTATGTACTCGCCCAGATGTTTCGTATGCTTTGAGCATGACGAGCAGATACCAGTCTAATCCAGGTGAAGGTCACTGGACGGCAGTCAAGAATATTCTAAAGTACCTGAAAAGGACTAAGGATTCATTCTTGGTGTATGGAGGAGAGGAGAAACTGGTTGTAAAAGGTTACACCGATGCTAGTTTCCAAACAGACAGGGATGATATTGTATCACAGTCTGGTTTTGTGTTTTGTCTAAATGGAGGTGTTGTAAGCTGGAAGAGTTCAAAGCAAGAAACAGTAGCTGATTCTACAATGGAGGCTGAGTACATTGCATCTTGTGAAGCGGCTAAGGAGGCTGTTTGGATTCGAAAATTCATTACTGATTTGGAAGTGGTTCCATCGATTGCAGATCCCATTGATCTATACTGCGATAACAATGGGGCCATTGCACAGGCTAGAGAGCCTAGATCGCACTCCCGATCCAAACATATACTCAGGAGATATCACCTCATTCGAGAGATTAATGAAAGGGGTGAAATACATATATGTAAAGTGCATACAAATGATAACATTGCAGATCCACTAACCAAAGGCCTGTCGCAGCAGAAGCACGACGGTCACACTAGTTCCATGGGTATTAGATACATGGGTGATTGGCTCTAGTGCAAGTGGGAGATTGTTAGTGTAGGTGCCCTAGAGGCAATACATTGTTTATTAAATAAACCTTATGTCATTTGATTATTAAATAAATGTATTTATTATGACTTTAATTACTGCGATATTTTCATAATAAATGTCCTTAGAATAATGATACACATTATATAGTTTAAGTATATATAACTTGAATTTGAGATTATATAATATATCATATTCTTAAAGGTCCCTAGTCGAGTATTATTATACAGGACAATAATAATACATAAATAGACTAGTATGTTTTTGACTGATAACCACATCTCATTGGTTATAAGTATGGAGATACTAAAGTCAATACATAGGTACATGTAAGGGTACATGGTACTGGACAGACCCAATGTGAGATTCTTCATGTTAATTAAGTCATAAGAAAGACTCACAGTGATAATGGTGTAATGATCCTTTGACTTGAGATCATTATATTTCTATACGAAGATAATATATTTTGACTACATTAAAAGTTACCTTTGACCGGGTGATGATAAAAGTGGACATCGGGTATATTGTGAATCGTATGAGAAATATGAATGATAAATAAAGGATTTAACCCTCCTATCAGATAGGAGAGATATTATTGGCCTCTTGATTGAGTGAGACTATAAAATGCATGGCCGTGCTCAAATAATGATTTGTCTTAATAGTCTACTCATGTATCAAGTAAACCCGGATTAAATTATGAAGAGGATGACAATAAACATGCCTCGAGTTTAATCTATAATATTTGGTTAAAGGGATTATATTACACGGGAACATTAATCACAAAAGGTTTATCGAATCACGATTTAAATATTATTTAATTGGGTAGCAGTGATGTATTACTAGATGCCGCTCATTGTTTATAATTTTATTAGAGAATAAAATTATTGCCAGTTAAATAATAGCCTACAGGGTCACACACATAGAACACTTTAAAGGAAGAATTAATTTAAATTATGAATTTAAATTAATTAAATGATTAGTTGGATTTATTATATTAATTAATTAAGTTGGACTTAATTAAGTTATAATAAAATACAAATGAGATATGATTTTAATAATTAAGTATGACTTAATTATTATTGATTTAATTAATTGGATATAATTCCATTATTTAATTAATCAAGTTGGGCTAGATTTTTGGCTTGGGCTTAATGCTCCTTACAACCCTATATAATGATAAGGTTGTAACAGATTTTTTGGGTATGACACAACAAGATCATCAGCCGAGAAAGAAAACCTAACCCTAATCCTATATTCATATCTTTTAAAGGAGGCTAGTACCTCACTTCCAATCAAGATCGAAAGACAATCTTGAAGGTGTTCGTGTGGATACCGTAGAGGGGGCTTCGAAGAGGAGTGCTCAGTAATCGTGGGAGGCTAGCATCTTCATCATTTTGTACGTAAAGCTTCGATAAGGTAAACTTCTATCTACCATGATTATCGGATATATTATACATGGATCCGTGGCTTGGTTTCGATTTTATTTACTGTTTTTCGCTGCGTATTAATGATCGAAACCATCATTGGTATCAGAGCTGCTTGTATAATATGATTATCTGGTTATATGTGATGTATACGATATGATTCAGAAGTTATCAGAACTGTTAGTTTCTCCCGAGGACTATACTATATGTTCATGCGTATATATAAACTACTGTTCTCCTGGTTTTGCTGCGATCTGTTATCTGCTATGTTTTTGATAAGATTAAATCGTGGCTGTACATCTGAGAAACCCGTAAATACGATTACATGATCAGTTATAACCAGTTCTGAGTTTTTCCCCGCCGTGAACCCTACTGCATGTTTTACGTAACTGCATGATACGTGTTTTATACTGTGTTTTTGATTCGTTTGTTGATCTGTTCTGTTTTAATGGGATTAAAACGCAATACTAACCTCTAAAACTCAGTTGGAGTCGATTCAGTTAGCAGCAGTACAGATCATGCATAAATAGATACATACGTGTTTATACATACAAACACGTTCTTATATATATATATATATGAATAATCGAGTCTTACATGTTGATTGTTCATAATCAGATATATATATGACTGTGCTATTAATTTTAGTAATCGTATCCTCTGTATAACATGTTTTGGATTCATACTGATGATTGATGAACACGACGAACGTCTGTAAACCCAGAAATTGCTACAGTAAAAATTCTACAGTAGACACGCATCTATAAGATGCGTATCATGGTTTAATAAAATCTGCTGCTGTTAACGTGACCATGACATGCGTTACAGCATTTTTAATAAAAAAAAATTATTTATTAATTAGTAATTTAAGATTACTAGATTAATATTTAATAAAAGTGTGTTTATTTTATTATTTGTGATTTGATCATATTTAATGTTGTATAAATTCGTGATTATACAATTTGTGTTGCTTTTAATTGCTATGTGAGCATGATACATGGTTATGGCCCCAAAGACCTTGTTTTAATTTATTTTATTTTAATTTATGGTTTGTAATAATTAAATACGACTTGCATGTCGTTTTTCTTTTGTAATTATTTTATCTCGAATGCAACTCGAGTTCTTTTGTAAAATGTTTCAAGAGGAGCTTGGAGGCAATCAAGGCAGCTTTGGAAGCGAAACAAGAGATTATGTAATAATTAGTTATTACCACCATAGATTGACCATGATTTTTCCATTAGCTTGGAAAAATCGCATAGGATTGGGCCATAACCATAGCATATTATTTTATGTGATGCACTTTACATATGATGTATGTGTAGAGTAGCAAATGTATGCATGTTTTAATTAGATTAAATGATGTATGCATGTATTAGATACGTCACCCATACCATGCTTGCCATGCTAAACAAGATAAAATCTGTAACGATTTGAGATTTTAAAATAAACAAACGATCATGAGATTTCTGTGTTTATGAAACACGGAATTAAATACAAATTTTCAATTATTTAGATATGGGGAGATTTTGTCAAAAACGGGTTTTACCTGTAAGGAAGTTGGGTATTAAGTGAGGCCACTTGTGACTCCTCCAACAACCTGGAAATCAAACTATTGATGAATATTGATTTGAAGTATTTAATTCAAGGAAAAAATTGGGAATCTCTTTATGATGAGATCATGGTCGTTTTAATTTTAAACCCCTTAACAAAATATTAAGTTTTAATCGGATGCTTTCCAATGAATGAATACTCATTGAAACCTAGATCGATAAGGGGAATGACTGCCAGTGGCAGGGGACTCCTGTCTATCGTGGTGAGATGTGACGAATATAAGCGGTTATATTCGACCGTTGTATCATTGGGTTTAACTTAACTGAGTCGTCATAATAAGGTGAAAATAAACGGTTATATTCAATTATTATGAACTTAGAAGCATAGAGTTTGGTTCAAAATCTATTAGATAGACAAGAACAATTGTTGTTCACCAAACTATCCAAGAATTATATATGATATAATTGGCAACTGTTGTCTACCTAAATAATCATGTTTTAAGGACTACCAGTGGTTGACTTAGGATATGACGAAATATGGATCTTGGCTCACTAGAAAGATTTATGGGATATTCTTTCCGATTTAATAGTAAGGGCTATTAATTTGATAAAAATAGTGGGAGATATATTATGAATATGTCATAATCACTTGAACATAATTAATGTAACAATCTAACTTATCTTATGCATTTTATCATTGTAGAAAACAAATGGCACAAAATACAAACAATACTTTCTCTGTGCGATCAGTCCTTGAGAAGGACAAGCTGACAGGATCGAACTTCCTTGACTGGTCTAGGAATTTGAGAATTGTTCTCATGCAGGAAAAGAAATCATATGTGATTGATATTCCTCCACCTGCAGCCCCTGCTAACAATGCCACTGCTGCTCAACAAAATGCTTATCAGAAGCATATTGATGATGCAACTGATGTGGCTTGTCTTATGCTTGCTACTATGGATGCTGAGCTTCAGAAGCAGCATTTTGATATGAATGCTTATACTATGTTTGAACATCTTTCAACGATGTTTCAATCACAGGCTCGTGTTGAAAAGTTCAATACAAGTAAAGCACTATTCTCGTGCAAGCAGGGCAATGGACCAGTCGGACCTCATGTTCTAAAGATGATTGGGTATTGTGATTACCTTGCTCGTTTGGGTTTCCCGCTTCAGCGAGATGCTCAAGTCGATATAATCTTGCAATCTTTGAACAGCGACTATGCTCAGTTCATAATGACTTTTAATATGACTGAGCAAGATAAGACTCCTATGGAATTGTTGGCCATGCTAAGGACCACTGAAGCAAATATGGTCAAGGCACCTGAGAAAGCTCCCATAATGATGGTGGGCAAGAAAGGTGCTAAGGGAAAGGGGAAATGGAAGGGCAAGAAAAAGGTTACACCGAAAGATCTTGGTCCTTCTAAGCCCTCTTTCAAAAAGGCTAAAAAGCCGAAGGGAGATGTCGCAAATGCTGACAAAGGTGAATGTCACTATTGCCACAAGCCTGGTCACTGGAAGAGAAACTATTATGTTTATTTGGAGGATTTGAAGAAGAAGAAGGCTCAGCAAGCTTCTACTTCAGGTATTTATGTTATAGAAGTCAATCTGTCTATTTCTACATCTTGGGTATTGGATACTGGATGTGCTTCTCACATTTGTATAAATGTGCAGGAACTGCAGAGAAGTAGGACTTTGGCTAAAAGAGAAGTGGACCTACGAGTAGGCAATGGAGCAAGAGTTGCTGCTTTAGCTGTAGGGACTTATTATTTATCTTTGCCCTCTGGGCTTGTTTTAGAACTTGAAGACTGTTTTTACGTGCCTGCGATTCGCAGAAACATTATTTCTGTTTCTTGTTTGGACAAGAACGGTTTTTCGTTTGTAATAAAGAACAATTGTTGCTCTTTTGCTTTGAATGATTTAACCTATGGTGTTGCGCGTTTATTTAATGGTTTATATGTTCTTGATTTAGATAATCCTGTCTGTAACATAGAAAACAAATGACTTAAAATTAATGACTCAAATCAAACATACCTCTGGCATTGTCGTCTAGGCCATATAAATGAGAAACGCATATCCAAATTACATAAGGATGGATACCTGGATAAGTTTGATTTTGAATCATACGAAAAATGCGAATCTTGTTTGCTTGGTAAGATGACTAAAGCCCCTTTTACTGGTAAGGGTCAAAGGGCCACTGAACGTTTGGAGCTAATACATAGTGATGTATGTGGCCCAATGCGTGTGATGGCTAGAGGAGGCTACTACTACTTCATAACATTTACTGATGACTTTAGTAGATATGGATATGTGTATCTTATGAAGAATAAATCCGATTCTTTTGAAAAATTCAAAGAACACAAGGCTGAAGTAGAGAAGCAAATAGGCGGAGGTGCAAGTATTAAAATCTTACGATCCGATCATGGGGGTGAATACTTAAGCACCGAATTTAAAGAGTATTTAAAAGAGTGTGGTATTGTATCACAACTCACTCCGCCAGGTACACCTCAATGGAATGGTGTTTCAGAGAGGAGAAATCGTACCCTGTTGGACATGGTACGATCGATGATGAGTCATGCAGATCTTCCAATAAGTTTCTGGGGTTATGCTCTAGAAACAGCGGCTTTCACACTTAACCGTCCTATCAGATAGGAGAGATATTATTGGCTTCTTGATTGAGTGAGACTATAAAATGCATGGCCGTGCTCAAATAATGATTTGTCTTAATAGTCTACTCATGTATCAAGTAAACCCGGATTAAATTATGAAGAGGATGACAATAAACATGCCTCGAGTTTAATCTATAATATTTGGTTAAAGGGATTATATTACACGGGAACATTAATCACAAAAGGTTTATCGAATCACGATTTAAATATTATTTAATTGGGTAGCAGTGATGTATTACTAGATGCCGCTCATTGTTTATAATTTTATTAGAGAATAAAATTATTGCCAGTTAAATAATAGCCTACAGGGTCACACACATAGAACACTTTAAAGGAAGAATTAATTTAAATTATGAATTTAAATTAATTAAATGATTAGTTTGATTTTATTATATTAATTAATTAAGTTGGACTTAATTAAGTTATAATAAAATACAAATGAGATATGATTTTAATAATTAAGTATGACTTAATTATTATTGATTTAATTAATTGGATATAATTCCATTATTTAATTAATCAAGTTGGGCTAGGTTTTTGGCTTGGGCTTAATGCTCCTTACAACCCTATATAATGATAAGGTTGTAACAGATTTTTTGGGTATGACACAACAAGATCATCAGCCGAGAAAGAAAACCTAACCCTAATCCTATATTAATATCTTTTAAAGGAGGCTAGTACCTCACTTCCAATCAAGATCGAAAGACAATCTTGAAGGTGTTCGTGTGGATACCGTAGAGGGGGCTTCGAAGAGGAGTGCTCAGTAATCGTGGGAGGCTAGCATCTTCATCGTTTTGTACGTAAAGCTTCGATAAGGTAAACTTCTATCTACCATGATTATCGGATATATTATACATGGATCCGTGGCTTGGTTTCGATTTTATTTACTGTTTTTCGCTGCGTATTGATGATCGAAACCATCAGTTCGTGTGGTACTTACAGTGTGTGCGTGTGTTCTAAGTTTATATGTGTATGTGTGTGTGTTTTTACATATATACATATATGTTGGTAATTGTATGATAGTATGTTAGATATAACTAGGATGTTAGTTGAATTTGATTTCAAAAAGTTTTGCAAAAATAGTCCTGTTTTGGAGTGTGATTTTCATCTAGACCAAGGTCTGGTTTGGGTAGAGTTTCTACTGAGAATTTGTTCTGTGTGAAGTCTAGTTTACTCACGAAAAAGAATTTCTGCATTCTGAGTTGCGAATCAAAAAATATGGTCATTCCCGTGAGTGACCCCCGTTGATTTCAACACTGCCGAATTTTTGTTGAGTTGGTGTTCTTTCAAAGATCATAGTTAATTCACTGATTTTCAAACCCCTGTGAATCCACCTCTGTTAAAAACTTTTGGTTTCCTCAAGAACTTTTAATCTCTGAGTTTTGTACAATTTAGTCACCTACTAATTTATATTTTTGAAAATTGTCGAGTACCCCGGATTTTTTTATTCAACAGCCCTGTTCTTGCAAAATTCGTAAATTAAGTTTCGTGTAGGCTATGATGTTGAGTCATATCAACTTGTGTAGATAATTTTTGAAGCTACATATTTCGTTTACAATGTTTTAATAAAAATGTGATTTGGTAGATGTTAAAGTGTGATTACTCTAATGACTAGGTTTGATTTCGTGTAAATAGCCCGCTTATTTTTATGTTTTCGAATTCGTTACTTGACCATTTTTAACAAGCCTTACCATTTTGGAGAGGTTTCGGAAAACTCTATAACTTTTATGTTTTGACCTTATCTGTTTGAATCCATTTAGATATTGCAATATATTATTCTTTCAAAATTGGTCAAACCTAGATTTTAAATCGAGAGTTAATTGTTATTCACTTTCTTTTAGAATTTGACATGGTATGAAAATGAATTATCGAATTGTATTGCTATGTGGAGTTAAATGTTAAGATACCAGTGCATTCCTGATACTTGCTTAATTAATTATTGTTATTATTGGTTAAGTGGTATAATAATATGTAGGTATGAATAATGCCTAAATGTTGATTGATATATCCCACGCGTAAAAATTGTGTGTAATTACGTGAATATATGTATATATATGTGTATGTATATGTATATATATACATATATTTTGATACCCGTATGGGGTAGGAATTAGGGACACGTACTTATACACGTACTTATGATTATAGGTTTCAATCGATGGTCGGGCGAGGAGCCAGTCAGGGATACCACTTAGGGAAGCGAACCATAGTTGATCTAGTTGTTCTACGCCTGTAAGGTACAAATAGGAGGTTGGCTAAGAGCCAATGCACGTGTCGATGGAATCTAGAGGAAGGAGATAATTATCGGAGTTGACGAGTGTGCTCGGATAGAGGCTGACAAGTGATAAAGGAAAGACAGATGTGTGAATGAATAAAGGCCAACATATAAAGAAGTAGAGGTTGACGTAAAGTTGAGTAACGAAGTGACGTTGTGAATCAGAGACTTCGTATAATGAGGCAAGTGTTACTATCCCTCACTTATCGTTCAAGTGAGTTATTTCTTTAATTTTGTTACCGATAATGATGAGTAAGTATATACCGTACCTGCCTTATTGTTGAAATTCGATTAAAATATTCTTTTTAAATATCAATGATTTGTTGATGATTTATTGATGAAAATTGACTATTTCTACAATGATGCTGTGAATCAATGATACTTCCTTGTTGGAAGTAAAGCTAAACCAATTGTTTAGCTAGTCGGGATCCCTACTAGTAGAACATGTGAGTTTATCATGTCTGAATACTCATATCATACTTTCTTTTAATCCATTCTGTGATGAAAGATTTTAGATTTAAAATAATTGTCTTATGATTAGAGCTCTTAATAAAGATATCTGTTATAATTCAATGATTTGTTAAATTTCCTGTTTTACTATCACTTGCTGAGCATTTCTTTCATTCATACTTGTTTGTTTCGAAATTCTAACTTTTCAGTAAAGTAGTTTGACGAGACTTATCCGCACAATTCGAAAAGAGAAGAAACAAGATGCTATTTTGAAGATGACTTGACTCGGGAGGTCTGGATCTAGTGTAAGATCTATCTATATAGTTAGACTCTATTAATTATTATTATTATTTATTAGATTAGTTAGCCTGGTATACTTCTTGTCGAAGTTATACAAGTGATTTAAGATTTGATCAAAGAGAATGTTATATAGAAGAAAGTTTTTTTATTAATGAAATTTGGATTCTTGTTTCTAGCACTATAATCTAAAAGATCTTGGATAGTTGGGGTCACATGTTATATTCTCAATGTTGAACAATTACAAGGAATATTGTGTTATAAAACAGGTGATTATTTTGAGGATTTTCGTGTAACGACCAAATCTCCTGACCCCGGATTTGGGGGCGTTACAAGATTCATCTTACGCTTATTATATATAATATAAGGATATAATTACTTTTCTCTCAAATTATACTATACACGAAAT
Source organism: Kitagawia praeruptora (assembly GCA_037693485.1). Classification (NCBI taxonomy): domain Eukaryota; kingdom Viridiplantae; phylum Streptophyta; class Magnoliopsida; order Apiales; family Apiaceae; genus Kitagawia; species Kitagawia praeruptora. The sequence goes on from CM075347.1 coordinate 72,618,206, forward strand.
TCCTAATATTACATTATTTTTTTTAATTTGAATAAAAAAAATTTAAACATAAATTTTGTAGGCTTGAATTTTTTAATGATATGATTTGATAATTATTTTATATATGTTGTCCGTGGTATTCTTAGAAAATAATGGATTTCAGTAAGAAAATATATAAAAGATGATATGTTTTAATCGAAAAAGGTAGTCGATTAATGTTGAGTATGGAATACACACAGGTAAAATATAGAGGGGGGGTGAATGTATTTTCAAACTTTTCTTTGATTTGACCTTAAAAAAAGTTTGTTTGAATGTTTGAATTTTTGTTATAACGACCTAGAAATTTGCGTAATTATTTAAGAGTTTATTTAGCTTTTAAATGAAAATTATGTGATATGTATAATTTGTGTAGTTAAAGTATGTGTGGAATCATGTTTATATAATTATGTGATGATTTGTAAGTGTCGTATGTGTTCGTATATTTTTATTTGCATTTTTGAGCATTTAAAACTATTTTAAACAAGCATTTTAATCTTCTAAGATTTTTATAAAATCATGGAATCTTTTGCATTATCATGTTTGTGACATTATTTAGTTTTTAAAATTGGTGAGGGTATTTGTTTGTGTGTTTACATATTTTTAAATGATTTAAAAAGCTTTATTTCATTTAAAGGTCTTTTATTTCAAAAATTCATATAAAATTTATTTTTGACTCATAAATTATTTTAAAAATATGGAGAGGTCTGTAATTTCTTACATTTTATTTTAGAATTTTAAAAATTATTTTTACCCTAATTTCTAAATTTTTTCAATTTTAAAATGATTAAAAACGAATTTCTAAAAGGATTTTTCAAAATTTACAAAATACAGTTTTGCCCCTCTGCCTATAACATCACCCACTGCCTCATTTCTTCATTCTTGTTCGAGTTTTCAGCAGCTGGGTATTCTTCTTCCTCTTCTTTTTCATTTCCTTTCAATTCTTAAGCCCAAATCATGTCTACATCTCTGTTTTAATCACCCAAATCATGTTTTTATGTTTATTTAGTAATTGGTTTAAGTTTTAGTTGAGTTTGTACATGTATATATTCGACCGTGTGTATGTATATATGTACAGATTGACATGCAAGCCTCGTGGATGTGAAACGGTGTTTAAATGATTAGATGATGTTAATTATGAGTAGAATATGAGTTTTTGTGAAGTTTTGGACCATTTTTGGTGCTTGGGTCGAAACCCCATCGGCGGTTATGGAGTTTTCCGGTGACCAGCTGGCTGATGGTGGTGGTTTGTTAGTTCTGCCATCTAGATTAGTGATTTGGAGTACATATATTTGAACAAAATTGATTGCATGCAAGGGTTTTATGTGTTTTTGATTTTTAGAAACAAAATAGATTCTACACTAAAACTCAATGGTAACTGGTAATGTTTGCACTAAATCACGCAAGCGTACGTGGTCACAAGTAATATATGAATAAGTCAAGTTCGTTCCCACAGAGATCTGGTTATGGTTTTAATTCAGTAGACGTACCTATGCAACAATGTATGATTATTATTCACCGCTAAGACAATTAGCAAATTTGGGTTTTGATTATCTAAATTAACTAAGAAATAAAATAACAACTAAGAATTAACTAACTAACGAGAATTTAAATCTAATTACTTCTGCAAGAGAAAGCATGGAATCCTAACTTCATTAAATACTTTGCTTAGATCTGACGCCTTTAATCCCTATATGCAATGGTTATGATATCTGATCGGATAACACGAAACAAGTAAACGCTACCTCTCAGTATACGTATACCAAACTAAACATACATCCACAAAAGAGATAGAAGATGAATAGACACCAATTATGCTTAGACCCTATATGTCTATAGAATTTGAAAACATAACGGTTGAAGAACAAGTTATCCACATTGATCACATAGGGCCATATAAGTATTCTCATCTCATACTACGAATCATGTTGATAAACAATCATGAACCTATGCTAGCATGGCAAGTTCTAAATCTCAAGATCCACTTTCACTTCAAAAGAGATTAACAAATTAGATATTAGCTACGCATCTAACAATTAAGCATAACCATACGAGGATATCAAATATACATTACACACAGATCTTTAAAGCATCAAGATACTAAACTCCATAAATAAATCCGTTAGAATCCCATGACAACGATTAGTTCGTAATCGAACCTCTCGTCATCATGGGATCAAGTGAAACCATGATAAAAACAAAGTATGAAAAGATACAAATAAACCTAAGTAATTGATATGTAATGGTTCTTTAAATTACAATGGTAGGATGTGTTTATATAGGCCTAGATATCTTGCCCAGCAAGAAAAGCAACCTATAATACAATTAGAAATAGGTTTGAGTACCAAAAATACAACTAGAATTCGAATAGGGGCAAAATTGACATTTTACAGCAAAATCAGGCCGGCCAAGCGCAGCCAGCGCTGCTTTGACTGTTCTGGCACTATTCCAGCGCAGCCTGCGCTGCTGTAAGCGCTGCCAGCGCTCCCTCTGTTGTCCAGCTGATTTTTCTGCATTTTTTTTCCTTCATTTTTCAGCCTTTTTCTTCCGTTCTTCTTGCAATAACTTCTCGTCTTCAATCCACTGACTTGTAATCCTCTTGATAGTTGATATTAAGTCGCCATTCTTCATTCCATATCGAAATCAACTCCAAAAACAACGGAAAGTTCACCCCTAATCGACATTTCTTCAAACCTGCACAAGTAAATAAAACACATCAAAACGACAACAAACTTGAGTCCAAATACACCAATTTAAGCCGATATGGAACGTTCCAAGTGGATATAAATCCACTTATCACACCCCCAAACTTAAACCGATGCTTGTCCTCAAGCATAAACAATTACAACTAACTAACTAACTTGTACCACTTCCGTAGGTGATCACGATTGCATTTGGCATATGCAACAAGCCCTTTAAACCCCTAGGCAGCCCTAGTGGACGAGTAAGGTCTCGTGAGGGCCTATAGCGAATGTACCCACAAAATCCAATGCAATGCAATGCATGAATGCAACTAATTTGAAAATGCAAATAATCTAGTACTAATATCCTACCATACCTTCAAATCCTCTCATTCCATATCAACTTAAGAATCAAAGTAAATACGCAATGTCTTGGTGTCGAAAGTGCAAGTATTCACATAGTCTACTCAATGAACATGCATAAGTTCTCACAAGTCCATGTCAAGTGTAAGAATAAGTTAGTAATCATGCTAAGCCTACAAGAGTACATCTTTGAGACAAAACTCGGGATCTCATACGCAAAAACAAGTAAACACTCACAATCCACTCACAAAAGAATACTCTCTCAAGAACAAGGGTAAGTGTATCACTCAATTCCAACAAAATCATAAGCATGCTTGACATTTGGTATCAATCTAACTCTTAACACAACATACATCAATGACGATAATCAAAAGGTCTTTATTCGGGTTGTAACGGGGCTAGGGACAAGGTATGTCAAATAAGCCAAAACAGGTGAAGTGTCAAAAGCTAGTAAGTACCATAATAGAACGTACACAACACCCTATTTTTCCCCCACATAATTTTTACTAAACAAATACTCGACTAGTCGACTAAAATAGGATCACAACAAACACAAACATGCTCTCATAATATTTTTTTTTTCTCTCTTTTTTTTCTTTTTCTTTTTTTTTCCTTTTTTCTCGAGAGCTAAATAAAACAATAATATAAACAATAACAATGATCCCACAATTTTATTACACATGCCGACTATCAAGTAAACAAACCCAATATTCAATATTTCCCCCAAAAGTAAGACCAACAATAAACTCCTCCTTGCACACCTTATTACTCCCTTAAGTACTCTACTAGCCTTTGACAATGTGGGTTCAAATTAATGTACGGTCAATACAAGAAAAAGGTCTAGGCAAGTAATGTGGTATGTCACCGAAAAAATAGGATTAAGCTCAACGGGTTAACTAATTGATCATGTAAATATGGTGTGGTAATATGGGAAAATATGCGGTTTTTCCTAATGCCTTTATCATTTTAATCGTCAAATAATGTCATGCGTTTCAAGAAAGACCTCAAACAACTGCTAGCTATGAAAATAATCCGTGGACACTCAAGCAAACGAATAAATTACAACAACTATGCAATATGGCTCAAAAACTAAATCATCAACTTGGTGGAAAAACATACTCAATCCCAAGCAAAAAATCTCTCTAACGCATCAACTTGTATTCAAAGCATGCAAACTAAATCATCTTGCACATATTCATGTCCTTCTAATCACTTACAACATTCAATAAGTCTACTAGCTTCAACTTACTAGTGTATGTGTGTGCACAAGAACAAAGCATATCACTTCTCAATCAAAAGCGTCAACAACACAAAATTCATATCAAGCACGGGTGCAAATGCAAACTACTATGAACTCACATGATATCCAAACATAAAAACAGAATGTCCTATGTGGCATCCCATAATCCGGGGTACAGATTTGGGGCCACTAACCACAATCCACACAGCACAAACCTGGATATAAACATAATATAATAATAAAATACCCCTAATCCAAGACCGCTTACAGGTTATGGTATGAAACAAACTACCAAATTTAATTATTACAATCCAATCTCAGTATAACATTATTATACAAATTGATAACCACTAAGTTCGTCTACCGAACTAGTAAACCAACCTCTGACAAGCTCAAATCACTACCCGGCGAAACCAACAACTCGAACGTTACATCTCACTGCTGGAACAGGAAAACCCATCCACACAAGGTCCATTAATCTCCTCTATTAACTGAAGAAAAATAAACAAGCAAGAGTGAGCCAACAATGCTCAGCAAGTGTAAACAGTGATAGCAATATCAAGAACAATATAGGTTCCGATCAACAAGAATAATCATCATACGGTATGAAAGAAATCAGCTGAAGAAATTAAATATTGTAACTCCCAGATGAGCCAACAGGACTCCGCTAAAATAAAATGCATCAACAATGAGAACTGATAAAAGTTCTGATAATTAAAGATAATTGATAAGTGGATTTTATATCCACTATTTGCATTCCATTCGTACTTAAAACGATTGCAAGTTCTCAAGTTTCGTGTTAGTTTGATGTGTTTTCATCTAATTTGTGTAGGTTGCATAGTCGGGCGGCATTGGTGGTGTTGGTGAAGTATTGGTGGTATTCTGTGAGCTTAAAGTAGAAATTACAGGAAGTCTAGGGCAAGAGAACTCGGGAATTTGAGCTCAATGCGCATTCATCACTGTTTTGGCCATATCTTGAGTTCTAGAAGTCCGTTTTGAGGCCCGTAAGCTGTCCACGCGAAGAGGAGAGGAAGCTCTACAATTCTGGACAGGGAGTTGGAGGCGCTCTTGCGCGATTCCAGGCGCTATAGCATTGTTTTCAGGCGCTCTTGCGCTAAATCAAGGGCAACAGCGCTTGGCGAGGCGCAACAGCACTTGGTGAGGTGCAACAGCGCTTGGTTCAAGGGCAAGAGCGCTGTGGGGAGCAAAATCCAGGGACTTCCAGGTGCTTTGGCGCTCCATTCAGGCGCTGTAGTGCTCGAGTGGCTCGACTTGGCAGAAATTTATTCCTAGAACCGGGTCAATTGTTTGGGCCAATTTTTAGGAGGGCAAAGAGCAGAACTTATTTGTAATATCTAGACCTAAAAACATATCTATCATCAATTAGAGAGTTCTATTTTTTATCATCTATCAACATTATTATCTTAGAAATAAGAATTAGAGAGGGATCTTCAAGCAACAAGCAAGGAGGCCCATTAATTTCTTCTTTGTATTTTTCTTCTACAATTTGGGGAATTATTTTCTATCTCATTTTCTCTTCCTTATTTCATTGTTATTATTTTAGAATCATGTTTTCTCTAGAACCCATGATGGTGATTAGTTTAATTATAAACTAAATCATTATCATGGGGTTCCAATGGATTTGAATGCGTAATTATTGTGCTTGACATGTAATTGATTATTGGGTGATTTATTTGCGATAATCTAGTATGGTTGATTTAATTGATAGATGTGTAGCTAGCATCTAATTTATTATTCCTTGATGATTGCAAAAGTGGATTCTAGGATTGAGAATATGCCATATTAGCATGAGTTCATGAATTAATTGTTATTCATGATTAGTAGTATGTTTTTACCCAATTCATATTGCCTCATGTAATTGTAAAAGATAACTTGTGCTTAAACCAATTGTGTTTCCAGATTGTATAGACATATATGATTTGAATATAATTTGGTGTCCTCTTGATTTTTATCTTTTGTGGATGTTAAGTGGTTTGATACGAGTGTACTGAAAGGTAGCTCGTATTATTGTTGTGTTATCTGATTAATTGTCAATTTTTATCACCTATACCGATTCTATGTGTCAGCCTTTAGTGAAATATTCAATGAAGTTGGAACTCCATGTTTTCTCATATACCAGATCATTTAATTGTTAACTTATTCTCGAGTAGTTAATTAAAATAGTTAATCAAAAACCTAATTTGATAATTGTTCAAGCATTAATAAGTAACCATACACTGTTGCATAGGTATTAAATTGGCATTTACACCTCGTCTCTGCGGAACGAACTTTACTTATCACTTGCTATTTGTGATCGCGTATACTTGCGTGTTTACGAGTCAACAAGTTTTTGGTGCCGCTGCCGGGGACTCGGTTCATTGTTTGTTTAGTTTATGATCTTGTCATTAATTTGGATTAAATTCACTGACTCGGACGTTTTCTCACTCATTTACTTTTAGGTTTCTCAGGTACTATCTTGAGCGTGTATGCGTACGCGATCTCAAGCTCGTGAAGAAAATCTGGAGGAAGAGAAGCAAGAAGAGGTATTAGTGGAAGAAACTGAAGAAAAGTTGGAAGTTACCGGAGAAATGGTAGCTAACAAGGCGCTGAAGGAATACTCTCAGCCAAAGATTGATGATATTCAGTCGAGTATTGTGCGGCTGGCTATTGCGGCAAATAATTTTGAGATCAAGCCGGGCACGATCCAAATGGTCCAGAACTCAGTCCAGTTTGGGGGTTCACCTGTTGAGGATCCCAACATGCATATCAGAGATTTCATCGAGATCTGTGACACCTTCAAAACCAATGGAGTTTCTGAAGACGCTGTCAAGCTAAGGTTGTTTCCATTCTCTTTGAGAGACAAAGCAAAAAGCTGGTTGCATTCACTTCCAGCAGGTTCCATCAATACATGGAAAGATCTGGCACAAAAGTTCTTGACTAAATTCTTTCCTATGGCAAAGACTGCTGCCATGAGGAATGCTCTTACGCAATTTAGTCAGCATTCTGGTGAATCACTGTGTGAAACTTGGGAAAGGTACAAGGAAATGCTTCGGAAATGTCCTCATCATGGGATGCCAAATTGGATGGTCATCAATAGTTTTTACAATGGGTTAAGTCATTCTCGAGTAATGCTTGATGCAGCATCTAGAGGAGCTCTGTGGGCCAAAAGCTATGAAGAGGCCTATGACTTGATTGAAATGATGGCTGCAAACGAGTATCAGAACCCGACACAGCGTATTCCACAAGGTAAGGTTGCAGGTGTACTTGAAATGGATGCCACAACAGCTATAGCAGCTCAGCTACAGGCTCTAACTATGAAAGTGGATTCATTGGCTAAGGTGGGGGTTCAACAAGTCGCCATGGTTTGTGAATTGTGTGCGGGGGCTCATGACACTAATCAATGTGCAATTTCTAGTGAGTCGGCACATTTTGTCAGCAATTATCAGAGGCCTTCACATCCTGCTCCTAATACATATCATCCCAACAATAGGAATCATCCTAACTTCAGTTGGAGCAACAATCAGAATGCTATGCAACAACCATCTCAGGGTCAGCAGTATGGTTCAAAGCAGTTCAACAATTCGGGTTATCAACAACCCTATGCCCAAAGGCCACCATACAACCCACCTGGATTTCATCAACAACAACCAGGAAGTCATGTGCAATCTAATGAGAAGTCAGAAATGGAAGAATTGCGAATGATGTACAAGAGTCAAGCAGCATCTCTGAAAACTCTTGAAAACCAAATGGGCCAACTGGCCAATGCTCTTTTGAACAGACCTCAAGGGCAATTACCTAGTGACACGGAAGCAAATCCGGGTAAAAAGGAGGTCAAGGAATAGATTCATGCTATTACGTTACATTTTGGAAAGGTTACAGACGATCTGGGAGTCAAAAAGCAGTTTAACAAAGAACTTGAAAATGCTGAGAACAGTGATTTGGGTGCGGAAGCGCCTGAAGGGTCTGTCCGGTCTTCAAATTCTATGCTTCCGGTCATTCAGAAGGCATCAGGTGAGGAAGAAAAGGAGAAGTCAGCTGGGAAAACAAGTTCAGAAATTACGGAAGCTAGCAAAGAAGTTTATCCGCCTCCGCCATTCCCTAAAAGGCTTCAGAAACAGAAGTTTGATAAGCAATTCGCAAAGTTCTTGGAAGTGTTCAAAAAGTTGCACATAAATCTACCATTTGCTGAAGCACTTGAACAAATGCCAAGTTATGCCAAGTTCATGAAGGGCATACTTTCGAGGAAATTGAAACTCGAGGAGTTAGAGACCGTCGCTTTGACGGAGGAGTGCAGTGCTGTCTTGCAACAAAAGTTGCCACCTAAGCTGAAGGATCCGGGGAGTTTTACCATACCGTGCATCATTGGGAATTTGTCTTTTGACAAGTGTTTGTGTGATTTAGGGGCAAGCATCAACCTCATGCCCTATTCGGTTTTCTCGCAACTTGGTCTTCCGGAGCCTAAGCCTACAAACATGTCACTCCAGTTAGCTGATCGCTCAATTACCTACCCTCGAGGAATTGTAGAAGATGTTCTGGTGAAAGTGGACAAACTCATCTTTCCAGCGGATTTCGTCGTACTTGATTTTGAAGAAGATAAGAAAATCCCTATCATTCTTGGGAGGCCATTCCTAGCTACCGGCCGAACTTTGATTGATGTGCAAAAAGGGGAGCTAACTATGCGGGTGCAAGATGATAAGGCCACCTTTAATGTGTTTGCTCCTACGAAGATTTCAGATGATCCAGAAGTGTGTTTTTCTGTGGAATCCCTTGCATTGTCTTTCCGAGAAGAAACAGGTGATGTACAATTGGATGCATTGCCTAGTGTTACAAATTTTTCGAAAGGCTTGATAAGTGGATTTTATATCCACTTATTATGCGCTAATTAGACCTAAATTGGTGGTTTAGCCTTAAGTATTTTGTGTCTTTTAATTAGTTTTATGTTGTTTCAAGTCTTTGTAGTGCAGAACTCACAGCTTCAGGTATCCTGGCAATAAAAGGTTAAAAGACGGTAGATTTCTAGCTCAGATGGACTGGCTACGAGGAAAAGGAATTATCATAAAGATGTTCTGAGTGATATATTCTTAAAGCAGGAATCCCGGTTGGAATTGTTATATTTTTTTCTAAGCAAAAGGAGTCCGGTTTTAGAGCCTCAAGAGACCGTAACTTGCATCTGGAGGAGCAATGAAGAAATAAGAATTATCACAAAAATATGGAAAGTGATATTTTCTTAAAGCTGGAACCCCGGTTGGAATTGATATATTTTCTGTTAAGCAAAAGGAGTCCGGTTCCAGACGACCAGAGATCGCAGCTTAGACAATAAGAATTTATTTATATTATTAAATAATTTTATTAATTTAGAAAATTATATTTATAAATTTCTAATAATATTAAATATTTATTTTTATAATTTCTGGATTAAAATAATTATTTATTAATTAAAGATTATAAGCGGTGCGGGTTAAAAAGCATTTCTACGGAGCTGCAGATTTAGAATTCAACGACCGCGTGGACAATTGCAAGTTGCTGGAAGCGTGTGAAGTTTTTCAAAAGAATTGCAGAATTGACTAGAAGACTTTTACAATTTTCTATGTAGTTGTTGAAGTTAGGCTAGACTTTTAACACAACTGACTTCTAAAGTGTGTTAGGTGTGTTAAAATTGTGCTATAAATATGTGTCATTGTGCTTAGTTTTAAACACACCCGGAGAACTGATTTCCAGTTTTATTCTCTCCAGCTTTCATCAATTTTCTGTTGTAATTTCAGTTTCATTTTATACATTTAAAATTTCTGCAAACAGTTTATTTTTATACAATTTAATTTCTGTAATGTTATTATATTTTAAACACTTTGAATTTCTGTAATTTAATTTTATTTTATACACTTAAAAATTTCTGAAAAATTATTATAAGATTTAATTTAAGATTTTAAGGGGATTATCAGGAGGGCTCCTTATTTTATTCAGTGATTAATTTATTCGGAAATCATCATTAGAATTGCTTTTGAATTAAGCAATTGATTGTGATCAATTTCGTCAAACACATCACCAAGCTGCTGGAACCACACGCCCGCTGCCAGAAACAGTCTCAGGACGCGCGCGTGTAAGCCACGCGCGGCGATTTGCCCATTAAAACTGGCGAGTGCAGTCCACGTGCGGGTGGAGGAGAGTGACAGGTGATGATTTGAATTTTGAACATTGCCGACAGCTTCATCAAATGTACAGGTTCTTTTACTTTTAATTATTGTCCGATGCTTTTGTTTATTTATATATAATAATTGTTCTTTTTCATTTGCTTTTTGTTCCTAATTTAGTTTTAATCGGTTTCTCTTGTTTTTAATTAATTGTAAAAACTGAATTTTAGAAAGTTATTTTAATTCTAATTATTTTTATTTTTAATCTTGTAATTTTATATTTAATTTATGAAATTTTCTGCCATGATTTTATTTAATTCCATAAAGGTGCCTAGCTTAATTATGAACTAAACACTTTTATGGGGTTCTAATGTAATGAATTGTTAATGCTCATGTTAATTTGATAGATAATTTGTGTTTACAATTTCTATATAAGATTGCCTTGCATGGTTGTGTTAATTAAATATAGGTGAATAGCTAACATCTATTGTGCCAAATTTCTAATGATTGCGAAAGTGGATTTAGAAATTTAGGGTTTGCCATGCTAGCATAGGTATGTCGGCTTCTCCGCATTTTGGAGTATAGATTCGAACGAACATTATTCCCCTATGTAGTTAATTGCGGAACTTGTGATTAAATCGATTGTATCACCCATTCACATAGACATATGGTGTTTTGGATATAATTGATGCCCTTATAACTTCTATCTCTTTTGTGGATGTTTATTTGGAATGGTGTGAGTTAATTGAAAGATGGCTCATATTAGTGTCGTGTTCCCACTAGCATTCTTAACAATTGTAACACATTAATTCTTGAAAATTAATAAGAGTTAAAACATTCATGAAATTAGGACCCCATGCCTCTCTCATATTATTTTAAACAAATTAGCCGTTACGTCATTAGTTAATTGTTATCTGCAAATACACCATTTTTAGTTCGTTCAAGCTTCTATAATTAACCAACATTGTTGAATAGACATATTTACTAAAATAACCGAGTCTTCGTGGGAACGATCCTTATTTCCCTATATTGCTTTTGGACTGCGTACACTTGCGTAGAGAAAATAGCGAACAAGTTTTTGGCGCCGCTGCCGGGGACTCGGTGTTATTTTTGTTTATATGTTTTACTACAATAGAAGTTAATTTGTTTGACTTGAACTGTTTTTTTTAATTGATGGATTATTGGGAGCAGGACTACGTAATTGTATGTGAGCTGTGTGCAGGTGGACATTACACTCATCAATGTGAGTATAACAGAAACCGGCCAAATTTCAGCTGGGACTATAATCAGAGTGGTCTGGAGCAATCCCAATATCCATCCTACCTGCTCCAAAATCAGCAGTTTGGAGATGAACCATACAGTCCATGGGGAATACAGCAGCAACAGGGGCAAGAATTTCAGCATCAGTATGCTCTAGTGCATCAACACTTTCAAACTCCTGAATTTCAGCAGCAGCAATTTCAGACTTGGTCTAACCAACAGTCGACCGAAGAAGCTGAATTAAAAGAAATTAGGTTGATGATGGAAAGCAATGCATCGTCTCTCCAGAGAATAGGAGATCAGATTGGTCAAATTGCAAATGCATGGAAAACATGGAATCAAATTACAAGTGACACAGAAGACCTAGCTATAGAGCAGGAGGACAACAACATGCCTATCAATCTTGATGGGCCATTCTTAGCCACGGGTGAGACTTTGATCGATGTTCAGAAAGGAGAGTCTGAGGGCGAAGATGAGGAAGAAGCAGAACAGGAAGCTGATAAAGAAGAAAGGTCAGAAAATGCAGTTCTGAATATTCAGCCGCAACCACATCCTTTGCAATCTGAAAATGTTGAAGATGTTGAGAAGAAGAATTTTGAAATTGTGTTAGTTGAGACCCATGAACTTGTTGAGGTGTCTCAATTAAATTCTGAACATGAAGGATATGTGGAAGAATCTTCAACAATATCAATGAAGGATGTTCTGGTTTATGATAAATTAGAGGATAATTTGTATGAAGATCCATTGGAGCAGCCTATGTTTCTAGAATTGGGACCTGAGAAGAATGAAGACGAGCATCTAACGTTGTTAGAGGATAATTCACAAAGTGAAATGATGCATTGTTTCGAGTCACTAGAAGTGCTATCTGCAGAAGGCAAACCTCCAAAAGCCTCTATCAAGGAACCACCTGACTTGGAACTGCAGTTGATATCCTCTCAATTTCAGGAGTTTGATTCGAGCTCATTTGTAGCATCTTCTATCATCATCTCAGCAGAATTACCTCCGGACAAGAATTTTGAAAGGGTTATTTCAAATTTTTGTGACAGTATGCGCTCTGCAGATGTGCAAAATTTGTTAGTGGACAATGCGATTGGTTTTGTTGAGAAGCAGAGAAGGTTGACATCTCCAACCTTATCCACTATTATCTCAGCAGATTTACCGCCTGATAAGGAAGAAGTACGTTTGGCGGATTTACAAAAGCATACAGGTAGTGGATGGATGATTTCAGATAATCAGGATATCATCTATTCGTTGGTTATTCAAATATGGTGTGGGAACAATGTCACGGGCACTTTGGAAGAGCGAAGGAGGTTGAAGCTTGTCGTCAATGACATTGCCCCGAAGAAGATCATTAAATGGCCTTATAGAAATACGGTGCAAAAATTTTTCAAGAGGAAAATCGTGGCCAAGTCTAGCTAAAGACGTTAAAGAAAGGCGCTTCGTGGGAGGCAACCCATGTGTTTCAGTGTTTTCAGGTATGTTCTCTACTAGCCCTTGTATTTACTTCCATTCAATGCGGACATTGAATATTATAAGTTTGGGGGTGGTTTGGGGGATAAGTAGTAGTTGCATATTTTGGGGGATAAGTAGTAGTTGCATATGCATTTATATAAAAAAAAATCAAAAATTTTAAAAATCACAAAAATAATTCTAGCCTTGTGAAGATTATTCTATTGATGCACCCATGCATGACAAGAATTTTGTGTTGTTGACGCTTTTGATTGAGAAGTGGTATGCTTTGTTCTTGTGCACACACATACACTAGTAAGCTGAAGCTAGTAGACTTATTGAATGTTGTAAGTAATTAAAAGGACATGAATATGTGCAAGATGATTTGGTTTTCATGCTTCGAATACAAGTAAGTGCGTTAGAGAGATCTTTGTGCTTGGGATTGATTATGCTTTTTCCACCAAGTAAGCTTTTGAGCCTATATGCATATCTTTTGCATTTTATTCGTTTGCTTGAGTGTCCACATGTTGTTAGCATTGCTAGCAGTTGTTTGAGGTCTTTCTTGAAACGCATGACAGTATTTGATGATAACATGATAAAGGCATTTAGGATAACCACGTATTTCCCATATTACCACACCATGTATACATGATCAATTAGATAACCCATTGAGCTTAATCCTATTTTTTTTTCGGTGACACCACATTATTTGCCTAAACCTTTTTCTTGTATCGGCCTTACATTAATTTGAACCTAAATTGTCAAAGGCTAGTAGAGTGCTTGAGAGAGTAATAAGGTGTGCAAAGGGGGGTTTATTGATGGTCATTGTTTTGGGGGAATATTAGGTTGGGTTGTCCACTTGTTAGTCGAAATTTTGTACTAATAAAATGGATCATTGTATTTTTGTCTATTAAGCTCTCGAAAAAAAAAGGAAAAAAAAAAGAAAAAAAAAATAATAATAAAAAAAAAAGAAAAAAAAAAGAAAAAAAATATTATTATTATGAGAGCATACATATGTTGTGTGATCCTTTCTTATTCGACTAATCAAGTTATTTATTGTAAAAGAATAAAGGAAATTTCAAGTTTGGGGGTGATAAATAGGGAGTTGAATGAATATTGTGTTAGGTACTAGCTTTTGGCAATTATCTTTAACCTTCTTTGGCTTTACTTGACATACCTTGTCCCTAGCCCCGTTACAACCCAAATAAAGACCTTTTGATTATCGTCATTGATGTATGTTGTGTTAAAAGTTAGAGTGATACCAAATGTTAAGCATGTTTATGATGTTGTTGGAATTGAGTGATACACTTACCCTTGTTCTTGAGTGAATATTCTTTTATTAGTGAAAGGTGAGTTATTACTTGTTTTTGCATATGAGATCCCAAGTTTTGACTCAAACATGTACTCTTGTGGGCTTAGCATGATTACCAACTTATTCTTACACTTGACATGGACTTTTGAGAACTTATGCATGTTCATTGAGTAGACTAAGTGAATACTTGCACCTTCGACACCAAGACATTGCATTATTTACTTTGATTCTAAGTTGAGATGGCATGAGAGGATTTGAATGTATGGTGTTGTATTGGTTTTAAATCTTTTACATGAGCTAGATGGATTTTGTGGGTACATTCGCTATAGGCCCTCACGAGACCTCACTCGTCCACTGGGGCTACCTAGGGGTTTAAAGGGCTTGTTGCATATGCCAAATGCAATCGTGATCACCTACGGAAGTGGTACTAGTTAGTTGTATATAGTTATATTGTTTATGCTTGAGGACAAGCATCAGTTTAAGTTTGGGGGTGTGATAAGTGGATTTTATATCCACTTATTATGCGCTAATTAGACCTAAATTGGTGGTTTAGCCTTAAGTATTTTGTGTCTTTTAATTAGTTTTATGTTGTTTCAAGTCTTTGTAGTGCAGAACTCACAGCTTCAGGTATCCTGGCAATAAAAGGTTAAAAGACGGTAGATTTCTAGCTCAGATGGACTGGCTACGAGGAAAAGGAATTATCATAAAGATGTTCTGAGTGATATATTCTTAAAGCAGGAATCCCGGTTGGAATTGTTATATTTTTTTCTAAGCAAAAGGAGTCCGGTTTTAGAGCCTCAAGAGACCGTAACTTGCATCTGGAGGAGCAATGAAGAAATAAGAATTATCACAAAAATATGGAAAGTGATATTTTCTTAAAGCTGGAACCCCGGTTGGAATTGATATATTTTCTGTTAAGCAAAAGGAGTCCGGTTCCAGACGACCAGAGATCGCAGCTTAGACAATAAGAATTTATTTATATTATTAAATAATTTTATTAATTTAGAAAATTATATTTATAAATTTCTAATAATATTAAATATTTATTTTTATAATTTCTGGATTAAAATAATTATTTATTAATTAAAGATTATAAGCGGTGCGGGTTAAAAAGCATTTCTACGGAGCTGCAGATTTAGAATTCAACGACCGCGTGGACAATTGCAAGTTGCTGGAAGCGTGTGAAGTTTTTCAAAAGAATTGCAGAATTGACTAGAAGACTTTTACAATTTTCTATGTAGTTGTTGAAGTTAGGCTAGACTTTTAACACAACTGACTTCTAAAGTGTGTTAGGTGTGTTAAAATTGTGCTATAAATATGTGTCATTGTGCTTAGTTTTAAACACACCCGGAGAACTGATTTCCAGTTTTATTCTCTCCAGCTTTCATCAATTTTCTGTTGTAATTTCAGTTTCATTTTATACATTTAAAATTTCTGCAAACAGTTTATTTTTATACAATTTAATTTCTGTAATGTTATTATATTTTAAACACTTTGAATTTCTGTAATTTAATTTTATTTTATACACTTAAAAATTTCTGAAAAATTATTATAAGATTTAATTTAAGATTTTAAGGGGATTATCAGGAGGGCTCCTTATTTTATTCAGTGATTAATTTATTCGGAAATCATCATTAGAATTGCTTTTGAATTAAGCAATTGATTGTGATCAATTTCGTCAAACACATCACCAAGCTGCTGGAACCACACGCCCGCTGCCAGAAACAGTCTCAGGACGCGCGCGTGTAAGCCACGCGCGGCGATTTGCCCATTAAAACTGGCGAGTGCAGTCCACGTGCGGGTGGAGGAGAGTGACAGGTGATGATTTGAATTTTGAACATTGCCGACAGCTTCATCAAATGTACAGGTTCTTTTACTTTTAATTATTGTCCGATGCTTTTGTTTATTTATATATAATAATTGTTCTTTTTCATTTGCTTTTTGTTCCTAATTTAGTTTTAATCGGTTTCTCTTGTTTTTAATTAATTGTAAAAACTGAATTTTAGAAAGTTATTTTAATTCTAATTATTTTTATTTTTAATCTTGTAATTTTATATTTAATTTATGAAATTTTCTGCCATGATTTTATTTAATTCCATAAAGGTGCCTAGCTTAATTATGAACTAAACACTTTTATGGGGTTCTAATGTAATGAATTGTTAATGCTCATGTTAATTTGATAGATAATTTGTGTTTACAATTTCTATATAAGATTGCCTTGCATGGTTGTGTTAATTAAATATAGGTGAATAGCTAACATCTATTGTGCCAAATTTCTAATGATTGCGAAAGTGGATTTAGAAATTTAGGGTTTGCCATGCTAGCATAGGTATGTCGGCTTCTCCGCATTTTGGAGTATAGATTCGAACGAACATTATTCCCCTATGTAGTTAATTGCGGAACTTGTGATTAAATCGATTGTATCACCCATTCACATAGACATATGGTGTTTTGGATATAATTGATGCCCTTATAACTTCTATCTCTTTTGTGGATGTTTATTTGGAATGGTGTGAGTTAATTGAAAGATGGCTCATATTAGTGTCGTGTTCCCACTAGCATTCTTAACAATTGTAACACATTAATTCTTGAAAATTAATAAGAGTTAAAACATTCATGAAATTAGGACCCCATGCCTCTCTCATATTATTTTAAACAAATTAGCCGTTACGTCATTAGTTAATTGTTATCTGCAAATACACCATTTTTAGTTCGTTCAAGCTTCTATAATTAACCAACATTGTTGAATAGACATATTTACTAAAATAACCGAGTCTTCGTGGGAACGATCCTTATTTCCCTATATTGCTTTTGGACTGCGTACACTTGCGTAGAGAAAATAGCGAACAAGGCTCTCACTCAGTTAAGATGCTCGAGGAATTTGATACTAATAAACCTTCCATACAAGATCTCTCAAATGTAAAGCTCGGAAAACTTCCACCACATTTGAAGTATGTCCTTTTGAATGATGAGTTAGTGATTTTTGAAGAGGGTTATGATAATGTGTTAAGAAGGTGGATAGTTGATGATGAGGTTGAAGAGTGTTCTATTCAATCGGCTGAGAGGGATAAACACCTTAGAGGTGTGAGGAAGAAAAAGAAGGCGAAGAAGTTGAAGGGAGGAAAAATCAAGATTAAGAGTGAAAGAAAAGTTGTGTTGGGAGGAAGCAAACAAAATGTTAGCATGTGTGTGAATGGTTTTTCTAATAAGGACGATCCTATTATCCTTTGGAAACCGCCGTGAGTTGAGGACGTAACGTCAAGCTACTGACGTAAAAAAAGCGCTTCGTGGGAGGCAACCCACGCTTTTGTATTCCTATTTCTGTTTAGTTGAAAAAAAAATGCAAAGTGAAAAAAAAAAAAAAAGGGTCCAGAACATGCAGCAGCGCCCCAGAACGCGCAGGAGCGCACCACGTCTATCCACCACCAGACACACCACCCGAGGAGGGTGGAGAGGACGACGAGTAGGGGAGTATCTCTTGTACCCTTTAAATTTTACCTTCAATGAGGACATTGCAAATTTTAAGTTTGGGGGTGATTTTAGGGTATCAAGAGTGATTGCATTGCATATAGTTGCATATTCATGCTAGTTCATGTTAGTATTTGTGCATTTAGTTTTGCCATGCCATTTAGAGTGCATTTAGGATACCCTGTCATATAGTTTTATTTAGGGGTGTCATCATTTTGTTCATGCATATCACATGATTCCACATGAGTGTCTATTTCTGGCTCGATAGGTCGACGTTAATTTGAGTGTGATGACAATGAATAGAGGGTTGATTTAAGTACTTATGAAATTGACTTGCGTGTGTCGGGATCACAATCTTTTCACGGTCTCACTGTTTGCTCTTGGGCTAGATCGAGTCATACCTTGTTTGGCTGTTGAGATTTAATCACTTATTTATATCTAGAATTTTCGTTATTCCCTTGATGGCGTAGGAGCACTTAAGTATAAGTTTGGGGGAAAACAGGGATTTCATGCTAAGTGTCGTGTTGTGTCGAAGTAATAATTGCTAGGTATCAAATGGCTAGTAGCCGGCTCATTGTTATATGAGTAGTCTAGGGTTGGAAATGAGAAAGGCTCATTCTAGATTGCATAAAAAAAAAAGAAAAAAAAAATTCATATAAGTAGTTTAATTGTTAAATGCAAAATGACCAGGGTGAGCTCTTTAATACTCGAGCAAGTAAGTTCAATGGGGGCAATGCGCCTAGTGACCTAAGGCCCTTGAGGTTTGGGATCCGCTAACCTAAAGCTCGCTACATGGGTATTATTGTATAAGCCTTTAGGGGTCTCACCCATTGCACGGTCAATAAGCATGCGTATTTGGTGTTTTGTGTTGTTTTGTATAAGTAAAGCACGAATTCTTGTCTACCTTAAATGATGATGGCGGTGTCTTTGAGTCATGGAGTGTCTAAAGTTCATTCTGTTTATAAACATGTGATTGTTTTGGCGAAGGATGAGTTATGTCTTTTATCTAGTTTCAAGAGTATATCTAGTGAGAAATGCACACACCACGTTTCCGAGCATGTATGGTTAGTATACGGGGCCTTAGTCGAGCTCTTTTTGGAGTTGTTGCATTCTTTGAGGCGTTTGCTTGTTGAGTTGGTTTCGGTAGCTTCTGTGGGATCATTGCATTAGGACATGTTCGCATTATCATGACATTTATTTATTAGTTGCATTCATTCATCATTTTAGGGTTGAGTTTGCATTGCTTGAGGACAAGCAACGGTTTAAGTTTGGGGGTTTGATAAGTGGATTTTATATCCACTATTTGCATTCCATTCGTACTTAAAACGATTGCAAGTTCTCAAGTTTCGTGTTAGTTTGATGTGTTTTCATCTATTTTGTGTAGGTTGCATAGTCGGGCGGCATTGGTGGTGTTGGTGAAGTATTGGTGGTATTCTGTGAGCTTAAAGTAGAAATTACAGGAAGTCTAGGGCAAGAGAACTCGGGAATTTGAGCTCAATGCGCATTCATCACTGTTTTGGCCATATCTTGAGTTCTAGAAGTCCGTTTGAGGCCCGTAAGCTGTCCACGCGAAGAGGAGAGGAAGCTCTACAATTCTGGAAAGGGAGTTGGAGGCTTTCTTGCGTGATTCCAGGCGCTATAGTGCTGTTTTCAGGCGCTCTTGCGCTAAATCAAGGGCAACAGCGCTTGGCGAGGCGCAACAGCACTTGGTGAGGTGCAACAGCGCTTGGTTCAAGGGCAAGAGCGCTGTGGGGAGAAAAATCCAGGGACTTCCAGGCGCTTTGGCGCTCCATTCAGGCGCTGTAGTGCTCGAGTGGCTCGACTTGGCAGAAATTTATTTCTAGAACCGGGTCAATTGTTTGGGCCAATTTTTAGGAGGGCAAAGAGCAGAACTTATTTGTAATATCTAGACCTAAAAAACATATCTATCATCAATTATAGAGTTCTATTTTTTTATCATCTATCAACATTATTATCTTAGAAATAAGAATTAGAGAGGGATCTTCAAGCAACAAGCAAGGAGGCCCATTAATTTCTTCTTTGTATTTTTCTTCTACAATTTGGGGAATTATTTTCTATCTCATTTTCTCTTCCTTATTTAATTGTTATTATTTTAGAATCATGTTTTCTCTAGAACCCATGATGGTGATTAGTTTAATTATGAACTAAATCATTATCATGGGGTTCCAATGGATTTGAATGCGTAATTATTGTGCTTGACATGTAATTGATTACTGGGTGATTTATTTGCGATAATCTAGTATGGTTGATTTAATTGATAGATGTGTAGCTAGCATCTAATTTATTATTCCTTGATGATTGCGAAAGTGGATTCTAGGATTGAGAATATGCCATATTAGCATGAGTTCATGAATTAATTGTTATTCATGATTAGTAGTATGTTTTTACCCAATTCATATTGCCTCATGTAATTGTAAAAGATAACTTGTGCTTAAACTAATTGTGTTTCCAGATTGTATAGACATATATGATTTGAATATAATTTGGTGTCCTCTTGATTTTTATCTTTTGTGGATGTTAAGTGGTTTGATACGAGTGTACTGAAAGGTAGCTCGTATTATTGTTGTGTTATCTGATTAATTGTCAATTTTTATCACCTATACCAATTCTATATGTCAGCCTTTAGTGAAATATTCAATGAAGTTGGAACTCCATGTTTTCTCATATACCAGATCATTTAATTGTTAACTTATTCTCGAGTAGTTAATTAAAATAGTTAATCAAAAACCTAATTTGATAATTGTTCAAGCATTAAGAAGTAACCATACACTGTTGCATAGGTATTAAATTTGCATTTACACCTCGTCTCTGCGGAACGAACTTTACTTATCACTTGCTATTTGTGATCGCGTATACTTGCGTGTTTACGAGTCAACAATAATCATAATAGGCTTCAAGGGAATCAGGCTTTGAAGCAACTTAACCTCAATGTATAGATTAGAATTGGATTTTTTTATATATTTAAAAAAATAGTGGAGTTAGGCGGCTGATCAGACCCGCACTAACCCCAGACAATGCACACAGCAAGGTCCCTCTAAATGGATCCACGGAACACATTGGCCTCAACTTCTGACCATTAAACTGGTCTCCCCGAAGGGACATCTGCTGACCATTAATATGGTCTCCCCGAAGGGACATCTGCTGACCAATAATATGGTCTCCCCGAAGGGACATCTGTTATAAAAACATTCCAATTCTATATCCCACAATAGGTGTCGGAACAATCGACAACCTCTATCAACCAAACAATCTGGAAAACTCACGTTCCAGCAAAATAACTCAACTAGTGGAATGAAAAGAGAATCAACAATTCTATCCTCGATATCGACAAGTTCAATATATAAATGGGGTGAAAAATTAAGAACAGCATCAACACTAGATGTCGACGAGATCAACAATAAATGGGGTAATAATTAATAGATAAAGAACCACAACAATAATAAATGTCGACGAGATCGATAATAAATGGGGTCATATGTTGAGTATTGAATACAGTAAAAGAATACAGAGGGGGGGTGAATGGATTCTTGAAATTTTCTCTTTCGAGTCTATGTAGCAAGAGTGTTTGTGTGTGCAAGATAGAAGGTGCGGATAAAGAATAACACAAGACACAATATCACTTTAATCTAATGTATTATTAGATAAAGGTTGCTACAATCTGTGAATACAAATGATAGTATTCTCAGCTTCGTTTTTCTCAGAGAGATACAGCTTGTAGTGTATGAAAAACTTGACTCACAAAGTTACTAAGTTAATGACTAAGGAAGTGAGGCTGTATCCTTATAGAACATGGATACAACCTACTTACACCAAATAAGGTAGCTAAACAAATTACTTTCTAGTCTGTCTATCCTTTTTGAGTAAATGTCCAAACGGTTACAGATTTGACTTTGCAAAGCCTGTTCAGATCCACTTCTTTAGCCCCTTGTCTCTTCTATATCTCTCCAAGCTTCCTTGTAGGCTTTCCAGAGCACGTTACAGATTGTGGTCCATAAAGTGCATTGGCTTGTTACAGGTTTCTGACTTGTACAATTTCTTCAGTATTTTGTCTCCAAGAATGTATTCGAGAAGTGACTAAGTAGTTGATTCGAGAACTAGAATTGACTTGATCGATAACTCTGAGTTCTCGAACACTGTTATATTGACATATCGAATTACTTCTCGAATAGCTCTTTTCTTCAGGATTCCTTGAGTTGTCGAATAGAACACTTGACTTGTCGAATCCTTGAGATATCGAATAGCTTTCTGAGTCCTTGAGATATCGAATGGAACTTTGACTTGTTGACTCCTTGAGAACTCGAACACTACTTTGACTTGTTGACTTCCTGAGTTCTCGAATAGAGTACATAGACATATCGAATCTCTGAGATATCGAATGAGATATCGAACAGTGTATTCAGAGATATCGAATAGTGTCTTGAGATATCGAATCCCTGACTTCTCGAATGCTGGACTTCTCGAATAGACAAATATACTTCTCGAATTGGTACTTAGGCAAATTCTTCATTTCTTCAAATCCCAACTGTGATTATTTGACAGTCTTTATCTTCTTGCTTGAGGCATGAACCTTGGAACTTCTTTCAAGCATTATTCTAGACTCTATAAGTACAGTTACACAACTAGGATTTGATGCCTACTACAAGTACAATACAAACAGAAACTCTACAACTAGAGGTTCCCTCAGTTAAGAGGTCATGTAAGTAATGCAAAGCATTACAAACAATTAGGCTTGTTATTAGATGTATACAGGCATGCCTCTGTAACTAACAATCTCCCCCAAATTGTGAGTGAGACCCTTAGTCACAATTTCATGTCTGATAACAAGCCTAACATACATAAAGATAAAACTTTAAAAGTACAGGTATGTAGATTGATTGAAGAAAGTTCACAGAAGTGTTCTTACAAGTTATGAGAAACTACTAGCCATATCCTTTTGGATTCATCTCTTGAGCTTTGGCTTGCAGATTCTCATTTTTCATTTTCTCCTCAGCTTCTTTGGCTTTCTTCTTTGCATTTTCCTCCATGGCAAGAATAATGTCTTCCATTGCAGTGAGTTCTTCAATTAGAGGGGAGCCTGATAAATCCTTAAGTACTTCATTCAGCTGTTTCTCAGAATAGGAATTGATGTAGTCCATTCTAATCTTTACATTTCTACCATATTTCTTGTACTCAATGATGTAAGGATTAAACTTGACTCTACACAGACCCATAGCTCTCAATTCATCAGCCTTAGTTTCCATTGCAGCAAACTCCTCCTCCCTTTTCTTTAGAAGCTCCTCACTGTTCTTTCTCATTTCTGCCTGGTGATCTCTCTTCATTTTGACAAAGTCAATTAACTCCAGCTTCCATACCCCTTTCCACTCTGTCTTCAGAATCCAACATTGTAATTATTCTTTTTATGTCATATAGCTTGCCCTAGTGCTGACATGTTTCTTGTCTGAATTTCTTCTGTCTTCCATCAGTATATTTTATTTCAAGAAAATCATCAACAATGGAAACATGATAGATTCTTTGAGCCCATATGAACTGCAGTTGGTCTTCATCATAGATTTCATCCAGAGGTGGTAGGTTCAATCCTGGAATTATAGTCAGTGCCTTTGATTTCGATATCTTCACCCTTCTTGCAGCATGCTTAATTTTACTCCTCCTTGTATGATTGCTAGGCAGAAACTTATGACCTTTGTTGGTAGACCATAGTAGTATTCCATTAGCAGTTTGCTTTCTGAAACATACACAGGGTTTCTTGATTTGAATCCCCTTCACTTCATGAGGTGCCAAAACAGTTGCATATGCCAGAGATGTAGATCTTGATGAATCATTACTAGTGACATCTACCCTAGACATTGAGCCTTGTGTTATGGTGGAAGTGTCATTAATAATGTTCATGGCTTGCTGTTTTCCACTCTTCTTTTCATATACCTTTCCTCCACCCTTGTCATCATCCTTCTTTCTGTTTTTATCATCCCTTTTCTTCTTGTCATCACTGCCCTTATATCTCTCTTGATCTCCACCCCTGCTTCCACTTTTATCATGATCATCCTTGTCTTGATTTGACTTTCCACCTTGAGCAATAGGCTTGATGTCTGATTGAGAGTTGATAAACTTCACCAGAATGTTAAGAGCCTCTTTTTCAGATTTTCCATTTCTTGAATGTAGAACTCCAGCCAGAAACTTTATGGTGGACATGTTGTTTGCTTTTAGATGTTGGCCAAATCTGAAAGCAACAATGTCTTTATCCTTTTCATATAGAATACAATGAGGCTGAGGAACTACTTGAGGCAGTTGAGATTTCATGCACTTGGTGAGAATCTCTTTGAGCATATCATTGTCTAGTAAGTTATTCCTTTCTATCTTCTTGATGATTGTTCCAAGTTCAGAGCTAGATAGAATTTGAAAGGCTTCAATGTGGATGTGAAAGAGGTTCTTGGCAGTGTGAACTAAGACTTCTCTATCATTCGAAAGAATGATGGCATGGGGATTGGTTTGCACAATTTCTCTTCTCACTACAGTGACTAGAAACACATCTTGCACAAGAAGCTTGATGTAGTCAAAGTAATGGAAATTGGCTCTTTTCCTTAACTCTTGTAGATGCTTCAAAAAGGCTATGTCATGGTATAGTCTAGAGTTTGCAGTTTCTTGACATACCCTTTGAGTAAGCACATTTCTGAATTCTGAAGGTTCAGATTGAAGGGATTGTTTAGCAATGTCAGGGATGTCAAATTCATATTTTGACTTCCCTTCAATTTCAGATGGCTTGGCAACTTCATCTACAACCACTTTCTTCAGCTTGTCATCCTTGGATATAGATTTCTCAGACTGAGATGACTTAGCAGTTCTTGGTTGGCCACCCTCATTGGTTGTAATGCCTTTGGTTTGAGATTTCTCCCCCTTAGTCTGAGGCTCTCCCTTAGATTTTGAGTTCCTTGTTATCCTCTTCTCCCCTTAGGCTTGTTGTCAGGCACAGAGGCTGTAGTAGGAGCCTTTGGAGTTGAAGATTCTTCAAGTAGAGGGATACCCATGTGCTTCATCATGGCAGACAACATAGATTGTTGATCCAGAAGAACATTAGCAGTGGTAGTGGCTTGAGTGTTCAATTGCTCAATTAGATTTGTAACTTTGCCTGCCAGATGGGCATTGGATTCTTTGAGAGACACCACCTCCCTTTCAAGAGTATCAACCTTGGTGAACAGTGCAGTGGCCTTGAAACCAGTTAAGGATTGATCTTGCAGTCTTTTCACTTCAGACTTGGTCATTTCATGCACAGGGACTTCAGTGACCAGCTTGTCTCCATACTGATTTTTGAACAGTGTTCTGAGCATGGCATTGGCCTCTGTAGTCTGGTCAGATAGATTTTGAAATCTGTTTCCTAGGCCTGTGACTGTGTATATGAGTTTGGCTAGGCCATTGTCCACCTTGGTGCAGGTGGTGTTGCAGTGTTTGAGATCTTTGACCACACTGTCTAGTTGAGGAAATTTAGCATCAAAGGCCCTCTTTACTTCTGCTACTGAAGTGGTTGTCTTGTCACACACCCTGTTGACTTCAGTTTTGACTCCCTTGCCAAGATAGTGTGCAGCCTTGAGGAAACCCTTGTAGGAATCATTGACAGCTTCATACACTTCACCAGGAGACAGAGATTTTGTATTGGAGCCCAGTGAAGTGATGTATTCCTCTCTAAGATATTGAAGTGCTTCACTGAGAGTTACATCATACTTTCCTTGCAGCCAGGCATCTACATTGCCATCTCTCTCAGCATCATCAATAATCTTGGCCTTCTGCATCTCCACATCATCCCTATGGCATAGTAGGATGGCCTCATAGTCTGGATTAGAGATGTTGGAGGTGACAAGGTTCTGAGCTATTTTTACAAACTCAGGAATCTGATCCACAATTAAGCTTTGAAGTGCTTCAACCGTCAATTTTTGTGGAACAAACCCTGATCCTGAAGCACTGTCATGTTGCACAGGCTTCAGCCATTGTGACATAAAGTCAGAGCTAGAGCAAGGTAAACTAGACTCCTCAGTTACAGATGCAACTTCTGTAACCGGATGGATTGACTCTACTACTGGTGTCTCCACAGAAGTGGGATGAGTTACACCAGCAGTTGACACAGGCACAGAGTCTCTAGTAAAAACTAGTGAAGCCTCTGTGTTTGTGATGGTGTCATTAAGATATGCCCCAGCATGCATTCCCTCACCATCTAAATGTGGGTCCTGGGTGGTGAGCAGAGTGTCATGCACTAAGTCACTTGAAATTATTGGCTCATCAAGAGAAAAGAATTCTTGATGATCAATGCCTTGCATCTCAGTTGCCTGAGTTGCAGGTTCCAAAGAAATTTCAGTGTTAGATTCTGGAAGAGGAGTGTCTTGTAGAGTAGATTTTGGCAACTCCCCCTGAGAGATAGAGGGAGTTTCAAGTGTGATGTGCTCTCCACTCAGTGTAGTGTCAGCCTTATCACTCCCATGTGCTGACTCAATACAAGAAGGTGTATTGGGGAGGATGCTTGATTCTATAGATGCACCCTGTTGAGAGGACACATCTAGTGAGCTGTTTGCCCATGATTTTACAACTTCAGCCATTTGTGTGACTGAAGAGGTGGTCTTAGTTTTCTTCTTCTTCTTTGGCCTTAGTAAGGGTGACTCTGGTTCCTCACTTTCTAGACCTAGTTCAACAACTAATGATGCTTCAGATAGAATATTTAAAGGTGCAGACATTACTTCCTTTCTCTCCTTTTTACTAACATCACCCTTTTGAGAGGATGATGCAGTTGGCTCAGTGATTGGTTGAGTGTTTGGTTGAGAGGGTTGGTTAGCTAGCCCTGGTTAGCATTTTGTTCTACTTGCTTGGGCTTAGCTAACTCAGACTTAGAGGCAAATGTTGGCATGTTGTGGGGGTAAGTTCTAAACAGACTCTCCATATAGGGAGTTATGTTAAGTCTTACATCCACATCATTCCTAGTCTCCAAATTACCAAAAATGAGTTTGGTCATGGATTTAGGATAGCCTATTCTATTTTTATTCATCCCATCTAATTCAATAAATTTATCATCTAAGAAATTAAGGACAGATTGAATAAAACGAAGGAAGAAAATTTCACTACCTCTCTTGGCTGAATTCTTACCAAGTCTCCCATACAGCTCCTGCAGAATGATGAGATCAACGTCTATCTTCTTTCCATAAGCTAAGGCATAGCCTATTTGCTGTGCAGGAGTACTGATTTGGTCATAGCTAGATTTTCTTGCAGTGAAGACTTGAAGAAGTGTAGCAAACACATAACTCCATTCCTTCCTCAAATGCTTCCTGTTCAAGTGCCCAAGACTGATTCTGTCTGCATATTTGATGAAATCAAAGAAGTCTTCTAATTCAGCATTTGTAGCAAGTGGGTCATACACCTCTCCTTTGGTACCCATCCCAAGTGCCTCATTCATATCCTCTATGGTGATAGTGAGATTTTTGTCTTGAATCTTGCAATAGATGATGTACGAGGATATTGCAGAGTCAAGAGCCACCACCTCCACTGTAGCAGACTGCCAAAACTGTTCTAGAATGTCGAGGTACAGAGTTGGGTTAACAGATAGAGCATTCTTAATGTACGATTCAGACATCCACTTCACAAAGCACTTGAAATTGGCGTTGGGTGCTTCAACATCACTAGTTAGAGCAATGAAATTGGTGTTGAACTTTACTGTTGCCATTTGTGTGAGAGAGAGAGAGAAGAAATCGAAGGTTGAAGAAGAAATTTAGCTTTTGCAGTTAGGGTTTCAGAGGTTTTGGGAGTTTGGATGCTTGAGAAATTGAATGAAATGAATCGAATAGATGTGAAGTTGTAAAAGTATGAAGTACTTGAATTGTCGATTAGATGTATGTTCTGTATCGACAAGTCAGGCATTCGAGAAGTAGAAAACAACTATTCGAGAAGTCAAGAAAGGCTTATTCGATAACTCAAGCAGGTTGTAGCTCACAGCTGGCAGTTATCTAACTTAGAAATAAATCTAAATTAGGTAAAATATGTTTTTATGAGTAATTCTGAATTCTGAATAAATCCAAAATCGGTTAAAATTCAGCGAGAAATCAGCCTTTTCAAATGATTCGAGAACTCAAATATAGTATTCGAGAACTCAGTCAATCGAGAACTAAAACACTATATTCGAGAAGTCAAGGAAACCTCTATTCGAGAACTCTAAAAGACTCTATTCGAGAACTCGAGAGTGCTCTAATGAGACTTGTTAGAGATGTCGAATAGTGAATCACTTGAGAAGTCTGACTTGTCGAATTATACTCATAGAAACTCAATTTTCACTATTTTTTTTTTAAATTTACCAGCCATATTCCTTCACGAATATTCTAGCAAATTAAACAGTGATTTTCTCAAAATTTCATAGAAATTTCGAGTTAACAAGAGAATATGATTTTCTAAATATGCAACAGATTTGAAATATTTATAAATCATATTTCAGCCAACACTTACTCCAAAAATATTAAGAATTTAGATAAAGTAAGTGTTTACTGCTGTAATAATCTAGATGTTGTATTCACTTAGCCAGAATCTGAAGAATTCAGCATTCCAATCTCACTAACCAACCTTGTGAAGGTGGCTTCATCTAATGGCTTAGTGAATATATCAGCTAGTTGTTTGTCTGTAGAAACATAATGCAACTCAATGGTTCCATTAGTTGCATGTTCCCTTATGAAATAATATCTGATGTCAATGTGCTTTGTCCTAGAATGATTGACAGGATTGGCAACTATAGAGATTGCACTTGTGTTGTCACACATGATTGGAATTCTTTCCAACACAAGTCCATAGTCTCTAAGTTGATTTCTAATCCAAAGCACTTGAGCACAGCAACTTCCAGCATCTATGTATTCAGCCTCAGCTGTAGAAGTTGACACAGATTGTTGTTTCTTGCTATACCAAGAGACTAACCTTTGTCCAAGAAACTGGCAGCTACCTGAGGTGCTTTTCCTATCCACTCTGCATCCAGCATAATCAGCATCAAAATAACCAACCAGATTGAACCCTGTGTCCTTAGGATACCATAGTCCCAAGTTTGGAGTGCCCTTCAGATATCTAAAGATCCTTTTTATAGAAACCAAATATGATTCTTTTGGATTTGATTGAAACCTTGCACACAAGCATGTAGCAAACATAATGTCTGACCTACTTGCAGTGAGATAGAGTAGAGAACCAACCATGCCTCTGTAGATTGAGATATCTACCTTCTTGCCTTTAGCATCTTCATCCAATTTAGTGGCAGTGGCCATGGGTGTCTTTGCAGGTGAGCAATCTTCCAAGTCAAACTTCTTCAATAAATCCTTGATATACTTGGTCTGACTGATAAAGATACCATCCTTCCTTTGACTGACTTGCAACCCAAGAAAGAATGTCAACTCCCCCATCATACTCATCTCATATCTGCTCTGCATGAGTTTAGAAAATTTCTCACACAGCTTCTCATTTGTAGAACCAAAAATGATATCATCCACATAGATCTGAACTAAGATAAGATCATCACCATGCTTCTTGTAAAACAATGTCTTGTCCAGTATGCCTCTAGTGAATTGATTCTCAAGAAGAAATTGTGATAAAGTATCATACCATGCTCTTGGAGCCTGCTTAAGTCCATACAATGCCTTAAGCAGTCTGTAGACAAATTCTGGGAAGTGTAGATCCTCAAAACCAGGTGGTTGTTGCACATAAACTTCTTCTTCCAACTCTCCATTCAGAAATGCACTTTTGACATCCATTTGATATACTTTAAAGTTTGAATGAGCAGCAAATGCCAAGAATATTCTGATGGCTTCCAATCTAGCAACAGGAGCAAATGTCTCATCATAATCAATGCCTTCCTGTTGAGAGTATCCTTTTGCAACCAACCTTGCTTTGTTCCTTATAATTACACCATCTTCATCCATCTTATTCTTTAGAACTCATTTTGTTCCAACAATGGTTCTGTTCTTTGGTGCAGGCACAAGTTCCCATACTTTGTTTCTTTCAAATTGATTCAGCTCCTCTTGCATAGCAATAATCCAATCTGGATCCAACAGTGCATCATCAAGTTTCTTAGGCTCAACTTGTGATAGAAAATAGCCATAGAGGCACTCATTCTGAGTTGCTCTCCTAGTCCTTACTCCCGCATTAGGATCTCCAATGATTTGTTCTGCAGTGTGTGATCTATCCCATTTCCTTGAGTGCTCATCCTGATTTCTCATTCTTGATGTTGCTTCATCATCCACATCATGGTCATTCTCATTTCCTCCCCCTGTGAAGTTGCCACTACTCACAGGTGTGTCTTGGATGCTTGTTCCTTCACTATTGATTGGCATAAATTCTTCTCTTGTATCATCATTCACTTGAGTTTGTTGAACTCGAGTTTCAACTTCAGTTTCAGTCTCTTCATCAGAATCATCTAGATTATCAAACTTCAATGGATCTTTATCTTCATCATTGGCTTCTTCTAGTCCAGGTAGTTTGCTGTCATCAAATGTCACATCTGTGCTTTCCATAACTTTCTTTTGACTGATGACATAAACCTTGTATGCAATTCTTTCCATAGAGTAGCCAAGAAAAATTCCTTCAAATGCTTTTGCATCAAATTTTCCAACATATTCAGAATTATCCTTCAATACAAAGCATTTGCTTCCAAAAGTATGAACAAACTTTAGAGTAGGCTTCTTTCCAGTCATCAAGTTATAAGGTGTCTTTCCAGTGTTTTTGTTGATGAGGGTTCTGTTCTGGATATAGCATGTAGTGCTTACAGCCTCAGCCCAAAAACATGTAGGCATTTTTGCATCAAGTAACATTGTTCTAGCAACCTCAATTAGAGTTCTATTCTTTCTCTCAACAACTCCATTTTGTTGTGGAGTCCTTGGAGCTGAGAATTACTGAGAAATACCATTCTCTTTACAGAATGCTTCAAGTATGGCATTTCTGAACTCTGTTCCATTATCACTTCTCAGTGCAATCACACTTGCATTGTTGGTCTTTGCTTCCTTGTCAACTTTCTTTATATGCTCAATGATTACTTGTGGAGTCTCATCTTTTGATGCCAGAAATTCCACCCATGTATACCTTGTAAAATCATCAACCATCACCAAGGCATACTTCTTTCTTCCTAGTGACATAATATTGACAGGCCCAAACAAATCCATATGAATGAGTTGTAGGGGCTTGGTTATTGATGTCACTGTCTTTGACTTGTGGCTTGATCTTTTCATTTTTCCTTTTTGACAAGCCTCACACACTCCTTCTTGGCAGAATTCAAGTGTGGGCATGTCTCTCACTAGCTCTCTTTTGACTAGAGAATTAATGGCTTTGAAGTACAGGTGTGATAGTTTCTTGTGCCACAGCCAACAATCTTCATTTGATGCTTTTGAGTAAAAGCAACAAATTTTGTCCTTGTTTGCAGAACCATATTGGCTACAAACAGGCTTCCCTTCCTTACTCCAGATAGAGCAAAATCACCAGTCTTCTTGTGGGTGATCAAACATTCATCTTTGTCAAAATCCACCTTGAATCCCCTATCAGTAAACTGACCAACACTTAGCAGATTATGCTTGAGCCCCTTGACTAGTGCTACATCTTCAATGATGACATTACCAACTTTCAACTTGCCATATCCCAATGTGTTACCCATGCTGTCATCTCCAAAAGCAACCATTGGGCCAGCCTTTTCCTCATATTGTGATAGCAGGGCCATATCACCAGTTATATGATTTGAGCATCCACTGTCCAAAATCCACATGACCTTCTTTTCACTTTCTTTGCCCTGCAAACACAAAGGTATTACTTTTCCTTTGGTACCCAAACAAGTTTGGGTCCATGTGACTTAGAAACAGTTTTATCATAAACAACATGCTTGTCAACTTTCTTGGCATTAGTCTTCTTGTCACTGTTAGAAGTCTTGGAACCTGAGGTTTCAGACTTAGGTGACAGAGGTACCTTCCTAGCTTTAGGAGGACTTGAAGACTTTGACCTGGTGTAGTGTGTGTGAGAATTGTGACTGATACAACCATCAATGAATTGCCTTCTCAGATTGAAACAACTAGTCATTACATTCATATTGCATGGAATACAGTCAAATTTATCACAAAATGGTGCATCTCTATGTCTTAGAGGCACACAACAATCATAGAAAAGTTTGGACACACTACCAACAGGTTTCTTGCATGCATGAGTTAAATGATTGGTACTGAAACAGTTCTGACAAGTTTTCCTAGGGGCATTAGGCATATAAGCATAGTTGTTATCCTTGTTAATCCCTAACTTGCCATTTCTGTTCTGTTTCTTCTTAGTCACTTTCTTTTCTGATTCACTCTTCCGAGCTGAAACAAACTTAACAAACTTCTTAGGTCTTGGCCTATCAACTACTGGCTCCTTGTCTTTTGACTTGACACTCTCACTCTTGGATGATGCTTGTTGTTCATTTGATTGTGCCTCATCCTCATCATTCAACATTTGTTTGATGAGTAAGGCATCCTCATCAATTTCAAATGTTGGTTCCTTAAAAATTGGATTTTCAGTCTTTTTCAAAATGTGAGGCACTTCCTCATGAACAACTGTGTCATCTTCAATGACAACATAGCCTTTTCTCTGTTTAAGAGTGTCATAATCAAGTCCAATAGCAGCCTTGGGTTTTGCTTCAATTTTCTCACAGTAGGATTTCACTAGACCAGATGATTTCTTGAAAGTTTTTAGTTTGAATTCATTTTCAGCTAATTCATCCCTAAGAGCCTTTTCAACCTGACTAGCACACAAAACCTTATTCTGCAGATATTCAACTTCTTTCTTAAGGTTTTCTATTTGCATAGCAGTTAGCTCAAGTTCCTCATTCTTTTTTGTTAACATTTCATTTCTAGTAGACAGTTTAGCAATCTCTTCATTAGCAGCAGTCATACTAGTATGAATGTTAAACATTTCAACAGATAGTTGTTCAATCATGCATTTATACTCTGAAACAGACATGTCTATAGTAGTGAGAGATGGTACCTGAGGGTCTGATGGAGATGTGTCATCCTTGGAATTGGCCATCAAGGCATAATTGCAGAATTCTTGCTCCTCTCCATCACTGTCGGAATTTTCCCAACACTTCCCTTCAGCTATGTAGGCCTTACCTTGTGTCTGCTTTTTCAGAAGGGCCTCATACTTAGCTTCAAGCTCAAGATAATCTCTATCCTTCTTTTTAGGCTTCTTGCATTCACTGGCAAAATGCCCTAGGTCATTGCATCTATAGCACCTTACAGATGACCTATCCACATGGCTGGATTTAAACTTAATCTTGTTTGGTTTCACAGGTGCCTTGCTTTTGTTGAATGAATGGTTTTGGGTTTTGGGTTTGAAGGGTTGATTCCTTTTGAATCTGATGTTTGGAAATTTTCTGGCCATGAAAGCATATGAAGTGTTTTCCATCCCATCTAGTTCTTCAAGAGTGTAAAACTCTTCTTCCTCCTTCTCCTCAACAGGTTCACTTACCTCAGGTTCAGTTTCTTCCTCTTCCACTACCTCCTCTATCCTTAACTGGTTTGTGGATACTTCTAGGTCTTGACTAGATTTGTTGACAATCAAGGCACATGATGTGTTTACCATTCTACCTTGATTGGCTTGGATAGCCCTTTTCTGAAGCAACTCAAGCTCATGAGTTTTTAAGACTCCATAGAGCACATCATATGTAACTTTGTTCAAATCTCTTTCCCTTAGAGAAATGATCCTTTGCTCTAGATGGTTTGGTGAGGATAGCAGAAACTTCATGTTTAACTCCTTGGTACTATAAACCTTGCCATTCATCTGCAACTCAGTAACTAGCTTGTGAAATCTCTCAAACATCTCAGTAATGCTTTCCTTGGGCTGTGCCATGAAAGCCTCATACTGTGTGACCAGTATCTGTTTCTTGTTTTCCCTA
This sequence comes from Kitagawia praeruptora, assembly GCA_037693485.1. NCBI lineage: Eukaryota > Viridiplantae > Streptophyta > Magnoliopsida > Apiales > Apiaceae > Kitagawia > Kitagawia praeruptora. Next base: position 72,652,038 of record CM075347.1, read on the forward strand.
ACCTCATCAGTTCCTTCACACAACACCTCAATGTGATCCCACATTTCTTTGGCAGATGTACATGATGCAATGTTTACAAACATTGACATGTCCATGGAATCAATGATAAGCAACATGAGGTGGCTGTCAAGAGCAACCTTCTCCCTTTCTGATTCTGTCCATTTTGATGGATCCTTGGCCTCATAAGATCTTGGGATAGTTGTGGTTCCAACAGTCTTCTCTGGTATCTCTTGTTGTGGAACAAAAGGACCATTCTTAAGAATCTCAGGATACAAAGGATGAGAGGCTTTGATGAACAACATCATCTTTATCTTCCAGAGGTTGAAGTTATCTTTGTCAAACTTAGGGACTTTCACCATTCCTGTAGTCTTTGCTGTATTCGAACTCATGATCGTTTTTTTGTTTTTGAATAAACAGCCCGCTCTGATATCACTTGTTGAGTATTGAATACAGTATAAGAATATAGAGGGGGGTGAATGGATTCTTGAACTTTTCTCTTTTGAGTCTATGTAGCAAGAGTGTTTGTGTGTGCAAGATAGAAGGTGCGGATAAAGAATAACACAAGACACAATATCACTTTAATCTAATGTATTATTAGATAAAGGTTGCTACAATCTGTGAATACAAATGATAGTATTCTCAGCTTCGTTTTTCTCAGAGAGATACAGCTTGTAGTGTATGAAAAACTTGACTCACAAAGTTACTAAGTTAATGATTAAGGAAGTGAGGCTGTATCCTTATAGAACATGGATACAACCTACTTACACCAAATAAGGTAGCTAAACAAATTACTTTCTAGTTTGTCTATCCTTTTTGAGTAAGTGTCCAAACGGTTACATATTTGACTTTGCAAAGTGTAAGAACCCTGATTTTTGTACTATCTTAAATGACATGAATGAATAGTAATTTCAAACTTATGAAAAGTGACTTCCATTTCCCACATATGTATTATGTATATTAGGAAGTCGAGTTCGTTTTATGATTTTACAAACGAAATAAGTGTATGCAAATGCCGCCAGAAATCGAAGAATCCCGAAATATAAAAATTCGTATATTCTACAAGGTATCGATCAATAAGAGTATCATGTCAAGATAAAGGGGAGTATAAGATGAAAACTTCATGAGACAATCCCACAAAGATTTAAGGGGTTGGAAGGTTAAAGACTACTCGAAGAAAGTTTTTCACCGAAATTATTTCAAAGGAATTATTTTTGTAACCTAGAAATAATTATGGAAAATATTAAGGATGCTACTACTTCCATGCAAACCCATGCAAGTGTCATGCTAGTAACCAAGAGAGTAAGTAGTAATTACAAGCTAATTAACCCAACCAAATTAACCAAGTGCTATTCACTTAGGATTCTAGTTTCACTTAGGATTCTAATTCCACCCAAAATAGACATAAAGTGGCTTAATAATGGTAAGGTATGGCCATACTTGACAATTTAATGCAGCAATCAAGGTGTTAAGTATAGGATATATTCATATAACACTTATACACCAAACTAGCCAAGGCAAGAAAATCCTCTCCCACACATTCTTTATTTTCGGACAAGAGCAGGACAGCAACTTAGAACTGCCATAACTCCCTCATTTCTCAATGAAATCCTGCATTCTTTAGCTTGTTGGAAAGGTATTGAGATACTCTACAACTCTTCTTCAGAAGCCTCGTCCAGAAAATCAAGGTAAGACCCTCGTTTCTCCAGTTCTTTCAAGAGTGGTAATGCTGACTACGAAAATTTTAAACTTGGTTGTTTAGGTCTTGAAGATTAAAGGTTGTTAAAGCTATCTAAGGTGTTTTTAAGGAAAGTCAAGCTTGGTTAAGGTTATTAAGACTCCAAGGAAGGTAAAACATTCACACCCACCTTAAACTTTATGAGCTATAAGTTGATTTGAAAGGTTGATGCAAGTATGTACATGTTTAAGGGGATTGTGATGTTTTAAACTTTATAAGTATGGGTAAAATTTTGGATAGTGATAAATGGATGTTACCACTGGTCTTATAGATCCTTGATTAGGTTCATATGATCTTGATGGTGTGTGGTTGAATTAAGTGGTTAGATGGAGTTCATGGAATTTGGAAATGTTCGGTTTATAGTCGTTATAATGTCGAAATTCCATTAGATCATTTGAGGAGTTAATACCGAATACAACAAGTGTTTTCTTGGAAAGGTTTTGGCCATAAACCAGTAGGACTTGTTTTGTAGTTTGTTTTGACACCAAGATCATGTGATTACGATTTACGGTTGATGAGATATGCTCGTTTTAGTGAAACTGGTTAAAACGGACGAATCGTTAAGATGGACTGACTTTAAAAAGCCAAACGAACCCTTTGAAAATGGTCTGTGTTTATAAAAACTTTATGAAGAGTAATATGGTCAGTGGTAAAGATCCCATAAAAATTTGGAGTCAAAATACGAATTTTTCAATTTTATAGAAATGTTTAAGTCAAGAATGCGCATGAGAAACCACTGCAGAAAGAAGCTATTTTTAGAGCAACAATTGAGCTAGCAAAAAGATGTTCTTAATTATGAAATTTGGATGAAAAATCCTCTGGACAGTTAAGAAGAATTGAGAAAAAGAATTTCATGAAAAAGTTTATTTTTCAATTTTATAGAATTTTTCGAATCATAGTTGCGCAAGTGAAAAATCCTTTTAGAGGACGAATTAAGACGAACTTTAGTTTCGTTGAAAATGACCTTTAACGAAAGTAATTGCGAGACCAATAATTATCCAAAAGTGGTTAAAGGATATCATGGACTTATAATAAGCCAAACGTGTAATAAGGATGTATCGTTACGAAGTTGTGTCTTTACGTGAATAGTCGATTTGACGGGATCGTTTAATGAACTAACCGAACCGTATTGATTATTATAGATCATCACACTAGAGACAGGGCCCAGACTATTCCGACACTATCAGGCAAGTTTTCGAAACTTGTATTTCAAGTATTTTCAAACTGTTGTTGTTGTGGTATAAATGATATGAACTGTTTGTTAGTATTTTTGCGAATCAGCATATGATATATGATTGTTTACAAGGATTTATAAACCTGTTAAGTATGTACGTATGCAAAGACTCTTGTATATATATGTATACGCTGATGTGTTACAAGTTTCCAGTAGAGTATGATAATACCTTTTCTTAATAAGGGAGTCGGAGATATTTCGTCCGGATAAGGACATAAAAACCGGAAGTCAACCCACACATCAGAGTTACTTTCTCAATTACTCATGGAAGTAAAGTTAGTAATGATTATCAAACCAGTCGTCAAGCTTTGTGCTTGGGGGAAACTGAATTAAAATTCTGTTCCTACGATGCATAGAATTCTCTAAGGGATTGGAGGAAGAGGGGACATCGCCTTTGAGCGTAGTCCAAATATTAAGGCCCATATGCGGTCAGGGTGCAACCCGATAAGGGAACGTCGTCCTTCTACTAGTAGAGAAGCAGAGGCACGGTATATTGGCTGATCACCAGATATCGTGGAAGAGGCTCCAGCATTATCCCATTCTTCCAATTGGAATTGTATTGCAACACTGTAATGAAAGCCTAGGTGCTCAATTACCGATAGTGTTGACAGAATGATGAACTATTCAAAGTACCTCAGAAATTCTTCATTATATTTCTGAATAAAGAATGAAAATGTTTAATGATGATACAATATCAGTATATGATATGTCATATGGTTTACGTTAACAAAAGTACTTTGAAAACTATTATTATATGGTTGAGCTATATTGCTCACTCTTGCTTTTCTTTTATATATACCACCACACAACAACAGATAAGCATGGCAAGAACAAGGCAGACCCCCGCAAAAGCGTGCTAAATGGTCAGCAGTATAGGAGACTATTTACGAGGCAGGTGCCGAGGCCGCACCTAGTAGCATTACCACAGGTGAGCAGACTAAGTTGGATAGGTTTACAGCTTAGGTTGGTTAGGTTTATTTACAAGCATGACTTGTGTAAGCTTCTGAAAACCAAACCGTATTGTGGCTGTAGATGCCGCCTTAGATGGTAATCCTTTTAAGTTGAACTTTTAAGATTATGACAAATTGGGTTTGTAATATCTATTTCAAGATAGTTGTAATAACTTAGTAACGTTTTAATTTCGTCTCTGAGCCTATAATCTGTAAATGTTATGTTTGACTGAGGGGTCACCGCATGCTAAAATGAAGATGAAGAATAATGTTTATTAAAATTGGAATTAAGGACAAAGTGACAGCCTGGATCTCCGACCCCGGGTCTAGGGGTGTTACAGAAATGGTATCAGAGAATTAGGTTATAATCTCAGAGATGATAGGAAGGTTTAAGGACTCAAACCCTTACCGAAACATTGTCGGGCTAATAGACATAGCCCTAACAACCTTAAGCCAATAAGGGAACTACTTATCAGAACCTCAAGGATAGTAACTTTGTTTTCCTCTTTTTATAGATACCCGAGAACGTAGAGCTACCAGAGAGTTCCGAGCAGCGACAAGATAATGATCTTCTGAGAGCTATAGAGGAGCCTGATGCTGAGTCAGATGTTGACCCTCAGCAGGAGGGAGAGAGGGAGATAGTCTAAGAGGAGGATCCCGAGGAGGATCCCAGAGCTGATGACCATATGCCTGTAGAGGACCCAGTGGACTCAGATGAGCCACAAGGTGATCCCGAGGAGGACCCCATGGACGATGTTCCAGCTGACCCCATACTTGGAGAGGAGCCTGAGGATGAGGAGGTGGTGTGGATTGATATCCCTATGCATTCCCCTTCCCTCATAGAGGATTCATCCCCTAGTGGATATCATTGGGACACAGATTTAGAGGATGACTCTGAGGAGCCTATACCAGAGGATGCTGAGACTGAGGTTGTACCGAAGAGCGAGCCGGTTAGTCCTCCCATAGAGGTTGTTAGATCCACTGAGTACGATTGGATGGTGACCCGGATGACCACCGATCTGGTGGCAGCGGAGGCCCGAGTAGCTGAGCTGAGGTTCCAGCTAGCTGAGGAGAGACGAGCGAGACTATACTCCCAGGGGAGAGACTCCGGAGCTAGACGGATGAGGCGGGCAGTACTAGAGATTGAGAGGAAGGCTCACACCCGACTCAGAGCACTTCCACGTTCCCGCCATAACAGGAGGATCCGTAGGAGGGATGCTGAGAGAGTCCTTTCTAGGGCTATGAGCCGAGTTAGGCAGGCGATACGCTTTCATGCAGACTGATGAATAGATGGATGACCAGTTCAGCCTTCTAGTACAGAGGGAGGTGGTAGTAGCTTTACTTTTGGTAGTGATGTTGATCACGTAGTACTTTCCCTCGGATAGGAAGACTATCTTTGCTATATACCTGCTTAAGGGAGAGGCCAACTATTGGTGGGAGGCTAAGAAAAATATGGAATCAGCTGGAGTGGTTACATGGGACAGATTCACAGAGTTATTCCTGGAAATGTACTTTCCAAGGTTTATGGAAACCCAGATGGAACTCAAGTTCCTAGAGCTTAAACAATACAATATGACTATAGCTGAATATGGGGCTAGGTTCACTGAGCTGTCAAGGTTCGTTCCAGATTATGTGAACATTGAAATTAAGAAGACAAGGAGGTTTCAACAAGGATTGAAATAGTGGATTTAGAACCGTGTCGCGGTGTTGGAAATTACAGATTACGCCATTCTAGTACAGAAAGCAATGATTGTAGAGGCAGGAAGTGAGCAGTCCCAGAAGGACAAGATCATGAAGAAAAGGAAGTTTGAAAGTCGAAGTAGTGGTGCTGCAAGTGGGAGTTTCTCTAGCAAGTTTGTTAGAGGAACGGTGTCCCAGCCAGCCAAAAGCATGGGGTTTAACAGAGCAGAAAGCAAGAGTGTTGGCCAAGGAGGAGGATCAACCAGGGCACCCATATCAGGACAGTCGCGCCCTCCCCTACCTAACTGTAAGACTTGTGGAAAGAAACATTCAGGGGTATGTCTTCAGGGTACGACGACATGTTTTAAATGAGGACAGATTGGACATTATTCCAACAATTGCCCCAAGAGGAACGCGCTCATGAAATGTTACCAGTGTGGAGGTACAGACCACTGGAAGAAAAATTGCCCTAAATTGAAACCGACAGGATCAAGGATGAGCGGAACTACATCCAATCGACCACCCACCGCTAGGACTTTCAACATGACAGTGCAGGATGCAGTGAGGGATGCGGATGTCATCGCAGGTACCCTTTCTCTTAACACCTTGAGTGCAAATACTTTGTTTGATTTTGGAGCTACCACATCTTTTATATCGCAAGATTTTGCATGGAAACTGAACTTGAAACAGGAAATGTTAAAGGAACGGCTAATGGTAGAGATAGCTAACCACGAAGTGGTTCGTGTAAGCCAGATATATCCTAACTGCGATATAGTAATAGGAGGTCACCACTTTCGGGCATGCCTAATTCCGTTTAAGTTAGGCAGATTCGATGTCATTTTAGGAATGGATTGGTTGGCAAGTAACGGTGTCCAGATTGATTGCAAGAGCAAGAAAGTTAGGATAAAGGTGTCAGGAAAGAAAGAGGTCATATTCAAAGGACAACGACAGACTCAAAAATTCTTGACTGTTGCTCAAGCGAAAAAGTTAGTACGAAAGGGCAGCGAGGCCTACTTAGCCTATGTATTAGACACAAAGAAAAGAACACCTGAATTGAAGGACATTCCAGTTGCCAGGGAATTTAAAGATGTGTTTCCAGAAGATCTCCTTGGGTTACCACCCGATAGGGAGATCGATTTTGCGATAGAATTAGCACCAGGAACTGCACCAGTTTCTAAAGCCCCTTACCGATTGGCCCCCGTTGGGATGAAAGAACTGGCCACTCAGTTACAAAAACTGTTGGACAAGGGCATGATAAGACCAAGTATGTCACCATGGGGTGCCCCAGTGTTGTTTGTAAAGAAAAAAATGGTAGTATGAGGCTATGTATAGACTACAGAGAGCTGAATAAGTTAACCATTAAGAACAAGTACCCCTTGCCTAGGATTGACGACCTTTTTGACCAACTCAAGGGAGCAGTTCACTTTTCGAAGATAGACCTGAGAACGGGGTACCATTAGTTAAAGATCAAACCGGAAGATATACCCAAGACTGCTTTTCGCACTAGGTACGGCCATTATGAGTTTCTAGTGATGTCCTTTGGATTGACTAACTCCCCCGCGGCATTCATGGACTTGATGAACCGAGTATTCAAACAGTACCTAGACAAGTGCGTCATAGTTTTCATTGACGATATCTTGATTTATTCTAAGACTGAGGAAGAACATGCAGAACACTTGAGGATAGTCCTAGGAATCTTGAGGGAAGAAGAGTTGTATGCCAAATTTTCGAAATGCGAATTTTGGCTGAAAGAAGTGCAATTCTTAGGTCATGTGGTTAGTAGTGAAGGAGTACTAGTTGACCCTGCCAAAATAGAGGCAATATCAAAATGGGAAAGACCGACCACCCCGACCGAAGTAAGAAGTTTCGTGGGACTAGCCGGGTATTATAGGAGGTTTGTGCAAGACTTTGCCAAACTGGCAGCCCCATTGACCCGACTCACCAGAAAGATTGAAAAGTTTGTATGGAATGAGAAATATGACGGGAGCTTTCAAGAGCTAAAGAAAAGATTAATGACCGCCCCAGTGCTAGCACTACCAGATGATAAGGGGGACTTTGTGATCTATAGTGATGCATCGCATAAAGGACTAGGTTGCGTGCTCATGCAGCATGGTAAGGTGATTGCATATGCTTCCCGATAGTTAAAGGAGTATGAAGTAAGATACCCTACCCATGATTTAGAGCTAGCCGCGATAGTCTTCGCATTAAAGATATGGAGGCATTACCTATATGGAGAAAAGTGTGAAATTTACACAGATCATAAAAGCCTCAAGTACATCTTTACCCAGAAAGAATTGAATAGGAGACAGAGAAGATGGCTAGAGTTAATCAAGGATTACGATTGTGAGATTCGTTATCATCCAGGAAAGGCCAATGTGGTGACCGATGCCCTTAGCAGGAAGGAAAGGCTCAAGATGATGACTTCAGCAGAAGAATTGATAAAGGAAATGGAGAAGCTAGAAATCGAAGTTAAGACATTGAGAAGTAGCCAAGAAGTGTTAATGGGAATTCCAATCCAGCCTCCGTTATTGGAAAAGATTCGAATGTGCCAAGAGCAAAAGATGGAAGAGGAAAAGAACTCGGAGGAAGAAATATTGACCGGGGAGGAAATTAAGTGCGAAAGAGATGCATGAGGAATCATGAGATATGCAACGAGAATTTGGGTCCCAAATGTTCAGGAACTAAAGGATGAAATCCTATATGAAGGACATAACTCAAGGTACTCTGTGTACCCAGGTACCACGAAGATGTATAGAGATTTGAAAGAATACTATTGGTGGCCCAACATGAAGAAGGATGTGATAGAATGGGTAAATAGATGTTTGACCTGCCAACGGGTAAAGGCAGAACATCAGCGACCTAGTGGGTTACTCCAACCCCTATAGATTCCAGAATGGAAGTGGGAGCACCTAGCCATGGATTTTGTAGTAGGACTCCCAAGGACCAAGACTAACCACGATGCGATATGGGTAATCGTCAATAGGTTGACCAAGTCCGCCCACTTTCTCCCAATCAACGAGAGGTACACTGTCGATAAATTAGTAGACATCTATATAAGAGAAATTGTGGTACGACATGGAGTTCCCGTGACCATTGTGTCCGATAGAGACCCAAGGTTTAACTCCAGGTTCTGGAGGAGCTTTCAAGACTGTGTGGGAACCAAGCTAAATATGAGTACTGCATACCACCCCCAGACTGACGGACAAAGTGAAAGAACAATTCAGACCTTAGAGGACATGCTGAGAGTGTGTGTTATGGATTTCAAGGGAAGTTGGGAAGAGCACTTACCACTGATTGAATTTTCTTGTAACAACAGTTATCACTCAAGTATTGGTATGTCCCCGTATGAAGCCCTTTATGGCCGGAAATGTCGTTCTCCCTTATGTTGGGAAGAAGTTGGTGAAAGGAAAATATTAGGACCAGAACTGGTACAACAGACAAGAGATGTGATAGTCCTAATAAGGGGAAGACTGGCAGCAGCCCAAGATAGACAACGTAAGTATGCCGACCTAGCTCGGAAGGACAGAGAGTATGAAGTAGGAGACATGGTGCTGCTAAAGGTATCTCCCTGGAAAGGACTGATGAGGTTTGGAAAGGAAAGTTGAGCCCGAGGTATATCGGACCCTTCGAGATATTAAGGCGGATTGGACAAGTGGACGAGTTAGCCTTACCTCCAAGTCTGCAACAAATACATAACGTGTTCCACGTATCTATGTTGAGGAAATACAACCCCGACGCCAAACATGTGGTGGAATATGAGCATGTAGATCTATAGCCAGACTTGTCTTATATAGAGCAACCGGTGGAAATCATGGACCACAAGGAGCAAGTACTCAGGAACAAGGCGGTCAGATTAGTCAGAGTTTTGTGGCAGAATCATAACACAGAGGAATCCACCTGGGAGCTGGAAAGTGCAATGCAAGAGAAGTACCCCCATTTATTTTCAACCGGATTCCGGGACGGAATCCTTTTAAGGGGGGAAGTGTGACGCCCCCAAATCTGAGGTCAGAGATTCAGGTCGTCACATCATAATCCAACCATGTCATACCTGTATTAACTTTACAACTCAACAATACATCCATCCATACCTCAATCTTATACACAATCAAGTTAGAGCCTCAGAAACGATAACCAAAAGTAACACTAAATATTACAATTCATCTGTACAATCCAGAGTCTTACGCAACTCCACTTATACAACTACACTTGAAGACAAGTCTTACTATTACAGTTGAAAACCTATCAGACTACTCTGTAGTATTTATCAGGGACTAAATCATCTCCGGGTAATTCTTCTACTCCTCTTCTGCTGGTGCGGAGTTAATCGGCCAAATTCTTCCCTCTCTGAAAAGTTTTTATAAAGCAAGAATGAGCTACATAATGCTCAGCAAGTTCACTATTTTGTAAAATAATAATGTGGTTTATTTTGAAAACATTCCCAACTATATGGGTATATATCTCAGATTTCAAAACATAAATGGACAATATATGTGCCCGAGTTTGAATAAAACATTTATACTCACTAAGGAGTTTTAGGATAACATATGAACCCCTTATAAGGTTCCCATTTCAATATATCTTAAGTTTGAAAATATATACATATGAGTATATCATTTTCGGCAAAACACTCTACGATTAACATACTGTACAGAGAATACATCATTGCAAACCTCTTTCCTTCCATTAGCTTAGAAGGTTTCTCATACATAAACAATTCATTCTTAGAAACAATTGCAAGAGTGCACTAACACGTGCCAATCTATATAGAAAATCTTACAGTTCCAGATACTGCACGATGTCAATATTTTCTCATCAAAAACCACACTATCGGCAACTTGGCACTTAGGCCCAAGAAGCAGTGTTTGAGTATTTTTCCAAAGTGGAGGATGGGACTGGAAGAAAGCATAAAAACCTGACAAGGATTGACGATGATCAGTCGCCACATCCAAGTCCAATAATCCGCGGGTCTTCTCTACTAGTAGAAGGATAGAAACTACATCCGTAACTACCCTTGGGTGAAAACTACATCCGTAATCACCCTCGATGAAAACTACATCCGTAATCATCCTTCGGCAACACCTGGGCCGGAATAATAATTGATGGACCGCCTGGCTCACGGCCGCTTACACATCCCGGGAATCGTTCGTCAACGATTCCCACACCTGCCAGAGTCCCCTTTTTCTTTTCTTTTCAAAAATCATTTTGATAGAAAATTCGAGTAGTTGAAGTTCGACCTCAGTCGACCGATAATTCTTGAAAAAAAACGTACAAGAAACGAAACCTGACCGGGGGTTTTCGAAAATGTTTTGGATTCGAAAGAGTTCGAGTTTGAAAACGATAAAGGTATCTTGGATTAGTTTTGCCTTTGAAATAATGAACGATAATTAATAAATAATATTTTGAGATTTAATATAAACAATTAATAAAATAATTATTTAATTAAAATAAGCTTTTAATCCAAGATAGATATTTTGAGTATTTACGAAGATATAAAAATAATTACTTGAGTATACGATACTCCCCGAATGACCTTTCGGGTTTTCGCAATTTAATTACGATATAATAATATACCGCTCCCCGGTCAATAGTATATACGGACCGCTACGACCTCTATTGCTAGAGTCGTTGTCCGAAGAAAACATTTCATTCTAAGTTCAAGGGGTGCAAACATACATGTACTTATACATCTCAATTGCATTAATACTTCGATAAACATAGCATTTGATATAATTTGAAAACTACAAACACAACAGTGAAAATCCTTGTATATGTATAAGTTTTGAAAAGTAAACTTGCCTTGGTTTGGTTGGGGTGGTCGAGCGTGCGAATTCGAACGATCTATACATAAACAATAATCGTTCGTTAGTACCTTAACAATTTCTCTCTAATTACGGGGTTTTAAGGGGGTACGAAATTAACTTAACGACTTCGTCTTATGACTCCCTAGCCCCACTATAGGTCCATGACATCACTCGTTTACGCTCGTCACTTACTCGACTTAATTTAGTTACCACGTTCGAACCATAACCATTAACCCTAGAATAATGTTCCACTAATCGACCTTTTTCCATTGCGCGAATTTTACTCTAGCATTTTTATAAAATCCAAAAATTCATATTTTAATCCAATTCTTTTTGGGTAGCCTTCCCCACTGTATTTCATAGCTTCTCTAATTTTTCTATGATCCCAAATAATTTTTAAGGTGTTTAAACAAGGTTCACAAGGGGGTCACTTTATGCAGTCCATAGTCCAGAAACAAAATTCACTCCTCCGGCTATAACTAAAAATCCACACATCACCTAGCTATGAATCTTACATATCCAGAAACTACATTCAATTATCTTTCCATCAATATAAGGTAGGACATCAGGGGACATTATTTGGGTGTTCAAAATCGTGCCACAACACAGGTCAAAGTTCCTGGATAAAATCAGCAAGCTCAAATCACTTAGATCAACCATTTATCATGCTTCCATAACATAAACACCACTTAAAACACTTAGATCATGACTCATAACACTCATGGAGATATATATGTTCACCATAGTCATAAAATTCACCATCTCAACATCAAAACCTAAGATCCATGTTATCCATCACATATACAACCAAGATTAGCTCTTAAAAACATGGATCTACTACCAATCATTATAAATATTACATAACCAAGAGGGTTTGTGATTTTATACCTTCTTGAGCTCCTAGTGGCCTTGGGTAAGCTTCTCACAACTCAACAACACCTTAGATGGTCTCCTACAACACTTATAATGCAAGATCTAAAGGAAAAACAAATTTGGTTACTATTCATCCAAACTTTAACAATTTATATCTTGGAATTGGATGGATGAAATGAAGTGAAATTGCTAGCATACCTTGATTAGATGATGTAGATGACCTAGGAATTATGGTATGAATTATGAGTGATGAGAAGTGGGAGAAAGAATTTTTCTTCCCCACTTTTTTGTGCTTGGCCGAGAGCAAATAACAAGGGGGGGAGAGAGTTTTTGTGTTTGATATTTTGTGGTGTGTGTTGGTTGAATAATTGAGGTTAAAGTGTTGGGTGATACATAGTGTGTATGTATTAGCATGGTACACTAGGTATGGCTATAGGTATGGCTCTTGTACTACATGTCTCCTCCTTTTTCAAAAAGCAAGCAACCAACTACTATTCATCTTCCAATGGCTAACTAGTTGGCTTGGTTTCTAACTACTTGGTTGCATGGGCTTGCATGCAATACTACTCCTTGTATTATTATTCTCCCACCAATGTTTATTATCTAATCTTTAATTCGTATCGTATCTTAATTAATCTCTCGTAATAATATTTTGTCGCGTAGAGATTTCCCCTATAATTCCTTAAGTACTAATTGTGTAAATCCCTCTAATGTCCATCATTCCCTGTCATGATCCTTAATAAATCTTGTAACACTCTAATCATTCTCAAATCCCAAGTTTTATAAATCTCACTAACAATAAGACTCCTGCCTTCACAATCTCCCTTCTTACCTTACATAGGGAATACAACAACACAGTTTCTCAGACAATCAATTCTATTAATCACAAGGATGACCAGAAAGGTTCCATATTGACATTGCCACAAGATATTAAATAAAATAAAATATTACCAAAAATTAGGGTTCTTACAGCCTCCCCTCCTTAAAAGGATTCCGTCCCGGAATCAGGTTGAAAACAGTTGGGAGTGCTTTTCACGCATTGCGCTTTCTAGTTCCCATGTTGATTCTTCGACATTCTGGTTCCTCCACAAGACTCTCACTAGTTTGACAACCTTATTCCTCAGCACCTGTTCTTTCCTATCCATAATTTCTACGGGTTGCTCCACATTTGTTAAGTCTGGTTGCAGATCCACTTGATCATGTTCTATCACATGTCGGAAGTCGGTATGGTAGGGTCGTAGCATGGACACATGAAACACATTATGTACTTGCTGTAAGCTCGGAGGTAAAGCCAATTCATAGGCTAACTTTCCAACTCGTTTCAAGATCTCAAAAGGTCCAATAAATCTCGGGCTTAGTTTCCCCTTCTTACCAAATCTCATCAATCCCTTCCACGGGGATACTTTTAACATCACAAACTCTCCTACCTCATATTCCTTATCCTTGCGGGACTGGTCCGCATACTTCTTCTGTCTGTCTTGGGCCGCTACCAGCCGTCCTCTTATGAGCTCGATAGTTTCTCTTGTCTGTTTGGGGATGGTATGTAGTACTCATGTTTAACTTAGTCCCCACACAATCCTGAAAACTCCTCCAGAACCTGGAGTTGAACCTTGGGTCTCTACCAGATACAATGCTCACAGGAACCCCATGCCTTACCACGATCTCCTTAGATATCTCATGAAATTTGACCATTCGAAATGATGGGTTTCGTAAAAAAAAACTAATGACTTTTACATACACTCGTCTGCACCGTAAAGGCGTAATATCAATTCGAAATCTTCATTTAATAATTCGTACATATCATGATTGCAAAAATTTCTCGCCCACCCATAAAATTAATTTTCATCCAGGTTCGAATATTCACCAAAATTAGGGTTATTGCAGTCTCACCAATGCTTTAATGTTGCTTCTCAACGCATGCTCTCCTCGACCTATATTTCTTATCGGTTGTTCTGTGAATGAAAATTTCTATCCCACTACTTATACGTTCCTCTTCTACCTTGTTCATAGTATCCGTGTTGAGTCCTTGTATCGTTGGGCCGTGAATACTTTGTGGTCGTGTTCTATAATCTGAGACAACGTTAATACGCACGGTATTCCTCATTTTCCTTGGCTTGATTAGCACGCATGTGTTGCCTCCCGTCAGTCGTTACCACTTGCTATGGATACTTTATAGTCTTCGGTATACGTCGAACCAGTTCAGCTACTATATCCCTCGTTCATTGACTTCTTCGTAACGCAAGAAAAGCGAAACTTCTTCTTTCCTAGTACGCTTTACAAGAGACGTCCTTACGTCCGCATGGTGCCGATCGTGATAACAACATTCATTTCATGGATAAGTTTTTATTCTCGACTGCCCCGTGAAATCTAAGGCACGACGCTAATTATAAATTCGATCGTCTGGACAATTCTTCTTCCCTTAAGTCTCTATCTGACGTAATCACTGCAGAAGTTTTATATTGTACCACCATCTCTTCCGTATATAAATCGATAATCTTCTAAATGGAAAGTCTCTCGTAGGTAAATCACTTGGTCCAGCAATTATAAATCAACTAGGGCCATCTCTTGGCTCGGTCTTCGGCGACCTACTCATAAAATTCCTTATAATTCTGTCCACGTTCAAGATTTTCTACGGGCGGAATTGATCCACTAGATCTCTATCATTTTGTTTTTGACATGTTGCGTTTGTACGTTAATAGCTTGCCAATACAATCCTTCATATCCGTTTGCCAAACATTCTCTTAATTCTCTGTACATCTTTGTCCTTCCCAATAATTTAGTCATTTTCCTCTAACATTATTCTTTATTGTATATACTCTATTTTCTTGGTCAATACTGACTGAATTCCAATTTTGAATAATCCCTTCTATAGGTATCGGCCACCACACTGGCCTTTCCTGGGAAATAACAAATTTCTCCATTATACTCCCTGCTCCCTTTCGTCACCTTCTCTTTCTTATGTTTAGTTCTAATATGAAGATATACTTATGGCACTTGTGGAAAACTTTCACACTTTTCTCATAAAGTTAACGTCTCATTTTTATGCGTGAACGCCATCATGACTAATCCCCTTTCTACTGCATCAGCATACCTCTTAAACTCTTAAAAAAACGCATCATCGTGACTCTCAAAGTCCCCTTTTTATCATCAAGCATAGTTAACGACGAAGTTGTTACTAATCTCTCATATCATTCTTAAAACTTTATTTATACACCCACCAGGGCTTCTGACTCACTAGTCAATCCACAATGATACTACCAGAATTTATAATGTTTACAATAATGTGAAATGCCGACTTTGGTGCAGTACCGAGGTCGATCGGGAGTTGGTGAAACCTTCTCTTTAACCTTATCTTTGAAAAACAACTACGCACTTTAACTAGTCACAATTCCTCCATTTCTGATAAGGGTTTCAGTTCTCGATGGTATAGGTAAGATGTCATACGCTCGTCCTCTTTCACAACTGGCGCCAATCAGCCTGAGGCCTGTATGCTGCTGCGATTCCCAATAAATTTGATTAGGTGGTAATCTCGATGGATCATTGGCACATATACATGCATCCATTTGCTATTATGGGCCTTTTGAACTTTATGCCTCTCTATATGCATCAATCCCTTTAAACTATAAAGCTTCACATTCTTGCCACGATATTTCTTCCTTTCTTGTCCATCTCACTTCCATGTTAGTTTCCTCTAAGGATATGTCTTACATCGCAATCGATTTGAATTTCTTGGATCAGGAAAAGGCTTGGTAACTCCAGAATTCATTAATATAGCATCATGACGACGGTTGGTAGGGGCGTGCTCCCAACCACCTCATCATTTCTTATAACCTTCCTCACACTAATATTAAAGGTCCTTGTGGTATGCCCCGACATGTTATTCCTACTTTAAATAATCACTCGGCATAACGCTCTGGCTGCACAATTACAACATTTGGTTTCTGATCTCAAATTGGTGCAACGGTTCATAATTGTACCTCCCGTTCACCCTAGAGTAATCGCTTTTGAAAGGAATGGTTTCAAAATAACAAGGTCCAATAGATAATTTCAATAAGAATTCCACATTGGATGTTCCAAGAATGTTGATGGTTCCAAATACTAGGAGTCTCGATTTTCGGAGATGTAAGGATGGACAAAAAGAATACAACAAGGTTTATTCCTTCATGTCCTGATAATCTTGTAATGTGATATCATAGAGAATGTTGCACGAGGGCAATGATTGTTGGATACAAAAGTCATAAAGACGGTCTTTATACAATTCTTACATCTGGTTAATACTTTTCCTCTTGAAAAATAAGAGGAAATCTAAAGTCGCATTGATGAAGGTCAGCCAATAGAAAGCAATTCTACTCCATGACAATTTAAAGATTGAAGTAGTTTGTCATTCAAGTAATCAATGGTTTCAAATGAATTCTCATTGTATGAATGAAAGGATAAAATATTCAAGTGATATAAAGTCTGATACGAAGATGGGTAAGAGTTCAAGTCGAGTGGGCGACCTCACTAGGTCTCAATCAAGTTATTCGTCAAAACTTTCATCATCATACTTAACCACATGCAAAATGCATTGCGGAATGAATTAAATTGGGAGTTGGACCAGTGGAACAATAACTAGTCCTTTTCAAGAAACACTAGCAACTAGCGAGACAAAATTTGCTAGTTCACCCGTTTGAGAAATCACCACCAGCTAGGACAATTAGCTAGGTGTTCTTCACAACATTACAATTTTGAGTAGTTAGAACAATCAACCAGTCATTCATATTGACATAACGACTAGCCAGTTTCAGTTGGATAGAACGGAATTTCAACATCGTAGCCATTGAAGAAACTTTAGGCTACTCGGACAACGAATGGAAATAAGAAGTTATTAAGTTTGAAAAAAAAAGAAAACTATAAAATCTGAAGAGAATGTTCTAGGTATCGGAACAATCGATAACCTCTCATCAAATATTACTTATCAGTGAAACGGTCCACCCAAGGGTGCCGCCGTACACATGCTTTATCAGATCCGACAATAGAATTAAATTCGGAATACCAATATCAGAATGATATCCTTACTATGATTTCAACGTAAGACGCACAATCTCATTTTGAATAGAAGAAAGGATTCATGAGGAATATCTGGATGTTAGATCATCCCTGTTCTCAACAAGTGGATAAATATTTATGGGCTCGACTGAAGAATGCAAGTATGAAAGAAGTAGTCAAATATCAATATTCGTTTAGGAATATTCACTGATTAATTAAGGAAACAATTGTTGAACATTCCTTGGATAATTGAAAGGAAGTGTAAATAGTCCTGAGCCGAACAAGGTCATCATAAATTTTTGAATAGAATGTTCATGGGTCAAATAAAATTACTTCGGATAAGTCCTGCTTTAGGGAGAGTATATCACTGGTTGTTATTCCATAAATTTGAAGTAGAAAGCTAGAAGGATTACCTGATATAAACTAATCGAGGTAACATGGTTAATGAAAAGTTTAAAATGAAGTAGTGCACCAGCCGGTAGTTACCAAAATAAGTTAATAATCATTCGTGCATCTCATTATCACCAATATGAGGGTAACTCCATCTCTTCGTCTTCGTAATACAAGACACCAACTAGTGTGTCTCTCAATCATCATCTTAAGGTCATTTATCGAGTTGGGGTTTCACAAATATATCTGTCATTTCCGTGCTTTATCTTGAAGACCAAACTTCACATCATTTCGGGGACACCTGCTGAGTCCATAGGGTCCTACTTCATGCCTTCTGACATGAATCACAAGTGGCCAGTTTCCCCCTGGGAACAGATCAAAGAGATCTCTCAGGGATCTCAGTGCAGTCCATAGGTTCAGTGGCGGGTGTGTGTGCACGTGAACATACGTTACCAGCAATATATAGGTTTACAAGTATATATGCGTAGTCTCTGCTAAAATTTCTATCAAAAGAATTCCAGTATATGCTCACTGGTCTCTTCCTCTGGTAGACTCTGAGATCACTGTATCGCTCGTTGCAACCATATTCAACTTCACTATAGTCGCTTTGTTAATTCTGCTTGTTTGTTCTCTAAGTTGAACTACCATGCTCTAGCGTCCGAATCATGCGTGGAATTACCTAGCACGCTCGTCTTATGATAACAATCTCGTATAACACATGTAAAATTCGCCATCAAGGGTAATGAAATCCACAACGACATAGTGACCAACTTTCAGGTAAACCCGTTACTTATCGAAAATCGGATCTTATAGCCAAAGTAAAAGACTTTCATTAATCCAAGCACTAAGTACTCCTAATTATGTAGGGAAGTCCAAACTTCTTGATTCTTAAAATGCCGCCTCCTAAGCTGTGGAGGAATATGGGCCATAAAATTCATGCCAGCCTAGTCATCCGATCATATTGGCAATATCGCCTCTACCTCAGCTGCTCTCGAGATTTCGCTCTGCTTCCTATATCATTACTTATGATAGGTCATGTACGACTCTCAACCTCTATTCATCATTTTGAAGGTCTCTAAGGATTCTATCGACCCTAGTATAATACCTCCAATAAACACTCCAGTCTATTCTACTCACCGGTACTTCTTCTGGTACTCCAATAATAAGTTTACTACAATCTCTTACGTCATTCTCCGACTTAGACTTAACTCTCAACACTCTCGTTTCTGAGTACTGTAACTTATCTCTCTGATACCATTTCTGTGACGCCCCCAAATCTGAGGTCAGAGATTCAGGTCGT
This sequence comes from Kitagawia praeruptora, assembly GCA_037693485.1. Taxonomy (NCBI): domain Eukaryota; kingdom Viridiplantae; phylum Streptophyta; class Magnoliopsida; order Apiales; family Apiaceae; genus Kitagawia; species Kitagawia praeruptora. The sequence goes on from CM075347.1 coordinate 72,671,029, forward strand.
CACATCATAATCCAACCATGTCATACCTGTATTAACTTTACAACTCAACAATACATCCATCCATACCTCAATCTTATACACAATCAAGTTAGAGCCTCAGAAACGATAACCAAAAGTAACACTAAATATTACAATTCATCTGTACAATCCAGAGTCTTACGCAACTCCACTTATACAACTACACTTGAAGACAAGTCTTACTATTACAGTTGAAAACCTATCAGACTACTCTGTAGTATTTATCAGGGACTAAATCATCTCCGGGTAATTCTTCTACTCCTCTTCTGCTGGTGCGGAGTTAATCGGCCAAATTCTTCCCTCTCTGAAAAGTTTTTATAAAGCAAGAATGAGCTACATAATGCTCAGCAAGTTCACTATTTTGTAAAATAATAATGTGGTTTATTTTGAAAACATTCCCAACTATATGGGTATATATCTCAGATTTCAAAACATAAATGGACAATATATGTGCCCGAGTTTGATACTCACTAAGGAGTTTTAGGATAACATATGAACCCCTTATAAGGTTCCCATTTCAATATATCTTAAGTTTGAAAATATATACATATGAGTATATCATTTTCGGCAAAACACTCTACGATTAACATACTGTACAGAGAATACATCATTGCAAACCTCTTTCCTTCCATTAGCTTAGAAGGTTTCTCATACATAAACAATTCATTCTTAGAAACAATTGCAAGAGTGCACTAACACGTGCCAATCTATATAGAAAATCTTACAGTTCCAGATACTGCACGATGTCAATATTTTCTCATCAAAAACCACACTATCGGCAACTTGGCACTTAGGCCCAAGAAGCAGTGTTTGAGTATTTTTCCAAAGTGGAGGATGGGACTGGAAGAAAGCATAAAAACCTGACAAGGATTGACGATGATCAGTCGCCACATCCAAGTCCAATAATTTGCGGGTCTTCTCTACTAGTAGAAGGATAGAAACTACATCCGTAACTACCCTTGGGTGAAAACTACATCCGTAATCACCCTCGATGAAAACTACATCCGTAATCATCCTTCGGCAACACCTGGGCCGGAATAATAATTGATGGACCGCCTGGCTCACGGCCGCTTACACATCCCGGGAATCGTTCGTCAACGATTCCCACACCTGCCAGAGTCCCCTTTTTCTTTTCTTTTCAAAAATCATTTTGATAGAAAATTCGAGTAGTTGAAGTTCGACCTCAGTCGACCGATAATTCTTGAAAAAAAACGTACAAGAAACGAAACCTGACCGGGGGTTTTCGAAAATGTTTTGGATTCGAAAGAGTTCGAGTTTGAAAACGATAAAGGTATCTTGGATTAGTTTTGCCTTTGAAATAATGAACGATAATTAATAAATAATATTTTGAGATTTAATATAAACAATTAATAAAATAATTATTTAATTAAAATAAGCTTTTAATCCAAGATAGATATTTTGAGTATTTACGAAGATATAAAAATAATTACTTGAGTATACGATACTCCCCGAATGACCTTTCGGGTTTTCGCAATTTAATTACGATATAATAATATACCGCTCCCCGGTCAATAGTATATACGGACCGCTACGACCTCTATTGCTAGAGTCGTTGTCCGAAGAAAACATTTCATTCTAAGTTCAAGGGGTGCAAACATACATGTACTTATACATCTCAATTGCATTAATACTTCGATAAACATAGCATTTGATATAATTTGAAAACTACAAACACAACAGTGAAAATCCTTGTATATGTATAAGTTTTGAAAAGTAAACTTGCCTTGGTTTGGTTGGGGTGGTCGAGCGTGCGAATTCGAACGATCTATACATAAACAATAATCGTTCGTTAGTACCTTAACAATTTCTCTCTAATTACGGGGTTTTAAGGGGGTACGAAATTAACTTAACGACTTCGTCTTATGACTCCCTAGCCCCACTATAGGTCCATGACATCACTCGTTTACGCTCGTCACTTACTCGACTTAATTTAGTTACCACGTTCGAACCATAACCATTAACCCTAGAATAATGTTCCACTAATCGACCTTTTTCCATTGCGCGAATTTTACTCTAGCATTTTTATAAAATCCAAAAATTCATATTTTAATCCAATTCTTTTTGGGTAGCCTTCCCCACTGTATTTCATAGCTTCTCTAATTTTTCTATGATCCCAAATAATTTTTAAGGTGTTTAAACAAGGTTCACAAGGGGGTCACTTTATGCAGTCCATAGTCCAGAAACAAAATTCACTCCTCCGGCTATAACTAAAAATCCACACATCACCTAGCTATGAATCTTACATATCCAGAAACTACATTCAATTATCTTTCCATCAATATAAGGTAGGACATCAGGGGACATCATTTGGGTGTTCAAAATCGTGCCACAACACAGGTCAAAGTTCCTGGATAAAATCAGCAAGCTCAAATCACTTAGATCAACCATTTATCATGCTTCCATAACATAAACACCACTTAAAACACTTAGATCATGACTCATAACACTCATGGAGATATATATGTTCACCATAGTCATAAAATTCACCATCTCAACATCAAAACCTAAGATCCATGTTATCCATCACATATACAACCAAGATTAGCTCTTAAACACATGGATCTACTACCAATCATTATAAATATTACATAACCAAGAGGGTTTGTGATTTTATACCTTCTTGAGCTCCTAGTGGCCTTGGGTAAGCTTCTCACAACTCAACAACACCTTAGATGGTCTCCTACAACACTTATAATGCAAGATCTAAAGGAAAAACAAATTTGGTTACTATTCATCCAAACTTTAACAATTTATATCTTGGAATTGGATGGATGAAATGAAGTGAAATTGCTAGCATACCTTGATTAGATGATGTAGATGACCTAGGAATTATGGTATGAATTATGAGTGATGAGAAGTGGGAGAAAGAATTTTTCTTCCCCACTTTTTTGTGCTTGGCCGAGAGCAAATAACAAGGGGGGGAGAGAGTTTTTGTGTTTGATATTTTGTGGTGTGTGTTGGTTGAATAATTGAGGTTAAAGTGTTGGGTGATACATAGTGTGTATGTATTAGCATGGTACACTAGGTATGGCTATAGGTATGGCTCTTGTACTACATGTCTCCTCCTTTTTCAAAAAGCAAGCAACCAACTACTATTCATCTTCCAATGGCTAACTAGTTGGCTTGGTTTCTAACTACTTGGTTGCATGGGCTTGCATGCAATACTACTCCTTGTATTATTATTCTCCCACCAATGTTTATTATCTAATCTTTAATTCGTATCGTATCTTAATTAATCTCTCGTAATAATATTTTGTCGCGTAGAGATTTCCCCTATAATTCCTTAAGTACTAATTGTGTAAATCCCTCTAATGTCCATCATTCCCTGTCATGATCCTTAATAAATCTTGTAACACTCTAATCATTCTCAAATCCCAAGTTTTATAAATCTCACTAACAATAAGACTCCTGCCTTCACAATCTCCCTTCTTATCTTACATAGGGAATACAACAACACAGTTTCTCAGACAATCAATTCTATTAATCACAAGGATGACCAGAAAGGTTCCATATTGACATTGCCACAAGATATTAAATAAAATAAAATATTACCAAAAATTAGGGTTCTTACAGGAAGGTTGTAAGAACCCTGATTTTTGTACTATCGTAAACGACATGAATGAATAGTAATTTCAAACTTATGAAAAGTTACTTCCATTTCCCACATATGTATTATGTATATTAGGAAGTCGAGTTCGTTTTATGATTTTACAAACGAAATAAGTGTATGCAAATGCCGCCAGAAATCGAAGAATCTCGAAATATAAAAATTCGTATATTCTACGAGGTATCGATCAATAAGAGTATCATGTCAAGATAAAGGGGAGTATAAGATGAAAACTTCATGAGACAATCCCACAAAGATTTAAGGGGTTGGAAGGTTAAAGACTACTCGAAGAAAGTTTTTCACCGAAATTATTTCAAAGGAATTATTTTTGTAACCTAGAAATAATTATGGAAAATATTAAGGATGCTACTACTTCCATGAAAACCCATGCAAGTGTCATGCTAGTAACCAAGAGAGTAAGAAGTAATTACAAGCTAATTAACCCAACCAAATTAACCAAGTGCTATTCACTTAGGATTCTAGTTTCACTTAGGATTCTAATTCCACCCAAAATAGACCTAAAGTGGCTTAATAATGGTAAGGTATGGCCATACTTGACAATTTAATGCATCAATCAAGGTGTTAAGTATAGGATATATTCATATAACACTTATACACCAAACTAGCCAAGGCAAGAAAATCCTCTCCCACACATTCTTTATTTTCGGACAAGAGCAGGACAGCAACTTAGAACTGCCATAACTCCCTCATTTCTCAATGAAATCCTGCGTTATTTAGCTTGTTGGAAAGGTATTGAGATACTCTACAACTCTTCTTTAGAAGCCTCGTCCAGAAAATCAAGGTAAGACCCTCGTTTCTCCAGTTCTTTCAAGAGTGGTAATGCTGACTACGAAAATTTTAAACTTGGTTGTTTAGGTCTTGAAGATTAAAGGTTGTTAAAGCTATCTAAGGTGTTTTTAAGGAAAGTCAAGCTTGGTTAAGGTTGTTAAGACTCCAAGGAAGGTAAAACACTCACACCCACCTTAAACTTTATGAGCTATAAGTTGATTTGAAAGGTTGATGCAAGTATGTACATGTTTAAGGGGATTGTGATGTTTTAAGCTTTATAAGTATGGGTAAAATTTTGGATAGTGATAAATGGATGTTACCACTGGTCTTATAGATCCTTGATTAGGTTCATATGATCTTGATGGTGTGTGGTTGAATTAAGTGGTTAGATGGAGTTCATGGAATTTGGAAATGTTCGGTTTATAGTCGTTATAATGTCGAAATTCCATTAGATCATTTGAGCAGTTAATACCGAATACAACAAGTGTTTTCTTGGAAAGGTTTTGGCCATAAACCAGTAGGACTTGTTTTGTAGTTTGTTTTGACACCAAGATCATGTGATTACGATTTACGGTTGATGAGATATGCTCGTTTTAGTGAAACCGGTTAAAACGGACGAATCGTTAAGATGGACTGACTTTAAAAAGCCAAACGAACCCTTTGAAAATGGTCTGTGTTTATAAAAACTTTATGAGGAGTAATCTGGTCAGTGGTAAAGATCCCATAAAAATTTGGAGTCAAAATACGAATTTTTCAATTTTATAGAAATGTTTAAGTCAAGAATGCGCATGAGAAACCACTACAGAAAGAAGCTATTTTTAGAGCAACAATTGAGCTAGCAAAAAGATGTTCTTAATTATGAAATTTGGATGAAAAATCCTCTGGACAGTTAAGAAGAATTGAGAAAAAGAATTTCATGAAAAAGTTTATTTTTCAATTTTATAGAATTTTTCGAATCATAGTTGCGCAAGTGAAAAATCCTTTTAGGGGACGAATTAAGACGAACTTTAGTTTCGTTGAAAATGACCTTTAACGAAAGTCATTGCGAGACCAATAATTATCCAAAAGTGGTTAAAGGATATCATGGACTTATAATAAGCCAAACGTGTAATAAGGATGTATTGTTACGAAGTTGTGTCTTTACGTGAATAGTCGATTTGACGGGATCGTTTAACGAACTAACCGAACCGTATTGATTATTATAGATCATCACACTAGAGACAGGGCCCAGACTATTCCGACACTATCAGGCAAGTTTTCGAAACTTGTATTTCAAGTATTTTCAAACTGTTGTTGTTGTGGTATAAATGATATGAACTGTTTGTTAGTATTTTTGCGAATCAACATATGATATATGGTTGTTTACAGGGATTTATAAACCTGTTAAGTATGTACGTATGCATAGACTCTTGTATATATATGTATACGATGATGTGTTACAAGTTTCCAGTAGAGTATGATAATACCTTTTCTTAATAAGGGAGTCGGAGATATTTCGTCCGGATAAGGACATAAAAACCGGAAGTCACCGGAAGGGTTATATGACGTATATTTTTAAAATATTCCAATAAATATAAATTGGATATTTTTGGATTAAAATTCCTTTGATGATATTAATAAATATTATTTGAATATTTATTAATAATTTGAATATTATTTTCATATTGAGAATAGTCTGAAGGTTTATTTATTTAATAAATATTATTTAAATATTTATTAAATATTCTAAGCTGATTATTTATTTAATAAATATTATTTGAATATTTATTAAATATTCCAGGATGATTTACAAATCATATTATTTATTTCAAAAGTTATTTAAAACTTTAAAAATTATTTTAAATATTTTCTGATCGTCGAAAAAGTATTTAAAAATAGAGCGGGTTCCCATTTCTTCACTGACTATAGCTTCACTCATCGAAAAGTATCGCTACCTCGCTCAAACTTATCAAAACTCGGGAACCCATGGTTTTGGGAGCTAGTATTAATTATTTTCTCCCTTCGCTACCAACAAGAAATGCACCCTACCTAGTAAGGAGGGGCTCAGGTTTGACTAAACACTCAAAACTCCGACCAACTCCCAAGTTATGTTTGATGAAGCGATTCTTAGTAATCGAAATTTGTTGACTAAAGTCAACCCACACATCAGAGTTACTTTCTCAATTACTCATGGAAGTAAAGTTAGTAATGATTATCAAACCAGTCGTCAAGCTTTGTGCTTGGGGGAAACTGAATTAAAATTCTGTTCCTACGATGCATAGAATTCTCTAAGGGATTGGAGGAAGAGGGGACATCGCCTTTGAGCGTAGTCCAAATATTAAGGCCCATATGCGGTCAGGGTGCAACCCGATAAGGGAACGTCGTCCTTCTACTAGTAGAGAAGCAGAGGCACGGTATATTGGCTGATCACCAGATATCGTGGAAGAGGCTCCAGCATAATCCCATTCTTCCAATTGGAATTGTATTGCAACACTGTAATGAAAGCCTAGGTGCTCAATTACCGATAGTGTTGACAGAATGATGAACTATTCAAAGTACCTCAGAAATTCTTCATTATATTTCTGAATAAAAAATGAAAATGTTTAATGATGATACAATATCAGTATATGATATGTCATATGGTTTACGTTAACAAAAGTACTTTGAAAACTATTATTATATGGTTGAGCTATATTGCTCACTCTTGCTTTTCTTTTATATATACCACCACACAACAACAGATAAGCATGGCAAGAACAAGGCAGACCCTCGCAAAAGCGTGCTAAACGGTCAGTAGTATAGGAGACTATTTACGAGGCAGGTGCCGAGGCCGCACCCAGTAGCATTACCACAGGTGAGCAGACTAAGTTGGATAGGTTTACAGCTTAGGTTGGTTAGGTTTATTTACAAGCATGACTTGTGTAAGCTTCTGAAAACCAAACCGTATTGTGGCTGTAGATGCCGCCTTAGATGGTAATCCTTTTAAGTTGAACTTTTAAGATTATGACAAATTGGGTTTGTAATATCTATTTCAAGATAGTTGTAATAACTTAGTAACGTTTTAATTTCGTCTCTGAGCCTATAATCTGTAAATGTTATGTTTGACTGAGGGGTCACCGCATGCTAAAATGAAGATGAAGAATAATGTTTATTAAAATGGGAATTAAGGACAAAGTGACAGCCTGGATCTCCGACCCCGGGTCTAGGGGTGTTACACAAAGCCTGTTCAGATCCACTTCTTTAGCCCCTTGTCTCTTCTATATCTCTCCAAGCTTCCTTGTAGGCTTTCCAGAGCACGTTACAGATTGTGGTCCATAAAGTGCATTGGCTTGTTGCAGGTTTCTGACTTGTACAATTTCTTCAGTATTTTGTCTCCAAGAATGTATTCGAGAAGTGACTAAGTAGTTGATTCGAGAACTAGAATTGACTTGATCGATAACTCTGAGTTCTCGAACACTATTATATTGACATATCGAATTACTTCTCGAATAGCTCTTTTCTTCAGGATTCCTTGAGTTGTCGAATAGAACACTTGACTTGTCGAATCCTTGAGATATCGAATAGCTTTCTGAGTCCTTGAGATATCGAATGGAACTTTGACTTGTTGACTCCTTGAGAACTCGAACACTACTTTGACTTATTGACTTCCTGAGTTCTCGAATAGAGTGCATAGACATATCGAATCTCTGAGATATCGAATGAGATATCGAACAGTGTATTCAGAGATATCGAATAGTGTCTTGAGATATCGAATCCCTGACTTCTCGAATGTTGGACTTCTCGAATAGACAAATATACTTCTCGAATTGGTACTTAGGCAAATTCTTCATTTCTTCAAATCCCAACTGTGATTATTTGACAGTCTTTATCTTCTTGCTTGAGGCATGAACCTTGGAACTTCTTTCAAGCATTATTCTAGACTCTATAAGTACAGTTACACAACTAGGATTTGATGCCTACTACAAGTACAATACAAACAGAAACTCTACAACTAGAGGTTCCCTCAGTTAAGAGGTCATGTAAGTAATGCAAAGCATTACAAACAATTAGGCTTGTTATTAGATGTATACAGGCATGCCTCTGTAAATAACATGATAATTAATAGATAAAGAACCACAACAATAATAAATGTCGACGAGATCGATAATAAATGGGGTGATAATTAATAGATAAAGAACCACAACAATAATAAATGTCGACGAGATCGATAATAAATGGGGTGATAATTAATAGATAAAGAACCACAACAATAATAAATGTCGACGAGATCGATAATAAATGGGGTGACATCATAATCAGAATAATTAAAAGTAAATTTCACTTGAACAAGAAGTGAAGGAAAGTACTTGCAATATGATTAACAACAACTGTGATTATAAGATAAAGCAAGGATACAGTCAAGTGCTAAGCATTTAATAAAATTTACCAACACCTTGTCAAGTTTGAATTAACATATGTGAATTAAATAGTTAAAAAAATGATCCTTTGTAAAATAACTCCAAGATAATTAAATTGTAGGTCAGTTTGAAGAAAATATCCCCTAAAGAGGGTCCATCGGTGAAAATATGTCATAATCAGGATTCGTGTTAAAAGAGTTTTATAAAATTTTAAAATCTTGGATTCCTCTATTACAACGTCTTTTAAACATTTTTTGAAGAAAATAAAATAAATTACATTAAATTAAAATAAATGGTACTTTCCTGAGGAATCCAATAACATACCACGTTTTTAAAATATCTTTGAGGAAAAAGGTATTTGTAAGATCATTCGAAGATTTGCACTTGAGCTAAAGGTGGAAATATAAACATTTGCACGTCATTTGAAGAAGGACGTCACTTTGTAAACATAATTTGATCGACACGTTTGATATATAAATAGCACAGAATTGCATCACTTGAACAATAAGTGAGGAGCTATAACACTTGCCTCAATACATGAAGCTTCCACTTCCAATATCTCGATCCACCACTCACTTTACAACAGCTTCTACTTCTTTACACCTTGCCCTCTACTCGATCACACTCGTCCACTGACAGCTATCTCCTTCCGCGAGATTCCCTCTGCACGGGCACTGTTCTCGATCGAGCCTCCTACTCGTACGTACATACGGTAACGTGCTACTTCAGTACAAATCAACCAAAACCTCATTGTTTATGCTATACTACCCCTATGCGTCCTATAACGCTTTACAACTTAACACATATATCACCTATTGATCACATTAGCACTTAACATGTGTATAATACCGACTTACAATTAATTCTTATCAATTTACTATAAGAATTAAGAAATAATTCTAACAAAATTTGGACAGCACCTCCTTTGTAAAATCACACTACCTGTCGGAATACAACCGACCCAAAAAGCCATCAAACAATCCACAAACAAATTCCAATTCCAACTTATACTTACAACTTACGTTTTACAATTCACTACTCCGCTATAAACTTAAAATACAACACTGGTTATCAAAGGATCCAACACTTAATCCTTAACACATGAACATCAATTTGTTTCCTAAATAATAAACTTCAACAAAATCCGACAACCAGGCCAAAAACTCAACCAAGGCACATTTTACGAACATTCACAGAGAACTTATAATATTATTGGCTTAAATACGATAGCAACTTTTTAATATCGCCAACACAACCCATCAGTTAGAACACCACTCGATTTAACTCAAAAACTCAACTTAACCAACATTCGAACAAAACTTGAACCGAAAATTCATCAAAAAAATCAGAATTAAACAGGGCAACAATCGAACCCGGATAGTACTCAAACTCGGACAATAGCAATTTAAAGCAATTTAAACCAAAACCATAACGACGAAAGCCTCCACATTCAGCAGTATAGTTAATTTACTACTCACACACAAAACTCGACATCCCGAACCAGGCAAACAACACAACTGGAATCAAGATAATAATAACCAGCACAACCAAATCTTTTGGACTCGTAACCTGCACATATACACATAGCCTCATGTCTCTTCTCTAACCTCTCTGTTTTGCCCTTCCTCATCACTTCGGCCTTAACACCTACAACATCACACACCTGCCTCCTCTTAGCATTCCCTCCATGTCCCTTGTACACCCCCTACCTTAACACCTATATACCAATAAACATAACCCACAAGCACTCAAACAGATTCCCTTGTTCCTGACTCCCTTTTTCGACTCTCAACATTTCGACCTTCACCTCAAAATACATATTCCACCTCTCTTTCTCTCGGTTGTCCAGCCTTCAACATCACCAGCTGCCTCATTTCTCCTCAACTCAATATCACCACCACCAACTCGTGTAAACCAGCCCAATGACACTCCAATCGACCAATTTAATCTGGCCACACTCACAGTGAAGCACACACAGCGAAGCACATAAACAAATATGTACACACACCTCTGAACAGATCTACATCCTCCTTCTTCTTACTACCTTGCTTCTCTACTTCCTCTCCATCTCCCTTTCGATATTGCAGCTACCCACACCTTTTTTGTTTTACTCCCAGACTTCACCTCCACCACTAACCCCTCTCGACATCACCTCCTTGCAACCCCATCAACTCTAACCCTCACACACAACTGTATATACACACACACATCACACCCATGCGTAATTAACACACACAAGAACACGCAGATGCAGGGCAAAAATAGAGGGGAGAGGTGAGCTTTACCAGCAACACTGAACACATACAAGCCATGGGAATTGAATGGAAGAAAACGAGAAAAAGAGGGAAAGAAGTTTGAGAGAGAATTGAGATATTGGGGAGAGATTGAAAAAAATGAAAGGGAGCAGTCGAGAGCTCCGAAGAATACTCAAGAAGGATCGAGAGAAGCTGGGTTTTGGTAAAAAAATATTAAGGCATTTTTGAAATTTTACACCTCTAAAAATCAATTTAAAAATCTGTTTAAACCGTTTTTTTAAAATAAAATTTAAGAGAATTTAACTCTATATTTTTAAAATGAAGAGTACAAAATTATGAACGCCCACATATTTTTAAAATAATTTTAGGATAAAAAATGAATTAAATATGAATTTTACAAGTTTTAATCCTTTAAATGCAACATAACTCTTAACATCATTTTCAAATACTTGAGCGACCAATATAATTCTCCCGATAATTTTAAAAAACAAATTAATATCATAAAGATGATAACACAAAAGATTTAATAATTTTTTAATAACTCAAATGATTTTATAAAATTCTTAGAAGATTAATAATTCATGATTTAAATAGATTTTTAATCATAAAAAATACAAATAAAATTACACGGATTTACGCGGCACACGTAAATCATCATATAAACATGTAAACACGATATCACATATAATATTGATCTTCTCAACAATATTCACATCACGTAATCCACATTCAATATTAAATAAATATTTATAAATATGAAATTTCTAGGGCGTTATATCCTTCCCCCCTTAATAGGATTCTGTCCTCAGAATCAATCCTAAGGAAAATAAGTAAAAGTACTCCTCAACATTTCGCTTCCAATTTCCCGGTTGTAACTTCAACTCTGTGATTCCTCTATATCAATTCATACATTGATAGGTTTATCCTGTAAGTCCCCACTACAACATAAACTTAACCTCATATCATCTATTCTTGGTCGTATCTTTAAAATCGAACAACGAGCTCAGACTTTCACATCATGGCACACGTGTCAACCAAAATTCGGTTATTAATAAACTCCATGACCTTGGCTTCGACATAACCTACCACAAAAACAAAATATTGAAATTCTAGGTTTGTAATACCGATCATTCCGGGGTCACAGCCCCCTCGATACCGACCACAAAACAACTGTGAATTCAACACTTTTCAACAAACTCTGACTTTCATTAACGAGAACAATTTGACTTAAAATACGTCGCATCAATCATATGTCTCCAATAATTAACTCGCAATCCTCAAAAATCGTTTAAATTTCACTATCTCGCGTAACACTACTCAAATTATCCCCAGAATCACGACATTCATGATCAATCACTTGCACTTTGAACCATTCCAAAACAATTACATGTTCGCTACTTGTCCTCCTGACTATTCAATATTTTTTTTTTCCGTCAGCTCATTCACATTCTGGTTCGTCACCTCGTCTCGACATCTCTTAATTCCATGATAACTCACGCTGAAATATCACAACATGATTCACTTTCGTTGTAGACTAGACGTTCGAACTTCCACATCTGACTTCTTAACTTTTAGAAACTCTCTTCACACTTCTCTCTCTATTCCAACTTTGTTCTCACTGATGAACTTGATCACCACTATGGCTATCTGGATAAAACCTTCGATAACCTTCAGTACTCTCCGGTTAATCTCACAAAATTTTCGACCTCTGCTGACCTTTTGGTTCTTCCCACTTCGCTATTGCTTCATCTTCACAAAAATTCTCTTTAATCCTTTCATTCCTAACCATATGTCAAAAATTAGATTCCCTCTCGTCCAAAATTCATATTTAAACTCTTGTATATAATCTTCCTTTTTCTCTTCATCCGCTGTTAGAAATCTTATTCATTGTATCCATCAAATATTAGTAAGTGCTCTCATCCAACCAAACATCATCACTAATCACTCATCGTGCCATATCGATTTAAAATGTTACTTCAAAAATATCTTAGGTTTTCTACCTTTAACGATCTTAGTCTAATTTTAGATCAACTTTAGGCAAAGCATATACCTTTCAACTTAGTCAAACAACTCATCCGACCTTGATAAAAACAAAGTTCCTCATGACTATTGGTCCACTCATTCCATTTTAAAGATCCATGTATACTTCAAATTATCTTCTTCCTCATCATGAACTGTATAGGTGCATCCTTCTGAGATACATTGAGTGTTACTACTACTTCTCTTGCGAAAATTCTTTAATCAAATTGCTAACTTTAACATTTCCGTTTTCGTCATCCGATATTGAACCACTTGAAACTAATTCTGTTTCTGGAAAATAACTATCAACCCTTCGTCCTTGCCTGGTGACAATCCTGGTAATCCATCAAAATATACATTCAAAATTATTAACCACTGGAATTTACTTTGACTTAACTGTCTTCTTACTGACATCTTCCTATGTGCAAAATAACTTCAGACTTGGTAGAATAATCTCTTGATCTGCATGACCGTTAAAACTTCTTTGTATGCTCTCGGCCCCAAAATGCCACTTCTATATCTTTTGAAATTCAACGTTTTACTTTCTTGTCCTCACAATTGTTTGTACCTTGTAGTTAGATAATCAATCCAGTCCTGAATCACACTTAACTTTTTTCACTATCATCACACTCACATTCTTGACAACGTCATCCATAGTCATAATGAGTCTCTCACTTCCTAGCCATTTATAGAAAACGTCTCTGTTATTCTCATCGTAGGGTCTATTGAGACTGATATGATACAATCTCTGGTAAAATGTCTTATCTTTCCAAGCTCATGGCACCTAACTTTAACTTCTGACTCTGTCACTTGTTACCACACTACTCTTTCGGATTACAGCCACAACTCTCTGCATTTATCTCAACAAAATTTCCATAGGCTTCTCTCTCGAAATCTTATCTTCTGACCATGGGGTCTCATTAATCTCTGCTAATTCTCATTTTGTAAGCAAGTACTGTGCCCTCACGCTTCCAACTCCAAATCTTTGGAATTCCACATTCATCCCTTAACTGAATCACATGTCTTCCATTAAAATGTTTCTGAAACTTTTCTAGTCCTCTGTCTTACTTTCTCATTTGAATTTCATTTCCTGCTGATAGTTCTCACAAACACCTTTGTTCTGCTTCATTCTATTACTCAAGTTATCCTTTATTTTTTTTATTATTATTTTTTCTAAAATCTTATCCTCAATAATGGGTTTCAAAACATTAAAAATCTTATAATGATCCATTTACTACCCTCAAAATTAAATAGGTGCTCAAAACAATCTTTCATTAACCATAAACATCACATACCAAACATCTTCATCATCATTCTCTTTTCAATCTTTAACAAATCCTTAATCTTGTGCCCTTGTTACCTGCTCTTTACTCACTCCATTTCATTAATCTCAAAATCTTGTACATGTGTTCTCAATCCACTAATTAATCCAATTTGATACTCAATCTCTATTTTAACATCGACTTCTCAATCTTGCTTAATCAATTCTTCGCCACGTACTCGCAATTTCAACAACTAAGAATGTCGTCGCGTCTATCTTCGCGGCCTTTCATCACTGGTAATCCAAAATAATCAGGATTTCTGACAAAGGAAGTCAATAGAATGAATAGGTATTAGGTATGAATGTACACTGAATTTTGTTTGATAAAACCTTTTGTGAAAGGATTTAACTGAGAGATCAATATGATCTTCGAACTATAATCAGGTTGCATTTGTCACTTAGGTCAACCACCATAGTACATAAAGATGGCCAGTCTTTAGTACTTCCATGACAAACACAATCAGTGGCGTCCCACCGGACTTCTATCACAGAGATAAGATGTCCCTGAATCCCCCTATATACATAGGTTGTTCATCTCAGTTTAAATAAAGAAGATCAAATATTCCGAAAAAATAGAAAGTGTTCAAGAGTCTTAAATTATCCTAGTATAGAGTTGAATCAAATGTCCTTTAAAAATAGGGATATTTCTGAAAGAATAGGATTGAATTCAAGTGACTCTGATATACAAACTCATCATCAATGGAGGTATAGTCGATTAAACAAACGTTCAAGAAATTCATAATTATTTATAATCTCACTCTTGTCGGCTAAGCACTAATATACCTAGCTGCCAAAACTGGCCTGACAGTAATGAGTTGAATAAATAAGAAGATCTCAATTCATTCTCGATTTTAACCGTCACTGCGCAACAAATGCTTCAGCGATGATATAAATCGTGAATTTGTTTACAACAATTCAGAGTATGAATAAGAAGCAATTCAACTGCCCAAACAGGAATCAATTAAGAATTCAACCGAGATCAACGGCTAGTATCGTGCAGCTATGCCCTCACTTCCAACTCATGCCAATAATCGCTTCCCATATCTTATTTCTAGTCTTCTCATACTCTCTCTATAACTTTCACATCGTAGCTGGAGTCATAGAAAAGCTCTAAAAGGTATGCGAAAGTCTCGAGATAATGTCCTCCAAACTGGTAGCTCTAGTTGCCCACTTAACCTTAGCGGCTCCGGATTAGCTGTCTCGCTCGTCCACTAGTCTTTAAATTAACCAAACTCCTACTCGCGCGATATGTCGAAAGACCATACAACATCGCAATATTCGTCATAATAACCTAAGGCGAACCTTATCCTAAATCGTTCTACCTACGTCCGTCTCACACACGTATACCAACCCCTCCTAACTGTTTCAGTGACCATAACCTGTAGCTCTGATACCAACTGTGGCATCCCATAATCCGGGGTACAGATTTGGGGCCGCTAACCACAATCCACACAACACAAACCTGGATATAAACATAATACAATAATAAAATACCCCTAATCCAAGATCGCTTACAGGTTATGGTATGAAACAAACTACCAAATTTAATTATTACAATCCAATCTCAGTATAACATTATTATACAAATTAATAACCACTAAGTTCGTCTACCGAACTAGTAAACCAACCTCTGACAAGCTCAAATCACTACCCAGCGAAACCAACAACTCGAACGTTACCTCTCACTGCTGGAACAGGAAAACCCATCCGCACAAGGTCCATTAATCTCCTCTATTAACTGAAGAAAAATAAACAAGCAAGAGTGAGCCAACAATGCTCAGCAAGTGTAAACAGTGATAGCAATATCAAGAACAATATAGGTTCCGATCAACAAGAATAATCATCATACGGTACGAAAGAAATCAGCTGAAGAAATTAAATATTGTAACTCCTAGATGAGCCAACAGGACTCCGCTAAAATAAAATGCATCAACAATGAGAACTGATAAAAGTTCTGATAATTAAAGATAATCATAATAGGCTTCAAGGGAATCAGGCTTTGAAGCAACTTAACCTCAATGTATAGATTAGAATTGGATTTTTTTATATATTTAAAAAAACAGTGGAATTAGGCGGCTGATCAGACCCGCACTAACCCCGGACAATGCACACAGCAAGGTCCCTCTAAATGGATCCACGGCACACATTGGCCTCAACTTCTGACCATTAAACTGGTCTCCCCGAAGGGACATCTGCTGACCATTAATTTGGTCTCCCCGAAGGGACATCTGCTGACCAATAATATGGTCTCCCCGAAGGGACATCTGTTTTAAAAACATTCCAATTCTATATCCCACAATAGGTGTCGGAACAATCGACAACCTCTATCAACCAAACAATCTGGAAAACTCACGTTCCAGCAAAACAACTCAACTAGTGTAATGAAAAGAGAATCAACAATTCTATCCTCGATATCGACAAGTTCGATATATAAATGGGGTGAAAAATTAAGAACAGCATCAACACTACATGTCGACGAGATCAACAATAAATGGGGTAATAATTAATAGATAAAGAACCACAACAATAATAAATGTCGACGAGATCGATAATAAATGGGGTGATAATTAATAGATAAAGAACCACAACAATAATAAATGTCGACGAGATCGATAATAAATGGGGTGATAATTAATAGATAAAGAACCACAACAATAATAAATGTCGACGAGATCGATAATAAATGGGGTGACATCATAATCAGAATAATTAAAAGTAAATTTCACTTGAACAAGAAGTGAAGGAAAGTACTTGCAATATGATTAACAACAACTGTGATTATAAGATAAAGCAAGGATATAGTCAAGTGCTAAGCATTTAATAAAATTTACCAACACCTTGTCAAGTTTGAATTAACATATGTGAATTAAATAGTTAAAAAAATGATCCTTTGTAAAATAACTCCAAGATTATTAAATTGTAGGTCAGTTTGAAGAATGTATCCCCTAAAGAGGGTCCATCGGTGAAAATAGGTCATAATCAGGATTCGTGTTAAAAGAGTTTTATAAAATTTTAAAATCTTGGATTCCTCTATTACAACGTCTTTTAAACATTTTTGAAGAAAATAAAATAAAATAAATTAAATTAAAATAAAATAAATGGTACTTTCCTGAGGAATCCAATAACATACCACGTTTTTAAAATATCTTTGAGGAAAAAGGTATTTGTAAGATCATTCGAAGATTTGCACTTGAGCTAAAGGTGGAAATATAAACATTTGCACGTCATTTGAAGAAGGACGTCACTTTGTAAACATAATTTGATCGATACGTTTGATATATAAATAGCACAAAATTACATCACTTGAACAATAAGTGAGGAGCTATAACACTTGCCTCAATACATGAAGCTTCCACTTCCAATATCTCGATCCACCACTCACTTTACAACAGCTTCTACTTCTTTACACCTTGCCCTCTACTCGATCACACTCGTCCACTGACAGCTATCTCCTTCCTCGAGATTCCCTCTGCATGGGCACTGTTCTCGATCGAGCCTCCTACTCGTACCTGCATACGGTAACGTGCTACTTCAGTACAAATCAACCAAAACCTCATTGTTTATGCTATACTATCCCTATGCGTCCTATAACGCTTTACAACTTAACACATATATCACCTATTGATCACATTAGCACTTAACATGTGTATAATACCGACTTACAATTAATTCTTTTCAAATTACTATAAGAATTATGAAATAATTCTAACAAAATTTGGACAGCACCTCCTTTGTAAAATCACACTACCTGTCGAAATACAACCGACCCAAACAGCCATCAAACAATCCACAAACAAATTCCAATTCCAACTTATACTTACAACTTACGTTTTACAATTCAATACTCCGCTATAAACTCAAAATACAACACTGGTTATCAAAGGATCCAACACTTAATCCTTAACACATGAACATCAATTTGTTTCCTAAATAATAAACTTCAACAAAATCCGACAACCAGGACAAAAACTCAACCAAGGCACATTTTACGAACATTCACAGAGAACTTATAATATTATTGGCTTAAATACGATAGCAACTTTTTAATATCGCCAACACAACCCATCAGTTCGAACACCACTCGATTTAACTCAAAAACTCAACTTAACCAACATTCGAACAAAACTTGAACCGAAAATTCATCAAAAAAATCAGAATTAAACAGGGCAACAATCGAACCCAGATAGTACTCAAACTCGGACAATAGCAATTTAAAGCAATTTAAACCAAAACCATAACGACGAAAGCCTCCACATTCAGCAGTATAGTCAATTTACTACTCACACACAAAACTCGACATCCCGAACCAGGCAAACAACACAACTGGAATCAAGATAATAATAACCAGCACAACTAAATCTTTTGGACTCGTAACCAGCACATATACACACAGCCTCATGTCTCTTCTCTAACCTCTCTGTTTTGCCCTTCCTCATCACTTCGGCCTTAACACCACACACCTGCCTCCTCTTAGCATTCCCTCCATGTCCCTTGTACACCCCCTGCCTTAACACCTATATACCAATAAACATAACCCACAAGCACTCAAACAGATTCCCCTGTTCCTGACTCCTTTTTTCAACTCTCAACCTTTCGACCTTCACCTCAAAATACATATTCCACCTCTCTTTCTCTCGGTTGTCCAGCCTTCAACATCACCAGCTGCCTCCTTTCTCCTCAACTCAACATCACCACCACCAACTCGTGTAAACCAGCCCAATGACACTCCAATCGACCAATTTAATCCGGCCACACTCACAGTGAAGCACACACAGCGAAGCACATAAACAAATATGTACACACACCTCTGAACAGATCTACATCCTCCTTCTTCTTGCTACCTTGCTTCTGTACTTCCTCTCCATCTCCCTTTCGATATTGCAGCTACCCACACCTTTTTTTTACTCCCAGACTTCACCTCCACCACTAACCCCTCTCGACATCACCTCCTTGCAACCCCATCAACTCTAACCCTCACACACAACTGTATATACACACACATCACACCCATGCGTAATTAACACACACAAGAACACGTAGATGTAGGGCAAAATTAGAGGGGAGAGGTGAGCTTTACCAGCAACACTGAACACATACAAGCCAGGGGAATTGAATGGAAGAAAACGAGAAAAAGAGGGAAATAAGTTTGAGAGAGAATTGAGATATTAGGGAGAGATTGAAAAAAATAAAAGGGAGCAGCCGAGAGCTCCGAAGAATACTCAAGAAGGATCGAGAGAAGCTGGGTTTTGGTAAAAAAAATATTAAGGCATTTTTGAAATTTTACACCTCTAAAAATCAATTTAAAAATCTGTTTAAACCGTTTTTTTAAAATAAAATTTAAGAGAATTTAACTCTATATTTTTAAAATGAAGAGTACAAAAATATGAACGCCCACATATTTTTAAAATAATTTTAGGATCAAAAATGAATTAAATATGAATTTTACAAGTTTTGATCCTTTAAATGCAACATAACTCTTAACATCATTTTCAAATACTTGAGCGACCAATATAATTCTCCCGATAATTTTAAAAAACAAAATAATATCATAAAGATGATAACACAAAAGATTTCATAATTTTTTAATAACTCCAATGATTTTATAAAATTCTCAGAAGATTAATAATTCATGATTTAAATAGATTTTTAATCATCAAAAATACAAATAAAATTACACGGATTTACGCGGCACACGTAAATCATCATATAAACATGTAAACACGATATCACATATAATATTGATCTTCTCAACAATATTCACATCATGTAATCCACATTCAATATTAAATAAATATTTATAAATATGAAATTTCTAGGGCGTTATATCCTATATGAAACAAACGTAGATAACACGAACATAAATGCATAATTTACTACTACTAATATGCATAGCATGAAATCCTATATGAACACATAATACAACAACAACTACTAATCCCCCAAACCACCCCCAAACTTAAAATATTCAATGTCCTCATTGAATGGAAGTAAATACAAGGGATAGTGGAAAACATACCTAAATAAAAATGCCGAAAAGCGTGGGTTGCCTCCCACGAAGCGCTTCTTTAATGTCAATAGCTTGACGTTACTTCCAAGCCTCCATTAAGGATGATAATAGTTTGCCTGGTCATCTCTTCGCGAAACTTCATCGTCATCACGGCGTCACACTTTCTGCCACTTCTCCTCACTTGGCCTATTCGTGTAACAACTATGTCAAATCCCAATGCCTTCATCTGTTGACCCAAAATCTGTCAATTTGTAGAACAACATACACTCGCGGGCTTCGCTTGAATATAATGGAGGAGGGTAAATGTAAGTTGCTGAAGCTTTTGGTTCCTCAAAGAGAACTTCCTCCATTGGCTCTAATGCGCTACCTCCAAACTCTGAGACAAGTAGAAGACCTGCATCTTTCCCATGGTCATCAGCCTCTTGGTACGCACATACCAATTCTTGCAATTTGTGCAGCTTACTAGTGTCTGTCTCAAATAGTGCCCTTTCCGAATCATCCACCAACCTAGCATGATCAAATTCCTCACATGGCTTGTGAACACTCACCTCACCTTGGAATTTGTCTTCCTCAATTATGCATGCAGTACCTTGCTCCAAGTCACCGTTATTCTCTGGAATTGCCTCTAGTATGAATTGTTGTTTCTCTTGTTCCAAGGCACTCACAGCTCGAGCAACTAGTATCTCCAACGATTTGAGAGACTCTTCATTACTCTTTGCAAGCATCCTAAGCTCCTCCATAGTTACAACCTCATCTGACTGAAAATTAGGAGTAGGTTGCTGATGTTGAAACTCTTCACTACCAAAGAAATATGACATATTTGGAACATCTTGCTGGTACTGTTGAGGATGGTATTGAAAATATGGTTGTTCCTCATAAGTGACATATGGATCAACTCCTTCGTAGTACCAATATTGTTAGGGATCATGAACGCCCAAACACTGCTCACATTGCTGAGGCATGGATGTCCTCGAATATGCCCACCATGGTAACTCCTCGCATGCCATCTTCAAACACTCAAGTACCTGAAACACACCGAACTAAACAAGATAGGTAAGAAAAAGTCTGAGTCAGTGAACTCTAATGACCACTATTGACAAGCACATAAACCAAAAATAAAACACCGATGATCCCCGGCAGCGGTGCCAAAAACTTGTTTGCACTAAATCACGCAAGCGTACGTGGTCACAAGTAATATATGAATAAGTCAAGTTCGTTCCCACAGAGATCTGGTTATGGTTTTAATTCAGTAGACGTACCTATGCAACAATGTATGATTATTATTCACCGCTAAGACAATTAACAAATTTGGGTTTTGATTATCTAAATTAACTAAGAAATAAAATAACAACTAAGAATTAACTAACTAACTAACGAGAATTTAAATCTAATTACTTCTGCAAGAGAAAGCATGGAATCCTAACTTCATTAAATACTTTGCTTAGATCTGACGCCTTTAATCCCTATATGCAATGGTTATGATATCTGATCGGATAACACGAAACAAGTACACGCTACCTCTCAGTATACGTATACCAAACTAAACATACATCCACAAAAGAGATAGAAGATGAATAGACACCAATTATGCTTAGACCCTATATGTCTATAGAATTTGAAAACATAACGGTTGAAGAATAAGTTATCCACATTGATCACATAGGGCAATATAAGTATTCTCATCTCATACTACGAATCATGTTGATAAACAATCATGAACCTATGCTAACATGGCAAGTTCTAAATCTCAAGATCCACTTTCACTTCATAAGAGATTAACAAATTAGATGTTAGCTACGCATCTAACAATTAAGCATAACCATACGAGGATATCAGATATACATCACACACAGATCTTTAAAGCATCAAGATACTAAACTCCATAAATAAATCCGTTAGAATCCCATGACAACGATTAGTTCGTAATCGAACCTCTCGTCATCATGGGATCAAGTGAAACCATGATAAAAACAAAGTATGAAAAGATACAAATAAACCTAAGTAATTGATATGTAATGGTTCTTTAAATTATAATGGTAGGATGTGTTTATATAGGCCTAGATATCTTGCCCAGCAAGAAAAGCCACCTATAATACAATTAGAAATAGGTTTGAGTACCAAAAATACAACTAGAATTCGAATAGGGGCAAAATTGACATTTTTCAGCAAAATCAGGCCGGCCAAGCGCAGCCAGCGCTGCTTTGACTGTTCTGGCACTATTCAAGCGCAACCTGCACTGCTGTAAGCGCTGTCAGCGCTCCCTCTATTGTCCAGCTGATTTTTCTACATTTTTTTCCTTCGTTTTTCAGCCTTTTTCTTCCGTTCTTCTTGCAATAACTTCTCGTCTTCAATCCATTGACTTGTAATCCTCTTGATAGTTGATATTAAGTCACCATTCTTCATTCCATATCGAAATCAACTCCAAAAACAACGGAAAGTTCACCCCTAATCGACATTTCTTCAAACCTGCACAAGTAAATAAAACACATCAAAACGACAACAAACTTGAGTCCAAATACACCAATTTAAGCCGATATGGAACGTTCTAAGTGGATATAAATCCACTTATCAGGTAAGTAAGTTCAGTTGTAGAACTTTGTAGAAGAAGCAAGTTCATTTGTAGAAATTATAATTTCATGTGCATAACTTCAAATTTAGGCTTTTAAGTTTAGCAGCAGAATGTTTTTTAAAAAAGTAAGTTCATTTGTTGAACTTTGTAAAAAAAGCAAGTTCAATTGTAGAACTTTTAATTTCATGTGCATAACTTCGAAATTCAGTAGCAGAACACTATATTTTTAATACGAAACAAAATAGATTTGCATTAGAACTCAATGGTAAGTAAGTTCAATTGTAGAGCTTTGTAGAAGAAGCAAGTTCAATTGTAGAAATTTTAATTTCATGTGCATAACTTCGAAATTTAATAGCAGAACACTATATTTTTATTACGAAACAAAATAGGTTCTGCAGTAGGATCCAATGGTTCTCCAGTTCTCATTTAGATAATGGTTCCCATTTGAATCAACCCCTATATATATAGGTCTTGTTCTAATAGAAACTAAATTAGAATAGAAACTAGAAACTAAAACCAAATAAAAAATTGAAGCTAATCTAATGACCAAACTAGGGGTACCCCAATACAAAAAATGCATAATAATCTACCCTCTATTTAGTAAAAAAAATAATGTTCATACTGATGACATGGCAGTGACGTCATCGGGTGAACAGTAGCTTTTTTTTTTCCTGAGTATTGGGGAGTTAATTTATGATATTTTTTGTGAAGGTGCCCCTGGCGGGGCCCTTAGAATGAATGAAATATAATTTATTTATTGTTGGTTTCTAGTTTCTATTATAACTTTAGTTTCTATTTGAACGCTAGCCTATATATATATAGGGTTCTACTCCACTAAAAACCAATCTTATAATAAAAATTAGAAACCAAACCCCAGCCCAACAGAAATCACTAATCTGTACAATAAAAATCACTAATTTAAAAGTATAATAAAATGTATAATAATTCAGTCCCCACCCCCCACCTTACCCCATCCCACCCCAAATCACTAATATATACAGCTAAAATCACTAATACCCCCACCCCACCCCACCCCACCTGACCTGAAAATCACTAATACCTCCCTCACCCCCCACCCCCACCTTCACCTGCCATCGCCACCACCACCTGCCATCGCTGCCATCGACCACCACACCACCTGTCAACGCCACCACCACCTGCCATCGGTACCATCGACCACCACCACCATGATTGTTTAGATACATACACACATACATCGTTACATACACACAAATGCAGAAACTTAGATCTGGAAAGTCATCACCGGAACGATTTTACCAGATTTAGACCACCGATGACGATCTGAAGTTAGAAATCACTAAATTATATTTGTAGTAGGAGAATTAATGATCGGGAAGAAGCAGATCTACAATCGGAAATTGATGGCGGAAATCGGAGCCCTTGCGGGGCTAGTGGCAGGAAAGGAAGAAGGCAATGGTGGTGCGTCGGTGGTGGTGTCGTGGGGGTAGAGGGTGGTATGATGATGTCATATTGGGGGTGGGTGATGTCATATAGGAGTAGAAATAGAAAATATGGTGTGGAGATAGTAAAATATGGTGTGGAGATAGTAAAATAGGGTGTGGATATAGTGGTTTCTAGTTTCTATTTTAAAAGTGGTTTCTATTTGATCATTAGCCTACATATATATATATATATATATATATATATATATATATATATATATATATATATATATATATATATCTGTGTGTGTGTGTGTATGTATGTATGTATGTATGTAATTATAGTTATAAGATATATATAAGATTATGCGTATTAACTGAAAAAAGGTAATCTGTCAATTATTAATTATAATGGTATTATTTTATTGAATACAATTATCCATGATACTATTGGAAACAAAGAATATATGAATAAGTCAAGTTCGTTCCCACAGAGATCAGGTTTAGGTTTCAATTCAGTTAATGCACCTATGCAACAATGGATGGTTTTTATTCACTGCTAAGACAATTAACAAATTTGGGTTTTGATTATCTAAAATTAACTAAGGAAGTAAATTAACAAACTAAGAATTAATTAACTAACGAGAATTTAAATCGAATTACTTATGCAAGAGAAAACAATGGATCCTAACTTCATTAAATACTTCGCTTAGAGTTGATGCCTTTAATCAGTGTATGTGATGGCTATGATATCTGATCAGACAACACGAAACAAGTATAGGCTACTCAGTATACGAATACCAAACTACTCATACATCCACAAAAGAGATAGAAGATGGGTAGACACCAATTATGTTTAGACACTATATCTCTATAAGATTTGAAAACATAACGGTTTAAGCACAAGTTGTCCATTAAGATCACATAGGGCAGCATAAAATAGTTCAAATTACGCTACAAATCATGATGTCAAACATACATAATCCTATGCTAGCATGGCAAGTTCTAAATCTCAAGATCCACTATCGTTTCACAAGAGATTAACAATCTAGATGTTAGCTACGCATCTAAACATTAAGCACAACCATACGAGGATATCAACAATTCACCACACACAAATCTTTAAAGCAATCAAACTACTAAACTACATAAATAAATCCGTTAGAATCCCATGACAACGATTAGTTCATAATCGAACGACTCGTCATCATGGGATCTAGAGATAACATGATAATAAATAAGATTTGGAAGAAAATAATAGTGCTAAAGTAATAGATTTAAGAAAACAAGTCCAAAATCCAAAAGTATCGCCTAATTAGAAGAATAGAAAAGATGAAGTAGCCCTAGATCTCTGTTGCTTGTCACGAGCGTTGGGAATCCTTCTCCAAGTCTCTCTCTTCTCCCTCTCTATAAAAACGTGCTCCTTATGATGTCTAGATGTTTATTTATAGCCCCAGCGTCTTGTCCTCACGAAAATACCTAAAAACCGTTTTCTAGTTGAATCAGGATTTCTACCAGCCTCCCCGTGCGCTCCTGCGCCCTACCACGCACCGCAGCACCCAAACTTTCTCTCCAAGATTGTAGAAAATTTCGTTGTATTCGCGTGAGCTTTAAGATCGTCAGAATCGGACTTGTAGAACTCCAGATATGGCCAAAACAGTGAAGACTGCGCAACCTACCCAGAAAATCCGAATTTTATACAATTTGCTCCTTTCTCCTCCGTTTTCTCTTCCAATTCTTTTGCCACTTCCCGTTCTTCAGTTCTTAAGCGTGAATCCACCATGAAACATGCAAATATATCTCCCCACTTCAAGATAGTAACCCTGCACCATTCTTACTAAAAACGAATCAAAAACACGACATACTTGAGACCAAGTTAATCAATTTAAGCTGAAACGAAGCATTCCAAGTGGATATAAAATCCACTTATCACACCCCCAAACTTAAAACGATGCTTGTCCTCAAGCATAAACAGACTCTATACTACCTAATGCAATGCATGAATGTAACTAATATGAAAATGCAACGATCCCCTCGAACTAACCAAAACCAATCAACAAGCAAATATCTCAAAGATTGCAACTAAATCCAAATAGGCTCGACTAAGTCCCCGTATACTAATAATACAAGAACCGAAACGTGCGTGTATGCGATGCTCATCAGATATACTCCTAACACTAGATCAAAATCATACCTATTCGTCGCCAAGACAATCACAGATTTATAAATAGAATGAACGGTAAACACTTCATAACCTAGAAACACCTCCATCATCATTTGAGTTAGACATGAATTCATGCTTTATTACTAATAACTACAACACATAAAACTATATACAACAACGCATGCTTATTTAACCGTACAATGGATGAGACCCCAAAAGGCTTATACAATAATACTCATGTAGCGAGTGTTAGGTTAGTGGATCCCAGACTATAAAAGCCTTAGGTCACTAGGCACAAAGTCTCCTAGAACTTAATTTCTCGAGTATTAAAGAGCTCGCCCTAGTTAATTTTGCATTTAACAATTAAAACAATTCACATAACACTTTTTTTTCTGATTCTTTTTCCTTTTTTTTCCTTTTTTTCTTTTGACTTTTTTTTCCCACACAAATAATTTGGAATAAGTGCGTTTCGCTCAATCTCATCCAATCCTAGACTACTCATAAATATGAGCGGCTACTAGCCTTTTGACACCTAACTTTTATTAACAACTAGCATGAAATCCTTGGTTTCCCCCAAACTTATACTTTAGTGCTCCTACGCCATCAAGAGAATAACGAAAATTCTAAATATAAACAACCAAACAAGCATAATCTGATCTATCCCAAAAGCAAACAATGAGACTGTGTAAAAGATTTGTTTCTGAAGCATGCAAGTCAATTCCTAGGTACTTAAATTAACCCTCTATTCATCATTACCACACTCAAATCAACATCGACCTACCCACCAGAAATAGCCAGTCCTACGGGATCATGAAATATGCTATGCACATGCAACTAAATGGACTCATATGGAATACATATACAAATATGCAAACAAACATGCTCTATACGAAACTAACATGTAATAATACGTGACGAACAAAACATGAATGAATTACTACTAACATGCAAAATATGATTTCCTACATGAACAAATGACACACTAACACTACTAATCCCCAAATCACCCATAAACTTAGAATATTCAATGTCCCCATTGAATTGAAGGTAATACAAGGGATAGCAGGAAACATACCTAATCATCGGCAGGATCACCCTCCTCGGGTGGGGAATCTGGTGGCGGTTACACAACATGAGCTCCAAAAATAGGCCAAGTGACCTCTACACCCTCCGCATGAAAATAGTAATCCAGAATTATGAAGAATTAGGGAAAATGCTCTTTTATTGAAAGCAGGAAATCCATGGGTTGCCTCCCAGGAAGCACCTTTGTTTAAACTCTTTAGCTAGACATGGCAATGGTTTTTTCTCTTGAAAATTTCTACACAGTATCTCTATATGGCCATTTAATTATCTTTTCCGGGGCTACATCCTTGATGACAAGTTTCAGCCTTCTTTGCTCCTCAAAAGGGTTAGTAACAGTGTTCTCTTCACTACCTGACAAGTTAGCAACAATAATAATAAGCAAAGTAGATGATTGACCAAAATATGCATACCTCAGGTGATCTTGTGGTTTAAGCTCGAGATTGGAAGCTTCTTCAACATGATGATTTTCATTATTAACAACCAAAGACTGATCAAGAGTGAAAATAGATGGATTAGGAACGGAAGTGGGTGGTTCACCAATAGAAGTCTTAACAACAGACTTATGATCAAAAGAACTATCCTCAAGTTGAATTTCATGCTTAGAACAAATAGCATTCAATTCCTCTAACATCTCATCAGAAGTAAACTTCCTATACAACTCATGAAGATCTTTATTACCCTCATACTTCAAAAAAACATCTTTCTCAAGAAAAGACTCAATTGCACTATCCTCAAGATTTGACCATGAAACAACCTCATCAATCAGCACCTGAGAATCCCAAAGATCAGCCACGCCTAATTCCTCAACTTCAGTATCAGACTTCCTTGTAAAGCAATGTCTAATGGATCCGACTTGAACATCTGATCAAACGCTTTACTCTGGCCAGTATCAACCCCTTCCACTTTAAAGCACTCTTCATTCTCCGCATGAAATTTCATGGCCTTGAACACATTAAAAGAGACAGTTTGATCTTGCACTCTCATTGTGAGCTCTCCTTTCTAAACATCTATCAAAGTACGGCCAGTAGCGAGAAAAGGCCTTCCCATGATAATGGGAATCTTCTTATCTTCTTCAAAATCAAGAATCACAAAATCCGCAGGGAAGATGAGCTTATCAACTTTTACCAAAACATCCTCCACGATACCTTTAGGATAAGTGATCGACCGATCAGCCAGCTGTAAAGAAATATTTGTAGGTTTAGGATTGGGTAGACCAAGTTGCATGAAAACAGACAGAGGCATGAGATTGATGCTGGCTCCCAAGTCATACAAACACTTGTCGAAAGAAAGCTTGCCAATGGTGCATGGTATGGTAAAACTTCCTGGATCCTTAAGCTTCGGTGGAAATTTCTGCTGCAGAATAACATTGCATTCTTCCGTCAAAGCCACGGTCTCCAATTCCTCGAGTTTTAGCTTCCGTGATAAAATACCCTTCATGAACTTTTCATAGCTCGGTATCTGTTCAAGAGCTTCCGCAAAAGGTATGTTAATCTGCAACTTTCTGAATACCTCAAGAAATTTGCCTAACTGGTTTTCAAGCTTTTTCTTCTGGAGTCTCTAAGGATATGGTGGAGGAGGATAGATCTGATTGTTCTTTGAAGACTGCTCCGGAGAAGCCTTTTCAACAGGTTTCTTGCTCTTTTCCTTTTCACCATCCAACTGATCAGCCACCACATCAGACTTTTCAATTTCTGGTGCTGTAGATTTTCCAACCTGCTGCTTATGAATTTCTTCATCTTCCTTAGCTATTGATTTCTGATCAGTTGTAACTCTTCCGCTTCTCAAAGTAACTGCCCTCACCTGTTCATGGACTTTCCTCATGCCTGGATTAGCCTCCGTGTCACTAGGAAGAGTTCCTTGTGGCCTATTCAACAAGGCATTAGCAATCTGCCCAATCTGATTCTCCAAGGTCTTGATTGACACTGCTTGGCTCTTGCACATCAACCTCAATTCTTCCAATTCAGATTTTTCAGTAGATGACTGCCACGCACTCGCATGAGGCTGTTGCTAAAATCCCGGAGGTTGGAATTGTTGCCTTGGAGCATACTGTTGCTGAAATTGTTGTCCCTGTTGTTGCTGAAAACCTAAAGAATTGTTTGGCTGAGCTCCATATTGCTGACTTTGAAAGTGCTGATAAGGTTGCTGCATACCACCTTGATTGTTGCTCCAGCTGAAATTAGGATGATTTCTGTTGTCAGGATGATAGGTGGCTGGAGCTGGTTGCGAAGGTCGCTGAAAGTTGCTCACAAACTGTGCCGATTCACTAGATATGACACACTGATTCGTCTCATGTGCACCCGCACAATGTTCACACACACTAGCCACTTGTTGAACTCCATAATTCGTTAGAGAATCCACCTTCATAATCAACGCCTTCAACTGAGCTGCTATAGCTGTAGCTGAATCCACTTCCAGAATTCCTGCTACCTTGCCTTGTAATAATCTCTGAGTTGGATTCTGATATTCATTAGCAGCCATCGTCTCAATTAGCTCGTAAGCTTCCTCATAGCTCTTTGCCCACAAAGCTCCACCTGATGCTGCGTCTAACAAAGGTCTAGATTGTGCTCCCAACCCATTATAGAATCCATTGATCACCATCCAGTCTGGCATACCATGATGAGGACACTTCCTAAGCATCTCCTTGTAACGTTCCCAAGCTTCACACAAAGATTCACCTGACCGATGTGCAAATTGAGTAAGAGCGTTCCTGATTGCTGCTATTTTCGCCATGGGGAAGAATTTAGTGAGAAATTTCTGATCAAGATCCTCCCATGTAGTAATGGAACCGGCTGGTAAAGAGTGTAACCAGCCCTTAGCCTTATCCCTCAAAGAGAATGGGAAAAGTCTCAATTTCACAGCATCTTCCGACACACCGTTGAACTTGAAAGTGTCGCAGATCTCAATAAAGTCTCGGATGTGCATATTAGGATCTTCCATTAAAGCACCCCCAAACTGAACCGAATTCTGTACCATCTGAATTGTGCTAGGCTTGATCTCGAAGGTATTAGCTGCAATGGCTGGTCTAACAATACTAGATTGAATGTCATTGATCTTCGGCTGAGATTAGTCCTTCAAAGCCTTAGTTGCTGCTCCTCCTCCTACTGGTTCTCCCATCTTTTTAGTTGCTTCAAGTTTTTCTTCTGCTAATTTTCCCTCACGAGTTTGAGAACGTGTTCGCATACACGCTCAAGTACCTGAAACACCAAGAAACAAACAACTATGTAAGAAACAATCCGAGTCAGTGAACTCTAACGACCACTGATGACAAGCACATAAACTAAAAATAAAACACCGATGATCCCCGGCAGCGGCGCCAAAAAATTCTTTTTACAAAATCACACAAGCGCACGCGGTCACAAGTAATATATGAAAAAATCAAGTTCGTTCCCACATAGATCAGGTTTAGGTTTCAATTAAGTTAATGCACCTATGCAACAATGTATGATTTCTATTCATTGCTAAGACAATTAACAAATTTGGGTTTTGATTATCTAAAATTAACTAAGGAAGTAAATTAACAAACTAAGAATTAATTAACTAACGAGAATTTAAATCGAATTACTTATGCAAGAGAAAACATGGGATCCTAACTTCATTAAATACTTCGCTTAGAGTTGATGCCTTTAATCAATTAATGTATGTGATGGTTATGATATCCAATCAGACAACACGAAACAAGTATAGGCTACCTCTCAGTATACGAATACCAAACTACTCATACATCCACAAAAGAGATAGAAGATGGGTAGACACCAATTATGTTTAGACCCTATATCTCTATACGATTTGAAAATATAACGGTTTAAGCACAAGTTGTCCATTAAAATCACATAGGGCAGCATAAGATAGTTCAAATTACGCTACAAATCATGATGTCAAACATACATAATCCTATGCTAGCATGGCAAGTTCTAAATCTCAAGATCCACTCTCGTTTCACAAGAGATTAACAATCTAGATGTTAGCTACGCATCTAAACATTAAGCACAACCATACGAGGATATCAACAATTCACCACACACAAATCTTTAAAGCAATCAAACTACTAAACTACATAAATAAATCCGTTAGAATCCCATGACAACGATTAGTTCATAATCGAATGGCTCGTCATTATGGGATCTAGAGATAACATGATAATAAACAAGATTTGGAAGAAAATAATAGTGCTAAAGTA
The DNA here is from genome assembly GCA_037693485.1 of Kitagawia praeruptora. Lineage (NCBI taxonomy): Eukaryota > Viridiplantae > Streptophyta > Magnoliopsida > Apiales > Apiaceae > Kitagawia > Kitagawia praeruptora. The sequence continues at coordinate 72,702,838 of CM075347.1, forward strand.
ATAGAGTTAAGAAAACAAATCCAAAATCCAAGAGTATCGCCTAATTAGAAGAATAGAAAAGATGAAGTAGATCTAGATCTCCGTTGCCTGTCACGAGCGTTGGGAATCCTTCTCCAAGTCTCTCTCTCTTCTCCCTCTCTGTAAAAACGTGCTCCTTATGATGTCTAGATGTTTATTTATAGCCCCAGCGTCTTGTCCTCCAAGAAAATACCTAAAAAACCATTTTTAGTTGAATCAGGATTTCTACCAGCCTCCCCGCGCGCTCCTGCACTCTACGACGCGCCGCAGTGCCCAAACTTTCTGTCGAAAATTGTAGAAAATTTCGTTGTCTTCGCGTGAGCCGTAAGATCGTCAGAATCGGACTTGTAGAACTCCAGATATGGCCAAAACATTGAAGACTGCGCAACCTACCCAGAAAATCCGAATTTTATACAATTTGCTCCTTTCTCCTCCGTTTTCTCTTACGATTCTTTTGCCACTTCCCATTCTTCAGTTCTTAAGCGTGAATCCACCATGAAACATGCAAATGTATCTCCCCACTTCAAGATAGTAACCCTGCACCATTCTTACTAAAAACGAATAAAAAACACGACATACTTGAGGCCATGTTAATCAATTTAAGCTTAAACGAAGCGTTCCAAGTGGATATAAAATCCACTTATCAACGGTGTAATTAATTCTTGTATTTCTTGCTAGAGATTGAGAGCATCGAGCTTTATTGGCTGCGCTTTTGGGGACCTAATCTGTGTTCTCATAAGATGCATACGTACCTGGATTAATATCAAGAATCAAGCCAAAATGTAATTCTTGGTGATGCTCTCGGGGCTATGGCGCAAGGGTACACCAAGGATGTAGTGACTTGTAAGTCCTTATTTGAGGATTAAGCCTAAAACGTAAGTGACGTATTGAGCTCTGTCCATAAACGTTCTCCTTAAAAATGAGGGGTCAGACCCTTTATATAGATATTGATATCTAAGAGTGTTTAGGTTTGGGTGACTTGGAGGGCAAGTCACCTTCCTCAAGTGTAATTCTAGATCCTTCCTAGGAGAAGGTTGATTCCTAGTAGGTCGTCGTGTCTTGGGGGCTAATTCTCATAGAAGTTGGCTCTTATTTTGACTCATTTATTGGGCTATGTAATTAGTCCCTTTATTAATTACGAAATTAATAAATAATTAGGGTTTTGGGCCTTATTAATTGGGCCTTATATTTGGACCAATCTAGTTAATTTAATGCGAAATTATTGCTTAATATTTAGTAGAAAATGAGATATTTTAGTTAGCAGATAATGTGTTTCAGCTCAAAATGTAATTTGTTAGACATTAGTAATCATAATAATATTATTTTATTTTATTAAATATAATTGTCCGTAATATTTTTAGAATATAAATAAAGCTTGTTTTACCTAAAAATGAAATTAATTAGTTATGAAAAAAATAGAAAAGGTAACATGTTTTTACCAATAATAAATATTTAAGTAAGAAAAGAAAGCTTGAAAATGAGATATTTTAATTAGAAAATATAGAAAAGATATTACGTTTTGTATGAAAAAGATAATCAATTACTCCCTCCGTCCCAGCCAATTCTTTACATTTGGTTTGGGCACGGGGATCAAGGATAGTGGGTGTAATATTGTTAAAATAAATGAAGTAGTGGGTGTAATAGTGATTTTATTGTTAAAATAAGTGAAGTAGTGGGTGTAATAGTGTAAAGTGTTGAAAAAGTAGAGTGAAGTAGTGGATGTAATAATGTATTTTATTGTTAAAATTTACTATTTTTAGTAATGTAAAGAATTGGTGGGACGACCAAAAAGGAAAATGTACAGAAATGGGAGGGACGGTGTTAGGAATAATTCATGAGTTGTGATGTTAAGAATAGAATTTTACTTATACTTCTTGTATATCCTGATTTTATAAAGGATTTAGCACCTTGTATAGGAAATATGTGTTAGACAGTTATCTGTAAAGTTTAGTCAGGAATGAACAGTGCATCAAGTACTACATGTCAGGAACTGAGATCGAATCCTGATATGTCAAGTCAAATACTGATCAAGTACTGATAGGATGGTTAGATCCTGATGCAATAAGAAATCCTGATATCAGTCGTGTTACTGATGATGTCATTATGGATGCTACAGAAACTGGCAAGTGCTATAAAACAGGATCGTTGTTTGAAGAACAAGCAAGAAGATTTCATGAAGGAAAGAATTTTCTATTGATGGAAACTATCAACTGAAAGGCAGAACATTGTCATGTATAGATTATCTTTCTGTTATTAGTTGATAGGTAGCATTATAAATACTCTCTCTATATCATTGTAAAAGAGCGATTTTGTGATTGTGATTGAACGAATTGTAAATTCGTTAGAAGCTTTGTATAAGGTTTGTATTTGAAAGTTCGAAACAAACAGAGAGAGAGAGATTTATTTTGTCAGCAGTTGCTAAAGGTATTGTACACCTTTGGTAGAGTTTGTATTTGATCTTATTAATACAAACAGAGTTTGATTCATTCGTTTATTCTTGTTCATATAACCAAGCAAAAATCAGACACGGTTATATAACTTGTATTCAACCCCCCCCCCCCCCTTCTACAAGTTATTCGAGTTAACAATTGGTATCAGAGCAGGTTGATTTCGAATAATCATAAAGATCTGCAATCATGTCTGGTTACAAGGATGGGAATACTAATATTCCTATGCTCAAGAGAAATGAATATACTCTATGGGAAGTAAAGATGTTGCATCATCTGGAAGCAACAGATCCTGATTATCTTGACAGAATCAGAGATGGACCTTTTGTTCCAACAAAGGTCGTTGGACAAGCAACTGTTGATGGTGTGGTTGTTCCAGAACATACAGCAGAGAAGCCAAAATCTGAATGGTCAGATAAGGACAAGGAGAATGTTCTTAAAGATGCTAAAGTGAGAAACATATTATTCAACAGTCTTGATTCTGTTCTCACTAACTATGTTCTCTCTTGTAAAACTGCTAAGGATATATGGGACAATCTTAAGGTTCACTGTGAAGGAACTAAGCCTGTCAGGAAGAATATGAGGACACTACTTATACAACAGTATGAGTACTTTGAATCCAAGTCTGGTGAGTCACTTACTGATACTTTTGATAGGTTTACAAAACTCATCAATGAGATGGCCATGCATGGTAAATATTATGACTTGGAGGATATGAATACAAAGTTCATGAAAGCTTTGCCTGATTTCTACAATGAGAAGATATCTGCGATTGAGGAAGCTAATGATCTGGATGAAATATCATTAGAGGCAGTGTATGGAAAACTAAGAGCTTATGAACTTGACAAGCAGCAGAAGAAGAGCAGGAGTGAAGGAAAGATGAAGACTATTGCACTTACTGCTCAATCTGAATTAAAGAAGCTTCCTGAAGAACAGCATGGAGAGATTGCTGTAAAGAACTCAAGGAAGAAGAAAAGCAAAGAAAGTTCTGAGTCAGAGACTACTGATATGGACTCTGACAACAATGATTCTGAATCTGAGATACAGAAACTCTTTGCTATGTTTGCTAAAGCCTTCAAGAAAGGAAGATTCAACAGGAGAAGATTTAGCAAAGGACCTTTTCAAAAGAAGGAGGAGAAGAAGAGTGACAAAGGCAAAGGGACAATTGTCAAGCTTGATAAGGCCAAGATCAAGTGCTTTAATTGCAGCGAGCTTGGACACTTTGCTAGTGAGTGTAAGAAGCCTAGGAATTCAGGAAAGGGTAATGCACTTATGGTCACACAGAAGGATTGGGCTGATTCCAGTGATTCTGACGATGAATTGGATTATGACAACATTGCACTGATGGCAAATGTTTCAGACAAACCTGGATCTCCAAAGAAAACTTCTCCATCCTCTGTTAAGGTATCACTTCACTCTCTTGATTCATTTGATAACTTAAATTCTGATGAAATTAGATCTATCCATGCTGAGTTTAAGAATCTTATGACTAATTTTAGAATTCTTACTTGTGAAAGAGATGAACTTAAGGTTAAGAATGATAAATTAGTTGATAGAAATAATTTTCTTGAATCTGAGTTAATTCAAATGGAAGAATATAAGTTAAGTTCTGATAAAGCTAAGCATGATTACAGTGTTATTCTTGAGGCTTATGACTATGTCAGAAAAGAACTAGAGGAAGAGAGAGATGTGATTAAGACCATTAACATTTCTGGTAAAAAGACACAAGAAATCATCGAAAATGGAATTCGTGGTAAGGTTAATGGTTTAGGTTTTGATAAGGCTAGACAAGAAGAAAAAGTAGCTATTGTCAATGATGATAGTAAAGTAGAAGCTAGCACATCTAAATCTGAAGGTAAGAAAATTGTTTCTGAACCTAATCATGTTAAATTTGTTGATTCAAAAGGTACCCCTGTTGTACACAAAAGGATTAACAATAGTAATTCAGATGAGAAAGTGTTAGAGAAACCTAAGAATGTAAACATAGGGTTTCTGTCTAAGTCTCAGTTGAAACAGAGATTAGATGGTCTTTCAGAGTCTAGCAAGATCAAAAGAAATAGGAATGGAAAAGAAGGTATTAACAAAGAGAATAATTACAAGAATGTACCTGATGCACCTAGGAAAAAATGCTATAAGTGTGGAAATCATAATCATTTGGCCCTAGACTGCAATCAAAAACCTTCTTGGAAAACTGAGTCTAGATTCCCCAAGACTCAGAAAATTCAATACCAACCACAAAAAGCTTGTAATCATTGTGGTAGTTTACTTCATTCCATTTATATGTGTAGAGAATATCATGAACTGTATTATGACTATTATTCTTTGAAATCTGAAACTCCTAGTCATAAACAGTTTGTGAAATCAGAGTCTAAAGTTGACTCTACAACAGGTAAAGTAAAGGCAAAATTCTCAAAGTCTGTTGTTTCAAAATCTAGTAAGAAAGGATCCAATCAAAGTTGGGTCCTAAAAAATTTTAACTAGTTACTTTTTGTTTGCAGGGCACAGGAAAGAAGCATTCAATTATCTTGGACAGTGGATGCTCTGGACATATGACTGGAAAGAAGTCCCTGCTTACAAAGTTTGAGAGGAAAGCTGGCCCAGTAATATCTTTTGGAGATGGCAACAAAGGAGAAACTCTGGGATATGGCTCAATTGTTTTGGGGAATGTCATCATAGAAAATGTAGCACTGGTTGAAGGCTTGAAACATACTCTTTTAAGCATAAGTCAACTGGGTGATAAAGGTTACAAATCAATCTTTGACAGAGAAGGATGCAAAATCTTGAATATGTAGAATGGAGACATTGTTCTAACTGGTCAAAGACATGGTAACATATATGAAACCAGCTTAAGTGATACATCTAAAGGAATTGTTAGATGTCTCTACAGCAAAGCAACAAGTGATGAAAGCTGGAATTGGCACAAGAAGCTCTCACATCTTAATTTCAAGAAGCTTAATCAACTTGTTAAGCACAATCTGGTGAGAGGCCTACCTCAGGCAAATTATGTGCAAAATGGACTTTGTGATGCATGTCAGCTTGGAAAGCAAAGAAGAACCACTTTCAAGAGCAAGACTGAGAATTCAATTACTGAACCATTTCACATGCTACATCTTGATCTGTTTGGTCCAGTAAACATTATGTCTATCAGCAAGAAAAGATTTGCTCTAGTGATAGTGGATGATTTCACAAGGTTCACATGGGTGTTCTTTCTACACAAGAAGGATGAAGCTCCTCAGCAAATCATTGAACTTGTCAAGAATATTCAGAATAACTCTGAGTACAAAGTCAAAGTACTTAGGAGTGACAATGGTACAGAATTCAAGAATTCTACAATGGAGGGGTTTTGTGCAGACAATGGAATCACTCAATAGTTTTCTGTACCTGGTACACCTCAACAGAATGGTGTAGTGGAAAGAAAGAACAAGACTCTCATAGAGGCAGCAAGAACCATGCTTGCAGATGCAAAACTTCCAACCTACTTTTGGGCAGAAGCTATTAACACTGCATGTTTCACTCAAAACTGTACCTTGGTAAATAGTCATGGAAAAACTCCCTATGAGATGATCAAAGGAAAGAAACCAAGTGTGAAATATTTTCACATCTTTGGATGCAAATGCTATGTCCTAAAAGTTCATCCAGAACAACTTAGAAAATTTGAAGCCAAATCGGATGAAGCAATCTTTCTAGTATATTCAGCATCTAAGGCCTTCAAAGTTTATAATCTCAAAACTCACATTGTTATGGAATCAATTCATGTTGCATTTAATGATAAGAAATTTGGAATTCTGCAAACTGATGAAAGCCATGACAAATTGGAATTTGAAAATCTGAAGAATTCTGAGATACTCTCCAGTGATGATGAAGGTTCTCCAGAAGAAATTTCTATTGCTTCTCAAAGGAATGCTATTGTTGAGGGGGAGCAAATAAATCAAAGAGAACACAGTGATCATCAGGAGCAGATTAGTTATTCAGAGTCTACTCCATCAGGAACTGATCTTTCAGAGTCTACTGAGGAAAGATCAGTAACTAGCAGCAATATGGAATCTACTGATTCTATTGATCAAAGGGGAGTTATTGAAGGCAGAGAGAATTCTTCTACAAGAGATACCACTAACTTAGGGGGAGAGACTAGCAGAGTCAATCTACCACCTATTAGAAAATGGACAAAGGATCATACTGAAGATTTGATTATTGGTGATCCAAATAGTGGTGTTCGAACTAGAAGATCAATTCAAAATGAATGCTTGTATAGTTGTTTTCTCTCAAAGAATGAACCTAAGAAGGTTGAAGAAGCCTTACAGGATCCTGATTGGGTAATTGCAATGCAGGAGGAGTTAAATGAGTTTGAGAGAAACAAAGTCTGGAAACTGGTACCAAGACCTAAAGATAGATCTATTATTGGTGCAAGATGGGTTTTCAGAAACAAGCTAGATGAATCTGGTATGATTGTAAGAAACAAAGTAAGACTGGTGGCCAAGGGTTATTCTCAGGAAGAAGGCATTGATTATGATGAGACCTTTGCACCTGTAGCAAGATTGGAAGCAATCAGAATGTTTCTTGCATTGGCAGCTCAGAGAAGATTACCTAAATCAGTAGCTTTCAAGTTTGGTGACTTCGATTTTATGACGAACAATCATGTAGCAGCTATCACCAACAAGGAAGGAGTATCAACTGATTTTCATTCAATCATGGACTTTCTGGCATATGGACCATTAAGTTATGCATTGATAGCATCTCCACAGATTAATCAAGCAGCTGTTACACAAGCCTGGGAGAATGCTGAGGTAATTGATTCTACTCAGAGTCAATCAGGTAAGATTGTTCTACACTTAGGACAAGATTCTTTTGATATTACTGAATCTGTTGTTAATTCAGTACTTCACTTACCTGTTAGTTTGATTTATGAGAATGTACCATCTGATGATGATGTTAGAACTATGTTGTCTGCATTAGGTTATAATGGACCTTTAGATAACATGAGCCGGTTAAGAAGATCTTATCTTAGGAAAGAGTGGTCTTTCTTCTTTGATCAATTAGCTAAATGCTTTATTGGTAAATGTAGTTCTTTTGATCAAATTACTTCTGTTACTTCACATATTGCTTACAGTTTGCTTTATGACAGAGTAGTTAACATTGGTCACATTATCTTAAGTCAGATGTGTATTAAACTTGGGTTAAGAGATCAAAACAGGAAAATGGTTTATTATCATAGAATTATACAATTATTTATTAACCATTTTATTCCTGATGTTGAAGCTAGATTTGGTAGAGAACATTGTGTTTCTTCTTATGTACAGCAAAAGAGAATTTTCTCTGACATTACAAAGAAGGACAATGTAAAGAATCTAGATGAAATACCTGCAATTCATTATCCACATCATGTTCAGGTAATTCTTAAAACTCATCTTCCTACTCTCTACAATTCTTCTTTCTTTTATGGTGAAATGGCTCAGGAATCTCATTTGGAGGAGAACCCACCTGTGTCTACCCAAGTAGCCCAAAACATTATAGTCTCTGAAACAATTCAAGAACAAAGTTTTAATCTACAGCCTATTGTTTCAAAGAAACCAACCTCTGGTGTTTCTCAAAAGACATCAGTTGTAAGGAAGAGAAGATTTGTTGTGTCAAGTAGTAGTAGTTCTAGTGAAGATGATGATAATATATCTCTTGCTGAGAGAGAAAAATTGAAGGCTGCAATTCGACTTTCTAAGCTAGGACAAAGAGATGAAGCACCTAGTCACAGCCAGGCTGCAGTTTTTCAAAAGACTGTAGTACTTAAAAAGGGAAAACAGTTACTAGATTCTGTCTCTCAAAAGACTTTGTCTATTGAAAAAGGATCTCATCCCAAGATCAATTCTGTGTCTACACCTCTTTAGTCTTCTCAGGATAAATCTTTTGCTCACTATACTAGGAGAACAAGGAGAAAGATTCAATTGTCACCTACACACACAGAGTCTAGTCCAACTAACATTATGCAGGTCTCTACAAATGAAGCTACAATCAAGTCAGCAAATGACCATAGAGATCTGGATATTGATTCTTCATGGGAAACTACATTATCATACAGACTGGCTATGGGACTATTTCTCTCAAAATGAAGTTGTCAAGGCTTGTTCTAGATTTTTTGGTTGAAAGAGTACCAAAACTTTTATATCCAGAAGAGTATGGACTTCTACATCAAAGACTTGACTTTATGAAGATGTATTTCTATGTATCTGTCAGAAGACAATTAGTCAAGAAATTTGGACTCTCGAAGCATGTTGCACTTCAATCACTTTATGCATATTTATTTGACAAGGATGTCATTATTGAAGATGCTTCAGCTCAAGATGAACAACTGGAGGAAGTAGCTAGAGGAATGCAGTCAATAGAAGATACTATTGCACCAGTGGTGGATAGTAGGAAAAATCAGATCACAGTCACTGTAACACAAGAACCATCTAGTCAGAGGTTGGATGACTCAGGAGCTGTGATAGCTGATGTTGAAAGGTCTTCTGTGATGACTGAAATTGCAAGTGAGAAACCCTATGATATGGGAGGAATAACTTTGACTGATTTTCTTGAAGATCAAACAAACATTGTTCAGTCAGAGTCTATCCACATTGAGGGTGAGTCTCAGCAAACAACACTTAAAGACGGTGATGTGCTAACTAGGGTGTCTAATGAAGTATTACTGAAGACATCAGAGTCTAGTAAAGAACCTGAAAGTGGTATACTGGAGCCTGTAGTCTCTGGAAGGAAAGAAGATGATTGTAAGGGTTCAGAGACTATAGCAGCTCACTCCTTGGAGAAAACCTCAAGCCCCTTGCCAAATGAGGAACCCTCTTTCCATGTGAGTTCAGGTATAAAAACTTCTTCTAAACTCTATTTTTCTGTAGGTCATGAGAGCACTTATCCAAATTTGAGTGATACACTTGAAAAGATGGATATTGATCCATATTCATAGCGGCTGGCTCCTGACCAGGTAAAAGGAGAGGTAGAAAGAGTGTTGACTTTAGATAGTCAAAGTGAGATTGAGGGTATGGATGATCAACTCCATAGTGAGGGAGAGAAAATTAGGAAACCATCGTTTGATTTCTGGGATCAGGTTTTTTCTGAATCTTGGTCTAATAATCTTGGTATGGATGTTGGTACTTATTCTTTTATCAAGATGTATGAGAAGAATGACTTAGCAAAGCACAACTCAAAGCCAGAAGTTAAAGCTCAGAAGCAAAAAGAAAGGCTTGCAGGAATTATCAACAGAAAAGGTGAAAGGCTAAGACAAACTTCTACATTATCAGTACCAGAAGATATTTCTAATGATCCAAGTATTCCTTTGTTTGTACTTCCAATATCAGCAAGATTTGAGACATCAACAGTATCTGATCAATCTAAGGAGGAGTCAGGTTTTGAAGATGTTAGTACACAGAATACTGGTGAAGAACAAGATGATCATATTGCAGCTTCAGATCAGAAAGATGAAGATGTTTGTAACTCTAATCGAGTTTTATTACTTGAATATCATTCTACACAGGCAACTTCTTCTACAAGACTTGAATCTGAAGATATTCCAAACACTTCCAACATTGAAGTAAATTCTGAAATTCTACAAGATATTCAGAAATCTCAAGTTGAAATTCAATCAAGACTTCAAACACTTGAAGATAACCAAGTCACTATTATGGAAAATCAAGCAGTTCTGATGAATCTCATTTGTTCTGTTACTGAATCTCTTGGAATTAATGTTACTGATGTCAAAAAGGGGGAGATAAAGACAATTCAAAGACAACAACAACAACAGACTGGGGATAAAAGAAGAACTGGGGGAGATAAAGATTGTGACAGAGGTGAATCTCATCATGGAAGTGGTAAAGTAAAAGAAGCGTCAAATAGTTGAATTCTTTCGTCTAAGTACTGGATACTATGTCTATATCTAAGAAGAGGAGGTACTTAACTTCATGATTTCTGAATTCATAAATTCTATTCTGATTGTATTGTTATATGTTTTGACATCAACAACTCAAATTTATGCTTCAGATTTTAAAGCATAAATTAATAGGGGGAGATTGTTAGGAATAATTCATGAGTTGTGATGTTAAGAATAGAATTTTACTTATACTTCTTGTATATCCTGATTTTATAAACGATTTAGCACCTTGTATAGGAAATATGTGTTAGACAGTTATCTGTAAAGTTTAGTCAGGAATGAACAGTGCATCAAGTACTACATGTCAGGAACTGAGATCGAATCCTGATATGTCAAGTCAAATACTGATCAAGTACTGATAGGATGGTTAGATCCTGATGCAATAAGGAATCCTGATATCAGTCGTGTTACTGATGATGTCATTATGGATGCTACAGAAACTGGCAAGTGCTATAAAACAGGATCGTTGTTTGAAGAACAAGCAAGAAGATTTCATGAAGGAAAGAATTTTCTATTGATGGAAACTATCAACTGAAAGGCAGAACATTGTCATGTATAGATTATCTTTCTGTTATTAGTTGATAGGTAGCATTATAAATACTCTCTCTATATCATTGTAAAAGAGCGATTTTGTGATTGTGATTGAACGAATTGTAAATTCGTTTGAAGCTCTGTATAAGGTTTGTATTCGAAAGTTCGAAACAAACAGAGAGAGAGATTTATTTTGTCAGCAGCTGCTAAAGGTATTGTACACCTTTGGTAGAGTTTGTATTTGATCTTATTAATACAAACAGAGTTTGATTCATTCGTTTATTCTTGTTCATATAACCAAGCAAAAATCAGACACAATTATATAACTTGTATTCAACCCCCCCCCCTTCTACAAGTTATTCAAGTTAACAGACAGAGGGAGTAGTTATTAATAATTATAATTTTATTAGTTTATTTCATTAAATATAGAAAATATAGGAAATGCATTATATATTTTTAATAAATAACAATTAAATATAGGAGCAAGTCAACAAATAAAACATATAAAAACTGTTAGCTCTTTTCGACTAATATGTGATGCATTGGTATCTTTGGGAGTTGACTAATGTTTAAAAAATACTCCCTCCGTCTCATAATAATCTTCTCGTTTCATATGTCGGGACTGTTCATGACATAAGACAAATTACTAATTTACGTCTAATCTATATGACCAAATATAGTCATGAGTGATTTTATTGGATTCGTATTTGTTAGTACTTTAATACAGTGAAGTTTTTATATTTAAAACTAATACGAAATTAAAGATATTAACGATTAAAAGTATGCATTGGCAAACGTGTCCAAGTGAAATGGGAAGAGTTTTTTGAGACAGAGGGAGTATCATTTTTTGACCAGGTTGTCATAAGATTGATTATGAGAGTAAATTTTTACTTGTTATTTTTCATATTCTACTTCTTCATAAAACAAATTGAGATAATATCACAGTTTAAAATACAAACTCGTGACATCTTTAATGATATCGAGTTCTCGATAAGATAATTACTAGATCATAATTTATTATGTCATGTAAATTTAAGAAAAATAAATTAATTATAATTTTAAAAAAATTCACCAAATAATATAACTTGGTAAAATACATAGATATATAAAGATTTTAGATATCACCCTGGTTGAAAATTTATAAGTTATATATAATTAAGACCATATTTTTATTTAAATATTGGTGTCCAAAATTTGAATTCCATACATTTACTCACTTTAATATAGTTAGTTTTATATTTTTGAGAATAAATTAATATATAGTTTATTGTAAATAATTATATAAAATTTACAATAGAGTTTTATCCAAGATTAAAAAAATTGTGAAAGCTTTTTTCAAAACTTAATTGAATTGAAAAATATTAAATTTGGGGAAGCCATATTTAGCGTTAGCCATTTATTGTACAAATATGAGGATCATTCAAAATATCACATATGAAATTAGTAATAAGTGGTGATAAAAGTCACGAATAAGTGAAATACATGATAGAAAAACATTTATAACATTAAGAAGACTTTTCGTAATGAAAGGTTGAGATGCGAATGAAATAAAAAAATTACGATACCTCACCTCAAACATAAAATCCCATTTTCAGTACAAGTCTTTGATATAATCACATTTGAATATAAAAGAATTAGAATTTAACAAATGTTCATAAATATTTACAAAAATTACTTGCAATAAATATTTATAATGGAAAAGATACAATATTATTTCAAAGTAAAATTTTGTAGAAACATCTACCTTCCTTATGTATTAACAAATCTTACTTCTTCTTTTTTTTTTTTTTACATATTTCTCCCTCGCTTGTATTCATTGAATGAATAAATAATATATCTTGTCTTATAAATAAAAAAATTGAAAAATTATGAGTAATTTATAAATATGGTACCTTTGTCCAAGTTGCACTTGCTCGCAATCCCAAATCCCTAAATAATTCCATATATGATGAAAATATCATTTAAATTTAGCAATATTTCAGGACCACTTCAGATGTGTTTAACATATCTAACACAATAAGAAATATACTATATTTTTTTATGAAAGAATGACATAAATACCCCATTTTTTAATAAAACTGACGAAAATAACACAAATCACGGATGGTGGCCATAAATACCCCTCTATTACGCATTTGGGAGAGGGGTAATAGATTTTATACATATTACGCATTTGGAAGAGGGGTAATAGAGCTGCTAGGGGAGCCTATTACGCATTTGGAAAATGGTTAACCCCTATTACCCATTCTCCAAATGCGTAATAGAAGAAAAATCTATACTAGTTATCCCAATATCAAATGCGTAACCCTATTACTCTAATATGAAATGCGTAATATGTAGCATCCCAAAATCCGGGGCATAGATATGGGGTCACTAACCAATAAACAATATTATACATTTCTGAAAATAAAGCAACATTAATAATAAAAACCCCTTAAACCAAGATCTCTTACAGGTTATGGTATGAAACAAACTATCGAATTACATTACTACAACTCAATCTCAGAATAATAAAAATATACATTTGTGAATAAGTGAAATCACTATCTAACTATATCTCCAACCTTGACAATTCGCAATCCACTGCCTGGCGAAATCTATAACTCGACTGCCTCTTCTCGCTGCCCGGAGATCAATACTCAATGTCCACTACTAGATTTACTTAACTCCACTATTAACTGAGGAAAACAAACAAAAGCAAGAGTGAGCCAACAATGCTCAGCAAGTGCATAAGGTGATAACAATTCAATATCGAAACAAATCTGATAACAAAAGAATTTCAGCTCATACTGTGAAAGAATCTATGATGATACTTTTAAATTGCCACGAGGGCCAATACTTCACCATTATTGAGGTGCAACAGGAACTAGAGCGGATAAGAGTTTTGTTCAATCAAAATAAACATTGTAAACTTCAAAGAAACCAGGCTTTAACAATTCAATACTGATACTCGAAAACTCAAGATCAAATGATAACCATTCGATAAGAATACTTGGGAAATTCCTGGTCAAGCAATAAGAATCAAAGTCCAACTGGATACTCAATTTATAGATTAGAATTGGATTTTTCACTTCGACGCAACGAGTTAAAGTGGATGATCAGTCACACTAAAACTCCGGATATACTCTCTTGGTATATCCAAATACTCAACTGGATCCAAGGCCTCTTTTGGCCTAAAATATCATACTCATACTCTGACTGGCGTACTCAGTCATGAAAACATTTTTATTAAATAAAAACTTCAAATTCTATCTTTAATACTCAGGCCAGGGGTCGGGACAATCGACTACCCTGTGTCAACCAATAACTGGAAAACTCATGTTCCAGGAATACAACTCGTAATTGAAAATTCAACAGGGGAGCATTTACTATCATCAAGTATCGACAAGTTCGATACAATACAGGGGAATAAACTAATAACCAAGATTTTCAGTAGATATCGACAAGTTCGATAATAATTGGGGAGAAGATTATAAAGAGTAATACTATGAATTCATATCAACAAGATAGGTATAAGCAATTGGAGACATAACATCAATAACTCGATTACAGAGAAGGTCGAATTAGCGACAATAAGGAAAACAATTGCGATTTGAATAACAACAATTTAAACTATAACATAGAACAAGGATATAGTCGAGGACTAGGCATTTAATAAAATCTTCCAACGTTTTGTATAGTTGGACTCAACATAAGCGAATGAAGTAGTTTAAAAGGATCATTTGTGAGATAATCCCAAGAAAATTTATTTGTGAATTAGTTTAAAGAAAACACCACTTGGGTAAGATATGTTTAAAATCGGGAATTTCGTCGACATGCATTTTGAAATCTGGATTATCTCTATTCAACGAATTTGTTAAATACAATCGAAGATAGCAAAGGAATGGTATTCCACTGAAGAATCCAACGACATACCATGCGTAAGATATTGTGTAGAAAAAGTTATTGGGGAGGCTCGTTAAAATTCAATAGTTGAACTGAGGGTGGAAAATAAACATTTTTCCCGCTAATTGAAGAAACATCACATTTTCTAAATATACTTTATTCTCATCATATACTACAACAAGAAATTGAACTGCATCACTTGAAAGATAAGTGAAGAGTAAAACACTTGCCTCGATTTACGGAGTTTCCAATTCCATCACATTGATTCGTCATTCACTTTACATCAATCTCTTCTTTATACATTGACCTTTTCAATCACAGATTCATCTTTCCTTTATCACTTGTCAGTCTCTACATGAGCACACTCGCCAATCCTGATAATTATCTTCATTCCTCTAGATTCCATATACGCGTGCACTGGTTCTCAACCGGCCTCTTACTGGTACCTATATAAAGGTAAAGTACTACTTTAGTACGCGTATAATCTTAACCGTCTAATTCTATTCTTCCCAATCGTATCCTATTACGCTATACAACTTAACACATATATCACATACGGATCATACTCGCAGATTAGAGTAGTACAATCGTACAAACCACGTAAGCACGTAACACATATCATCGACTTGTACTTATATCTTATGCCACATATATAAAACTTGTACACCGATAATCTTTATCCAAATACATCTAAGAATCATAAAATAATTCTAATAAAAATTGGATAGCACCCCCTCTATAATATGACCTAACCCGTCGGAATACAACCGACCCAAACAAGCAATCCTTTTATCCAAGTAATTCATATATGATCTATACGCCACATATTCCGACTAATCACGTTCGCAACCATTGAGTCTTACCACTACATTTATATCCATTTCACTACTCAAATACACATTCAATGATTGCTGGAAAAGCTCGTATTTAATCCCTAACACATAACACGTACCCCTGTACGATTTACAATTTCACTGCAACACGTAGACGTAAACCATTTATAATTTATTAACTCAAAATTCAATTATCAATTGAAATTTAATCATAAATTCATATAAGCACCTGAATTCAAACTTGTACTAATTTCAAAACCACACACACATGCTAGGTAACCGTCATCTAAGTCAAGACAGTACTTAAAACAATATAGCTTTAAATCTCTAATACATTATAACTCAAGTGAAATCTATAATCACTATTTTGCAAGACTAAACACAAAACTTTCGGATTAGAACCCAATGGTTATTTCAATGAATCCAAAAACCACATACAGGTAATGTTTCCCAATTATCAACTTCGACTTCATGCCCTTAAAACTTACATACAACCATATCTTGCCTTTTACCGAATTACAACCATGATTGACCAAGAACTCAACAAAGCCCAAAATCCTTTACATCAAAAATCTAATACATCACATACAAATACTACTCTCGATAATTAACTATTAATAATCGCTATAACACAACAATTAACATCTATAATTCATATACGAACCAATCTCATCCTTTGAAAATAAAACTGAAGTTACAAATTTATAACCACACTTACAATCTATCACAACCAACAATCCTACTCAAAATCACTTAACAAGCTGCACAAACCACGAGAACACCCAAATAGTCGAACCCAACTGTAACATCAACAATCGACATACACACTCAGCTTCACAGTAACATCCACACACACCGTTCGGCAGCAAACACACACGCACACTGTATATACACATACCCACAATTAACCATCATCTAACAATTTAATTTAAACACAGGTGGTGATTAATTCGAAGACCCCTGTTCCGTTTCACTACAACACACAACATCGTCACTTACGCACACACACAACAGCGATACACACCCACGCACACACTGTTTAACACACACCCACTGAACACACATCCGGCAAGCTCAGACAACACTGCAACAGCAAAACTAAGCTCGGAATTGAGCTCATACCAGGAGGATTAGAGGATTTGCGTGAGGTTTCAACAGAATCGCAAGAGAGCCTGTACACACACACCCAGTCGCGCCCACACAAACACGCACACACTCACAATTATATACCAGCAAGAACAGTCCCCCAAGAACATCAAGGTCGTGACTTACATGAATAAGGGGAGAGTTTTGGTAGAGAAAACTCGAGAAGATTCGAGAGAAATCTAAAGAACCGACTGTAAAACAAAGCTCAGGAAAATGAAATTGGGGAAGAAATGGTTTAATTTGGGGATTTAAAGGGAATGAGGTTATTTTAAAATCTTCTAATAAAATTTCTATTTAAACAATTAAAAATATTACCTGGTAAAATGGAAAATAAATAGGTAATATTTGAGAAAAATCTAAATATCATTTTTAAGATATATAAAATAAAATTATCTACCTCCCCATATTTTTAAAATATTTTTAGGATCAAGAACGAATTAAATACGGATTTTACAAGTTTGGATCCTTAAAATACAATAAAATTCTTAAAATCATTTTAAAATACTTAAACACCCAAAATAATTCACCCAATAATTTTAAGAACTAAATAATATCATAAAGATAATATTACAAAAGATTTCATGATTTTTAAGCCCTCCGATAATTTTATAAAATTTACAGAGGATCAAAAAATACATGATTTAAATATACTCAATCCTCAAAAATACAAATAAAAATACATGGGCCTTCCCAACTTATCCAGATCATCACATAAGCACATAAGCACAAATTCACATACATTCCACTTTCCAACAATACTCACATAATATAATTTATAATTTGTAATAAATAAATGATTTTTTTTTAAAAAAAAATCGAAATTTCTAAGGCGTTATATCCTTCCCCCCTTAATAGGATTCTGTCATCAGAATCAACGCTAAGGACACCAATAACAATTTTCTCAAACATCTTACTTTCACTTCCCAGGTTGCCTCTTCAACTCTAGGATTCCATCATACTAACTCATTCATTAATAAGCTCATTCTGCGAGATTTACAATTCCAAAATAACTTTAAACTTTGACTTCCGAGTCTTTTTAACTCTAGTCGTTTAACTCACGGAAACGAATATCTTTCCTCGACAATCGATATACTTATTCGCATAATGATCTATACCTTGCGTTAAAACTATATTACCACGCCAATCCTTCGCAATAATACTATCGTGCATTTTGCCTAAATTTACCACGATCTACGCTTGGTATACTTCCCACGCTTTACTTATAGCCACACGATTTTAAATAGAACTTCGAGAAAGAATCTCAAGAAGTTCTCTGATCGCTTCCACTTCGCTTCCAAGTACTATGTCGATCGAGAAGGGAAAAATTAAAAGTTTCTTCTTGTCTTTGGTCCCCTATTTTACAGAGTACCCAATTTGGGAACCTAAGCATCGTACCGTCCATTCTCAGTTGCATCCTTACAATCGATTACTATAACCAAACACGCACGTCCTTAGAAATACATCAAGCATAATTCAATTATCAACTCGATTCTCACTTCTTATAAAATATTCTGGTTTGCTAAGTCTTTTGAAGAACATAGCCTCGATCATTTTCAGCTTTGGATAACTAACACACTTGTCACCATGATTGTGACTTCACTTAATACAACACAGGATTGAGATATCCAACTTATTTTCAATTCTTCTACCATCACAACTTTACTCGATACTACTCACGAAACACTTCTTCCATGATTTCCAACAACTCCCGCTTTTATCCACACGAATCTTCCACTTAACCTGCATCGCCACTTATTTACATCTCCTGAAATAAACCTTCCCCATATAAAATTTTGAGAAAAGGAATATCAAAAAATCCTCAATCATCCTTATCCTTCTTCACGTGCAATGTTACTTGAGAAGGGAATAATCGAAAAATTTCTATCCATCCTTCGTCTCATCGTTTTACCATGCAACCATTTCGAACTAATAACCATTCTTCTTAAATCATTTATATTTATTCGCAATACATTATTTCGTTTCCTCTGAAATTAACTTTCAAATCACCATTCTGCATACTTGACGAGTCCTCGAAGTTGACTCTACCCGCTACGACTTCAACATTTAACACCACTCACATTAGGATTCTGCATACTTGGAACCTTTCAAGGTCATTCTCCATTGGATTGCATACGCTTCACTAACCTTCGAACATCTTGATTCGTGATCTACGATCATATCAAATTCTTCGTCTGATTATTGTTTGAAATCTTGTTCATTGAAATATGCTTTACTTAATCATCTCCTTTCTGCTACCTTCTTCTTATACAAAACGACTTCATTCCTTCAATATCACCATTTCTGGATCTGCTTGGTTGCTAAGACTTCTATATCCGCTTTCGACTTCAGAACATCATTTTCACATTTCTTAAGATTAAAATCTCCCTTTCATTGATAGGAAATAAATCCACTCCCAAATCATATTTGACTCTTTATATAGTCTTCACAATCCACTTCCTGACAACTTCCTTTATAATCGTCTTGAATTTCTCAATTCTTTGATAATTATAACAGTAGTCTTATCACTCCTTTCGTAATTCCACTAAGATTAATATGATACTATTTCTGGCAAAATTGCCATCTTTCCAAGCTCATAACACATAGCTTTGACTTATGACTCTACTACTTGTCATCATACTACCCTTCTGGTTACAGCCACAACTTCCCACATTTCTCTTAATAAAGTCTCTAGGGATTCTACTCCCGAAATCTTATTTTCTGACCATGGGATCTCGTTAATTTCTGCTAATTCTCTTCTAACTCCACCTTGTTGACATTTTATTCCATCTTGGTTAACTTTCCACCATCCTTGATAATCATGACTCTCTACACTGGCTTGCATAAGTTATTTATTCCACATATTCACCTTACTCCTCATTCAGTCTTGGCTCTTCTTGTTAATTCTTACAAACCTTTCTATTCACTTCACTCTGTTTTACTCAAATCATTTCTCCTTGATTCTACCATCTTATGGTATTCCATTCACTACCTCTACCTTACAATAGAGGTCTAAAACAATCCTTCTTCAACATTGAATGTCTTATACCAACACCTTCATTATTATTCTCTTTTCGCTCTTTTACTATATCTGCGATAATGTGCTCTCATTTACTGCTCTTTTCCGTTATTCACTTCTTATTAGTCTCAACTCCTGTTCATGATTCCTTGAATCAGTACTTATTCCCATTTGACATACACATCCGTCTTAACCACCAAATTCTTGAACTTACATAACCAGTTCTTCATCAGCACCATTGTAGTTACATCACTTAAGACGTCGTCGCGTCTAACTTCGTATCTCGTTATCATTAGAAATTTTGAAATCATCAAATCTCCGACAAAGGAGGTCAACGAAATGAATGGGGTATCAATATGAATATATACTGAGTTTGTTTTGACAAAACCTTTAGAAAGGAATTCAACCGAGAGATCAATTATGATCTTTGAACTATTTTCAGGTTGCATTTGTCACTAGGTTAACTACCATAGTACATAAAGATGGCCAGTCTTTAGTACTTTCATGGCAAACACAATCAGTGGCGTCCCACTGGACTTCTATCACAAAGATAAGACGTCCCTGAATCCCTATCTGCATAGGTTGTTCATCTCAGCTGGAATAGAGAAAATCAAGTATTCATAATAATGGAAAGGATTCAAGAGTTTCAAAAATCTTCATGCAAAGATGGATCAAATACCATCTGAAATATATATTTTTTTTCCAAAAGGAATGGGATTAAATTCGAATAAATCTGATATAGAAGACTCATCATCAATGGATGTATAGAAGACTTTTCAATAGATGCTTCAATGATTAATCAAGCAAACATTCAAGAAATTCCTAATTATTCATATCCTCACTCATGTCGGCTAAGCACTAATATACTTAGCTGCCAAAACCGGCTTGACTACAATGAGTTGAATAAATAAGAAGATCTCAATTCATTCTCGATTGTGAACCGTCACTGCGCAATGAATGCCTCAGCAACGATACCAACCGGGAATTAATTTACAACAATTCAAAGAAAGAATAGGAAATTTCTTCAAGTAATAACTTTGAACGAATCAATAATTAGGGGTGCACAATTATGCTTAACCTTCAATTCTTGCTAATACTCGATTCTCATTTCGCATTCTTTACCTTCTCGTACCATCTCCGAAACGTTCACATCGAAACTAATCTCGTAGGATGTCCTAAATTCTACGCGAAAATCTCGAGATAACGTCTCCCGAACTGATAACTCCAGTTGTTTACTTAGCTTAAGCTGCTTCAGATTCACTGTTTTGCTAATATCTCGATCCGTAAACGATTCGAACTTCTACTCGCGCGATATGCCGAAAGACCGATTAACGTCGCGACGCTTGTCGAAGTATCCTAACGCGATCCTTATCCTAAACCGTTCTACTCGACTTCTATCTTATACTCGTACCCTAACTCTCCTAATATGTTTCAGTGACCATAACCTGTAGCTCTGATACCAACTTGTAGCATCCCAAAATCCGGGGCACAGATATGGGGTCACTAACCAATAAACAATATTATACATCTCTGAAAATAAAGCAACATTAATAATAAAAACCCCTTAAACCAAGATCTCTTACAGGTTATGGTATGAAACAAACTATCGAATTACATTACTACAACTCAATCTCAGAATAATAAAAATATACATTTGTGAATAAGTGAAATCACTATCTAACTATATCTCCAACCTTGACAATTCGCAATCCACTGCCTGGCGAAATCTATAACTCGACTGCCTCTTCTCGCTGCCCGGAGATCAATACTCACTGTCCACTACTAGATTTACTTAACTCCACTATTAACTGAGGAAAACAAACAAAAGCAAGAGTGAGCCAACAATGCTCATCAAGTGCATAAGGTGATAACAATTCAATATCGAAACAAATCTGATAACAAAAGAATTTCAGCTCATACTGTGAAAGAATCTATGATGATACTTTTAAATTGCCACGAGGGCCAATACTTCACCATTATTGAGGTGCAACAGGAACTAGAGCTGTTAGGAATAATTCATAAGTTGTGATGTTAAGAATAGAATTTACACATTATACTTCTTGTAATCCTGATCTTATAAAGGATTTAGCACTGTATATAGGTTTTATGTGTAAAACAGTTATCTGTATAGTTTAATCAGGAATGAACAGTGTATCGGAGACTACATGTCAGGAACAGAAAGCAAATCCTGATGACGTGTCCAATACTGATGGTTGATCAGATACTGATGCAGTGTGCAGATCCTGATATCAGTCGTGTTACTGATGATGTCATTATGGATGCTACAGAAACTGGCAAGTGCTATAAAACAGGATCGTTGTTTGAAGAACAAGCAAGAAGATATTATGAAGGAAAGAGTTTTCTATTGAAGGAAACTATCGACTAGAAGGCAGAACATTGTCATGTATAGATTATATCTTTCTGTTATTAGTTGATAGGTAGAATTATAAATACTCTCTCAATATTATTGTAAAGAGTGTAGCTCGTGAGGCGTGAGGCATAAGACGAAATTGTGAGTTCGTGTGCGTAGCTCTGTATAAGGTTTGTATTCGAGAAGTTCGAAACAAACAGAGAGATATTTGTATTGTCAGCAGCTGCTAAAGGTATTGTACACCTTTGGTAGAGTTTGTATTTGATCTTATTAATACAAACAAGAGTTTGATTCATTCGTTTATTCTTGTTTTTATAATCAAGCAAAAATCAGACAGGATTATATAACTTGTATTCAACCCCCCCCCTTCTACAAGTTATTCGAGTTAACAATTGGTATCAGAGCAGGTTGATTTCGAATAATCATAAAGATCTGCAATCATGTCTGGTTACAAGGATGGGAATACTAAGATTCCTATGCTCAAGAGAAACGAATATACTCTATGGGAAGTAAAGATGTTGCATCATCTGGAAGCAACAGATCCTGATTATCTTGACAGAATCAGAGATGGACCTTTTGTTCCAACAAAGGTCGTTGGACAAGCAACTGTTGATGGTGAGATTGTTCCAGAACATACAGCAGAGAAGCCAAAATCTGAATGGTCAGATAAGGACAAGGAGAATGTTCTCAAAGATGCTAAAGTGAGAAACATATTATTCAATAGTCTTGATTCTGTTCTCACTAATTATGTTCTCTCTTGTAAAACTGCTAAGGATATATGGGACAATCTTAAGGTTCACTGTGAAGGAACTAAGCCTGTCAGGAAGAATATGAGGACATTACTTATACAACAGTATGAGTACTTTGAATCCAAGTCTGGTGAGTCACTTACTGATACCTTTGATAGGTTTACAAAACTCATCAATGAGATGGCCATGCATGGTAAATATTACGACTTGGAGGACATGAATACAAAGTTCATGAAAGCTTTGCCTGATTTCTACAATGAGAAGATATCTGCGATTGAGGAAGCTAATGATCTGGATGAGATTTCATTAGAGGCAGTCTATGGAAAATTGAGAGCTTATGAACTTGACAAGCAGCAGAAAAAGAGCAGGAGTGAAGGAAAGATGAAGACTATTGCACTTACTGCTCAATCTGAAGTAAAGAAGCTTCCTGAAGAACAGCATGAAGAGATTGCTGTAAAGAATTCGAGGAAGAAGAAAAGCAAAGAAAGTTCTGAGTCAGAGACTACTGATATGGACTCTGACAACAATGATTCTGAATCTGAGATGCAAGAACTCTTTGCTATGTTTGCTAAAGCCTTCAAGAAAGGCAGATTCAACAGGAGAAGATTTAGCAAAGGACCTTTTCAAAAGAAGGAGGAGAAGAAGAGTGACAAGAGCAAAAGTACAATTGTCAAGCTTGATAAGGCCAAGATCAAGTGCTTTAACTGCAGCGAGCTTGGACACTTTGCTAGTGAGTGTAAGAAGCCTAGGAATTCAGGAAAGGGTAATGCACTTATGGTCACACAGAAGGATTGGGCTGATTCCAGTGACTCTGAAGATGAATTGGATTATGAAAACATTGCATTGATGGCCAATAGTTCAGACAAACCTGGATCTCCAAAGAAAACTTCTCCATCCTCTGATAAGGTATCACTTCACTCTCTTGATTCATTTGATAGCTTAAATTCTGATGAAATTAGATCTATTCATGCTGAGTTTAAGAATCTTATGACTAATTTTAGAATTCTTACTTGTGAAAGAGATGAACTTAAGGTTAAGAATGATAAATTAGTTGATAGAAATAATTTTCTTGAATCTGAATTAATTCAAATGGAAGAATACAAGTTGAGTTCTGATAAAGCTAAGCATGATTATAGTGTAATTCTTGAGGCTTATGACTATGTCAGAAAAGAACTAGAAGAAGAGAGAGATGTGATTAAGACCATTAACAATTCCAGTAAGAAGACAATAGAAATCTTTGAGAGTGGAATTCGTGGTAAGGTTAATGGTTTAGGTTTTGATAAGGCTAGACAAGAAGAAAAAGTAGCTATTGTCAATAATGATAGTAAGGTAGAAGCTAACACATCTAAATCTGAAGGTAAGAAAATTGTTTCTGAACCTAATCATGTTAAATTTGTTGATTCAAAAGGTACCCCTGTTGTACACAAGAGAATTAACAATAGTTATTCAGATGAGAAAGTGTTAGAGAAACCTAAGAATGTAAACATAGGGTTTCTGTCTAAGTCTCAGTTGAAACAGAGATTAGATGGTCTTTCAGAGTCTAGCAAGATCAAGAGAAATAGGAATGGAAAAGAAGGTATTAACAAAGAGAATAATTACAAGAATGTACCTGATGCACCTAGGAAAAAATGCTATAAGTGTGGAAATCATAATCATTTGGCCCTAGACTGCAATCAAAAACCTTCTTGGAAAACTGATTCCAGATTCCCCAAGACTCAGAAAATTCAATACCAACCACAAAAAGCTTGTTATCATTGTGGTAGTTTACTTCATTCCATTTACATGTGTAGAGAATATCATGAACTGTATTATGACTATTATTCTTTGAAATCTGAAACTCCTAGTCACAAACAGTTTGTGAGATCAGAGTCTAAAGTTGACTCTGCAACAGGTAAAATAAAGGCAAAATCTTCAAAATCTGTTGTCTCTAAATCTAGTAAGAAAGGATCCAATCAAAGTTGGGTCCTAAAAAATTCTAACTAGTTACTTTTTGTTTGCAGGGCACAGGAAAGAAGCATTCAATTATCTTGGACAGTGGATGCTCTGGACACATGACTGGAAAGAAGTCCCTGCTTACAAAGTTTGAGAGGAAAGCTGGCCCAGTAATATCTTTTGGAGATGGCAACAAAGGAGAAACTCTGGGATATGGCTCAATTATTTTGGGGAATGTCATCATAGAAAATGTAGCACTGGTTGAAGGCTTGAAACATACTCTTTTAAGCATAAGTCAACTGGGTGATAAAGGTTACAAATCAATCTTTGACAGAGAAGGATGCAAAGTCTTGAATATGTAGAATGGAGACATTGTTCTAACTGGTCAAAGGCATGGTAACATATATGAAGCCAGCTTAAGTGATACATCTAAAGGAATTGTTAGATGTCTCTACAGCAAAGCAACAAATGATGAAAGCTGGAATTGGCACAAGAAGCTCTCACATCTTAATTTCAAGAAGCTTAATCAACTTGTTAAATACAATTTGGTGAGAGGCCTACCTCAGGCGAATTTTGTGCAAGATGGACTTTGTGATGCATGTCAGTTTGGAAAGCAAAGAAGAACCACTTTCAAGAGCAAGACTGAAAATTCAATTACTGAACCATTTCACATGCTACATCTTGATCTGTTTGGTCCAGTAAACATTATGTCTATCAGCAAGAAAAGATATGCTCTAGTTATGGTGGATGATTTCACAAGGTTTACATGGGTGTTCTTTCTACACAAGAAGGATGAAGCTCCTCAGCAAATCATTGAACTCATCAAGAATATTCATAATAACTCTGAGTACAAAGTCAAAGTACTTAGGAGTGACAATGGTACAGAATTCAAGAATTCTACAATGGAGGGGTTTTGTGCAGACAATGGAATTACTCAACAGTTTTCTGCACCTGGTACACCTCAACAAAATGGTGTAGTGGAAAGAAAGAACAGGACTCTCATAGAGGCAGCAAGAACCATGCTTGCAGATGCAAAACTTCCAACCTACTTTTGGGCAGAAGCTATTAACACTGCATGTTTCACTCAGAACTGTACCTTGGTAAATAGTCATGGAAAGACTCCCTATGAGATGATCAAAGGAAAGAAACCAAGTGTGAAATATTTTCACATCTTTGGATGTAAATGCTATGTCCTAAAAGTTCATCCAGAACAACTTGGAAAATTTGAAGCCAAATCGGATGAAGCAATTTTTCTAGGATATTCAGCATCTAAGGCCTTCAAAGTTTATAATCTCAGAACTCACATTGTTATGGAATCAATTCATGTTGCATTTGATGATAAGAAATTTGGAATTTTGCAAACTGATGAAAGCCATGACAAATTGGAATTTGAAAATCTGAAGAATTCTGAGATACTCTCAAGTGATGATGAAGGTTCTCCAGAAGAAATTTCTATTGCTTCTCAAAGGAATGCTACTGTTGAGGGGGAGCAAATCAATCAGAGAGAACACAGTGATCATCAGGAGCAGACTAGTCTTTCAGAGTCTAATCCATCAGGAATTGATGTTTCAGAGTCTACTCCATCAGGAACTGACCTTTCAGAGTCTACTGAGGAAAGATCAGTAACTAGCAGCAATATGGAATCTACTGATTCTATTGATCAAAGGAGAGTTTTTGAAGGTAGAGAGAATTCTTCTACAAAAGATACCACTAACTTAGGGGGAGAGACTAGCAGAGTTAATCTACCACCTGTTAGAAAATGGACAAAGGATCATACGGAAGATTTGATAATTGGTGATCCAAATAGTGGTGTTCGAACTAGAAGATCAATTCAAAATGAATGCTTGTATAGTTGCTTTCTCTCAAAGAATGAACCTAAGAAGGTTGAAGAAGCCTTACAGGATCCTGATTGGGTAATTGCAATGCAGGAGGAGTTAAATGAGTTTGAGAGAAACAAAGTTTGGAAACTGGTACCAAGACCTAAAGATAGATCTATTGTTGGTGCAAGATGGGTTTTCAGAAACAAGCTAGATGAATCTGGTATGATTGTAAGAAACAAAGCAAGACTGGTGGCCAAGGGATATTCTCAGGAAGAAGGCATTGATTATGATGAGACCTTTGCACCTGTAGCAAGATTGGAAGCAATCAGAATGTTTCTTGCATTTGCAGCTCATTCAAAATTCAAGGTATACCAGATGGATGTTAAGAGTGCTTTTCTAAATGGCAAACTTGATGAAGAAGTATATGTAGAACAGCCACCTGGATTTGTTGATCCAAAGTTTCCAAATCATGTCTACAAACTTGACAAGGCACTCTATGGACTAAAGCAGGCACCAAGAGCATGGTATGAGACTTTGTCTAAATTTCTTCTTGAAAATGGCTTCACAAGAGGTACAATTGACAAAACTCTATTCTTTAGAAAGATAAAAGGTGAATTGCTTTTAGTTCAAGTTTGTGTTGATGATATTATTTTTGGTTCTACTAATGAGAAGTTATGTGCTAAGTTTAGCAAGCTTATGCAGTCTAAGTATCAGATGAGCATGATGGGTGAACTAAATTATTTCTTAGGCTTGCAGGTCAAACAGACTGAGACTGGTATTTTCATTAATCAGTCAAAGTATATCAAAGATCTTTTAAGAAGGTTTGACTTTCAAGACTGTGCAGTTGCAAAAACACCCATGGCAACAGCCACTAAACTAGACTCTGATCCTAAGGGGAAGAGTGTGGATAATACTAGTTATAGAGGCATGATAGGCTCTTTGTTATATCTAACTGCAAGTAGGCCAGATATAATGTTTTCTACCTGTTTATGTGCTAGATTCCAAGGTGATCCTAAGGAATCTCATTTAATTGCTGTGAAGAGAATCTTTAGATATCTCAAAGGAACTCCAAATCTTGGTTTGTGGTATCCTAGAGAATCTGATTTCTTTCTAATTGGCTATTCAGACTCTGATTATGCAGGGTGTAAAATAGACAGGAAAAGCACTACAGGTACATGTCAATTCTTGGGAAATAGATTGATTTCTTGGGCAAGCAAGAAGCAACAATCTGTTTCAACCTCAACTGCAGAAGCTGAGTACATAGCAGCAGGCAGTTGTTGTGCACAGCTCCTTTGGATAAGAAATCAGTTGATGGATTATGGTATGACACTTAGTAATATTCCTATGTTTTGTGATAATACTAGTGCTATTAAAATTGCAGAAAATCCAGTTCAACATTCAAGGACTAAGCACATTGATGTCAGGTATCATTTTATTAGAGAACATATTGAGAATGGTACTGTGGAACTTCATTTTGTTCCTACTGACAAACAGCTTGCAGATATTCTAACTAAACCACTTGATGAGACTACATTCAGTAGACTAGTAAGTGAGTTAGGAATGTTAAATTTTTAGATCTTTAACATCTGCAAAAGTAGCAAGGTATGTTGTTCTTAGCTTATAGACTTGATATTCTTGTCAGGATCTATATTTGATTGTTAAATGCTTTAGCTATAACACATTGCCTTGATAAATTTCAGTATGATAGACTTGTTAATAATCATCAGGATTGGATTTGTTATCAGGATGCTGACGTCATCAGTATTGTGTCAGTATCAGGATTATGAAAATTGCTTCAGATCCTGACGTTTACTTTGTGTAGTAATCTGATTCTGTGATGTGTTAAGTCTATGCTAGCAAGTTTTGATATTTGCATACTGATAATTTATACATCATTCAGAAATCAAAAGACAAGCAGATAACAAGAAATTGTATTTTCATTAATAAAAATCATTACATGGAAATGAAATACAACATCTTTTTGTCTAAATTTCTATTCTATACTTGTCTATTGATATGAACTCTGAGGTACAGGACAAGGAGCATCTCAAGAAATCCATCAGGGGATGAAAGCCTCGTTTGCTCTTGGATTCCTTGTCTGGGCGACTTGAATGAGAGCAGCTAACTTAAATGAATAGCATCCTCATCAAGATCAACCTCAAACTCTCGGCCAAATTCTTCATCCTCAAGTTTTGAGGAGGTTAGGGGAAGATTGTATCCAACAGATGGATGTTCTAGGAGAAACTTCTGGATATTATCGAAAACCAATCCATTCATGATTAGTTCGATGAGAAGAGTCGTTTGTTCAAAGAGATGATCAAGAACAGGATATTCATCGATCAAAAATCTGGAAAATGGGTTTGAAGGGATTTTTGGGTTGAGAAGCATTGTTGAGAAGAAAAGAAATTGAAAGGTTATGGAGAATGGCATAAGGCGTTTGGTTCTTTTAAAGAAAGACGTGAGAAGCTGAGCAGTCACTTGGAAGTCTTAATGAAGTCAAATGCTAATTATTGCATGAGACTGTATTTCTTGTTTCAAGAAATATTGAAAATATCTAACCAATTGATTTTCTGTTCAGATTAATTGTTTATTTTCTTTTTCAGATAAAAGAAAAATGCCACGTGAAAAACTCCATATTAAGTCGCTGATTATATTGATCAGGATTTCATGTGTGACCATCAGGATGTGAAAATCATTGCTTGTGATTATTTTAATGAGAGGTCATCAGGAAAAGGAAGCTGATCAGTATTGCTTATTTATACCCTGATTTATTTCATGAAAATCAATTTTGGATTTTATTTTCCAAAAATCGTGGGTAACCGCATTTTTCAGGGACTGACACCTGTCAATCTACGTGTCAACGTGGGATAGTGGTCTGAAAGATTTGTGAAATATATTTGTTTTAAAACTCTAATCGTGCAATTGCTTTCTCTAATCTTACATTCTCTAAAGCAAAAATCACTCTTGAGTTTTCAAAATCACTAATCCATTTCAAGAATTTTTCGAGTTTCTTTTCAGATCAAAAATGGCAGCTCAGAGAAGATTACCTAAATCAGTAGCCTTCAAGTTTGGTGACTTTGATTTTATGACAAACAATCATGTTGCAGCTATCACCAACAAGGAAGGAGTATCATCTGATTTTCATCCAATCATGGACTTTCTGGCGAATGGACCATTAAGTTATGCATTGACAGCATCTCCACAGATTAATCAAGTAGCTGTTTCACAAGCTTGGGAGAATGCTGAGGTAATTGATTCTACTCAGAGTCAATCAGGTAAGATTGTTCTACATTTAGGACAAGATTTATTTGACATTACTGAATCTGTTGTTAATTCAGTACTTTGCTTACCTGTTACTGATAGTTATGAGAATGTACCATCTGATGATAATATAAGAACTATGTTGTCTGAATTAGGTTATAGTGGACCTCTAGATAACATGAGCCAGTTGAATAGAACTTTTCTTAGAAAGGAATGGTCTTTTTACTTTGATCAAATTGCTAAATGTTTTACTGGCAAATGTAGTTCTTTTCAACAAATTACTTCTGTTACATCACATATTGCTTATAGTTTGCTTTATGACAGAGTAATTAACATTGGTCATATTATCTTAAGTCAGATGAGTATTAAACTTGGGTCAAGAGATCAAAACAGGAAAATGGTTTATTATCATAGATTTATGCAATTGTTTATTAACCATTTTATTCCTGATGTTGAAGCTAGATTTGGTAGGGACCATTGTGTTTCTTCTTATGAACAGCAAAAGAGAATTTTCTCTGACATTACAAAGAAGGACAATGAAAAGAATCTAGATGAAATACCTGCAATTCATTATCCACATCATTTTCAGGTAATTCTTAACACTCATCTTCCTACTATCTACAATTCTTCTTTCTTTTGTGGTGAAATGGCTCAGGAATCTCAATTGGAGGAGAACCCACCTGTGTCTACCCAAGTAACCCAAAACATCATAGTCTCTGAAACAATTCAAGAACCAAATTTTGATCCACAGCCTATTGTTTCAAAGAAACCAACCTCTGGTGTTTCTCAAAAGACATCAGTTGTAAGGAAGAGAAGATTTGTTGTGTCAAGTAGTAGTAGTAACTCTAGTGAAGATGATGATGATTTAACTCTTGCAGAGAGAGCAGAATTGAAGGCTGCAATTCAACTTTCTTTGTTAGCACAAAGAGATGAAAAACCTAGTCACAGCCAGGCTGCAGTCTCTCAAAAGGCTGTAGTTCTTAAAAAGGGAAAACAGTTACTGGATACTGTCTCTCAAAAGACTGTGTCTATTGAACAAAGATCTCATCCCAAGATCACTTCTGTGTCTACACCTCTTGAGTCTTCTCAGGATAAATCTTTTGCTCACTATACCAGGAGAACAAGGAGAAAGATTCAATTGTCACCTACACACACAGAGTCTAGTCCAACTAATATCATGCAGGTTTCTACAAATCAAGCTACATCTATGTCAGTATTTGACAAGAGAGATCTGGATATTGATTCTTCATGGGAAACTACATTATCATACAGACTGGCTATGGGACTAATTTCTCTCAAAGTGGAGTTGTCAAGGCCTGTTCTAGACTTTTTGGTTGAAAAAGTACCAAAACTTTTATTTCCAGATGAATATGGACTTCTACATCAAAGACTTGACTTAATGAAGATGTATTTCTATGTATCTGTCAGAAGACAATTAGTCAAGAAATTTGGACTCTCGAAGCATGTTGCACTTCAATTACTTCATGCATATTTATTTGACAAGGATGTAATTATTGAAGATGCTTCAGCTCAAGGTGAACAACTGGAGGAAGTAGATAGAGGGAAGCAGTCAACAGAAGATACTATTGCACCAGTGGTGAATAGTAGGAAAGATCAGATCACAGTCACTGTAACACAAGAACCATCTAGTCAGAGGAAGGATGACTCAGGAGCTGTGATAACTGATGTTGAAAGGTCTTCTGTGATGACTGAGAATGCAAGTGAGATACCCTATGATATGAGAAGAATGACTTTGGTTGATTTTTCTGAAGATCAAACACA
Source organism: Kitagawia praeruptora (assembly GCA_037693485.1). Lineage (NCBI taxonomy): Eukaryota > Viridiplantae > Streptophyta > Magnoliopsida > Apiales > Apiaceae > Kitagawia > Kitagawia praeruptora. The sequence goes on from CM075347.1 coordinate 72,734,535, forward strand.
TTTTGTTCAGTCAGAGTCTATCTACCTTGAGGGTGTGTCTCAGCAAACAACACTTAAAGACGGTGATATACTAACTATGGTGTCTAATGAAGTATTACTGAAGACATCAGAGTCTAGTAAACAACCTGAAAGTGGTATACTGGAGCCTGTAGTTTCTGAAAGGAAAGAAGATGATTGTATGGGTTCAGAGACTATAGCAGCTCACTCCTTGGAGAAAACCTCAAGCCACATGCCATATGAGGAACCCTCTCTCCATGTGAGTTCAGGTATAAAAACTCCTTCTAAACTCTATTTTTCTGTAGGTCATGAGAGCACTTATCTAAATTTGAGTGATACAGTTGAAAAGATGGACTTAGATCCACAATTTGAGCGGTTGGCTCCTGACCAGGCAAAAGGTGAGGTAGAAAGAGTGTTGACTTTAGAAAGTCAAAGTGAGAATGAGGGTATGGATGATCAACTCCATAGTGAGGAAGAGAAAATTAGGAAACCATCATTTGATTTCTGGGATCAGGTTTTTCCTGAATCTTGGTCTGAAAATTTGGGTATGGATGCTGGTACTTATTCATTCATCAAAATGTATCAGAAGAATGACCTAGCACATCACAATGCAAAGCCAGAAGTTAAAGCTCAGAAGCAAAAGGAGAGGCTTGCAGAAATCATTAACAGAAGAGGTGTCAGGATAAAGCAATCTCTTGATACATATGTACCAGATGAAGATCCTAATGATCCTAGTGTTCCTTTGTATGTACTTCCAATATCAGCTAGAATTGAGACATCAACAGTCTTTGATCACTCTAAGGAGGAGTCAGGATTTGAAGATGTTAGTACACAGAATACTGGTGAAGGAGATGATGATCATGTTTCAGTTCCAGAACAGAAAGATGAAGACGTTGATACTTCTAATCAGGTTTTATTACTTGAATATCATACAACTCAAGCAACTTCTTCTACAAGACTTGAAGATAAAGTTCTTTCTGATTCTGATACTGAAGATACTAGAAGCACTTCCAACATTGAAGTTCATTCTGATGTTTTGAAAGATATTCAGAATTCTCAAATTGCTATTCAAACAAGACTTCAATCACTTGAAGATAACCAAGTCACAATTATGGAAAATCAAGCAGTTCTTATGAATCTCATTTGTTCTGTTTCTGAATCTCTTGGAATTAATGTTGCTGATGTCAAAAAGGGGGAGATAAAGACAATTCAAAGACAACAACAACACTACCAGACTGAAGATAAAGCTGGGGGAGATAAAGATCAGACAAATGATTGTAAAAAGAAGAACCAGGAGTGACAGTGGTGAATCTCAGCTAGGAAGTGGTAAAGGAAGAGCAGCATTAATAGTTAAAATTCTTTCTTCTAAGTACTAGATAAACGTCTACATCTGTGAAGGAGGTACTTAACTTCATAATTCTACATTCATAAATTCTATTCTGGTTGTATTGTTATATGTTTTGACATCCACAACTTAGATTTATGCTTCAGATTGTAAAGCATAAATAGGGGGAGATTGTTAGGAATAATTCATAAGTTGTGATGTTAAGAATAGAATTTACACATTATACTTCTTGTAATCCTGATCTTATAAAGGATTTAGCACTGTATATAGGTTTTATGTGTAAAACAGTTATCTGTATAGTTTAATCAGGAATGAACAGTGTATCGGAGACTACATGTCAGGAACAGAAAGCAAATCCTGATGACGTGTCCAATACTGATGGTTGATCAGATACTGATGCAGTGTGCAGATCCTGATATCAGTCGTGTTACTGATGATGTCATTATGGATGCTACAGAAACTGGCAAGTGCTATAAAACAGGATCGTTGTTTGAAGAACAAGCAAGAAGATATTATGAAGGAAAGAGTTTTCTATTGAAGGAAACTATCGACTAGAAGGCAGAACATTGTCATGTATAGATTATATCTTTCTGTTATTAGTTGATAGGTAGCATTATAAATACTCTCTCAATATTATTGTAAAGAGTGTAGCTCGTGAGGCGTGAGGCATAAGACGAAATTGTGAGTTCGTGTGCGTAGCTCTGTATAAGGTTTGTATTCGAGAAGTTCGAAACAAACAGAGAGATATTTGTATTGTCAGCAGCTGCTAAAGGTATTGTACACCTTTGGTAGAGTTTGTATTTGATCTTATTAATACAAACAAGAGTTTGATTCATTCGTTTATTCTTGTTTTTATAATCAAGCAAAAATCAGACAGGATTATATAACTTGTATTCAACCCCCCCCCTTCTACAAGTTATTCGAGTTAACAAGAGCGGATAAGAGTTTTGTTCAATCAGAATAAACATTGTAAACTTCAAAGAAACCAGGCTTTAACAATTCAATACTGATACTCGAAAACTCAAGATCAAATGATAACCATTCGATAAGAATACTTGGGAAATTCCTGGTCAAGCAATAAGAATCAAAGTCCAACTGGATACTCAATTTATAGATTAGAATTGGATTTTTCACTTCGACGCAACGAGTTAAAGTGGATGATCAGTCACAATAAAACTCCGGATATACTCTCTTGGTATATCCAAATACTCAACTGGATCCAAGGCCTCTTTTGGCCTAAAATATCATACTCATACTCTGGCTGGCGTCCTCAGTCATGAAAACATTTTTATTAAATAAAAACTTCCAATTCTATCTTTAATACTCAAGCCAGGGGTCGGGACAATCGACTACCCTGTGTCAACCAATAACTGGAAAACTCATGTTCCAGGAATACAACTCGTAATTGAAAATTCAACAGGGGAGCATTTACTATCATCAAGTATCGACAAGTTCGATACAATACAGGGGAATAAACTAATAACCAAGATTTTCAGTAGATATCGACAAGTTCGATAATAATTGGGGAGAAGATTATAAAGAGTAATACTATGAATTCATATCAACAAGATAGGTATAAGCAATTGGAGACATAACATCAATAACTCGATTACAGAGAAGGTCAAATTAGCGACAATAAGGAAAACAATTGCGATTTGAATAACAACAATTTAAACTGTAACATAGAACAAGGATACAGTCGAGGACTAGGCATTTAATAAAATCTTCCAACGTTTTGTATAGTTGGACTCAACTTAAGCGAATGAAGTAGTTTAAAAGGATCATTTGTGAGATAATCCCAAGAAAATTTATTTGCGAATTAGTTTAAAGAAAACACCACTTGGGTAAGATATGTTTAAAATCGGGAATTTCGTTTACATGCATTTTGAAATCTGGATTATCTCTATTCAACGAATTTCTTAAATACAATCGAAGATAGCAAAGGAATGGTATTCCACTGAAGAATCCAACGACATACCATGCGTAAGATATTGTGTAGAAAAAGTTATTGGGGAGGCTCGTTAAAATTTAATAGTTGAACTGAGGGTGGAAAATAAACATTTTTCCCGCTAATTGAAGAAACATCACATTTTCTAAATATACTTTATTCTCATCATATACTACAACAAGAAATTGAACTGCATCACTTGAAAGATAAGTGAAGAGTAAAACACTTGCCTCGATTTACGGAGTTTCCAATTCCATCACATTGATTCGTCATTCACTTTACATCAATCTCTTCTTTATACATTGACCTTTTCAATCACAGATTCATCTTTCCTTTATCACTTGTCAGTCTCTACATGAGCACACTCGCCAATCCTGATAATTATCTTCATTCCTCTAGATTCCATATACGCGTGCACTGGTTCTCAACCGGCCTCTTACTGGTACCTATATAAAGGTAAAGTACTACTTCAGTACGCGTATAATCTTAACCGTCTAATTCTATTCTTCCCAATCGTATCCTATTACGCTATACAACTTAACACATATATCACATACGGATCATACTCGCAGATTAGAGTAGTACAATCGTACAAACCACGTAAGCACGTAACACATATCATCGACGTGTACTTATATCTTATGCCACATATATAAAACTTGTACACCGATAATCTTTATCCAAATACATGTAAGAATCATAAAATAATTCTAATAAAAATTGGATAGCACCCCCTCTATAATATGACCTAACCCGTCGGAATACAACCGACCTAAACAAGCAATCCTTTTATCCAAGTAATTCATATATGATCTATACGCCACATATTCCGACTAATCACGTTCGCAACCATTGAGTCTTACCACTACATTTATATCCATTTCACTACTCAAATACACATTCAATGATTGCTGGAAAAGCTCGTATTTAATCCCTAACACATAACACGTACCCCTGTACGATTTACAATTTCACTGCAACACGTAGACGTACACCATTTATAATTTATTAACTCAAAATTCAATTATCAATTGAAATTTAATCATAAATTCATATAAGCACCTGAATTCAAACTTGTACTAATTTCAAAACCACACACACATGCTAGGTAACCGTCATCTAAGTCAAGACAGTACTTAAAACAATATAGCTTTAAATCTCTAATACATTATAACTCAAGTGAAATCTATAATCACTATTTTGCAAGACTAAACACAAAACTTTCGGATTAGAACCCAATGGTTATTTCAATGAATCCAAAAACCACATACAGGTAATGTTTCCCAATTATCAACTTCGACTTCATGCCCTTAAAACTTACATACAACCATATCTTGCCTTTTACCGAATTACAACCATGACTGACCAAGAACTCAACAAAGCCCAAAATCCTTTACAACAAAAATCTAATACATCACATACAAATACTACTCTCGATAATTAACTATTAATAATCGCTATAACACAACAATTAACATCTATAATTCATATACGAACCAATCTCATCCTTTGAAAATAAAACTGAAGTTACAAATTTATAACCACACTTACAATCTATCACAACCAACAATCCTACTCAAAATCACTTAACAAGCTGCACAAACCACGAGAACACCCAAACAGTATAACCCAACTGTAACATCAACAATCGACATACACACTCAGCTTCACAGTAACATCCACACACACCGTTCGGCAGCAAACACACACGCACACTGTATATACACATGCCCACAATTAACCATCATCTAACAATTTAATTTAAACACAGGTGGTGATTAATTCGAAGACCCCTGTTCCGTTTCACTACAACACACAACATCGTCACTTACGCACACACACAACAGCGATACACACCCACGCACACACTGTTTAACACACACCCACTGAACACACATCCGGCAAGCTCAGACAACACTGCAACAGCAAAACTAAGCTCGGAATTGAGCTCATACCAGGAGGATTAGAGGATTTGCGTGAGGTTTCAACAGAATCGCAAGAGAGCCTGTACACACACACCCAGCCGCGCCCACACAAACACGCACACACTCACAATTATATACCAGCAAGAACAGTCCCCCAAGAACATCAAGGTCGTGACTTACATGAATAAGGGGAGAGTTTTGGTAGAGAAAACTCGAGAAGATTCGAGAGAAATCTAAAGAACCGACTGTAAAACAAAGCTCAGGAAAATGAAATTGGGGAAGAAATGGTTTAATTTGGGGATTTAAAGGGAATGGGGTTATTTTAAAATCTTCTAATAAAATTTCTATTTAAACAATTAAAAATATTACCTGGGAAAATGGAAAATAAATAGGTAATATTTGAGAAAAATCTAAATATCATTTTTAAGATATATAAAATAAAATTATCTACCTCCACATATTTTTTAAATATTTTTAGGATCAAGAACGAATTAAATACGGATTTTACAAGTTTGGATCCTTAAAATACAATAAAATTCTTAAAATCATTTTAAAATACTTAAACACCCAAAATAATTCACCCAATAATTTTAAGAACTAAATAATATCATAAAGATAATATTACAAAAGATTTCATGATTTTTAAGCCCTCCGATAATTTTATAAAATTTACAGAGGATCAAAAAATACATGATTTAAATATACTCAATCCTCAAAAATACAAATAAAAATACACGGCCTTCCCAACTTATCCAGATCATCACATAAGCACATAAGCACAAATTCACATACATTCCACTTTCCAACAATACTCACATAATATAATTTATAATTTGTAATAAATAAATGATTTTTTTTTTAAAAAAAAAAATCGAAATTTCTAAGGCGTTATATCCTTCCCCCCTTAATAGGATTCTGTCCTCAGAATCAACGCTAAGGACACCAATAACAATTTTCTCAAACATCTTACTTTCACTTCCCAGGTTGCCTCTTCAACTCTAGGATTCCATCATACTAACTCATTCATTAATAAGCTCATTCTGCGAGATTTACAATTCCAAAATAACTTTAAACTTTGAGTTCCGAGTCTTTTTAACTCTAGTCGTTTAACTCACGGAAACGAATATTTTTCCTCGACAATCGATATACTTATTCGCATAATGATCTATACCTTGCGTTAAAACTATATTACCACGCCAATCCTTCGCAATAATACTATCGTGCATTTTGCCTAAATTTACCACGATCTACGCTTGGTATACTTCCCACGCTTTACTTATAGCCACACGATTTTAAATAGAACTTCGAGAAAGAATCTCAAGAAGTTCTCTGATCGCTTCCACTTCGCTTCCAAGTACTATGTCGATCGAGAAGGGAAAAATTAAAAGTTTCTTCTTGTCTTTGGTCCCCTATTTTACAGAGTACCCAATTTGGGAACCTAAGCATCGTACCGTCCATTCTCAGTTGCATCCTTGCAATCGATTACTATAACCAAACACGTACGTCCTTAGAAATACATCAAGCATAATTCAATTATCAACTCGATTCTCACTTCTTATAAAATATTGTGGTTTGCTAAGTCTTTTGAAGAACATAGCCTCGATCATTTTCAGCTTTGGATAACTAACACACTTGTCACCTTGATTGTGACTTCACTTAATACAACACAGGATTGAGATATCCAACTTATTTCCAATTCTTCTACCATCACAACTTTACTCGATACTACTCACGAAACACTTCTTCCACGATTTCCAACAAATCCCGCTTTTATCCACACGAATCTTCCACTTAACCTGCATCGCCACTTATTTACATCTCCTGAAATAAACCTTCCCCATATAAAATTTTGAGAAAAGGAATATCAAGAAATCCTCAATCATCCTTATCCTTCTTCACGTGCAATGTTACTTGAGAAGGGAATAATCGGAAAATTTCTATCCATCCTTCGTCTCATCGTTTTACCATGCAACCATTTCGAACTAATAACCATTCTTCTTAAATCATTTATATTTATTCGCAATACATTATTTCGTTTCCTCTGAAATTAACTTTCAAATCACCATTCTGCATACTTGACGAGTCCTCGAAGTTGACTCTACCCGCTACGACTTCAACATTTAACACCACTCACATTAGGATTCTGCATACTTGGAACCTTTCAAGGTCATTCTCCATTGGATTGCATACGCTTCACTAACCTTCGAACATCTTGATTCGTGATCTACGATCATATCAAATTCTTCGTCTGATTATTGTTTGAAATCTTGTTCATTGAAATATGCTTTACTTAATCATCTCCTTTCTGCTACCTTCTTCTTATACAAAACGACTTCATTCCTTCAATATCACCATTTCTGGATCTGCTTGGTTGCTAAGACTTCTATATCCGCTTTCGACTTCAGAACATCATTTTCACATTTCTTAAGATTAAAATCTCCCTTTCATTGATAGGAAATAAATCCACTCCCAAATCATATTTGACTCTTTATATAGTCTTCACAATCCACTTCCTGACAACTTCCTTTATAATCGTCTTGAATTTCTCAATTCTTTGATAATTATAACAGTAGTCTTATCACTCCTTTCGTAATTCCACTAAGATTAATATGATATTATTTCTGACAAAATTGCCATCTTTCCAAACTCATAACACATAACTTTGACTTTTGACTTACTACTTGTCATCATACTACCCTTCTAGTTACAGCCATAACTTCCCACATTTCTCATTAACCAATTGGTACGATTTCCAAGTTATTTTAGAAAATTGAGGAATTTCTTACAACATAAATAACTCAGTGTCAACAAATGGACTGCAATACCTACGCATTTTGATCTGTACAAAGTGATTAACTTTTTAAAGTTAATTCTCTCTCTCTCTAACTGAACTCAGCCGCCCTCTTCTTTTTTCCTTTCTTCAATCGCCGGGGGGGGGGCTTCCACCGGATCTCCACCGGTGGAAAGCCCCAAAACCTTTAAATTTCCTTGTATTTTCTTGCTTTCTTTGTTTTGATTTCCCTAAAAATCTTCCTTTTTTAGGTGAGATTGGTGTGTTTGTTTTTCGGATCTAAGTTTTAAAGCATTTTCCGATTTGGCCTCTATTTCTTAGATCTCAATTCCTCGGAGCTCCGGAGTTCTCGTTCTTCCCAAAGATTTTGGTCTCGAAAGTGGTCCAAGTTTTCGTGTTCTTGAGGTTTTGTTCCCAGATCTAAGGATTGGTTTGGTTTTAGTTAATTTTATTTGTGCATTTGTAAGTTTGGTTTTTATGTCTCACCGTTTGTGTGAGTTTTGGTATTTCCTCACCGTTTTGTGTGAGCTTTGGTTTTTTCTCACCAGTTGTGTGAGTATGGTGATTGATTTAGTGATAAAAGCTTTTAGGGGATTGCATTCTCGGTTGATAGCTCAAACTGGTTTCGACGGAAGCGGAAGTGGAAGTGGTGAAGTTTGTGTAAATATCATTTTCAACAAATCACGTGATGCCGTATGGCTTAAAATCAGTGATTGTTTCTGTATTTTGTTTGTTCGACTCGACCGTTTATGTAGATGCCGTATGGCTTTCTATTAATAAATTATCCCATTATTCAAAAAAAAAAAAAAAAAAAAACTCAGTGTCAACACATTATTTGTGTTACAAAAAAAACATCATTAAACTTTGAGCATATCATTCTTTTCTCTGCCTTGTTCTTTCTGAAACCCAATGGAAGAACAACCTAAATCATCAAACACCTCCTTGTGTGAAAACATCCCAGCTCTTTTTTCATCATTTGTAGACACTTTTGTTGATTTCTCTGTGAGTGGTTTTTTCTTACCTCCTAAACCCACAATTAGTGCTCCTCTAAAAACTACATATACATCTCCAAATAGACTTGTAGCCATTGGAGATCTTCATGGTGATTTGGATAAATCTAAGCAAGCTTTTCGGCTTGCGGGTTTGATTGATTCTAATGATCATTGGTGTGGTGGGAACACTACTGTTGTTCAGGTGGGTGATGTTCTTGATAGAGGTGGTGATGAGATCAAGATTTTGTATTTTCTTGAAAAATTGAAAAGGGAGGCTCAGAAATTTGGTGGGGAATTGATTACTATGAATGGCAATCATGAGATTATGAATGTTGATGGTGATTTTAGGTATGTTACTAAGAAGGGTTTGAATGAATTTAGGGTTTGGGCTGATTGGTATTGTGTTGGTAATGTCATGAAATGTTTGTGTAATGGGGTTTTCGAGGGTGCTACGAGGGATTTGTTTGATGGGGTGCCTTTGAACTTCCCGGGGGTTAAGGCGGAGATTGTTGATGGTGTTAGAGCTAGGGTTGCTGCATTGAGGCCTAATGGTCCTATTGCGAAAAGGTTTTTAACGACGAATGTGACTGTGCTTGTTATTGGTGATTCTGTGTTTGTTCATGGTGGGTTGTTGCCTCAACATGTGGGGTATGGTTTGGAAAGGATTAATGAGGAGGTGAGGGATTGGATTGGTGGGTTTAGGGAAAGGGTTTCGTCGGAGTTGGTTAGAGGAAGGAATTCACTTGTTTGGTTGAGGAGGTTTTCTGATGAGTTGGCCAAGAATTGTGATTGTTCTACTCTTGAGCATGTTCTTGCAACGATTCCGGGTGCTAAGAGGATGATTATGGGACATACGATTCAGGAAAAGGGGATCAATGGAGTTTGTGATAATAAGGCCATACGGATTGATGTTGGGATGTCAAGAGGGTGTACAAATGGGTTGCCGGAGGTTTTAGAGATCACTGGGAAGTCTGAAGTTCGGATCTTGACATCAAATACCTTGTATCGCAATGGGTATAATTCTTCTACTGAGACAGATTATATGAAAGGTATTGGTTTTGTTATTCCTCAGCAGGGACCTAAACAAGTAGAAGTGAAGGCATAATTGTTGTTTAAAACACAATGATGCCCTTTTGTGGATTTTCATATTGGAAACTCCACAGTAGACAGACAATAGGATTGGATTTGTTAGATGCAGTAATTATTTTTGTCATACGACATAGTCGTGACAAATGTGTGAACAACTGTGTAGCTATGACAATTTCATCCAATAGAATTTATGATTGGTGTTAACACTGTTGTCGAATTTCGTATCTGATTTTCTATTTTGTTTTCTTCTACTATAAATTTAGTAATCTTTCAGTAGTCTTTTGGCTTTGATGCAGTTTGCTTTTACTTTCCTCTGACAGATTGTTAATTCATTTAAGTTCCGGTGAGAAATAAGGAATGCTAGAACCTTTGTTGTACTCCATTGAGACTTTTCAATCATGTAAATCTGATTATTCCTTGAAATATTTATTTCTCTGTGCTTGAAAAGGAGCGTGGTTTGGGGGAGGGGGGGGGGGGGGTTCGACTAGCCTTTGGCATTGATTGCCAGTATTATTTTATTTCTGGTAACTTATCTGATACTACTAAATGGACATATAAAACGAATTAATTAAATTGAAGTTATTTCTTTTGAGACAACTAATGACATTCTTAATAGATTTAAATAAGATGGGTTTGTTTTGTTCTTTGTTCTCTTCATCAGAGAAAGGTACTTTTTTGGTTGAAATTATTAATAAATTATTATCTCTTCTTTCATTCCTTACAAATATTGAGCTATAATAGTGGCACTAATACTCGTTAGAAATTACAGAAAGGTAATACAAGTATGAATACATTGTTACATCTACATGTATCTAGTTTTTTACAGGATTTCGAGTTGTTCTTGTCTGTTCTTGAACTATATCGTACTCAGAATTAGTATCACTGTAGTTTCCTCTTTTGCTGTGTTAGTTACATTAGAAAAACTAAGAATTTGGAGCCAAGTTGGGTAAACATTGAGTTTCCAGTTTGAACACTTTCCCCTTTTGAACATAGTTACTTGCCAAACCTGTTGTATCCGGACATTTTGGATTGAATTAAATCATGGAAACTGAGAAGAAGCTACTACAATCTCTAGTGTAGCAGCTGTAGCCCTCATTACATGGAGGTATTCGTCTGGCAAGGAGTGTAATTTGAAGAGTCGTCAACCATACTGGATACTGCTTGGTTTTGCTAAGTGTCTACACTAAAAATGAAGTGCCTAGTTTATTCATACCTTTTTTGAATGTTGAGTTTGGAGGACACTGAGCCCTTCAGGTAAAGTAAAGAGTCTCTGTTAAATGCGGGGTATGTTCTGGTACGATCCCTTTGTATAGCTTTCATGTTTGTGCATTAGTAGTTAGCCTGATGCTCTGAGATTATTAAGAATGGAAATAGCTGGATGATTAATGAATTGTTAAATTTAGACGCGTTATGAATATATTAATAAATGTAAATCAACTGAGGTTAACAATGGACCTGGAACTTTTTAAATTATTCAAATTGGTATATTGCAGTTCATTTTAATAAATGAATTGAAAGTATATCTGTATTAGGATTGTAAGGCACCAAGGATGTATGTCTTTATTCTAGCTTCTTATACTTTAATTTACTTATTCTCTCTTCTCAGCTCGTGCATCTTTATGATTGGTTCATAGGAAGATATACTACATTAGTCATTTATGTGTGTTTAAAGTTTGCAATTTTGGAACCAGTAATGATTTTTCGGTAATTAGAGGGGTTATGTACATTTTTTAGGTAAATTTCTTACTATGGTTCTTCACTTTAAATTCTATGCAAGCTGTAGGGGCAGAGTCCTAGTCATTTTCTTGTCAAAGATTTTCTTATGGACCCTATTTAAATTCTCAAATCACACTGTCACAGCAAGACGACACCTTGTCTGCTGAGTCTTCCCATGTCTGCAGTCCCTGCACCAAATCTACAGTCCTTTTGTTGGTGATAGGTATTAATTTCATTATTAATGCATTAATTACTCGAGAGTTGTTTTATCTATCTTTTTGTTGTAGCTATAAGTGCAAATGCGTTCGAAAGAAAATGCCTCTTTTGAGAAGTGATCATTTTTAATATAACGGAAAGATAAGTATTAAGTCATGATGTTATTTAAAGGTAAGGTGATCATTGCTGCAATCTCTCTCTTTCTTTTTCTGTGTGCGATTTAAAATTAATGTCAGTGCGTGTATATGCAGATACGTTGTTGTTGCTAATCTGAGCATCTTTCCGCGAGTAATCTGAAACATCACAGGGTTTCTTGAGGTGTAGTCATATTGTCAAGGTAGTTGAGTTTCTATTCTGATTCTCATATACCTTCTTTTCATCGTCTATTGATACTTTCGATATTAAAGTTCTAGGAATTATATCCTTCAGCCCTTTGATCTTTAGGTAGAGCCTGGGGGCTATCTCACTCTGTAATGTGCACTAAGTAAAACAATTTCATTAAAAGAACTAATTGTTTTTTCATTTGTCCCTTGTATGTTAGGAAAGTGTATTGGTGTGCTGCCAAAGGTTTTAGAGATTGATGGTAATCTAAAGTTCGAGTCTTGACTTTGAATGCCTTCCAGCATGGTTGGGATGAATTTTGACGCTAAGTTAAAAAAGGTGTTGGTTCCGTAATAAGTGAACATGGACCTAACAAGTATGAATATAATTATGTAAGGGTCAATTGTTTCTTAAACTCAGAATGATTTCCTTCAGTGAATTATCTAAAAAAAATCCTCAATAATTAAGGGGACTGGTGTTGTTGAACATCGTACTTAGTGATTACTAATTTCTGACAAAGTAGTAATGATAAATATTTGAACCTAGTATTATCTTTTCTTATCTGAATACTTATATATGACCAGTTTCATTGAAGAATTGGCTATTACTGTAGTTCGGAAAATGTTGTTTCTTAGCTATTTATATCTTGTGTTCTGTATTTGTATAACAGCTTAGGCTTTCGCCTTTGAAACAATCAGCCTTTAACTTTTCACTAGAAACAACTTTGGAAGATCTTTCAGTTTTTCTTTAAAGGAATAAGGGAAGTTAGAACATTTACTGCATTTTGAAAAACAGTCAATTTTTTACCGCTTGTTTAGTGAAATATTTGACATTGTTTGAAAGTGTATATGTGCTCTGTTCAGAAAATGCTGGATAACCTGGTAAAAAGTTTAGATTTCACACTTTAGCCAATAATGTTGATTCTCTGGCATTGGAATCCCAGTAATTATATCTGATAACTTATATGGTACTTCAGAATGAACATTTATATCTTTGTTCCCTTTTTCGAGGAAAATATCACTTTCCAGAAGAAGTGTATATATTTGGTTGACAGGATTATCAATTTTCTGATCTTTATTCTCATTTTCCTTATAATTTGACATATTATTGTAACGATTCTCGTAGAATGGTTCTACTTGAGTTGTTAACTGTAGTCAAATGCAAGTTTCTTAGAAACTCAAGAGAAGAACAAGTTTCTTTTTTTGATTTTGATTACGCCCTTTAGGCGTATACTATCATGCCATCTTATTTTACAAACTGCGTCTTCTGCAAGTTACAATATAGGAACTTGAATTTGCATCCTTAGGGACCAGGTAAGTTTTTTTTTTTTGACATTTATAGTAATTTCCATTCTTATCTGTACATGTATTAAGAATTGCATGACCCCGAGTTTCTTTAAAGCTTTCAGCAAGTTACTTTATAGGAACCTAGATTCACTTATTAGGGCTAAGATGTAAACTGAACTTGGCAAATGGCAACTGGCATGCATCCTTAAGGATCATGTTGCACTGACTGAATTGCATTTTTAACCGAAAATGAATTCAATGATGAAGGTGTCATGCCTGATTACATGGTGGTATTTTACTGCTATGGAAGGAATGAATACTCCATGAGCTATGCATCATTATCAAAATTTGCAGAGGCTTTGCATTCAATCATCATTTTGTTATGAAACCAGAGTTAAACTCCCATCAACACTTTCTGGTTATAGAACAATAGGGTGCTCAAACTTGCTTCTGAATGTGAATTTGTAATTAAGTACTACTAAAGTGTAAACTTTGTGCAATTTTGTTTGCATATAACTTCATATAATAAAATTTAAATACAAAATTCCAAATTTTATGAGTAATTGATGACATGTCACATTCTTGGTTTTTCCATTTGTTAATCATTTTTTTCTTAAAAAGAATTTGTAATCATCCCTAAGTGAAAATTATGCATTAAAATAAAATATCTTAAATGCTTCATATTGTTTACCATCTAAAGTCCAACTGCAGAGTAAGCATGTGCAAATCAGTGAAGTATGTCCAGTTTGCAATAGGGGTGTTGAATCAACATTTCATGCTCTAGTGCATTGCTCAACGGCAGCTAGGTGTTGGCAGATTTACAATCCCACCATATGCACGGACGTGAATATGGAGTTCCCAGTTTGGTTGGAAAGAGAGTTGTCAGGGTAAGCATGTGCAAATCAGTGAAGTATGTCCAGTTTGCAATGGGGGTGTTGAATCAACATTTCATGCTCTAGTGCATTGCTCAACGGCAGCTAGGTGTTGGCAGATTTACAATCCCACCATATGCACGGACGTGAATATGGAGTTCCCAGTTTGGTTGGAAAGAGAGTTGTCAGGTCAATCAGATAAGTGCAAAGCAAAAACCTTGACTCTATGTTGGTCGATTTGGAGGGCCAGAAATGACTTAGTTTGGAATGGTAAGAGATGGACAGCTATGAAAATTGTTGCAAAAGCCTGGGAGTATCTTTCACAGTGGACACTTGCTCAGGGTAGAGTTCTTGGGGCACCTATTCAGCCTTCTGTTACAGGAGACGGGGCCATGTACTGGGCAAAGCCACAACAAAATGAAGTAAAGATCACAGTTGATGCAGCAGTTTTTGAAGACCAAGGACAGTCAGGTATAGGTCTGGTCGCTCGTAACCACGATGGTCACCTGCTCTTAGCGAAAACAAACAGCTTTGCAGAGGTGATGAATCCAACGTTGATTGAAGCAATTGCAGTGAAAGAGGCCTTGAGCTGGGCGAAAGAAATGGGTTGGAATGTAGTCACCATAGAATCAGATTGTCTAGTGGTGGTTCAGCTTATTAGAAGTGTAACTCCCATGCGATCAAGGGTTGGTAAGGTGATTGAGAAATGTAGGAATAATGTTCGTGAGTATAACAACGTGAAGTTGTATTTTATTAAGCGGTATGCGAATATGGCGGCACATGAGCTTGCTCGATTGTCACAGATCGTATTTTTGATTGGAGGTCTGTTCCAATCAAGGTTAAGAATTGTATCTCGAATGATTTAATGGAGTAATGAATTTGCATTTTGTCAATAAAATAAAATAAAATAGATTCAATGATCCGTTTTTAAGGGGAAAAAGGAGAGGAGAGGAAGAAACAGAGAGTGAGTTGGTGAATCAAAGTAGAGATGAAATTCCAAATCTTCCCGCTTTTCCCAATTTTATCTCCCGCCAATACACGCACATATAATCCACTCTAAGTTAAAACCCAAACTCTGATTTCATTTCCCCCTTGTCAACAACCAAGCTTCTCTCTCTGCTTTTTACTTACAAAAGTAATCCCTCCTCTCTCTCATTTCCCCCTTGTCAACAACCAAGCTTCTCTCTCTCCTTCTACTTAAAAGTAAGTCTCTCTCTCTCTCAAATTACATCACAATTACTAATAATTAGCTTCGTTTTTACAAGATTTATTTGATTGATTTTATTATATGATTCAAGGTAGTGTGTAGTATATCATAAATTCATATTCATAAACACATCACAATTAATATCTAGTTAAGCAAGTCTGAATGCCGTTATAATCACAAACTTAGGACTCTTGTATTTCTCGTTCGTAACTTTTTCCATCTGCCTTTGCTACCATATTGGTTATTATATTTAAGCAATTTCTATTTTTTTTTTCTCAGTTTAGGTATCAAGTTTCTATCTCTAGTTTTATTTTAATGTTCCTGTAACACTTTCGTCAACAATTGTAAAATGATTCAACATACATAATGGCTAAAGTAGCTTCAACCACTATGTCACATGTGTTTTAAACAGTTTTTGGAAAAATAGTTGCATTGTAGCTTGTCCAAGGATCTCGGTAGTGCTCTAGGGTATTGTTTGAATTGTTTTATATGTATTGTTTCGGAGTGTTATCTTGGTAATTGTTGCTTGGGACTTGAACATGATATGCGTTTCATTTTATTCATGCAACTTAACTCCGATTTTCTATCCCTGACTGCTATTTCGATGCAGGATAAATATTTGGCTTGTTATTGTAATACAAGGATTGAGTTATTTGTGCCTCATATTGTGTTTTATTCTAAAGTGGATCCAGGAGACAGAAGGCTTGGCCATTTTATATATGAGCTATATCTGAGTCAGAATATTTAATTTGTTGTTGGTTTGGTTATGGAATGTAACAAAGAGGAGGCCATCAGGGCCAACGAAATTGCAGAGAAAAAGATGTTTAATGATGAGTTTCAAGGGGCTCGAAAGTTATTAATCAAGGTCCAAACTCTCTATCCTTGTCTTGAAAACATTTACCCAGCTCTTAACTGTTTGTGATGTTCACTGCTCTGCACAAAACAATGTACATGGGTCTGAGAAGGACTGGTACAGCGTCCTTCAAATTGAAAAGCTAGCTGATGAAGCTACTATCAAGAAGCAATACCGAAAGCTTGCATTAATACTTCACCCTGATAAGAACCAATATCCTGGTGCAGAAGCTGCCTTCAAACTGATTGGTGAAGCGAATATGGTACTATCCGACAAAAAAAAAAGGGTTTTTATTTGACGTAAAATGTAGAGTTTCTGTGAGAACTGTTGTACCAAAGCCACCATCTAATCAAACGAACCCTGGAAATTCACATGAATCTCAATGCAAAAGGCAAACCTCAAATGTCTCTGCCAATCAGTTCACTGATTTTAATCAACATAAGCCATCAGTTTATACAAGCAGTGGAACTTTTTGGACGGTCTGTCCATTTTGTGATACCAAATTCCAGTATTACAGAACCTCTTTGAGTAGACCATTGCGCTGTCAAAGTTGTTCACAGCCCTTTATTGCATATATGAAATAGCTAACCAAGGGCCAACTCTATATAAGGAAATCAATGCTGGTTCTAAAGGTACAACCTACGTTTCAAATGGAGCTCCTCCTGCTTCAGTTCCGAAAAAGATTCCCGAAAAAACTTCTCCAATGGGTGCAAAGATTTTGAGAGTTTCCTCCGCAGCAATTTGGTTCCGTGGGCAACTCCAGTGGAAAAAAGTCCTCAGATGTTATGACCGGAACTCAAGCAACTACTAAAGCTGCTTGCGGTTTAATGAACAAACTCAGAAAGGCCCATGTGACTGCAACAGGTGATAATGTAAAGGATAGTATGCCCAAGGTTGACTTAACAAAGGCTAAGCAATCAGAAAAGTTGAGAAACAAAAACAAGAATAAACGGAGGAAGTATGCTTTGAAGTCTAGCGAGAGGTTTGATACAATGAGTACTTCTGATAGTGAAGAGACAGAGTATGAAGAAACCAGTGATATTAATTCTTTCACACCAGGTCATGGGATCGAGGATACTAATTGTCATCGATCTTCTCGGCTAAAGAAGAATGTTTCATGCAAAGACAATGCATATGATGATTTAAAATGCTCTCGGAACAAATCTCGTCATAATGAAGAAAAGCAGAAAGAAGCCTCCAATAACTTGAATGAAGCTGGTAAATTAGCTGTATTGCTCATTATATGCAGTTTTGTCTGTTAATAATTCTCATTATTATTATCACATTGTGGGGACATAGCATTGATTCGATAAAAAGTTTAGATTAAACTTCAGTATTAATTATGGTCATACATAGTTATATGTGTATAATCTTTCTGCGTCTTCTCTTGTAAATTCTCATTCTCATATATAGTATTTTAATATTGTTAAATATCAAGATACTATGACATAAGCGCTTAGGTAGTAGCCACCACCACCAAGTTGTTAAAGAATGTTAAAGTCAAGCTCACCATGTTCACCAACCATGCTCACCAACCAATCTTAGACTTTATGTACTAGTTTTCCTCTATATAAGAGCTTATGCTCCAAGATCAATACAATGTAGTTCTAATATTACTACCGTGTTTTTCTCTCCTCTCTACTAGTTCCGTTTATTACTTCCGCATTGCTCATATTCTGACATGGTATCAGAGCATGTTCTATCCTAGGTTGTAGAAGAAATCAAATCAAGTTACAGAAGAAAAAAAACACAACTGCAGCAGAAGAAAAACAAGCTGCCCAGAAATCTGTTTTTCTATCCAACCCAGAACCAAACAAAACCTACATACCTGTAAAGAACAGCTGAAAACGAGACAAACCCAGAAGTTCGGAAGCCAACTGACCAGACACGCGCCCACACGCGCCACCAGACGCCGCCAGGCGCCGTCCCACGCGCCCACGCGCCGGTGCGTGTGGTGTCCTACGAGTTTTTTTTGGCGAAGTTGCAGAAGGAGCTCTTGTTCGTCTTGTTATCTAGATTCCAACCGTGGTAACACTTTTCAGTTTCGTGAAGATTTATTTTCTGATATATAATTGTATGCATATTTGCATATATATATATATATATATATAGGGGGCTACTCCAATACAAACCTCCTTAAAATACAAACCTACAAACCAAGCATAATCTAATATTTCAAGCTAATCTAATGACCAAACTAGGGGTACCCCAATACAAAAAACGTTTAAAATACTTGGCTCTATCCAACAAAAAAAATAAAAAAATAAAAAAAAATAAAAAAATTCACTGTTCACGTGATGACGTGGCAGTGGATTTCACTGGTTAACGGTGCTTCGCACCTTCTTGTACGGTGCTTCGCGCCTTTATCATTCTAAAGTTGTAAGGAATGGCAATCAATGGTAAAGGCAATAGACGATTGACGGGTGTGTCGAGAGCCTTCGGCCCTCATGACTACCTAACTCATCCGTTTACTGTCTTAAATGCTTCGCATTTCCACGGCAAGTTTTTTTTTTTTTTTTTGTTGGATAGAGCCAATTATTTTAAGCAACTTTTGTGAAGGTACCCTTGGCGGGAACCTTAGAATAAATGAAATATAATTAATTTAGTGTTGGTTTGTAGGTTCTCATTTTAAGAATGGTTTGTATTTGAGCACTTGCCTATATATATATAACTTGTGCAGAAAATACTCCCTTTATTATTGATCTGTGTTGTAACTATACCACTGGCTTGTATGCATATTTGGGTAGTTAAGATTTAACGAGGAGAAGGGGGAATTATTATTGGAATAATTGTTATTTGAATATTTTATAATGACGGATACCGGCGACTCCGCAATTTCAAGCCAAAATACTGCTATGTAGCAGTAAATCGGGGTTTCATAGTACTCCATTCGTAAGTCCTAAATTCAATGGAAAAAATTTTCTGGAGTGGTCCAAAGCTTGTACAATGGCACTAAAATCTCATAAAATGATGAAATACATCAATGGGAAAGCTAAACAACCTTTGGGAGAAGATCATACTTTCGATGATTGGGATTCTGAAAATGCCATGGTGTGTTCAAGGTTATCTAACTCTATGGAGGTAGATATTCGAAAAAGCTATATCTTCATTGATACCGCTGAAGATGTGTGGAATTCTCTCACTCGGACTTATTCCTTCTCCGGGAATGTAGCCAAGCGGTTTGAGGTGAAGCGAAAGATGTGGGCATTGATCCAAGGAAGCTGCACACTAGCTCAGTATTATTCTGAGCTAACATCATTATGGAGTGAATTGGGACACTACACTATATTTGAGTGTAAAACTGCTGAAGATCAAAAAAAATATCAGAAGATGGTCACTGAAGAAAAAGTGATGAAATTTCTTGATGGATTGTTGAGTATGATTCAATTAAAAATCAACTTTTCGGACAAGTTCCATTTCCTACTGTGGAAGAGGCCTATGGTCGTGTCAGGCTAGAGGAAAGCCGAAAGCAAAGTATGACCCCAATGGTCCCTTCTGATCGATCCGCACTCTTAACTAAAGGTGTCCAGCAATCAGAACCAGAACAACCAGAGCATGTGTCAATAGCTGTAATTGGAGAAAGATATATTCAATGTGACTACTGCAAAAAATTAGGCCACACTCGTGAGACATGTTTTATTCTGCACCCTCATCTCAGAATTCGAGGACGAGGTGGACGTGGCCGAGGTGGTTACCGTGGTGTCTCATCTGGCAGAGGCATAAGTAGGGGTTCCTTTAATGCTCATCATACTACTTCAGAATACGAGCCTGACTCTACAACAGGGACGATGATTGCTTCAGAGCTCAACGCCTTCCGCCAATTCATGTCACAAATCAAGACCCCTTCTCCTACAGCTAATTCTGCTCATGTAGGTATATCCTGCCATCTTACTTCCGATAAATATCCAACATCTTGGATCATTGATTCAGGAGCATCAGCACATATGACTGGAGATTCTAGTATTCTGGAATCATATCATGACCAAACAGGCAATATACGTGTTGCTAATGGAGATCTTGCACCTATTCATGGACAGGGCACCTCTCTTTGTCTTTCATCATCATTACCATTATCAAATGTTTTGCATGTTCCTTCTTTATCTGCAAATTTACTATCTATCCACAGTATTACTAACAACCTCAATTGTTCAGTAACCTTTTTTTCTTCCCACTGTGTATTTCAGGATCTAATGACAGGCAAGGTCCTTGGCAGTGGTAAAGTGGTCGATGGTCTCTATGTTATGGAAGGAAATTCTGTATCTCCTTCAAATTATCAGGTGTCATCTAATTCTGTTTCTGAATCCTTGTATCAATGGCGTAGACTGTTAGGTCATCCATCCTTTGGTGTTTTAACACATCTATTTCCCGCTTTAGTAAAACACTGTAATAAGGAAGATTTTTTCTGTGAACCATGTGAATTGGCTAAACATAGAAGATCAACTTATCCGCCCAGAAATAAAAGAAGTTCTACCTTGTTTTCTATTATTCATACTGATGTTTGGGGTCCATTTAGAAATCCTACACATGATGGGTATAGGTGGTTTGTTGTCTTTGTTGATTGTTATTCTCGACTAACTTGGGTTTATCTTCTGAAACAAAAAAATGAAGTTTTCGGGTGTTTTAAATCTTTTCATCACATGTTACAAACACAGTTTAATGCCTCTGTTAAAATCCTTCGAAGTGATAATGGTACTGAATATGGAGGTCCATTTACATCTTATTTGGACACATGTGGTATTATTCATCAAACTACGTGTGTTAAATCTTCTCAACAAAATGGGGTAGCCGAAAGAAAAATTGGCCACTTAACACAGGTTGCATGGTCTCTTATGTTAACCATGCATGTTCCTAAATATCTTTGGGAGAGGCAGTCATGACTGCTGCTTATCTTATCAACCGTCTTCCTACCAAGGTTCTAAAATTCAAAACACCGTTGTCATGTGTTCCTGCACCCTCTTCTCATCCACTTCCTCTTCGGGTATTTGGGAGCGTATGTTTTGCTCATAATCATGTACCCTCTCGAGATAAGCTTGATTCTCGGCCCCTTAGATGTGTTTTTATTGGATATTCCCCCACTCAGAAAGGGTATAAATGTTACCATCCTCCCTCACGTCGGATATTTGTCAGTTACGACTTACGATGTAACTTTCTGGGAGTCCATTTCTTACTTCTCTCCTGGCTCCTCCTCTTTGCTTCAGGGGGAGATAAACAGACATAGTCTTGATAATGAAACAAATGAGTCAGATCACAGTCTCCTTGATAGTGAATCACTTCCGTTCATGAATATACCTATTCCAAACATTAGCTCAAAATCGTTGCCTACGAATAATGAGTCGGATGATTTAAATAGGTTTGGCATACCAGATTTGATTACATACTCTAGACGAAGAAATGATGATATCACCACTTTACCACATCCAGAGACCTCTGACCTCGAATCAGATCCTGCAGATCCTACAGCTCCTATAACTGAGCCCGATAATGGTAGTACTCTTGATCCCACTTTGGATCTTCCTATTGCTATAAGAAAGGGTGTACGTTCTTGCACTAACCATCCTATCTCAAACTTTGTAACTTACAATGCATTATCTCCATCTTCACTTGCTTTTTTGTCATCCTTGTCTAGTGTTTCTGTTCCGCATACTTGGCAGGATGCTTTATGTGATCCTAAATGGAAAGATGCTATGATAGAGGAAATGAATGCCTTGAAACATAATGGCACTTGGGAGTTAACTCATCTTCCCGCTGGAAGGAATGTAGTAGGATGCAGATGGGTATTCACTGTGAAACAGAAACCTAATGGGCTGATTGATAGGTACAAAGCGAGACTTGTAGCAAAAGGGTATACTCAAACTTACGGAATTGATTATCAGGAAACTTTTGCTCCAGTAGCAAAGATGGCCTCTATCTGAGTCTTGATATCATGTGCAGCAAATCTTGGATGGGAACTTCAGCAATTGGATGTAAAAAATGCAATCTTACATGGAGACCTGAAAGAAGAGGTTTACATGGATATTCCACCTGGTTTTTCTACAGCTGCGACCACTGGGAAAATATGCAAGCTAAAGAAGACTATTTATGGGTTAAAACAGTCTCCAAGGGACTGGTTTGGCAAATTTCAGGGAGCAATGATTAAATTTGACTACAAACAGAGCAACTCAGATAACACCATGTTCGTAAAAAGACGAGATGAAAAAATCACAGTGTTGATTGTTTATGTCGATGATATTGTGATCACCGGTAACGACACCTGTGAGATTGCTAATGTCAAACGCAAGCTTGCCTCTGGATTCGAGATGAAGGACTTAGGAAAACTACGGTATTTCCTTGGTATTGAGGTCTTTAGAAGTCCAGGTGGCATCTTCCTCTCACAACGGAAGTATACACTTGATCTTCTGAATGAAACAGGGATGTTGGGATGTAGACCTGCAGAATCTCCAATAGAAGCAAATCATAAACTTTGTGGAGATGCTGGTGAAATTGTCGAGAAATCTCAATATCAAAGGTTAGTTGGTCGACTAATCTACCTTGCACATACAAGGCCAGACATATCATATGCAGTGAGAATTGTTAGTAGGTATATGCATGATCCTCGTCAACCACATTTGGATGCAGTTTATATGATATTAAGGTATCTTAAGGCTGCTCCTGGAAAAGGAGTAATGTTTACTAAAAACAATCATCTCGGGGTTGAAAGCTATACAGATGCAGATTGGGCCGGATGTCAAGACGATAGACGATCTACTTCAGGATATTGCACATTTGTTGGTGGCAATTTGGTTACTTGGCGAAGCAAGAAACAACCTGTGGTTGCCTTATCTAGTGCTGAGGCAGAATATAGAGCTATGGCTAAAGGTGTACGTGAATTATTGTGGATAAGATTGTTCCTAGAAGAATTGGGACTTGCATCTACAAATCCAATGAAGCTACATTGTGATAACAAAGCCGCTATTGCCATTGCACATAATCCAGTTCAACATGATCGGACCAAACATATCGAAATTGATCGACACTTCATAAAAGAGAAGATCAATAATGATACCATTGGTATTCACTTTGTAAGATCGGAAGACCAGATAGCTGACATATTTACCAAAGGTTTAAATCAGAAGATGCTTCATCCTCTTATTGGCAAGTTGGGCATGAGTGATATATATGCATCAACTTGAGGGGAGTGTCAAATTGTCAACATAGTTGGGCTTCTATAGTCAGCATAGTTAGGCTTGGTTAGGCACCGTTTGTTGAATATATGTACCAGCATAAGACTTTGGTGTCCTGTAGTTCTCTATATATATGACCTAGAGCTCATGTAATAAACATAGTACTTATACAAATCCTTCTGTGATTACTTCTTCTCTCTACTTACATAAGTATATACAATTTGACATGGTATCAAAGCGGGAGTAGAGAGGAGGAGTATTTCAGTTGAAGCTTGTGGTTTTTCAAGGAAAACATTAGCTGCCCAGATTTATATTTTCAACCAAAAGCCCCAAAAAACATAACCCAAACCAAGATACGAACACCTACTAGTGTAGAGCTGTAAGGGGCAATTCACTGGTTGAATTCCAGCTTGTAAACACCACCATACACGCTGTCACGTGCCACCTGTATTATGGAGACCTTACAAGGCAGATCCGACCAGTCTTCTTAAGGGAAGACTGATTCATCTCCTCCAACCGATTCAATCCATTCAACGACCTTAAAATTTCAGTTGGTAGATATCATGATATCCCACCATTTTATTATGTTGCTGCAAATAAAATTGTTGGGGCTAGGACTCTACGTTCAGGTGATGTTCCTTGTCAAGGTGAGTTCATTCATCAAGAAAATCAAAGCAGCAGAAGTAGTTGTATTTTATACAACACAGTTCACTGCTATATCTTGCATTCATCAGCACCTTCTGTATTTTTTGACGGCCTAAAATATACTGTGTGATCGAAAATTCGATAACCGGTATCCCAAAAGACTCAATAAACTCAAGATCGGTCGATCCTAAAAATGGGTGTAGTTGGACGCTCAGATTAAGCTCAAGGGCTACTAGTGTCCACTCTTCAATCCCAAGATAGGTCTTTCATCCGAAGATGGGATTTCGAGTGAGGGGGCGTGTTAAATATCAAGATACTATGACATAAGCGCTTAGGTAGTAGCCACCAAGTTGTTAAAGAATGTTAAAGTCAAGCTCACCATGTTCACCAACCATGCTCACCAACCAATCTTAGACTTTATGTACTAGTTTTCCTCTATATAAGAGCTTATGCTCTCATGTAATGACAAGATCAATACAATGTAGTTCTAATATTACTACCGTGTTTTTCTCTCCTCTCTACTAGTTCCGTTTATTACTTCCGCATTGCTCATATTCTGACAAATATTATGTTTACAGTATAATTCGCTTTTTATTTAATTATAATCTTCTTTTAAGGATCTAACTCCAAGTATGTTTCTCGAGCTACAGAAGTTGATATGGATGAAACTAAAAGAAACAGAAGTGAATTTGCTGAAGGAAGCTTCAAGTGTAGCAGTACTGAGGCAGAGCCCTGTTCTAAAAACTTGTTTAATGGTAATGAATCTAGGTCTGATGTAAACTCAACTTCTACCACAGTGCCTGAGACCTATGAATGCCCTGAAGCAGAATTTTGTGATTTTGACAAGGATAAAGATGAAAGTTGTTTTTCTGTTGGTCAAATCTGGGCTTGTTATGATACAAATGATAGTATGCCTAGATTTTATGCGCAGATTAAGAAGGTCTGTTTACCTGGATTTAAGTTGCAATTTACTTGGCTTGAGGCTGCTGATCCACAAAATCAAGATGAAACTGATTGGATAAACAAGGGCTTTCCGGTGGGGTGTGGACAATTTGTTCGAGGAGAACTTAATGAAACTTCAAATCTTCTTACCTTCTCTCACCAGATTCGTTTTGTGAAAGGTCTTGGTAGAGGTTCTTATGTGATATATCCTAGAAAGGGGGAAATCTGGGCCCTCTTCAAGGACTGGGATGTTAAGAGGAGCTCTGACTCAGAAAGTCATAAACGTTATGCATTTAAAATTGTAGAGATTCTCTCAGATTTTAGAAATGATACTAGTGGAATAAAGGTTAGTTACTTGACAAAGTTGAAAGGGTTTGTGAGCCTGTTTGAACGAACAGCAGGGCCGACTGCAGAATTGTTGATACCGTCCAGGGACTTACTCAGATTTTCCCATCGAATTCCATCATTTAGAATGGCTGGTACAGAGAGAGAAGGTGTTCCACAAGGATCTTATGAACTTGATCCTGCTGCTCTTCCTACTGACCCTAGCGACTGCTGGCAACCTGAGGAGACTCGAAGCACGAACGTTCATGTAACGAAAAAAGTGATGTCCACAAATGGTTTTCAGAATGCAGGCAAACCAAAGATATTTGTAGAATTCCGAGGAATGGAATTTGCTAAAAAGCAGGAGGAAAAGCCTCAGCAATCTTTGAGGGGATCAAACAGCACTAAGAAGAGAAGTGCTCATGCAACTTCTAGTCCAGGTCAAAGTGAGGAGGGAACAGTCAAACATTCAGGAAATGATTTGGTTGCTCCGCTCCATGTAAAAGAAAAGCTTCATTTGGTCAAGGCAATGTGGAAATACATCAGGCCACATGCAAAAGTCCTATTGATTTAACAGAAAGTCCTGATGTTCGTTGCTCTTCATTCGGTGCCAAAGTTTCAGAAGAGGTCTTCTACGACTTCAATTTGGACAAGTCTGAGGGAAAGTTCCATCCAGGTCAGATATGGGCTTTGTACAGTCGGATGGATAAATTGCCCAACAATTATGGTCAAATTAAGAAGATTGAAACTTCACCACTCAAGTTTCATGTTGCGTTTCTTGAGCCATGCAAGTTTAAGCAGCCTGTTTATTGTGGAATGTTCAAGTTCCAAAATGGAAAGCCTAAAATCTTACTTCCAAGCTGCTTTTCTCATCTGATGAATGTTAAATTTACCAATATGACCAAGATCGAAATATATCCCAAGGGTGGAGAGATTTGGGCAATTTATAAGAATTGGAATTCTGATTTGTCATGTCCGGATTTTGAGAACTGTGAATTTGATGTAGTGCAAATTGTTGAAAATGACGAGTCCGCTACTAAAGTTTCATGTTTAGAACGCCTAAGAGGTTTCAAATCTGTCTTTAGGGCTCGAAGAGGACAAAAATCAAGTACAGGCATTTTGATGATTCCACGGGGTGATTTATTTAGATTCTCTCATCAGATTCTGCATGTCAGCTTACCAGGGAAAAAAATGGCTCTCTTAGAGGCTGTTGGGAGCTTGATTCTGCAGCATTTCCAAGCCATATGTTTCAAGAAAGGTAGGACTGGTAGACCTAATGGATAGCTGGATGGAGGTAACGTCTACAATACATCTTAGTATGTACTCCCTCCGTCCCTCCCAATTCTTTACAATTGGGTTGGGCACGGATATTAAGAAAGGAAAAAAAAATAAGTGGGAAGAGAAAGAAAGTGAGTGGAAAGTGGGTAAAATTGTGGGACCTGGTTGAAATTTGTAGGTCTGGTTGAAATTTCAGATGACAGAACTGATACTTATAAATGCTAGCAAACTAAATTTCTTTGTCAAACATCATATAGCAGGTCACACTGTGCTTGTGCTTGCTTAGTTGAATTGTTCCCTTCTCTTCTCTCACTTGAAGTATACAAATAGGTTTTCACTAGAATTTCTTGCCTATGAACACTCAGCTAAAGCAGTCGAAATTGAGTAAAGCTAAGAAGGCATACACAAAAATACACCCCAACCATAACAAGAAAATGAAATAAAATTAATTAACTAGTGAGAAAATGAAACTTGATTTAACTTGTTAATCTTTACACAAGTTTTTACGAGTCAAATGCTAAAGTTGAGTACGTACTCCTGTAGACTTATCAACAAAGTATAAAGCTTGTGACTTGTGTTCTGCGAAAGTTCCGCTTGGCACAGGGAAAATTATATGTAAAACTGTCAGTAAAATAGATCAACTAGAGCTTTATTATTCTAAAATCTGGTTTCAACTGAACTAATTAGCTGTAGCCGAGTTATTTAACAATTTGAAACTAATTGAGTCCGACTGGTAGAGCCGAGTAATTAATATATAAGAAACTGAATTGAGTATGATTTTTCTAGCTAGAAGCCCTTTTGGATCAGTTTTTTTCCTTGTTTTCATTGACTTGTAAATCAAAATTCGTTGTTATAAGTTATGATTCAGAGAAGTATCTAAGAAATACTTTTGGCAGCCTACATCAACTCGCAAGTCATGATTTAAGCGGCAGTCCCGGTTTTTCAAAAAACCAAATTGAGTACATTAGTTCAAAATAGGATCAGGTACAGCCTTTTTAACCCCTTTAGTTAACCTTGTGTAGCCCTGATTTTGCTCTAGTTTTTTCAAGAACAAATATGCAGTTTCTTTCATTTTTCTTCATCTACCTAGCTAGTTCCATATAGTACAATAATACAGGTGACTTTTACCTTGGGAGGAAAAATAAAGACACACGAGGAGGAAATACTTGAATGATGTAGAAAATGACAGCCGACTGACTTTTTCATGTGCCACTTGAACTTGGAAGAACATAAACCAATTAAGAAAACACAAATTGTCGAACAAATGTGCAATAAAAACCTACAGACATCACACAAGGAAAAAAAAAAACATAATTGTATCTAAACTGTGAAAAGAACAGGCGGAATGG
The DNA here is from genome assembly GCA_037693485.1 of Kitagawia praeruptora. Classification (NCBI taxonomy): domain Eukaryota; kingdom Viridiplantae; phylum Streptophyta; class Magnoliopsida; order Apiales; family Apiaceae; genus Kitagawia; species Kitagawia praeruptora. Next base: position 72,762,791 of record CM075347.1, read on the forward strand.
AATGTCTATCATCGATTCTAAATACCAGTTGTATATTTGCTAATTATGGCGCCGTCATGCATTTAAAGCTTGACTTCTTTATCAAAGATCCAGCTGATTCGTGCAGTGCCTGCTTCCTTGGCTCTTGATTGAGCTCGCTCTTGAAGTCTTCTGATTCTTGGAGCCAACCCACAAACATAGTCTTGAGCTTTCCGGCCTTCTCCAGATAATCCTGTTGTTAAATCTGCCACTTTCCACCTACCAACTAAAAATTCTAATATATCTGCATAGTCCTTAGCTGTGTAAACTTGAAGCCTCTGAGCAACAGCTGAGAAGTGGTCGAAGAGGTTTTCGTTTTTGCCATCATACATCAAATGGGCTGGCATGCTGATTTTTTTCTGCATCATGTCAGCTAAAGCCTGAATGGTTCCATCAGGGTCAACCTCAAATAGCTTCTCAACTATCTTGGTGTAAGCAGTTTCATGGCGTTTTTCATCAGAGGCAATCATACCACACAGCCGAGCCAGCTTTATATTTCCGTGCTCCTTTGCATGCCTGGCTGTGTTTCCGTGCGAAATAAAAGTTGCCCGCTCTTGAAATGATGTGAAGATGAATCCCAGATAGGGATTATTTTCTGTTTTCGGATTCTGGAAACACAGAAATTCAAGGTTGGAGATAGTTAGTAGTAGTACACAAAAAAAAATTGACATTAAAATATAAATGTAATAAAAGACATTTTATTAAGGCTTGAAGACATAGTGAGACCGCATGAGAGTATTATAAAACCTAGGTCCTACATAGATTGCTGTTAACAAATTTTCACTAAAAGATGCAAAAAACTATCAGAGAAGTAATATATTTTCCCTCATTTGTCAAACTTGAATCAAGTATACGATGCAAGAAAAAAATCTAAATATGTGGCAAGAACTCTAACCATTCCTGTTCCAATCAGATACTGAATTGTCTTCTCAATTTGCTTCATATCTACTCGTCCCGATAGGTAAAGATACTTATTAAGAAGATCACCGTGCCTGTTCTCCTCAGCAGTCCAAGTCCTTGTCCAAATTGCCCAAGGTGTAGCGCTTGCCCCTGTTTCATCTCTAACACCATCCAGAGTATTAATCATTGTTTGATATGTTGGAAGAGCTTCTTCTGTGATCATGTCTCCAACCAATACAACAAAGTAGTCATCTGGAAGTGCCTTTGCCCTCTCGCGAAGTTCCTTGACTTGATCATCAAACCCATCAGATGCTGGATCTGGCAAAAAATCCTGTGGTTGCCAACAGGTCTCTACTGGTTTTAGGTGAATCAGTATGTTCTGCTCAGCCCAAGGCTCCAAAGATTTGAATATCTCAATCTTGTCCTGAGGCATAGAGTGTTTCACCTGGGAAGGTATTTCTCTAGGAGGGCTAAATGGCTTCTTCACAGAAACTCTGTACACGTAAGGAACATGTGTCACTTACCACGAAACAGGAAATCACCAAATCCATGTAAAAAGGGAGATAGCCAGGCTCAAAGAGTCTTATTATTTGTAATGGTCCAAAAAGACCTCAAGTACATAAGCTTAAATGTTAATATTATGATATAAGATCACAGTAAGAGTTAAATACAGAGACACTCATCATGTTTTTACAACCATTATCATAATAATATCTGATTAGGTATAAACTCTGACTCGATCATCAATCAAAAGAATTTTAACAGAAACTAGCTAGTCCCTGTGACTCCAGATAGTGGGGGTCAAAAAGTTCAATTCATATTTCTGTTGTGCAAAGCAATTTTTGATATTTTCTGTTGTCAAAAGCGATAATTCAGATGAGAAAGCAGAAGAGGTGAAGTAGCTGAAATGTAGTTGCAACCAATATATTTTCTGTGAGAAGCATCAGAAGTGAGGAAAAACACAGGGAAACTAGTTGAATATATGTTTCCTAGCTCGGTAGATCCTTACAAAGAAACATGTATTAACAAAGGCATTCTAATATTTACCAAACCATTGACGAAAATGAGCAGAAAAGGACCAAGTTTGAAAAGGCACTTCTGCTACAACTCTAGTAATATAACCTCAGTTTCAAACCAAAAAGAAAAGGGAAAGAAAATATTACATCAAATTTTGAAAAGGTAGAAAAGTTTGATGCATACTTTCCTAAAACAAAAGGGAAATGACCGAATGCACTAACTTTTATTTCATTTATTGTCTCCATAATTTTTTACGGTTAAATAAAATTGTAAAATAATGTTTACAAATATAGTGGTCCATTTGAGTTGCATTTTACTGCTGTTGGTTCATCTTGCAGCATATAGTACTTTCATGAAATTTAGTCAGAGCATATAGTACTTTTATGAAATTTAGTCAGTCAGTAGTTTAGTGGAAAGATAGTACAAGTAAAATAAAAGACAGTATTTCTGAATTCAAATATGAATTGTTTGATGTATGATTTTGTTCATGCAAAAATACATATGAAGGTGAAACAAAGAAAGCATGTTCATTCCCACCAAATCACATAGATCCCTGAAAATTCAATTAATAAAACCCCCGCAATATATTAGCATAGAATTGAAGAGCATTTTAACATCCTGTGTAAATCAGTAAATGTATTCCCAACAATGAATACAGAAATCAGACATATTTACAAGACTATAACATATATTAAGAGAGAGAGAGAGAGAGAGAGGAGAGCGAGAGAGAGCGAGAGAGAGAGGGGGGGGGAGGGAGAGCGAGAGAGAGAGAGAGCGAGAGAGAGAGGAGAGGGAGAGAGAGAGCGAGAGGGAGGGAGAGGGCGGGAGAGAGAGAGGGAGAGGGAGGGGGAGAGAGAGAGAGAGAGATATGTTACCTGGAATCAGAGTGTAGAGTGGAAGCCATGGAAACCTTAAAGTTTCTGGAACCGGGAATTTGAGGCAGAGCAAAAGCAGGGTATTTCTGACATTGAATAACATGATTTAACATGAGACCCATTTTTTCAATTACAGTCTTTGTGTCACCTCTAGATGCAACTTGAACTGCTTTGTGAGTCTGTGAGGATGAGATGAAGTACTACAAACGGTGGGACTGAGCATGCATATATACACCCACAAGCACATTGTTATACTCCTATGTCATACCAGCAAACTGCCCACTGTTTCGGTACGAAAAAACAAAAACAAGAAAACTCTACAGCTTTCGGCAAAGTTTATAAATAGTTACTTAGCAAAAAAAAAAAAAAGTTTATAAATAGTATCTAACTATTATTTTCCAGATATTAATCTCAACAAATACAAAGCCTATACTTTCAACCGCAACTCTATACTGTTTGTAATTAACAGTGTTCTGCTAATTCTCAAAAAAAAAAAAAAAACAGTGTTCTGCTTTTGTATATAAATAAACAAAGATTGGCTTATAGCCGGGCTAAACACACGGTATTTTTTAAAAAAATATTTTACAAAAGTAATAATATATAATAATAATGGTAAATTAAATAAATCATGTAATTATATATTTATAATCAAATAATAAAATTGTGAAATAAATAATATAAATTAATAAAATGTTACTTTTATATGTTACAACAATAATTAATTCAATTAGATATTTTATTGTATAGATTATGCGATAATTTACATTAATGAAGTTACCAAAATTAAAAGATTAATTCAATTTTCTATTATGAGCTTAACATAAATATAAATGACATTTAAATTTACATGTTGACTTTCTATATTTAAAAATGGGTCTATGTAGATCTACATGGATATTATACGAACCAAAAAATGGATACTAACCTTAGGATAGTCTATAGATCCAAACCTGAGGTATGAGAACAATTTATAATATATAGATTTACACGTTGACTTTCTGTATTTAAAAAGTGGGTCAAATATATAGATCGATGTTATAAAAACCAAAAAATGAATACTAAACTTAAAAGTGGATAATACATGATCAAAATAAAACTAAAAATATTAACTAAATCACAATATGAATACTAAACCTCAGTTATGGGTTATGCAGCAACTTACAATTAACTGTTTTTTCTGTAAACCTCTTTTCTCTATTTTTGGGTTTATTCAATTTTTCCAAATTTACCTCTTTTTACTCTTACCATCTAAGACATTTCATATTTTTTTAGAAATTTTTTATTTTCAAAATACACGTCCAATCATAATCAACTACAGTAAAACCTCGTTAAATTAATAATTGATAAATTAATAATCTCTTTAAGTTAATAATTTTTTCCGATCCCAATTTGGGCTAGTTAAAAAATTGATCAATTTAGATAAGATAATAAGATAATAATTTTTTTGAAAAAATTTATATAAACATATGATTCCAATAATATTATAAATTAATAATTTTTTTATAATCATAAAAAAATTAGTATCATACTTTTGTAAAACTAGCATTTTGCCCGTACTTCGTACACGACATCTTATTTAATTTAAAAATGATAATACCAAAAATTTAACAAATTTGATTGATTTCTTAAAACATCTTATTTAATTTAAATTGACAATACCAAAAATTTAACAAATTTGATTGATTTCTTAAAAAGATATTGTATGCAATTATATAAATAATCAATTTTTAGAAAGATATTATATACAATTATATAAGTATTTAATAAAATAATGATATGCTAAAACTTATATAAAAAAGTAGCATACAATTCTATTTTAACAATGTTGAAAATTTATTTAATCCATCAAAATATGCAATAAAAGTATTAAATATTTTTACAAATATTGTTCTCTAATTGAAAACAATAATAAATTGTCTTCATTATTTAAATGCGGAAATTATAATTCCTTCACCCCCAATGGATCCAAAACATTAAATGGCTCCAAAACATTAAATGACTCCAAAACATTAAACCTCATATAATATCAAGAACATATTATCTTAACTATGAGACCTCATAGTTAATATAATATGTAAATGTTGCAGAACAATGAGACCACATTTCAAGCAAATTTTAATTTTTTTTGTTAATTTTTTTTTATGAATGGATAGAGGGTAGAATTATAAGACTTTTATGTGAAGATGCCCCTAGCGGGGCCCATTAAAATAGCTTGAAATGTAGTGAATATGTGTGTTCTCACTGTTCTCATTTTAATTTTTTTATGAATGGATAGAGGGTAGAATTATAAGATTTTTTTGTGAAAATGCCCCTAGCGGGGCCCTTTAAAATAGCTTGAAATGTAGTGAATATGTGTGTTCTCACTGTTCTCATTCTCACCAGAGCGTGACCATTAAACTGTATTAGTAAATTCATGTATGAAAATACAGTGTATATATAGATATTATTAATCTAGATTCTTTTATTAAAAATAAGTAAATTATACAATTAAATAAGCAAGCCAAAATATCAGATAAATATTCTAGTAGATTTATAGTTTATGTTCAAATTAAGGTATTTCACCATGGCTCTCGTTTTCTGAAATTGTTGAATTTTTATTTTATTGACTTCATTATATTAAAAGTATGTTCTTATTGAAACGAATATAATAATTGGAATTTGAATATATTTTTAAACTACTTATTTTGATGGGTTGTTAATTTTTTTGTGATCAACTTAGAGGGGTAACCAAAAATAAAATTAATGGGAATACATAAACCCATTACCCACGTTATGATAAACAATACCTATAAAATGGAAGTTGCTTATGTGGTTCAGACTTGTTAATTACTTCAATACTTCATTAGCTTGATCATCATGTGGATCATCTTTCTTTTTATCACTTATGTTGCTGCTATGTAGTCTATCTATAACTAACATCTTTCTTTTTATCACTTATGTTGTTGCTATGTAGTCTATCTGTAACTAAACATCTCTCTGCTTGTAATCTATATTTATAAATGCAAACTTCTTCTTGTATTGTATTTTGTTTTCAATATTTAAAATTATGTAGTTGGAGGAGAAGAGAAAGGCTGGAGGTGCAATCGTAGTACTACAACATTACTTAAAATAAGTACAATATCATAATAGAATTTTTTGTTCCAATCTAAATTGGGTCGCTCCAAATGCTGTGTAATGACAAAAAGGGGCATTAATTAAAGAAATAAAGAAGATTAAAAAATGAAGGATAATACTGTTTACCAAAAACACAGGTCACCGCAAGAAGCTCACTTATTCACTTTTATCTTCAAATAATGTATGATTACAAATTATAACAATCACATTTTCCACTACCTATTCTCTCTCAAAAAGCCAACTAAACTGAAAAAGGGAAAAGTTAGTTCTTTTATATTTTAATATGGAGCTCAAGTGAAAGTGCTAAATATGAGATCATATATGAATTGAAATTGAACGCGAGTAAAGAAGATATTTAGAGCATAAATAAGAGCAATGTTGCCTGACCCAGAGGGTGAGGCTTGTCACGTGGGTATTAGCTTCTAAGTATGCTATTCCATAGTCCTTTCGGAGACATCCGATAATAAGTATGCTATTCCATAAGACCTTCTGGTACGTAGCATGTCTACCCCATGAACCTTAAGTTGAACAAATCCATAAAGAACATAAACTTGCTTGAAAACAAAATAATGTCTATAAGTGTAACATGGTCTGTACTATGTCAATGTTATTAACTGGTAATCTTTCCAACTACCTTTGTCATTATGACATGTAAAATCGAAAATTGAAAGGCCAAGCAAATATTTTAAAGGTACCTTTCTGGTGTCCTGTATATTATTATAACATCGGATAATTCATTAAAACTTTAATTCTTAAATTCCAAACCAAAATCAAAACCAAACAAATATTATCCTGTCTAATTTTTAATACTGTGAAATCTATAAAAACTTAACTCTTATGGTCAAACTAAAAACCGGAATCAAACATATATGACCCGTACGGAGGTCTAGTACACATACCTTAACCCTACTTCAAGGGGTTGAGATGTTAATTTGGTGAAAAACTCAACTTTCAAATCTGAAAAGTGCAAACATGCGTCAAAATCCAGCAGCGTGAAGATTTGAGCGGCTTGGACTTGAAGGTGAAAAATGACAAAGATAGATTTGAGTAATGACAAAAAGGAGAATCAAAGAAATAAAGAAAGAAAAAAAAATAAAGGATAATAGTAGAGGTTTAGATTTGGGTCTATCCAATTGGGTTACTCCAAATGTTGTGTAATGACAAAAAATAGTATATGTTTAGATTTGGGTCGATCCAATCTAAATTGGGTCGCTCCAAATGCTGTGTAATGGTAAAAAGGGGCATCAAAGAAATAAAGAAGATTAAGAAAATGAAAGATAATAGTATCGTTGACGGAATTCGAACCTTGAAATTTTAGTAAATAAATTTAATCATGTAACATATTTAATCATTAGATCTAACAGTTCTAATTTTAACTAAAAATCTAACGGATATTATTCGTTGTATAAGAATTTTTATTATATTTTGTTAGTGGTTAGAAGATATGATATCATATTTTTGGGTATATATTAATTATTGCAATATTATGTTTTAAATTAAAAGTCAACGTGTTTTAATTAGAGAGAAAAAAATTATTGATTGGAAGATATGATATTTTAGGTATTTATTAAAGGTAATATCATTAATTATAAGTAAACATCTTTTAATTGAAAAAGGCAATCAGCTAATTATCATTAATTATATTATTAATAAAAAATGAAGGATAGTAGTAGAGGTTTAGATTTGGGTTGATCCAATTGGATTGCTCCAAATGCTAATTAGAGAGAAAAAAATTATTGATTGGAAGATATGATATTTTAGGTATTTATAAAAGGTAATATCATATAAATTATAAGTAAACATCTTTTAATGAAAAAGGCAATCGGCTAATTATCATTAATTATATTATTAATAAAAAATGAAGGATAATAGTAGAGGTTTAGATCCCTTCGTTTCTCCTTTATATAAGTACATAATAGTTCTAATTTTAAACAAAAAATCTAACGGATATTATTCGTTGTATACGAATTTTTATTGTATTTATTTAGTGATATTTCATTTTCACTATTAGTAAAATTTAAAATGCAATTGAGTTGTATATTTAGTTTTCTCGATTAGTAAAAATTTAAAATGCAATTTAGAGAAATTGATAATTTTAATATGTTTTACTTGAAAACAGAAATTGATTAGTTATTAGGAGAAATTTTATTTATAATTAAGTAAGGGTAATTAAGTAACAATAGGTACCGACCGACCGACCAACCAACCGACCGGCACCATATAATTGGAAAAATATAGATTTTAGCTAAAGGAAATAGAAAATGTAGCGTTTTTTTTAAAGAAAATTGATTATTTTAATATTTTTACTTGAAAAAGAAAATTGATTAATTATTGGGAAATTGTTTATTTATAATTAAGTAAGGGCGTAATTTAATTGGAAAAATAGAGATTTTAGCTAAAGAAAATAGAAAAGGTAATGTATTTTAGAAGGAAATTGATTATTTTAATATGTTTTACTTGAAAACAGAAATTGATTAGTTATTAGGAGAAATTTTATTTATAATTAAGTAAGGGTAATAAAGTAAAAAAATAGCCGATCAACCAACAAACCGACCGACCAAACTTTCAATGTTTTAAAATGAAATTTTAAAGGTAAGGATATTGAAATTGTATATTTAGTTTCCTCGATTAGTAAAAATTTAAAATGCAATTTAAATATTTACTTTATTTCATTAGTAATGATTTTATAGGTAAAAAATAATGAAACTATATATTTAGTTTCCTCTATTAGTAAAGTTTTAAAATGCAATTGAGATTTTTTTTAATCATTGGAATTATTAATTCAAAAATTTGAGAAAATTAAAAAAATAGAACCCAGCTATCTGATGCACGGATTTTTTTTAATATTATATGAAATTTTCATTAATTTAAGTTAATTTTTTTAAAATATAAATTTGGGAGGCTTAAATTTTTATATGAGATGATTTGATAATAATTATATAAATGTTATCCGTGATATTTCTAGAAAATGAGGGATTTTTGTTAAAAAAAATATAGAAAAAATGATAGGTTTTACTTGAAAAAGGTAATCGGCTAATTATTAGTATTTATATAATTATTATTTTATTTCATTAAATAGAAGATGATATGTTTTAGATAAAAAAAGATAATCGCTTAATTATTAATATTATAATATTATTAGTTTATTGTATTAAACGGAACCATCCGTGATATAATCGGAAAAAGAGATATTTTAGTTTTTAAAAATAGAAAGGTAACTCGAAAATTAAAAAGATGACATAATTTATGTGAAAAAGGTAATTGATTAGTTTATAGTAATTATAATTTAATTATGTTATTTTACTAAATAAAATTGCTCATAGTTTTTAGAAAATGAGAAATTAATGTTGCCCATGAAATTTCTAGAAAAAAAGGGAATTTAATTAGAAAAAATATAAAAGATGATACGTTTTTGTTGAAAAGGTAATCAATAAATTATTAGTACTATAATATTATTATTTTATTTTTATTAAATAGAATCGCCCCGTGATATGATTGGAAAAAGTGAGATTTTCGTAAGAGAAACGAAAAGGTAACGTGTTTGAAAAAGGTAACCGTACATGATACAATTGGAAAAAGAGAGATTTTAGTTAGAGAAAAGGTAAAGTATTTTGGCTCAAAAAGGTAATTGATTAGTTAATACTAATATAATATAATTATGTTATTTTATTAAACAAAATTGATCGTAGTTTTTAAAAAATGAGAAATTTTAGTTAGATAAAATGTAAAAGATATTGTATTTTACCTAAGAAGGAAATTATTTAGTTATTGAAAAATAGAAAAGGTAATATGTTTAACCTGAAAAAGGAAATTGATTAATAAAGGAGAAATTTTAGTTAGATAAAATATAAAAAATATTGTATTTTACCTGAAAAGGAAATTATTTAGTTTTTGAAAAATAGAAAATATAATATGTTTAACCTGAAAAAGGAAATTAATTAGTTAGTAGGATGGAAATTTTAGTTAGATAAAATATAAAAGATATTGAATTTACATGAAAAAAGAAATTATTTATTTATTGAAAAATAGAGAAGATAATATGTTTAACCTGAAAAAAGAAATTAATTAGTTAGTATGATGGATTTTATTTGAGTAAGGGTAAATAAGTAAAATCAATAAGTACCGTACCGACCGATCGACCAAACTTTTAATGTTTCAGCTTTTATAATATAGTATAGATTTTATTAGTGGTTAGAAGATATGATGTCATATTTTTGGGTATGTATTAATTATTGCAATATTATGTTTTAAATTAAAAGTCAACGTGTTTTAATTAGAGAGAAGAAATTATTGATTGAAAGATATGATATTTTAGGTATTTATAAAAATTTGAACCTTGAAATTTTAGTAAATAAATTTAATCATGTAATATATTTAATTATTAGATCTAACAATTCTAATTTTTAACTAAAAATCTAACTGATATTATTAGTTGTATACAAATTTTTATTACATTTTTTTAGTGGTTAGAAGATATGATGTCATATTTTTTGGTATGCATTTAATGCATTTAGTAAATAAAGTAAATAAATTTAATCATGTAATATATTAAATCATTAGATCTAACAGTTCTAATTTTTAACTAAAAATCTAATGGATGTTATTCGTTGTATAGAAATTTTTATTATATTTTGTTAGTGGTTAGAAGATATGATGCCATATTTTTGGGTATGTATTAATTATTGCAATATTATGTTTTAAATTAAAAGTCAACTTGTTTTAATTAGAGAGAAAAAAATTATTGATTGGAAGATATGATATTTTAGGTATTTATAAAGGTAATATCATCAATTATAAGTAAACATCTTTTAATTGAAAAGGTAATAAGCTAATTATCATTAATTATATTATTAATAAAAAATGAAGGATAATAGTAGACGTTTAGATTTGGGTTGATCCAATTGGATCGCTCCAAATGTTGATTAGAGAGAAAAAAATTATTGATTGGAAGATATGATATTTTAGGTATTTATAAAAGGTAATATCATATAAATTATAAGTAAACATCTTTTAATTGAAAAAGGCAATCGGCTAATTATCATTAATTATATTATTAATAAAAAAATGAAAGATAATAGTAGAGGTTTAGATTTGGGTCAATCCAATTGGGTCGATCCAAATGTTGTGTAATGATAAAAAATAGTATAGATTTAGATTTGGGTCGCTCCAATCTAAATTGGGTCGCTCCAAATGATGTGTAATGACAAAAAGGTACATCAAAGAAGTAAAGAAGATTAAAAAAGTAAAGGATAAAAGCAGTAATTTTCCTGTGTAATGACAAAAAAGGGCATCAAAGAAATAAAGAAGATTAAAAAAATGAGGGATAAAAGCAGTAATTTTCAAAATGCAATACTAGCAGACATTAAGAATATATTGATATTGATATTGATATGATTCTAGGTTTTTCAAAATTTGAATCTATAAGAAACTAATTCTTAGCCCTCTTTGTTGTATCCAAAAGGTCGAATGTGTTGTTTTCGTAAAGCATTAAAAAGTTCTAAATCATTGTTTTTTATTTATTGAGTGCTTCTTTACCATTCCAAAAATGTTGTTTTATCTTTGATATCATCTAAATATATATGAATCTTTACTTTAAATCTCACTAGTAATCATTGAATTTGTAAAACAATGTATATTAAATTAATTGAATTAAGTATAAAACATAAATTATACAATTTATTCTATTTAAATGTATATAATTAGAAATTAATTTTTTTAATCTCTATAAATTAATTTATAGAGGTTTTATTGTAAATATTTCCCGTCGAATATAAAAATGCTTTCAAAATTCTAGCATTTTTTATTTTTGTAGGCTAAATTATTCTTTCAGATGATTCTATCATGTATGCTTTTTACGTCATAAATTTATACAAAATATTATTTATATTTTAATATTTTAAAGTAACCACTAATCGAGTAAATTTTAATATATTATAAAATTGCTTTAGCATTTATTTACACTTCGTAATAGCTAGAACAATCTAGCAACAACACTAAAAAACATAGAAACGTAATTGAATTCTTATTACACTTCGTTATTTTTATTCTTCTCGGTGGGTCTTAAAATTTAGATGAATTACATGATATGAGAGTTATCATCTCCAATTGTTTCACAATTTATTATGAATATAAAGCAAATTAATGCTCTAAAAAATGACTTGGTGATTCACTCTTGAATTTTCGAGTGAGAAAGATATTTGAATATATTTTTTTTTGAGGAAAAAGATATTTGTAATATAAAGAACTGGATCTTGTTTTAACATCATACAATAATATTTTTCAAAATATGTAGATCAACAACAGATTAACAACAAAAATTAGTATATATAATTAGTGTTATATTTGTGTTAGGCATTCATCTATAAAATGTTACTCCCTCCGTCTCTTAAAACATTTCATGTTTACTATTTTGGGACATTCAAAATATTTTTCCCCTTTCTATTTTAAGCAATATAAAACAATATTCAATACCCACTACTCCACACACTACTCCTTAAAAACAATATTTAATACCCACTACTCCATCCACTACTCCTTAAAAACAATATTTAATAACCACTATTTCTAGGGATGGCAGAAAAACCCGACCCGATGGATACCCGATCCGATCCGATCCGTTTGGGTCTACCCGAACCCGATTTTTTGGATTTGGATTTGGATTTGGATCTTATTTTTGGACCCGAAAAACTTTGGATCTGGATCTGGATCTCAGTGGATCCGATCCGAGACCCGACCCGATACCCGATCCGGACCCGATCCGTCATTTATGTATCATATTATCATGGACTATCATATTTATGTATTCTTGGGCATTAGATTCGTGTTCCTTTAATTTCTATTAAGCTTTCTGTAAACTTTTTATGATTTTATCAACTGTTTTTTTCATTGTGTGGTGAGTTTAAAGTAATTCGGGTCTCGGGTCTCGGGCCTCGGGTAAAATCCAATATAATTTCGGGTTTCGGGTAAAATCCGATCCGATCCGAAATTCGTTGGATCGGATTTGGATCTCAAATTTCGGGTTTTTTTCGGGTTCGGATCGGGTTCGGGTCTTGTCAAAAAAATCGGATTTGGATTTGGATATTGAAAAACCCGGTCCGATCCGACCCGTTGCCATCCCTAACTATTTCACCCACTATTCTTTAAAAATAATATTCAATACCCACTACTACCCCCACTATTCTTTAAAAACTATATTCAATATCCACTACTCCTTAAAAACAATATTCAATACCCACTACTCCATTAAAAAACAATACTCCCTCCGTCTCTTAAAACTTTTCCTGTTTACTCTATCGGGACATTCAAAATACTTTTCCCCTTTCTATTTTAAGTCTTATAAAACAATATTTAACACCCACTACTTCACCCACTACTCCTTAAAAACAATATTCAATACCCACTACTCCACCCACTACTCTTTAAAAATAATATTCAATTCCCACTACTCCACCCACTACTCCTTAAAAACAATATTTAATACCCACTATCCCATAAAAAATAATATTCAATACCCACTACTACTTAACAATAATATTCAATACCTTTTTTCTTAAAACCCGTGTTTTGAAGGAAAGGAGAAACGTTTAAAGGCACGGAGGGAGTATTCATTTCCCATTATCTTAAAACCCGTGTTTTTAGTCAAACGAGCAACGTTTAAAGAGACGGAGGGAGTAATATAATTAATGTGAGTATATTTTTTTAACATTTGTTTGGAATAAGTTGTAATTCTAGTACTATATAAAATTTGTTTAAACTTAAAACGGGTTAAATATCAAATTGTTCGGGGCATGTATCATTATCTTGATTCTTATTTTGGTGGTATCAACAGGATAACTATAATGATGAATAATGACACATCCTTAGTTTAAAAATGTTGACATGATGGGTTTCGTGTTGACTTATATGTGTACTAAGGTTTTCGTAGGTGAATTCTTACATAATCTAACATGGTAATCCACCTGGCAGTTGAGTCAATTAAGGGATTTATATAAAACATTTGAGGAAAAATTAGGGTTTTCATAATTGAGACGATTGAGGCTTTACGTTCGAGCTAGGATATCTTAAGAACTGATGTTTAATTGAACATTAATGTGCATGTGACTTGGAACTAGTCACGAATTGCAAAAAAATGAAGGTATGAAAGTTCATCTTTCACTCGTGATGTGTAAAATGTGTCATATTTGTTTCATTTCTCGAACTTGTATGCAAATGGTGTTGCTTATATTTGTTTGTTTGCTCAATTTATAGTATATCTTCTTCTAATGTTATTCTATATGTTCACTACCGTGATGATTTCACATTTGCTCAAAAAATGATACTCCCTCCGTCCCACCAGATAGTATACATTGGGGGACGGGGTGTGGCACGCATTTTAAGGTGCATTTTAAGGATAGTTCCATAACTTATTTTTTCAATTTTCTTTTTTTATATAAAAATAGGTATGTAATATTTTTATACAGAAAAAGAAAATTTTAAAAATAAGTTATGAAACTATACTTTATAGGAGTCTTAAAATGCGTGTCAAGCAGTGAAAAAAAACTGTATAGAATCTGATGGGACAGAGGGAGTATACGTTAGTGGTAGAGAAGAGATTCGTGATTTTGATATTGATTTTTTTTTCTTTCGTGATTTTGAAGAGTTTGCTAAAAAGTTTGGGTATGATTCGAACTGTATTGTCTGCTATAAAACTAATGGACATGACTTTAGTAATGACTTTAGGGTTGTGTATGATATATGATTATACTAGTAGGAAGGTTGTAAAATTATATAAATCTATGGTAAGATAGAGCTTTATGATAAGTGGATTTATATCCACTTGGAGCGTTCCATGTCGGCTTAAATTGGTATATTTGGACTCAAGTTTGTGGTATTTGTGATGTGTTTTGTTTAAATGTGCAGGTTTGCGAATTATCGATTAGGGTTGATGTTTTCGTCGATTTTCAGAGTTGAATTCTAGCATGGAAAGGAGGAATGGAGACTTGTTTTGAGCCACCATGATGACTTGAAGTCTAGAGAATTGAAGACGGAAGCATTTGCAAAAGAAACGAAGAAAAAAGGTGTTAAAACGAAGAAAATCAGCCAAAATCAGCTCCCAACAGGAAGTTCATGCACCTGGAGCGCATAAATACACGCCGGGAGCGCGTGCTATAGTGATTTTACGCGCCGGGAGCGCACAAATACGAGACGGGAGCGCGTAAAAATTCTGTCGGATTTCGGATTTTTGTTTTGGCCATATCTTGAGTTCTACAAGTCCGTTTTGGGCGATCTTACTGTCCACGCGAAGCTAACGAGATTCTCTATCATTCTAAAGTGGTCCAGATGTCCAAATACAAATGGAACGGCCCAGAAATACTGAAGAAAAGTCAGCTACGAAATTTCCTTAAAAACAGAATCAGTTTAGGAAACGTATTTTGCAAAAATTCTATTTTAACTCTATTTTGGGAAATTTCTTGCTGGGCAAGACTTCTAGAGCCTATATAAACACATCCTACCATTGTAATTTGTATGACCATTATATATCAATTATTAGGTTTATTTCTATTTTTTCATACTTTGTTTTTATCATGGTTTCATCAGATCCCATTATGACGAGCGGTTCGATTATGAACTAATCAATTAAGCATAACCATACAAGGATATCAATTATACACCACACACAGATCTTTAAAGCATCAAGATACTAAGTTCCATAAATAAATCCGTTAGAATCCCATGACAATGATTAGCTCATAATTGAACCGTTCATCGTCATGGGAATTGATGAAAACATGATAATTAACAAGATATAAAAGAAAGAAGCAATAATAATAAATAAGCGAAGAGTTGAGAAAACAAATCTATGTTTCAACGTATACAAAAGATGAAGTAGATCTAGATCTGTGCTTGTCAATGAGCGTTGAATCCTTCTCCACTATTATCCCTTGCCGCTCAGTTGAAGGCTTTGACTATGAAGGTGGATTCTCTTGCAAATTATGGAGTTTAGCATGTGGCTAGTGTTTGTGAGCTTTGTGCGGGCGCACATGAGACGAATCAGTGTGTTATTTCTCCTGAATCAGCACAGTTCGTGAGTAATTTTCAGAGGCCTACTGCACCAGTTCCAGCCACTTATCATCCTAATAATCAGAATCATCCCAATTTTAGCTGGAGCAACAATCAAAATGCACAACAACCTTATCAGCAGCAGTTTCAGGGGCAGCAAGCAAAGCCATTCAATCAAGGCTATCAACAGCCTTATGCTCCAAGGCCATCATATCAACCTTCGGGATTTCAGCAGCAACAGCCCCAGGATCATGCGGGGCAATCTTCTAATGAAAAATCAGAGATGGATGAGTTGAGGATGATGATTAAAAACCTATCAGCTTCTCAAAAGACCTTGGAAAACCAGATGGGACAGCTTGCAAGTGTCTTACTTAGTAGGCAACCTGGAACTCTTCCTAGTGACACATAGACTAATCCAGGTAGGAGGGATGGCAAAGAACAGGTGAAAGCTGTGAATTTGAGATCAGGAAAGGTGACATCAAATCCTAAATCAACCGCTAAGGAAGATGAAGAAGTGCAGAATCAGCAAGTTGAAAAATCTGCAGTGCCTGACATTGAGAAATCTGACTTAGCAACTGATGAGGTAGATGGTGAAGTAGAGAAGAGCAAGGAACCTGTTAAAGCTTCTGCGGAGCAGTCTACAAAGAATACTCAGATCTATCATCCTCCTCCATATCCTAGAAGACTCCGAAAGCAAAATTTGGATAAGAAGTTTGCTAGGTTCTTAGAGGTGTTCAAGAAGTTGCAGATTAACATTCCTTTTGCGGAAGCTCTTGAACAGATGCCGAGCTATGCCAAGTTCATGAAGGGTATTCTTTCTCGTAAATTGAAGCTTGACGAACTAGAGACCGTTGCTCTAACGGAAGAGTGTAGTGTCGTTCTGCAACAGAAGTTGCCACCTAAACTTAAAGATCCGGGAAGTTTCACCATTCCATGCACCATTGGCAATCTTTCTTTCAGCAAGTGTTTGTGTGACTTGGGAGCTAGCATCAATCTCATGCCCTTGTCAGTCTACATGCAACTTGGTATACCGGAACCAAAGCCTACCAACATCACTTTACAGTTGGCTGATCGTTCAATTACTTATCCTAGAGGCATAGTGGAGGATATTTTGGTGAAAGTGGATAAACTCATATTTCCTGCTGATTTTGTTATCTTGGATTTTGAGGAAGATAAGAAGATTCTCATAATCTTGGGAAGACCATTCTTGGCTACGGGAAGAACTTTGATTGATGTGCAGAAAGGGGAACTCACGATGAGGGTGCAATACCAAAATGTCACTTTTAATGTCTTCAATGTAATGAAATTTCCCTCAGATGAAGAAGAATGCTTGAAGGTGGATTTGGTTTATTCTGCCATTACTATGGAAATTGAGCAATTGCTTAAGTTAGATTCTTTGGAAAAAGTTTTAGTTGGTGACTCTGATTTTGAAGATGAGAAAATAGCCGAGCAACTTCAGCTGCTAAATTCAGCTCCTTGGAAAAGGAGATTTGACTTGCCTTTTGAATCACTTGGGTTAGCGAAGCTTAAAAATTCAGAGGGGCATCTTAAACCATCTATTGAGGAAGCTCCGACACTTGAACTCAAACCACTTTTGGAGCACTTAAGGTATGCTTTTCTTGGGGATGCATCTACATTACCTGTTATTATTGCTTCTAACTTGTCAGCTAGTGCGGAAGAAAAGCTCTTGCGAATCTTGAGGGAGTTCAAGTCAGCAATTGGTTGGACTATAGCAGATATCAAGGGAATCAGCCCTTCTTATTGCATGCACAAAATTCTGCTAGAGGAAGGAGCTAAGCCTACTGTTGAACATCAGCGAAGACTCAATCCTATTATGAAAGAGGTGGTGAAGAAGGAAATCCTAAAGTGGTTAGATGCGAGTATTATCTATCCTATCTCAGACAGTTCTTTGGTGAGTCCGGTTCAATGTGTGCCAAAGAAGGGAGGCAACCCATGTGGTTCTAATGTTAGGTATGTTTCTACTTTTCCTCCTATTTACTTCCATTCAATGCGGACATTGAATCTTTCAAGTTTGGGGGTGGTTTGGGGGAATAAGTAATGTATATGTAATTAGTTGTGATTATGTGAGTCATTGTGTTCATATAGATAGCATATTTTGCATTGTAGTAGTAATTGATGCATGTTTGTTCGTATTATTTATGTTTGTTTCATGTAGGACATTTTGTTTTTGTTTTCGTATACCATGTGAGTTCATTTTAGTTGCATTTGCATAGCATGCATATTTCATGATCCCTTAGGACGAGCTAATTCTGATTGATAGGTAGATGTTTAATTGAGTGTGATGATGATGAGTAGAGGGTTGATTTATAGTTCCTACGGAATTGACTTGCATGTTACGGGAACAAAACTTTTACACAGACTCATTGGGTGCTTTTGAGCTAGGTTAGGGTCATGCTTGTTTGGTTGTTTTAAGATTTAATCACTTGATTATATTTAGAATTTTCGTTATTCCCTTGATGGCGTAGGAGCATTAAAGTCTAAGTTTGGGGGAAACCATGGATTTCATGCTAGTTGTAATATTTGTCAATAATGGCTAGGCGTCAATTGGCTAGTAGCCGGCTCATATATATATAAGTAGTCTAGGGTTGGAAATGAGAAATGCTCATTCCAGATTGTATAAAGAAAAATAGAAAAAAAATCAGAAAAAAGAAAAAAAAGAAAAAAGAGTCAATATGTAATTGTTTTATGCAAAATTAACCAGAGTGAGCTCTTTAATACTCGAGTAATTAAGTCTGAGGGGACTTAGTCCTAGTAACCTAAAGCCCTTGTGGTTTGGGATTGCTAACCTAACGCTCGCTACATGAGTATTATTGTATAAGCCTTTTGGGGTCTCATTCATTGCACGGTTAAATAAGCATGCGTATTGTATATAGTAGTATGTGTCGGTAATAAAGCATGAATTCCTGGCTAACTTGGATGAGGATGGAGGTGTTTCTAGGTTATGAAGTGTCTACAGTCTATTCTTTTTATAAACCTGTGATTGTCTTGGCGAAGGACATGTATGATTTTTGACCTAGTTTTGGGAGTATTTCTGATGAGCATTGCACACACGCAAGTTTCTGTTCATGTATTGTTAGTATACGGGGACTTAGTCGAGCTCTACTTGGATTTATTTGCATTCTTTGAGATGTTTGCTTGTTAGTTGGTTTCGGTGAGTTTGAAGGGGATCTTTGCATTTTCATATTAGTTACATTCATGCATTGCATTGTTTTTGCATTATTAGTTAAATGGATTTTGTGGGTACATTCACTATAGGCCCTCACGAGACCTTACTCGTCCACTAGGGCTGCCTAGGGGTTTAAAGGGCTTGTTGCATATGCCAAATTCAACCGTGATCACCTACGGAAGTGGTACTAGTTAGTTAGTTAGTTGTAATTGTTTATGCTTGAGGACAAGCATCAGTTTAAGTTTGGGGGTGTGATAAGTGGATTTATATCCACTTGGAGCGTTCCATGTCGGCTTAAATTGGTGTACTTGGACTCAAGTTTGGGGTATTTGTGATGTGTTTTGTTTAAATGTGCAGGTTTGCAAATTATCGATTAGGGTTGATGTTTTCGTCGATTTTGAGAGTTGAATTCTAGCATGGAAAGGAGGAATGGAGACTTGTTTTGAGCCACCATGATGACTTGAAGTCTAGAGAATTGAAGACGGAAGCATTTCCAAAAGAAACGAAGGAAAAATGAGTTAAAACGAAGAAAAGCAGCTCCCAACAGGAAGTTCATGCACCTGGAGCGCATAAATACGCGCCGGGAGTGCGTGCTACAGTGATTTTACGCGCCGGGAGCGCACAAATACGAGCCGGGAGCGCGTAAAAATTCTGCCAGATTTCGGATTTTTGTTTTGGCCATATCTTGAGTTCTACAAGTCTGTTTTGGGCGATCTTACTGTCCACGCGAAGCTAACGAGATTCTCTATCATTCTAAAGTGGTCCAGATGTCCAAATACAACTGGAACAGCCCAGAAATACTGAAGAAAAGTCAGCTACGAAATTTCCTTAAAAACAGAATCAGTTTAGGAAACGTATTTTGCAGAAATTCTATTTTAACTCTATTTTGGGGAATTTCTTGCTGGGCAAGACTTCTAGAGCCTATATAAACACATTCTACCATTGTAATTTGTATGACCATTATATATCAATTACTTAGGTTTATTTGTATTTTTTCATACTTTGTTTTTATCATGGTTTCATCATATCCCATGATGACGAGCGGTTCGATTATGAACTAATCGTTGTCATGTGATTCTAACGGATTTATTTATGGAGATTTAGTATTTTGATGCTTTAAAGATCTGTGTGTGATGTATATTTGATATCATCGTATGGTTGTGCTTTATGAATTTAGATGCGTAGCTAACATCTAATTTGTTAATCTCTTGCGAAACGAGAGTGGATCTTGAGATTTAGAACTTGCCATGCTAGCATAGGATAGGTTGATGTTTTAACATCATGATTTGTAACGTAAATAGAGATATTATGCTGCCCTATGTGATCTTAATAGACAACTTGTTCTTCAACCGTTATGTTTTCAAATCTTATAGAGATATAGGGTCTAAGCATAATTGGTGTCTATTCATCTTCTATCTCTTTTGTGGATGTATGTTTAGTTTGGTATACGTATACTGAGAGGTAGCGTGTACTGTTTCGTGTTGTCTGATCAGATATCATAACCATTGCATATAGTGATTAAAGGCGTCAGATCTAAGCAAAGTATTTAATGAAGTTAGGATTCCATGTTTTCTCTTGCATAAGTAATTTGATTTAAATTCTCGTTAGTTAGTTAATTCTTAGTTTGTTAATTTACTTCCTTAGTTAATTTTAGTTAATTAAAACCCAAATTTATCAATTGTCTTAGCAGTGAATTAAAACCATATATTGTTGCATAGGTACATCTACTGAATTAAAACCATAACCAGATCTCTGTGGGAACGAACTCGACTTATATCTATATTACTTGTGACCACGTACGCTTGCGTGATTTTGTGTAAACACTTTACATTGATCATTTCACACTTGATGGACTATTTGATGTCCCAAAAACTTCTACTCAACAATGTAATAGAGAATCAGAGAGTGATAGGTAATGAGGGGATATGAGAATGAGGAGAGTGATAATGATGTTAATTCTGATGATGAAGACAATGATGATGAAGATTACACAACTATTGAGTCTTCTAAGAGTTTTAACTCGGATGCAGATCAAGTTGAAACTGATGAAGAATTGGAGGATAAAAGGGAAATGAAAAAGAATTTTAAAAGGTCAATGAAATATGCAATAAGTGGTCTCAACAACATAAACAGTACAATCACGAGTGATGAGTCTGACTTTGATTCTCAAATTCTTAGGTCTGAGAGTACTAGTGAGGATGAGAATGCAAGAATTGGGAATGTTGGTCCTCCAAATCCCAAAAATAGAAGAAAAGGGAAAAATAGTTTAACATCCTAACAAATACACTTATTTTTAAAATTCACTAAAAATCGAATAAAACGATACAACTTCTCAAAATTCAATATCTTATAATTCTTAAATTAAAAAAACACCTAAATTCTCCAAATATCGCAACTCGCACTCTTCCCAATAAGTAGTCCACCTAAATAAGATCACCTGTCGGGAGGAATAAGAAAAACAAAGAATCGGCAGTGAGCGAAAGGCTCATATACGGATATCAAAATAATAAATAAAAGATGGACGAAAACTACATACGAAGACAATATAACTGAACAAAGATAAATACGATGAGGTTACGAACAAAAATTAAATATCGGAATAAAGAACATTGAGACATTGCAAATGAGATGATAGAAAGTAGATACTCAACTCACAATATAAAAACAAACAACTCCAAATCAAAAATAATCTTACCCTTACAACTAATCATATCACTTACACATAATTATCACATTAATATAAACAAAGACATAACCGATAAAATATAATCTGACTCTTACACATACACTTACAAATAATATTCCAAACAATTAATCCTACCACTTACACATAATAATCAGCCAAATTACTATCGAAAACAAAACTTTACTTACTGACATGGGAGATAATCTTACAGGATGTCCTACATTTTCGATCATCCAGAATATGTAGTCATCAAAACTTACATGGGCTTGCATAGCACAAAGCAAGTGCTACCCAAAATCTTACAGGGGCTTGCACGGCAAAAAGCACAATGCTACCCAAATGACCAAACATACACAATAGTCATGACTATACGTGTCCCATAACATCGACGACACGTCCATACTATTTAAATACACCGCATAGGAGGTGCCAAGCACGAGATTCTCTCCACTCATGACGGAGTCTTACAATATCTCCCAAATCATAATAAAATCACAAAAAACTTACATATAACTTACACATAACTTACTCCAGAAAGATGTCTCAAAATCATAATTATATCATAAATAATCAAAAATGCGTTGATCTAACATCACTAAACAAAATATCAAACAAAATAGACTATAGAAGCTAAAAATCAGAACTGACCAGTCCCAAAGAAAGACAATTTACTCTATAAATATTAACTCAAATGAAAAAGTATAAAACACGAAAGTGTAGAGGATTCCTTGACCCTTCTAGAATGGTAAGGCTCGTCAAAAATGAAGAAGTAACGAATTCAGAAACAATGAAAATGCGGACTGCAATAACAGAATCAGGCACAGATCACTGTAGTGTTTCGATGTTTAACACATCGAAATCACAGAATTTATTAGCAGAAGGTAAACATAAAACGCAGATATCGAAAAGAGCTTTCCAGAATGGTATTACAAATAATTATTGATCAAATATTCAATTTAATATGAATTTTTAAAGATAGAAGTTCAGAATTCGGAATCATACTAGCAGGTTATACAAATCGCAGAAATACTCATACTTACCAAGGATACCAAAATCATGACATTATGACGAATAATGAATGAGATACGAATTTTACAATATTTCAGAATGCGTGAAAGATCGAATACAAGAATATAGTGATATAATACGAAAGCGAAAACAATAACACAAAATTCGTACCTTAAAATCCAAAGATTATGAATGCTATTCAAGAAATTAAGCCCATCTACTCCAAAAACCCTAATTCATGTAACGAAAATCATGAATTTGATAAGTCCTAACACCTAATTCAAGTATAATCGCATATATACCTATAACAAAGGATTTCTCCACAAGCCCTCCTCCTAAGTCTTGCTACAATTCTTCTCTTCTTCATCCTTCTCCTCTTTCTTCTTCTTCTTCAAAGTAACGTAAGTTTTGTTTTTTCTCTTTTTAAAAACCCTCTATTTTTTTTCCTATTAAAACCATTATACTATTTTCTTTTTCTTTTTTAATCTTTTTTTTTAACTAATAATCTTAAAACAATATTCTAAATATAAAAGAAATATATACTTACACCTAAAATAATATTAATAAATCGCTAATATTATTATTATTAATCGAATAAAATCCTCAAAAAATACGAGATGTTACAAATAGTGTGGGTTTGTTGGAAGTATAGGGCAATAATTTTTAAACATGGAAGAATTTAGAGATGGGGTGAGGAAGTATGGTATAGATGAGAGGAGGCTTGTATAATTTGTGACCAATGACAAGAATAGATGTCAGGTTGTGTGTGATTCAGACTGCAGTTTTTACATTTGGTGTAGGAAAGATAAAAATAGTGATAATTGCACAATTAAAACATTGACTGATGAACACTTATGCACTAAGCCATATAATAACAAACTTGTAACAGTTAAGTATCTCACTGAACTATATGGAGAGAGGCTTAGGAAAAACCCCCAGTGGAAAGTCAAGGAAATGGCCGAGACAATTAAACAAGAATTGGAAAATGGAGTCCTAAGAATCAAAATAATTAGAGTAAAAAAGATGGCTTTAGAAGTGTTTATGATTCTCTAACGGAGCAGTGCTCTAGTATGAGGGAACTTGCTTATGAGATTGTGAGAAGTAATCCTCAAAACATAGTTAAAATAAGAACAATTAGGTGCAATAAGACATATCCAAACAAATTCAAAAGGGTGTATGTACGCTATTATGCATTGAAGACTAGTTGGAAGACAGGATGTTGGCCAATGATTGACCATTTGGCCTAGATGAATGCTTCCTTAAGACTGTTTGTGGAGGCCAATTATTGTCGGCAGTTGGTAAGGATGGGAATAACCAAATATTTTCCATTCCATATGCAATTGTAGAAAATGAAAACACAGATAGCTGGAGATGCTTCTTAGATTTATTGAAGGATGACCTTGAGAATGGAGCTGGTGCAAGGTTAATAATTATCAGTGACCAGTAGAATGGCCTTGAAAATGCAGTGAAGGAATTGCTCCCACATGTTGAGCATAGATTATGTATTAGGCATCTATACAACAATTTCAGAAAAAGGTAAAATTGTTATGACTGACTTGTATTTTGCATCCACACCTTGCATTTTTCACTGTATGACTTGTCTATTTCTTTTGTTTCAGAATTGAATCATTACTATTGTGAAGGGCATTTTGAAATGCTTCATGTGCAATTACAACATTTAGATGCCAAGATTTGGTCAAATGCCTTTTTTGTTACACATTCTAAGACTGATAATGTTGAGAATAATATGTCACTGTGTTGGACATGAAACAAAGCTACACACTAATGTAAAAGAAAAACATATTTTTGAATGTTGTAGATATATATTATTGATAAACAATGACTTATTTATACTGCATAGCAACATTATTGCAGAAAATCATGCTTATTGTTACAATAAAAATCTGCAAACAGATTGATGCCTAACAATTAGTAAAAAGAAATATTCATGTTCCTTAATTATAGTGCAAAGATATCAACTCCTGATTATCAGCTTTAAGAGTCATATCAGTTAACACTCCTCCTTGACTCTGGAGCTGAAAACACCAAGCTTATACCTCAATGATTCAAATATATTCTTTTGAAGTGCTTTTGTTAGGATGTCTGTACTTTGATTTTCTAAACTGTTGTGAATCAGTTTCATTTCTCCTTCCCTCTGGACTTCTCTTAGAATATAAAACTTAATCTTGAAATGCTTTGTTTTGCCATGAAACACTGGTTTATCCGTAATCGAAATTTTGGCTTGGCTGTAAATAAATTATTGTGCCATTTTGTTGTTCTATATGTTGATCCTCTAGTTTTCTTAACCATAAGGCTTGATTTACAACAGTAGTATAAATTCTGCCTCCACTTTGGCTGAGCTATTGTTTCTCACTTTTTTGAGCTCTAAGAGAACATTCCAGATCCAAAGCTAAAACAATAACCTGATATGCTTTTCATATCATCTTCATAGCCACCCAAATCGATATCAGCATGAACATGGAATGTAAAATTCTCAACTTTAATTAACTTTTACTCCATTGTTCCTTTAACATATCACAAAATTCTTTTTCGTGCTTGAAAATGAATTTCACTAGCATAATGCATATACCTTGAGAGGATACTCACAACATTCATGATATCTGCCGCCTAGTAATGTGTAACACCCTAGTCTCACATCGAGGAGATTTGGGACTTCTGTTCAGTTTATAAGACAAAGTACTACTACTAATTGCACCAACAAATCATGATCTTTAGGGGGCCTGTGGTGGGCTTGTGGATTACCCAAGTTGGCTGCATTTGGGCCAGTTTACTTTGGCTTATTTCGGATTCGGAATCGGGATTTGACCCGATTTTTGAAAAAGACTCGGGATTTGACCCGGATTATCACATATGGTATCAAAGTCGATTCTTGAAAGCTTGATTCATCAAGTTGCCAGAGGTGGGGACACAAAGGCTGGTGGTATTATCCCACAATGGACAGAGGTCCGGAGGTGGGGATACGAAGCTAACCGGTATTATCTCACAATGGCTAGAGAGGAACGATCCGGAACCTATGGGCTATCTGTTCAGGCCTGACGAGGACGTCAGGAGTTTAAGTGGGGGATTTTGTAACACCCCAGTCCCACATCGAGGAGATTTGGGACTTCAGTTCAGTTTATAAGGCGGAGATTTGGGACTTCAGTTCAGTTTATCAAGCATCCAATTAAACTTCTTTAAAGTCCTTCATCAACTTTAGGAGCACCATCTTTTTCATAAAACTTCTCTTTGTTATTCATGGGGTGTAGTCAGCTTGCACTCATCCATGTTAAACTTCAAGAGAATCTCCTTGGCATATTTTTCCTGACATATGAATATCTCATTATTATTTTGCTTCACTTCCATGCCAAGAAAAATTATCATTTTTCCGAGATCTGTCATCTCGAACATAACTTTCATTTTTTTTAAAACTAGATAATCTGGTTCAAGCTGTTACCTGTCATAAGTATATCATCAATGTATAATGGTACAACAAGGATTTTATTTTCAGCTTTTTTGACATAAAGTATGGCTTCACTTAGACTTTTAGTAAAGCCAAAGTCTAACAAATGAGTGTCAATCCTGCTATACCAGATCCTTGGCGCTTGTCTACAACCATACAAAGCATTTGTTAGCTAATATACCTTATCATCTTGTCCTTGTCCTTGACAAACAAACCCTTCAGGTGTTGGGTATATTACACTAAACAACGCAACAATGAGGCAGTGATATATATTAAACAAGAATAGACAAATAACCAATTAACAAAACAAATAACGAAGGCAAAACAAGATAATCAGAGACTGAATTATAACAAGAAAATAAGAGAACTTATCTCTCACAGTAGCTTTATCGAAGGCACAAGAGAGAAACACATCAGCTGAGTCGCCAAACCCTTCGAGAGGATTTGACTGTTCTTGAAGAGATTATTGCCCCACTTACGCTGTGTTGGGTTGCAGCAATATCACTTCCAGGATAAAACAGCACAGACCAATCTGTTCACAGACACGGCAATGATCAACAATGACTAGAACCTCAATTCGCCTAAGAATTATATATATTGTCTGTATGTATTGACAGAGAGAGCAGAGAAAGAAGAAGGTTTCTATTCTTAGGACGTATCACACCTCCAACGTTCTATTCTTTCTGTATGTATATAATACCAAAATAAAATGTAACTAATACTCCATAAAAGGAAAATAAATATTCTGATTTAATTTCATTAACTGCATCAGTATTTATTTCAGTTACAGTAGCATCAGAATCTAATACTCGTCAGGATTTTATATCCATCAGTATCAAGATCTAACCATCATCAGGATTTGATCAACATCAGGATCTGAATTCTGGCCTCCGTCAGGATTTAGTCCATCGGTATCTGATGTCTAACCTCCATCAGAATTCGGCCCATCAATATTTGATGTATGACTTAGTCCATTAATCCAAATACTGATTTCTCAGTATAATGCTGTAACAAGTAAAGTCTTATTTCCTTTTAAAATAAATCAACAAACATCCTTCTTTCAACTCAATTTATTTATGGATTCCACTAAGAAAATGTCTTAGATCCAAACATGAAAGTTTTAAGTCCCCATTACAAGGAACAACTTCCACTTGTTAGTTTCCGGAAATTACATCAAGAACATATTATTAACATGCCTCAAACTTTCCATTTTCTAACAATCCCCCACGAATCCATACAGAAATGCATATCTATCCTCATCATGACTTGTTTTTCATAGTAGGTACCCTTCCGGGTTTGAACCCTCCTAAGTCCTCTACTTCGATGGCTACCGGATTCAGATGGAATGTTTCACCTTGAATCTTTATCCGTTTGGTGTAACCACACTCCATAGACGACGATAAATCAAAGGCTATGGTGCTAATCTACGGCTTTGAGACTTTAATGGTCATGTCTCGATCCTGTTCGTCGAATGCTTCAAGGAATAACCCATTCCTCTAATTACGACCACACAATTACATTCGCTTAGCTGGGCATCTCCAGAGATGTACTGCTAGCATCTCGTCAAATGACTTGACCCCATTCAGAGTTCAAATAACTCTTGCTATTCTGGCAGTCACAGTACCTTATAGGTTTACAGGGGATAGACTCCAGATACACGAGTATCAATCTATAAGGTTAAGGTACAACCAATTCACCCTTACAACTTGTTATTACCACATTGAATACACTTTCGAGGGATCTCCTCTCATGTGTATTGGGTTCCCGCTGTAGATGAATCATTATGGGCTAACAGTCTCATCCCCAACCTAGACTTAAGGACTACATCATGCTCAAGCCCTTTAGTCAAAGGATCAGCTAGGTTTTCTTGAGTTCCAATAAACTCAACAGCAATAATCCTTTCAGACATTAGACCCCTTATAGACTTCAGTCTAACTTGGATATGTCTCTTTGTTTTCACATTGTACTTCTTGCTGTTTATCTTATCGATAGTTGTATGACTATCACAATGAACAGCAAAAGCAGGAAGTGGACGACTTACTACAGGTAACATTGACATAAGTCCATGTAACCACTCAGCCTCAGTCCCCGTGGCATCTAATGCACACAACTCAGCCTCAAAAGTAGAACGAGTTATAACAGTCTGTCTAGAAGACTTCCAAGATACTGCTCCACCCGCAAGGGTAAACAGATATCCAGTCACTCCATTGGAACCAGACTTTTTAGCTATCCAACTTGCATCACTATATCCCTCTAGCACTCCAGGAAACCTCCTGTAATGCAAACCAAGATATATGGTGCCTTACAGATATCTAAGTACTCTATCAAGAGCATCCCAATGAGTCTTGTTTGGACATCTTGTACATCTTGCTAACTTAGACACTGAATATGAAATATCCAGCCTAGTAACATTAGCAAGATACTGCAAACTCCCAATAATCTGAGAATACCTTAACTGAGACTAGGGGTGAGCAAAAAACCAAAACAAAACCGAAACCGGGGAAACCGAACCGAAAAAAAAACCAAAACCGAAAAAACCGAAACCGAAAATTGAAAAACCGAACCGTTCTAATATTTCGGTTCCGGTTTTAGGTGGAAACCGAACCGAAAAAAATCGAAACCGAACCGATTATTTATATAAATAAATATTTATATTTTATATAAATATTTTTAAAATTAATCATATATATATATACACAAAAGTAGAGAGGCAGTGAAATTAAAAATAAGTGAACCTAACATTTGTTGTTGTATTATTACTGTCTATTTGGGCCTCAGGAGTTAGGATATTAGTCCAAAATCCAAATACACAGACCAGATTATACACTAAATCACTAATACAGACATGAGACTACGATGACAGTACGACTTATAAAGATAACCTAATTTTCAATTCGCCGTTATTACCTTATTCATCAACTGAACTCGAAGACTCGAAGTGACGATCTGGGCATCTGATAATCATGTCTGATCCATCTGATAATCCAATTTCTCAGCAAGTAGCTTCTCCAAAAGGTTCTTTACAAGTTAAACCTGAAGTGGTATGCTACTATTTATTACTCCGAACTTAATTAGTTATTGTATTGTACTTTATTTGATAGTTTTATGGTTTTCATCTTGAATTAGCGTTCTCTAAATTTGAAATTGGATATCTATTCTTTCTTTGTAGGTAATTGTAAACTTGGAAGATGAAGAAGTAAAAGGTGATAACAAAGAGGAGGAAAATTGTGAGAAAAAGGGTTCACGGGCATGAGACTATTTCGATCGAATACCGGGCTATCTAGTTGGTAAGGAGAAAGCAAAGTGCAAATTTTGTAAAGTGATGATTGGATGTTGTACACGCAATGGTACATCCGGAATGATGAATCATTTAAAACTGGTATGTGCTAAATCACCACTACGTAGTACGTACCAATCTTGATAAGTTACAAAAAACATTGCGATTTGAAAAATTAAAGAAGGATGATAAATTTCATACCATTGAAGTTCATGAGTTTAATCAAGAGAGGTTAAAGAAAAAACTTGCCTTAATGTGTATCAAAGATAATCAACCCTTTAGGATTGTGGAACACGAAGGGTTTAGAGAATTAATGAATGAAGCGGAACCAAGATTTAAGATGCCAAGTAGATGGACAATTGCTAGAGATTGTCTCAAAATATATGGTGAAGAGTTAGTAAAATTAAAAAAGTGTTTGTCCTTCCAAAGAGTTTTCTTCATAACGGATACTTGGACATCTATACAAAACACTAATTATATGTGCCTTACGGCTCATTGGATTAATGATGATTGGAAGATGTGCAAAAGAATTTTAAATTTCCCTCAAATTGGAAGTCATAAAGGTGTTGCAATTGGAAAGATGCTACTTGAATTATTTTCATTATGGGGGATAGATCGTATATTTACCATCACATTAGATAATGCATCCTCAAATGATAAAGCAATCTCGCATTTGAAGAAATTTCTTAGAGGACCGGAGGCTATATTAGATAATAAATTTCTACATATGCGATGTTGTGCTCACATCTTAAATTTAATGGTGAAGGATGGTTTGAAAGAACAACATATTTCAATTGCTAAAATTCGAAATGCCACTAGATATGTTAGGTCTTCACCGGCAAGACTTGACAAATTTAGAAAGTGTGTAGAAAGAGAGAAAATAAAATGTGATAGGATGGTATGTCTTGATGTTGATACTAGGTGGAATTCAACTTACACAATGTTGGAGGTTGCGGTTAAATACGAGGGAGCTTTTATAAGAATGGTTCATGAAGATACCGATTATGAAGAATTCTTTAAGGTGAATGATGTTGAGGTTATAGGTGAGAATCCTAAGAAAAAAAAGAAAAAAGTTGTTGAAGGTGCTCCACTTTGTGATGATTTTGATAATGTCAAACGTTTCATTCAATTCTTGGAAATCTTTTATGATGTTACAATAAAATTGTCGGGTTCCAAATATTGCACCTCCAATGTCTTTTTTATTGAGCTTGTAAAGGTTCAAGAGGTTATTATTAGATTGTGTTCAAGTGAAGATATATTGATGAGGGATATGGCTAAAAGGATGAAGGAGAAGTACGACAAGTATTGGGCTAATGTGGAGAATACCAATTTCTTGTTGTACGTGGCGGTTGTCTTAGATCCTAGATATAAAATGAGTTATGTAGAATTTTGCTTTGCCAAAATTTATGGGAAGGGATCTACTCAAAGTTTTATAATGTGTGACAAAGTGTTGAAGACATTGCAAGAACTTTGCGACTACTACATGAACTTAAAGGGGCGTGAAGATTCATGTTCTAAATCTAAAACAAATCAACCGAATGTTACATGGGATGATGATTTTGAAAAGTATATGGATGACCGGGATGAAGGAGAAATGGGAAAATCTGAACTTGATGCATACTTAGTTAAAGCAAGAGAAAGAAAAGGTGAAGGTTTTGATATATTAGGATGGTGGAAGAATAACTCCACAAGATTACCAATACTTTCCGAAATTGTTAAACATGTGTTGGGTATGCCGGTTTCTTCCGTTGCCTCGGAAGCTGCTTTTAGCACTAGTGGAAGGATGATTGATGCTTATCGAAGTTCTCTTTCACCTAAGACAGCTGAAGCGTTAATTTGTAGTCAAGACTGGCTGCAAAATTCTAACAATGTTACTGATCTTAGAGGAGAGCCAGAAGAGTATCTACAACATGAACAATTAGAAAATGGTAATTTTTACTTGTACTTTTATTTATATCATTTTTACTTGTTTTGTCTACTATGAGCTGTTACTGGCCTACTGCTACTATTATTATGTTACTGGCTTACTAATTGTGACTACACTAATTTTGTTTATTTTACACAGATGAGCTGAAAATGGTCAGTTCGTATGGTAACCCGGGCATAGATGATTAGAGCAGTAAAGGTATTATGTTAAACCAGTTGTTTACATATTTTGCCATCCAGAAGTTTGACAAGTAGCTAATACATATTTTGTTTTTCCCTGTTCTGGATGAAACCATTTCGCACTATCTCTTCTGTTCTGGAATGTTGTAGTTTCCTGCGTAATTCATAATAAAATACAGTACAAGTATTTTACTCCAGTACAAGTATACTCCAGACTGAAGTTGCTTGCTCAGTTGCTCTGAAGTATTTTCTTGGTGATTCTTACTTGTTCATTTTTTCTCTGTTCTTGACTGGAACTTAGTTTCCCATCTGCTTGAAATTATAAGATTTGTGTTTGTTTCTCATCTGCTTCATGCCAATCTTTACCTTCTCCTCTCTGCAATTCCTATTTCACGACTTCAAAGTTGAGGTAAAACACAATAATAATGAAAAGGCTCTTATTCTTTTTGTTGTGCACATCTGTCAGTCGCCTGCCATAGATCAAGGAAATGAAGTACTGCACTTATTCTTACTTGCTCTGTAGTTTCTGGCATGAAAGTCACAAGACTGATGCACATAAGCATGATGATAGGAAAATAACCAGCATGCATTATTTTAAAAACTGCACACCTAAAGATGCAGGAAAAAAACTCCTTTTCATGCAGTATCTTCCAATCAGATGGTGAATTTATATGCAACTAATTTGAATTTCTGTACTGAGTTGCCATTTCGTTGCAAATTTCTGCTTGTTCTTGAGTTGCTGTGTTTATGAGTTCTTCGTTGTTTGTTTCTGAGTTTTATTGTGGGTTTTAGTCGACTATTCATGCGTTATTGTTTGAGTTATTGTTGAGTTTTGTGGCTGAGTTAATATCGAGTTTGTTATGTGTAGTTTTGATTGTAGGGTCTGTTCCTGTGATTCATTTTGTTTTACTGAGCTGTCTGCATTCATTTTGTTTGTGCGCCAGTTCTTTGTTGCTGAGTTCTAGCCTGCTCTACATAATTCTCACAATCTACCACTTCTCATTTTTTTTTACTGCAGAATTGACAAAGAGAGATGGCGAGGATCAAGCACATGCAGGTGTCTCTGCTCACTAGTTGCCTGCACTGGTTGCCCACTGGACATTTGGCATCTTTTTTTTTATTGTTTCAAGTTTTAAAAATTGTTGTATGAATACATTTTGAAGATTTACGTTTTTATTGTAGAACTTTTTTAATTAATTTGTAATACTTTCTTATTTTTATTTTAATCGGTTTTAAAACCGAACCGATAAAAATCGAAACCGGAATTTTAAAACCGAAACCGATGGTTCGGTTGCAGTTCCGGTTGTCAATTTTTAAAATCGAGGACATGCGGTTCCGGTTCCGGTTTTACCCAAAAACCGAACCGAACCGGGGTTTGCTCCCCCCTAACTGAGACACAGGTACTCCTGAACTATTCTTGACAAGGGCAATTTTAGGATCATACGGAGTACTTGCGATTCTACAATGTGAATAACCATACTTCTTAAGTATAGATTTCTCTATATAATGAGATTGTGACAAGGTTATTCCATCAGTTGACTGAGTCAACTTGATACCAAGAATCACACTAGCCTCTCCCATATCCTTCATTTCAAAATGCCTTTTCAAGAACCTTTTTGTCTCGTTAATAATCTCAATATTGGTTCCAAACCACAAAATGTCATCCACATATAGGCACACAATAATACATTCACTTCCTTTAACCATGTAATAGACACACTTGTCTTTTTCATTAACTACAAATTCTAATTCTAAAACAGTTTCATCAAACTTTTTATGCCAGTCCCTTGGAGCTTGTTTTAAGCCATATATAGACTTGATTAACTTACATACTTTCCTTTCATTTCCAGAGGCAACAAATCCCTCAGGCTGATCCATATAAATCTTTTCTTCAAGTTCACCATGAAAAAAAGCTGTCTTTACATCCATTTGATGGATGATAAGACCATGTACAGAAGCCAATGCTATAAGCATTCGGATTGTTGTCATTCTAGCAACTGGAGAGTATGTGTCAAAGTAATTAATGCCTTCCTTTTGCTTAAAGCCCTTAGCTACCAGCCTAGCCTTATACTTATCTATTGAGCCATCAGGGTTCATCTTCCTTTTGAAGACCCATTTACATCCTATAGTAGAACACCCAAGAGGTAGATCAACCAACTCCCATGTTCCATTAGAAACAATAGAGTCAATTTCACTTTTTAGAGCACCATTCCAGTACCTAGATTATGAAGAATCCATGGCCTGTCGAAAAGTTAAAGGTTCATCCTCAATATTGTAAGTGATAAAATCACTTCCAAAATCCTTGACTACCTTAGCACGCTTACTCCTTCTAGGTTCCTCTACTTCATCAGGAGTAGAGCTACTATCAGGATCTGCCCCCATATTTGTCATCATTTCCACATGATCAGGAATGGACCTCGATGTGTGAGTGGGATCATCATCAGAAATACCCTGAGGTATACCAGTCTTCATAGGGAACACATCCTCAAAAAATGTTGCATCACGAAATTCAACTATAGTGTTAGCCACTATTCCGTCTGTCAGATTTTAACACTAAAAATCTCATAGCCGTAGTGGTTTCAATATAGCCCAGAAAGATGCAATCAACAGTTTTCGGTCCTAGTTTCTTTCTCTTGTGTTCAGGGACAAGTACCTTTGCAAGGCACCCCCACACACGAAGATATTTTAAACTAGTCCTTTTATCTGTCCATAATTCATAAGGTGTCTTGTCCATATGTTTCAGAGGAACTCTAATCAGAATATGGCAAGCCGTATTCAGAGCCTCCCCCACATGTACTTAGGCAACCCAGAATTAATCAACATACTATTGATCATATCCTTAAAGGTTCTGTTCTTTCGTTCTGCCACCCCATTAGACTCAGGTGTGTATGGTGGAGTTACCTCATGAATTTTTGCTCTTGTAAAATACATTAAACAAGGTACTCGTATACTCACCACCTCTATCTGATCTCAAACGTTTAAGTACTTTACCAGTTTGTGTTTCAGATTCAGTTTTGAACATAATGAATTTATCTAGTGCTTCATCTTTATGTTTAAGCAAATAAACATAACAATATCTACTACAATCATCTATAAAAGAAATGAAATACCTATTATGTTCCTTGGTCAAAACACCACCAAATTCACATATGTCAGTGTGCACTAAATCTAACACATTCGAATCCCTAACTACATCATGAAAGGGTTTCCAAGTTTGTTTAGTAGTCACACATACTTGACATTTAGATTTCTTATCAATGGCATGTTTTGGAATCAACTCTAAGTTCATCATATTCTTTAGAGCACCAAAATTCAAGTGACCAAGACGTGCGTGCCACAAATCAGATGGTTCAACACAATTAACAGAAGGAGCAACATTATTATTAATAAAACTGCCCAAAGCAGGCTCAACATTTATTAAAAATAATCCATCAGACAAGTAACCTTTGCCAAAAAATACACCAGTATGTGTAATAACTACTTTATTACATTTCAAAGAAACTTCGAAACCATTCTTAACTAAACAATTTCCACTTATTATATTTCTACGAATGTCAGGAACATGATGCACTCTAGTGAGGGATAGAACACACCCAGAAGCGAACTTCAGGTCCACGTTTCCTATTCCACGAACTTGAGCTACACTCGCATTCCCCATCGTCACCGTCATTCCATGAGTCTGTTGATAAGATACAAACAGAGTAATATCAGTACAAATATGTACATTATCTCCAGTATCAATCAACCATTCATGGGACGAATAAGTAGAAAGAAGTACAGGGTTGTAGGTCATATACCCGTTGTCAGTTTCAGAAGCAATAGCCTCACTAACAACCATGTTAACCGTAGGCCCACCAATGGTACCAAGCACAGTGTTAGCTTGTGCTCCCACAACAGGTTTCTTAGCTTTCTTTACAGGACAGTCCTTGCTCCAATGACCAACCTGTCCACAAGACCAATGTTTGCACTAAATCACGCAAGCGTACGAGGTCACAAGTAATATATGAATAAGTCGAGTTCGTTCCCACAGAGATCTGGCTTTTAATTCAATTTAGTACCTATGCAACAATGTATGATTATTATTCACTGCTAAGAAAAATAACAATTTTGGGTTTAATAAACTAAATTAACTAAGAAGTAATCTAACAAACTAAGAATTAACTAATTAACAAGAATTGGAAGCTAATTACTTCTGCAAGAGAAAACATGGGATCCTAACTTCATTAAATACTTTGCTTAGATCTGACGCCTTTAATCACTATATGCAATGGTTATGATATCTGATCGGACAACACGAAACAAGTAAATGCTACTTCTCAGTATACGAATACCAAACTAAACAAACATCTACAAAAGAGATAGAAGATGAATAGACACCAATTATGCTTAGACCCTATATCTCTATAGAATTTGAAAACATAACGGTTGAAGAACAAGTTATCCATAAAGATCACATAGGGCAGCATAATATCTCTATTTACGCCACAAATCATGATGTTAAAACATCAACCTATCCTATGCTAGCATGGCAAGTTCCAAATCTCAAGATCCACTCTCGCTTCACAAGAGATTAACAAATTAGATGTTAGCTACGCATCTAAATTCATAAAGCACAACCATACGAGGATATCAAATAAACATCACACACAGATCTTTAAAGCATCAAGATACTAAAGCTCCATAAATAAATCCGTTAGAATCCCATGACAACGATTAGTTCATAATTGAACCTCTCGTCATCATGGGATCAAGTGAAACCATGATAAAAACAAAGTATGAAAAGATACAAATAAATCTAAGTAATTGATATGTAATGGTGTGTGTATTTTTCTGTCCCCCAAGATGTGTATTTATAGCCCCAATTTGCCTCTCCTCCAAGCAATTGCCATCTTTGAGTTGGAATAGAATTATGGCAATTTCCGTTCTTGAATGAAAATAGAATTGCAATTCCCATGTATAAATCTGATTCTGGAATGTTCTAGCCGCCAAGAGAAATTACCATACTTATTAGAAGTAGGAATTGTGGCAATTTCCTGTTTAGAATTGAATTCTGGCAATTTCTGTTGATTCTGTTTTGAAGGAAAATTCTCTTCAATAATTCTGGACTCCTGACCACCTTAGAATGATAGAAAATTCCGTTATCTTCGCGTGGGCAGTTGAATCGTCCAAAATGGACTTGTAGAACTCAAGATATGACCAAAACAAAATCAGAAATTCTGGCTGATTTTTCACCCGCTGACTGCTACTGTTCACCGCGCTGGCTGCGCCCTTGCTACTGTTCACCGCGCTGGCTGCGCCCTTGTGCGCGCGCTGGCTGCGCCCACATGGCTGCCGGTTGCTGATTTTGGCTGATTTTGCTCATTTTGACTCCGTTTTTCCTCCCGTTTGCTCCAAATCTCTTGTAACTTCTTGTACTTCATTCTTTAAGCTCAAAACCACCATTAAATCATGAAAAACATCATCCCACATTCGACTTATATTCCTGCACGAATTCACTAAAAACACATCAAAAACACCATGAACTTGAGGTCAAGCGATCAATTTAAGCCGATACAAAGCGTTCCAAGTGGATATAAAATCCACTTATCAACCAATATGGTTTGTTTGCCTTTGGTTTCTTAGCCTTGTTCTTGTCCTTAGACTTAGTGTTTTCCTTCTTAGTGACAGACTTTCTTTTCTTTCCAACAGTCACTACATTCACCTTCGAACTCCCAGCATGTTCAACAAGCATCACATGTCCTTGCTTGGACTTGTGTTGCTCCTGCACAGAGATGTCCAACATCAGGTTTGTCCAACTGATCTCTCCTTTCTGTCTTTTCAGGGAGAGTGCAAACTCTTCCCAAGACTTAGGGAGCTTTTCAATCACTGACATAACCTGAAACTTTTCAGGAAGGTCCATTCCGGACTCTATCAAAGCATGAACCAACATCTCAAACTCATGCACTTGCTCAGTCATGGATTTAGTAGCCACATAATACTTTTCCAACCCTTGCGAGTCAGTATTATATGTCTGGTCAAGCTTCTCCCATAAGAGCTTAGCAGTGTAGGAGTCAGATGAATAAACATCGAATAGAGTGTTCGCTAAAGCTGCCAGAATTGCAGCCCTAGCCACCCCATCCTTTTCCTCCCACATAGTATAAGCCTTAACAGTTTCAGCTTTCTCCTTAATCACAACTGGTTTCTCATACTGCACCACCGGCCATAGACCCTTTACCGTTAGCCACAGTTTCATTTTTTTCTGCCAACGAGAAAAACCAACACCCCCACCGAATTTATCAGGTATTCCTGACAAATCAATAGGCTGTGGGAAACAGTATGTGGTCCAATCAATGGTGGGTACAGTAACAATAGACCCAGAGCCAGTCTCAACAACAGGAGATTCAGTTTCGTTAACCATCTTGTTAATTAACAATATATAACACAAATAATCTCTTAAAGATTATTGGGTATATTACACTAAACAACGCAACAATGAG
Source organism: Kitagawia praeruptora (assembly GCA_037693485.1). Classification (NCBI taxonomy): domain Eukaryota; kingdom Viridiplantae; phylum Streptophyta; class Magnoliopsida; order Apiales; family Apiaceae; genus Kitagawia; species Kitagawia praeruptora. The sequence continues at coordinate 72,800,953 of CM075347.1, forward strand.
GCAGTGATATATATTAAACAAGAACAGGCAAATAACCAATTAACAAAACAAATCACGAAGGCAAAACAAGATAATCAGAGACTGAATTATAACAAGAAAAGAATTGAACTTATCTCTCACATTAGCTTTATCAAAGGCACAAGAGAGAAACACATCAGCTAAGTCGCCAAACCCTTCGAGAGGACTTGACTGTTCTTGAAGAGATTATTGCCCCACTTACGCTGTGTTGGGTTGCAGCAATATCACTTCCAAGATAAAACAGCACAGACCAATCCGTTCACAGACACGACAATGATCAACAGCGACTAGCACCTCAATTCGCCTAAGAATTATATATATTGTTTGTATGTATTGACAGAGAGAGCAGAGAAAGAAAAAGATTTCTATCCTTAGGACGTATCACACCTCCAACATTCTATTCTTTCTGTATGTATATAATACCAAAATAAAACGTAATTGATACTCCATAAAAGGAAAGTAAATATTCTGATTTAATTTCATTAACTGCATCAGTATTTATTTGAATTACAATAGCATCAGAATCTAATACTCGTCAGGATTTTATATCCATCAGTATCAAGATCTAACCATCATGATTTGATCAACATCAGGATATGAATTCTGGCCTCCGTTAGGATTTAGTCTATCAGTATCTGATTTCTGACCTCCATCAGAATTCGGCTCATCAGTATTTGATGTATGACTTAGTCCATTAATCCAAATACTGATTTCTCAATATAATGCTGTAACAAATAAAGTCTAATTTCCTGTTAAAATAAATCAACAAACATCCTTCTTTCAACTCAATTTATTTATGTATTCCACTAAGAAAATGTCTGATCCAAACATGAAAGTTTTAAGTCCCCATTATAAGGAACAACTTCCACTTGTTAGTTTCCGGAAATTACATCAAGAACATATTATTAATATGGCTCAAACTTTCCATTTTCTAACATCAAGTTGCTCGATAAAAATTTCTTCTTCCAAGAAAACATTCAAAAATGTTGATTTGACGTCCATTTGGTGGATTATCCAGCCATTTTGTGCAACAACAGCCAACAACATCCTTATAGTTTTCATCCTCACAACCGGGGCAAAAGTTTCAGAAAAATCCATCCTATATATATGAGCATACCCCTTTGACAACAAATCTTGCCTTGTATTTGTTTATAGAACCATCATGATTAAACTTGGTTCTATAAACCCACTTGACTCCTATAGCTTTCTTATGTTTAGGCCTGTCCACTAACTCCCACGTGTAATTTTTTCAATCATTTTTATCTCCTCCTTCATTGCAACTATCCATTTCAGATCATTTGCAACTGCTTCACACCCTGCTGTTTCCATTAAAGCGACATTGCATATTTGATACAACTCGAAAAGTGGCCTGATACTTGTAACAGGTCCGTCATCCACATCATCATTTTTCTGTTTGATCTGAACATGCTCGTCATTTTCCCAATTCCATTTTTCAACCTCAAGGAATTGAACATCTCTTGATAAAATCCTAATAACATACCACTTACGTTCTTCTTCATGACCTTTCTCATTTTTTACTGAAAAATTTGAGAGAAAAGTATATAAAATTGGGGAGCAAGGTAAAAGTCTCCTGAGAGTGCTAGGTTCAAAACTATGATAAAATCCATAATATCATACAAGCCAACAATCAATTCCTACTATATATATTTTCTCATTATTAATTACATCAGTTTTGTGATCAATACATATCAATACACTCAGTGTTACCCAAAAAAAAAAGGGGGAAAAAAAGGTATACAGCAAGAAAAGTGAAACCATAACCCATGTCCCATGATGCAAGTGGTATCTTTAAGAGGGAAATATAAAAATGAAGTAAAAATCAATCACACAAATCTGTTAAATGGCTTCCTTCCAAATGCAGCAGGCATAGATACAGTTGAATCCACGCTTCGATCCCCTATAGATGGTGGAGGTCGGTGTTTCTCCAACACCTTCTGAGAAACTGAAGCTGAATCCTTGCTAGACCCTTTTTTCCACTTGAAAGAGCCCATGCTTGGAGCCAGGGGAAATGAAAACCTCCTATTTGACGTCTGGCTTCCCGGAGTCCCTGGTGCACTTTCCTTCAGGTTGCTAGTTGGTCTTACTTTTGCTATTGCTGAAACAGTCGGAGACATGTAGTTTGGAACAGAAAACGGCGGGCAGCTTACCAAGCTGTCATCATCTTTTAGTGGCACATCGTACGGTGAATTAGCACCAAAATTTCTAGGCCTTGAATATTTCATCATATTAGAGCTTGTTGATGGTGGGGTTCTAGTGGGGGTAAACATTTGTCTTGTTCTCACAGGTGCTGCCGATCTTGATGATTTAGGTGTGCTTGTCTCAAGATTGTCGTAGCCAAAATTATTTTGCTTGTAGGTATTGGAATGTGATCGTGGGCTCGGCTTGTGCTCGGGGGTTGGCCTCATAGGTGCTTGAAGGAAAGTCTTCATTGTTTGGTTTTCTGGTGGTTTCGTGGAAGGGAGCTGACGTTCCAACCAGGTCCACCACCAGGGGAATCCACCTGATACGATATCCCTTGGAGGTGATTGACCAGGTTTTGAATTACCTTTCCACAACTGATCATGGCCAACAAATCAAAAGTTGAAAGGAGAGATCAGAAAAGAATATGAACCAAAATGACACAGAAATTCTTTGCAGGGTTCAAAATCAGATATCAGAAAATGATCATATTGCATTAACACTGTCATGTTAAAATACTAATGTATGTCTTATACAGATGCATATACTATAATCCCGAAAGATGGTGTGCCTAAGTTTAGTTAATGTTGTTTGTGATGTAAACAGTGAGTAGTGGACAGAAAAAGTTAAATGATACCTGGTGGGAATATGCGTAAGCCATAGCCCTTTCTCTCTTGACGATTGCCTCCACCTTTTTCTGCATTCTTGCCTCTACTTCCTCTTTTGTAAGCAAGCTGTCATCCCAGTTTTCATTGTCGCCTGCCTCCGACTATTATAGATGACATTGCAAATTAAGAATTGCACTTTGTGCTATATATGTTGTAAAACTTCGAAAAAACCATTAAAGTTTTCCTGTGATGTCTATTAAAAGTTATGGGTCTTATGTATGTTGATAAGACAATTTCATCAGGTATAGGAATAATATCATCAACATTTGCATATCTGCTACATTCAAGAAACGTTGTCACAATTTTAGAAAATAAGACACATAAACTTACGTTCCATTTGCCTAAGGTACTCTCTGTTTCCTTATCATTCTTGTTGGCTTGGCGTTGGAGTGCCTGGTTCTCTAGCATCTGGATCCTCCGCGACTGAATTTGAGTTTGAACCCTAACAAGGAGCTGCATATGTTTCATGGCATTACTTGTCTGACGTTTCACATTCTGTCCTCTCACAACTCCTTGAAGTCTTACAAGACCCCTCAAAGCTCTAAAACTTCTCCTTGCCTGTTAAATATTAACAAATTATATCAGTAAGGCCATCAACCTGCAGTTCTTCCAGTTATTTATTTTCCCACTATTAAATAAAAATAACCATACGAGAAAGAGAATAGTGAAGATACATTTTCTGTTAATAACAAAATTTGATTTATTATGTCTGGAATCATTTTCTAATGCTATTCAAGGAGGTTTTATATGAAAATAGGCCACTTCACCAAGACAAATATCACAATCAAGGTCCCTGCCAACAGATATAGATCTATGTTGTGGTTGTTCTATAATTAAACTGTAATGGATGAATAGGACTGAATAGCCAAGTTCTACTACATAAGAAGCGGGAAAATAAAAATGAAAAAGTAATCAATAATATCACAAGTTGCAAGAGTTTGTTCCTTCAAATATCTAATCAAGACTTAACAGTGTCGTCAATGATCAACAATCTTAAACAACAAATAAGGTTATTATCTTACCATATAACCTCTATAAGCTGCTTGGATCTTGGTGGCGGAAAGATGATGGTTTCTTAGAGTTGGTTCTGGTCTAGGGCGATAACCTCTAGGAGAAGCAGCCCTTGGAGTAGCAGCTCTAGGTGAACTGACCCTTGGAGAGGCAGCTCTGGGGGAGGTGACCCTTCGAGAAGTAGCTGCCCTTGGAGAAGTGATCCTCTGAGAAGCATTTCTTGGCGAAGTAACCCTGAAAGATGCACTCTTTGGAGAAGCTGGCCTTGCAGGTAATGAAGGTAGTGGTTTTAGCTCATAAGGTGTGGGAGGTCGAAACTGTAATTGCTGTTGATCTACTTCCCCCAATATTTTCTCAATACTGCTTGGCTCTCTAAAGAGAGGAATAAATGATTTGGTCTCTGCATGCTTCAATATCCCTCTTCCCTTCTTTTCCTTGGAACTTTTTTTCTCTGATCCCTATAGTATTGACTGCTGATTAGGTAAAGCAAACAGATGAACAGGTAGTACTTGGAAGTTGGAAATATCTGATCACTTGAGTATATTATTTGCATTGCCTTGTGGTTGAACAATTCCAAAAAAAAAAATTAATAAAAATAATGTGATCACTAAGAAATTTAGTTCAAGTGAAATTATATTCTAATCGTATGGAATGCCAATGGTCTGTGACTTCTGTCTGCGCTTTATCTAAATCAGAATTCTACGGGTTCTGGCACCATGTAAGACTGTCATATCATATTTAAATTAAATGACATATTGTTTGATAATAATCTACGTGTTGAAATCAAAAAATAAAAAATAAAAACTGTACTTCCTCAGTTTCAGTATAAAACTCATTGATACTCTTGATTGAAGTTTTTAGGCTCTTATTTGACCACGAGATGTTATCAACTTCTAATTCGTTGATTAGAAAGAAAGATGTCCACATACTTTTTCTAGTTTCTCCTTGGAGTTGGGCACGAAAACCCGCTTGATTGCAGAAAACCAACTCCCTTTCCTTCCCATGTTCGTAGCATTACTATATCAACCTGTCAAGTAAGAAATCTTAGACAACTGTCCATGTTCTGCTCCAACTACATAAATTAAGTCCAATATGAAATCATACATCATATATGATGCGAGATCAACAGTATATTTATAAAACTATATGTTCGTAAGTTACAAGGCACCAAACTGATAGGAGTTGAGACAAAAACAGAAGACAACACAAATTGAGACACTAGGCATGTACAAATCTCCACAAGAGATTGTCCCAAATATCTTAATTTTGGCAATTATTTGGCTGTTGCAATTGGAAAACAGAAACAAACAGACAGGGAAACAAAATAGCAGGTGAACTTTTTACTGTAGAATCAATTTATTTAATTATTGAGTAAAAAACAAAGATGAACAGGATGTTAGGACACATACCATAATTATTTTAAAATAAGTCACACAATCTTCAAAAAACATTAACCAAGATATCATCAGAAAAACTGTAGCTTTCTTTTTGGGGAAAAAAGAAAGAAAAAGATAAACAAGAACAGATATGCCAGAAAAAAATCTTGAAATTACAGAGAAACAAAGCCTTGGGAAGATGAATTAGTGCAAGAATTGATCTTGAAGCAAGCAAAACAACCCAGAAATATATAAAATTTTCAGACCCTCCACAATTATCAAGAAAGCTCAGCTGTTTCAGAACTTTGTAACAACAAGGAACCAACTCTTAGCTTAATTAAACACATACATACAAAATTAAATATCTATATATAGTAGTGAATACCCCTGATCAAGATAGATATGTACCTTATAGTGAAAATTGAGGCTTCCAGAAAGCCTGACTGCCTGCACCCAAGAAAAAGTTTTGCAAGAATAAAAGATCAACAACCTTGTTAATTATATGTATACATACGTTTGTGTATGTAATCAACCTTTCTTTATCTGGCTATACCATAACATGCTTCCTTCTTTCATACCAACTTTTTGGAAAGAAAAGGTGAGCAAGGAGAATAATAAGAATTGTTGTTCAATAATAGTGGGCTTTTGTTTTTCTTTGTAATATCTGTCTAAAACTTTAAATCATGTTCTTGAAAATAAAAATTGAATAGGCTAGTAAGAATGTAACTTTACTTTTATTCTTTCTTCTTCTTCCTACCACCACCACCACCTTTCACCTTTTGTGCTTTTATAAAATTTCTTTAGAGTTGAACATCATTGATTTTGAAAGGGTAAGAAGAGGTTGGCCACTTTGTCACTCAATGGTTGTGTCCACCAAAACTAACTTTACTTAAATGGGAAGACTATTTTTATCCTTTTTTTTATTATTACATTTGCACTATTCAAGTATTTATTTATACACACATAGGTATGGAAGGTTGTAAAAATTTGAAACGATTCTACTATTACACATTGTTATAGAAATCGGCCGATTTTTGAAAAATCGCCGATAAATCGGTCAAAAATCGGTCAAAATTTTGGAACCGATTCGGCCGATTTTGCAAAAATCACCGATAAATCGCCGATTTTTCAACCAAATCACCCGATAAATCGTAAATCGACACCTCAACCGAATAGTTCCGATTTCCGAAATCTGCAACACTGCTATTACATATGGTGTTGAAAATTACGGTATTTTTCTTACACACGTGTATTGAGGTTACAAAAATTAAAATCGATTTTTTTTTGTTTGTTTTGCTGTATCCAAGGTTACAAAATTGAATTCAATTTCACTTCCATATGACAAAAATAATTTCTTACATTAAAATTTTCTATAAATAAATTTCATACTTGAAATTGATGTAAATATAGAAAAAACACTTTATTTTATTAGTACATATATATATATATAGGGTATGTATATATATACTAGCCTATAACCCGTGCAAAGCACGGGCTATCATATATTATTATTGTTATTATGAATTAATATATTAATTATTTGATTTAATATAAACTTTAATTTATTTTAATAAATTCTATTATTAATCGTAAATTTACATATATACCAAACTTTTTTTTGACAAACAATTAAAAAGGATTCACTAAAATAGCCGGAAAAACCCCCGAACTCACAATACAATCTGATTGAGAAATAAAAAATAATTTAATTTAATGACATAAATAAATATCATTAATTTAACTCTTATTTAAATTTTGTTAATATGTTATTAATTTTTTTTAATAGCATTATTTTGTTTATGATAAATAAAATAAATTTTTTAATATGTTTTTTTAACTTGTTATTTTTAGGAATGTATTAACAATTTTTTTTGGGAACGTTAATTTCATGACATAAATAAATATCATTAATTTAACTCTTTTTAAAATTTTGTTAGTATGTTATTAATTTTTTTTAATAGCATTATTGGTAAATTTTGTTGTTTATGATAAATAAAATAAATTTTTTAATATGTTTTTTTAACTTGTTATTTTTAGGAAGGTGTTAACAGTTTTTTTGGAAACGTTAACCAACGAACTAACCAGATATACCTTTCTTGTTTTGCTTATAATAGTATAGTATATATTTAATAAAAGAAAATAAATAATATTATAATTACTAATACCTACCCACTTACTTTTTTCACTTAAAACACATTATCTTTTTCATTTTCTCTACTAAAACATCTTCTTACAAATAGTATATAATAAGCAAAATGAGGTATATTTTGTGGTTTGATTAACCCCTTATCACCTCATTTTTTGTTATCCCTTTGTTAGATCTTCAATTCAAATAAACGATCACCGTTATATATATCAATACTAAAGTTGATTTATATAAAGGTCTAAGGTTTGATTCTGTGAACAACATATTAATTTATATTTAATAATTAAAGTTGTTATATTTAAAGGTGTAAGGTTCGAATTATCCTAACAACATAATAAATTAATATTTATATTATACTACACTATAAGCAAATTATAAAAAATAAAAGTAACCCATCCTTTTTATAAGCTAATATTTATTAATATATAATTTTCTAAATCTCTCCCCTTCTCCGCATTCTTATATTTGATAAAATAAAATAATAATATTATAATTATTAATAATTTACCAATTACCATTCTCAACTAAAATGTATCGTATTTTCTATATTTTTAATTAAAATCCTCTATTTTTTTAGAAATATCACAGATAACATATATATAAATATATAATTAATATCAAACCATATCATTTAAAAATTAAGCTTACAAATTTCATATCTTGAAAATTTTAATTCAAATTAAAGAACAAAAAACATATAATATTAAATATTCGTGCAATGGACAAATTTTAAGCTAATCTATCTATACTATACTATCATATAATAACGAAACATTAAAAGTTTGGTTGGTCGGTACGGTACGTGTTGATTTACTTATTTACCATAATTTAACAGTACATGTTAATTTTACTTAATTATTTATAGTTTCTAACAATTAATAAATTTCTTTTTTCAGGTAAAACATGTTACCTTTTCTATTTTTTAATAACTAATCAATTTCCTTTTTTCACGTAAAGTACATTATCTTTTATATTTTATTAAAAAATACATTATCTTTTAACACATTATCTTTCTATTTTATTTTTTATTATATTTTTTCTTACCTTTTTTATAATTTATATTTTATACACAAAATGTCGGCAATTTTAGGTCAGATATCTAAAGTTAGCTACTTAGCTTTAGGAAAAATTTTCCCTTTTAGTTAAAACGTATCATATTTTTTACATTTTCTTACTAAAATTTATCATTTTCTAAAAATATCACGGGAAACATATATATGATCATTATCACATCATATAATTTAAAAATTAATCTACAATATTTATGTTTTAAAGTATTTAATTCAAATTAAAACAAATCATATAATTATTAAAAAATCCATCCATCGCATGGAGTTTAAGCTAGTACAATATTATTTTAGTTTAATTATAAGTTCGATGCGTGTGGAGAATTTAAATTTGAGTATAATTAAAAAGAATATATAATTATGTAAGAAATTATTCAAATTCCTTAAAAAAAATAAATGCATTTTACTTTATTTATTAGATTTATTTTAATTATGTGTGCTTGATTGGTTGCCTCCGTTTTTTTTTTTGCTCACGAGAGAGGTGTTAGTGGGCAACATGGATTCTAGATTCTAGTTAGGGTATAACTAAAATTTATTTATACTAGCTTATAGCCCGTGCAAAACACGGGTTACTTTTAATATTTTATAATTTATTTATAATATAATATTGTAAATATTGATTTTAATATGTTATTGAAAGAATTCAAACCTTACATATTTGTATATAATAATTTTTAGTATTAAATATAAATTAATATGTTGTTGGCGGGAATTGAACCTTGGACCTCTGCATATAACAACTTTTAGTATTTTAGTATTGTTAAATCTAACGGTCATGATCTATTTGAGTTGCTGATCTAACGGTGATGTTGTGGAATAAAAACTAGGTTATTAGATTGCGGCTAGGGTTTGATGTATTTAATGCAAAGGGTGGTTGAGCTTCGAGCTTTAATGGCTGCTTCTGCGTTCGAGACTTAATCGGTCCTCACAGAATGCCTACGTATCTCTGTATTAAGAGAATCAAGCCAATAAAACGTAGTTCTGAGTTGAGGGGTCTGATCCTTTATATAGGCTGAGAAGCCTCAGAATTAGGGTAGGGTTAAGTGACTTGGCGGACAAGTCAATCTTGAGGAAAGTTCTAGACCCCTTCCTTGTAGGAGTCTGTTTCCTTGTATGAGTGGATGTCTTGGAGGCTACTCCTTGTAGAGATAATGTTCTTATCTGACACTTATTGCTGAGCTGTTTATTATCCATAATATTAATTACGAAATTAATATTGTAAATAAGGTTTGGGCCCACCTGGTGGGCCCCACGTTTGGACCATTCCGGGTCTAATTAATGCCACATTAAATGTGTCTTTAGGGCTTACTTTTAGCCCATATCAGGTGATAAGTGAGGGATAACCAAAAATGGGGATAACCAAAAATAGGGGTAACAACTACAAATTATACCCCTTTTGCTTATTATAAAATATATATATAGTATAGATTTTTGAGGCATAGAAGTGATTTTGTTCCTTTTTTTTAATAATAAATTAAGTGCTTTTTTTTTTGGAAGGTAATTAGATTTTATTTAGAAAGTGTTAACCAACCAACTAACTAAATATACCTTGTTTTGCTTATAATAGTCTAGTATAGGCATATATAGAAATAGATAAATATTATAATTTCCAAAACCGCTTCTAAATATTGAGTTGTTATTATATAATAGGTTATTTTTTTCATTATTATGATGAATCCAATTGTGTATTAATATGAATTTGCGGAATAAAATAATATCACATAAAATTTAAAAATATTTTTTAAAAGGTTGTGTAGCACTACACCTATATATACGTGCATTATGTTATCTAGAACATGAGTAGCAGCACTTAGGTAACAGCTGTTAGGGTTGGTTATAATCTAATCTTTAATGTTTCTGCGCTACTAGGAGTATTATTTATAATCATTTATACTAGGTAAAATGCAAGTCCATGATGATAATGATTTCTTCCCTTACCAAATAATTGTTCAAACACCACCGTGTCAATGTGGTCTGGCGCGTGACGACCACTTCTAGTTTCTTACATTATATATTTGCTGTAACTTTACAAGTACTTGTAGCCCATCACTGTTTGCATCAACACTTAAAACTACCGTGGGGTGTTTATGGGATGTCCGGAGGAATTTTTTTTTTTTGGAATAAGTTAAATTATTTTAAGATAAATTAGAGATTATTAAATTTTCAATTTATTTTCCAATTTATTTTTGTAACTTATTGAATCTCAACCATATATTAAATACTTGTATAAAAAGAAATTATTAAAATATAAAATTTTTATCCAAAATCATTAAGAAAAGTTTTGCCAAACAGGCACTATGTTGTGATATAATGTAATTTCCAAGTTTCTTTAGGCATTTTAAAGAGGGTGAATGGTCTACTACATACGTATGCAAAGTACTGTTACGGAACATACGGTTTCTCAGCCGTTCCAACGGCTGGGGTTTAAAAAACAGTACCGTACCGTGGAAAGTTTCCGCGGTACGGGGCATGTACCGCAGAAAATGCCCCCCTATTTTCACACCAAAAACAGTACTGTACACGTACCGCAGAAAGTTTCTGCGATACGTGTTACACAGCATACTGCTAGCAAACGTAGACCGGGACCCTTTAAAGAGTATCAAAATGACAACAATTTACCAAGATTTAAACTAGTTTTTTTCTTTACATATTATAACAGGTAATATAGATTTTTAGCTAGTTTAGTTATATTTAGTTGAAATATTATCACCATCCCAATTTATATGATTCTTTTATTTTTTTCCACGTATTTCAATATACTCGGTTGAGATATTTATAAATATTGTATTTTTCAATTTTTTTTTTGTTTTGTATAAAATTATCGGATCTAGAGTATATTTTTACACAAAATTAAAATATCAAAAAAAATATTATTTATAAATAACTCAACTGAATGCATTGAAATGCGTGTAAACAGAAGTGATTCATTTATTTTGGAACGGAGGGAGTAATAAATTTGCAAACAAAATAATGGACATAAGATTTTATATCGTTAAAGATTTTAAGATATAATTTTATAAAATTTAGAATTAACTTGGATCTATCTTCCCAAAACATAACCTCATATTGTTGAATCAAATTTGAAAGTAATTATAGCAAATTCTCTGCTTGATTAAAGTTCACAACCAAAATAGGCAAAGATAAACAAGGGAGCAATCAGTCCCATGGTTCAGAGGAGCAGAGCCAGCCTCTGCCATGCTTGATCACTTGTTTGCGTTTGTCCGTAGCTGGTTGTCTACTAACGACATATAAGATATTCTTACAAGATTATTAGACTTCCAGAAGCATGCATAGTGCCCCGCCAAATTTGAAGAACATAATGGTTGTTTCTTCTTGGAGGATAAATCTAGGAAATGTTATTTTCAAATCTACTTTTTTATTTTTAGAATTGCATTTATAACAAATACCTCCTGCATTTACATAATATAATAGTTTTGAAAATAAAATAAAAAAAAGTTTTAAAAATAACATTTCCCAAAATCTAACGAAATAGACTCTTCAACTCAGAAAATGACTCATCATTCTTCATATTTAAAGACCTTGATATGAACAAACTAAAACTATACCATCAATTTATAATTTTTAAGTCAAATTCTATTACAAATTTATCCCGTTAAAAAATACTCACTCTGTCTCACTTGATTCTTTACCATTTTTTTTTACACTTTCTGACACACATTTTAAGTTGTATTTTAAGGATAGTTCCATAATTTATTTTTAAAATTTTCTTTTCTTTATAAAAATATATACATTATACTTTTATATAAAAAAGAAAATTTTAAAAATAAGTTACGAAACTACCCGTAAAATGTGTGACAAAAACCTTATTCTGAAAGGTAAAGTATTCACCGGACTGAGGAAATAGACATTAGTTAGAATGTAGAATATTATTGAGTGCCAATCAAAGGAGAGAATGACCAAAGTAAATGCAACTTTGCAAAATGCGTATACTACGTTTGGTAAAAACAAAAGCACATGGTCCCCACTCATGTTTATATATGTGCTGTGCCATAATATATGCCGCAGTCTCAATTTTATTCGAATAATTCTGTATGAATTTCGAATAAAAATCTTAGTATTCCGCCCTTAAAAATTTGGTATCAGAACCTAGTTAATAATTTTTTAAAAGAGAAAAATCAAATTCCTGAGGAGGAAACTTCTGATAATTTAGAAATCGAGTTTTCAGAATCAGAAAAAGGCTTCCAAGCCAGTTTTCTAGTAAAACATGATTTAATTTCTAAAATCAGTAACACAAAGCTTGATTTAAAGAAAGAAACCATTTTTTAATGTTCCTTGGTTGGATCGTTTATAAAGGAAAAACAATATCTTTTATTACGTATCTACGAAAGAAATGCATGTAGATATAAAAGATACTATAGGAAAAGTGTATTTGCCTTTAATCACTTAAGAAGAGATTAATAGACAATTACAAAAAATGGATTCAAAGACTAGATCAACAATCTCTGTGGTTCATTTAGGAGCTGTTAAGATTTTGATAAAATCTGAATTCCCTGAAGGTATAAATTCTCCAATAAAAATGGTTTTGCCGGATAATCGAATTATACCAAGAAATGATAGTATTTTAGGTGCTGCTAGAGGTAATTTAGCATACCAAAAATTCATGTTTACAATATATCCCAAATACGCAGTTAGTTTGGATACTGAAAAATTTGATCAAATTTTATCTTTTATTCATGATTTTGAAAGAAAAGATTTGATGCAGAAAGGCGATAAAGTATTTAGAATCACTTATTTAGTTGCTTATACTTTAACTAATAGTCATCACAGTATTGACTATAAGAAAAAAGAATACATTGAATTAGATGATGTATTCTCTGAAGTAGGTTCAGTAGAGGATAAACAATTTGCAGAATTGACTCCTACAGACCATACTTGGGCAATTGATATTGCTAGAAACAAACCTTCTTTACAGGAAAAGCCTAGAAGAAGTTTTAGGGCTAGAGGAAACCTAGTTATTAGGGAATCCTTAGCAGAAGGAAACAATATGCTCCTTAGAAGCATGTCTCAAAGGATAAATGATCTATCAGATTAATTTGCTAGTATCATTTAAAGATGAGTCTTAAAGAGTTAATTGAGGACTTCAATAACAATGTTAAGCCCCAGCTAACAGAAATTTTAGCTTTGCTTAAGAGAAATGCAAACAATGATGTCAAAGGCAATATTGAAGTTGCTGTAGCAAAGATAATCACAGAACTGAAAATAACAATTCAGGATTATCAAAACAATAAAGCAATTGGTAAACAGCCAAAAGCTCTAGAAGAAAAACAACTTGCTCTTACTCCAGAACAAGGTAACAAAGATAAAGGTAAAAGCCGTTATCCATATAGTTATCCTAACCATGATGTACGGAACGAGGACCTCAGAACAGGTAAAAATCCGAACATTATGACTTGGCCATTTGGTTCTATTCCTAATAAGAAAATATGAACTATATGCAAGACATAGAAAATTTCTTTTGGGAAGTTCTTGAATCAGAAATTCAAGATGGCCATCAAGAAAAACAATTTGCTAAAGCAATGGAATTACTTGGATTAGAAGATAATGATCTAGCTAATCAACACGTAGCAAATAATTTAGAATTACAATCTTTATTTGGATTTTATTCTACTAATTATTTGAATGTCATTGAAGAATTTAGTTCACCAGAATCAGATTCTCAAGGCGCAGATTCATCAGATGAAGAGTTTGTTCAACAAACATTTAGGATGAATAAACAAGAAGAATGTGTAAATACATATAAGAATCCATTCGCATCGACTTCAGGAACAATGAGACCAGTAGATAGAAGAAAAGGTAATTTCTATCCACCCACTACTGAGTTTAAAACGAATCAAAATTTATTTGGTTCAAATGTTTTAAATATCGATTGTGAATCAGGAAGAAAGACCTTAATCGATATTTAGGAAAAGGAAATTAGTTTGATAATACAAACTAATCCTATTGCTTACAACGACACGGAGACAGTTTTGTTATTAGTAGATCACAAAACGACGGGAGTTGTAATCGATTTATTAAAGATACAACATGGAATTTCGATAATTACGAACCCATAGAGGCCTTTAATACAATCATAGATGCTATCTATACTATGTTTTTAAGAATTGATTACATCAATGCTAAAGATTTAGAAAAAGATAAAATCAAACTGAATCTCTTAGTAAAATGCAATTATGTCACATATGTTTAATCGATAAATTCTTTTTAGAATATGAAAAACACGACCTAGCAGGTTATCATGTTTATGTTGAAGAATACATACGCAAGATACCACTAGTAGGAAAAAAATCTATGACTAAGTTTTTGTAGGAAAGAACAGCCCTGACACAGCATAGTTTAGCCTTTGCTCAAAGAATAACAAATGAAATCAAAAATTATTGTGATTCCAGTCGATCTCAGGAGAAATTGAAAGCCTTCGGTAGAAAATGTTGTGAGAAGATTTCAGAAGAATCTTATATTTTTGTTGTAATCCCAATTACAACAAGAAATATAAGAAGAAATATTCTAAAAAGAAAATATCTTCTAAATACAGGTTTAAGAAGAAAAAGAAATCTGTTAAACCAGGAAAATATGTTAAGAAGAAAACTTTTTCTACTAACAAAGAAAAGCTTTGTCTGAAAGGAAAGAAAAATTGCAGGCGTTGGGTCTGCAATGAAGAAGGACATTATGCAAATGAATGCCCTAACAGGAAAAAATACCCTGACAAACTCAAGGTATTAGAATAAATCTACTATACAAGTTATGAACCAGTAGAAAACGATTATGATGAGAAGAAAGAAATCTTCGTCATACAAGAAATCTACCCCGGACCATCATCCGACAAGTCAGAAGATGAATCGACAGACGAAAGCAGTTGAGGATTCACAAGAAAAATTAGTAATGCCAAACATTACTAATCCATCATCGATTTATATAAAAGGTACACTTAAGTTTACTGGATATAGAAAAATCGAATTACATTGTTATGTTGACACAGATGCAAGCCTATGCATAGCAAGCAAGCACGTCATTCCACCAGAACATTGGGTGAATGCCGAAAGACCTATTGAGGTAAAAATCGTCAATGGTAAAACCATTATGATTGACAAGGTATGTAAGGACCTTGAAATTATGATAGTAGAAGAAATATTTCATATTCCTACTGTTTATCAACAAGAGTCAGGTATAGATTTTATTTTAGGAAATCATTTTTGTCTAGCCTACAAACCTTTTATACAACTAGATGATAAAAGGATTATTTTCACACTTAAGGGTGAACCAGTATGGATTAAGAAAGTTATTGCAAGCTAATCGAGTAGGTTTCCCTGAGTTCTTAGAATCTAAAAAGAAGAATTCTAAAACTAAGCCCGTTACACCTATTAACATTTCCCAAAACAAAATTCAATTTTTAGAGTGGGGGAGAGATATGCTATTAAAGTATCAAGAAATGAATTTGCTTTAACAAATTTATCTCAAGATATTGACAGGAAATCTAAGATTGAACAACTCTTAGATAAAGTATGCTCAGACAATCCATTAGATCCCAAGAAAACCAAACATTGGATGAAAGCATCAATTAAACTCAATAATCCAAAAGATATTTGCAGGGTAAAACATATGAAATATAGCCCTCAGGACGTTGAAGAATTTGCCGTGCAAATTAAAGAATTACTCGAGATGAAGGTTATTATCCCTAGTAAATCAGCCCATATGTCACCAGCATTCTTAGTTGAAAATGAAGCTGAACGACGAAGAGCCAAGAAAAGAATGGTTGTCAACTATAAGAAGATGAATGATCTTACTATAGGAGATGGTCACAACTTACCAAATAATGACAGTCTACTAGCCCTTATACGAGGTAAGAAAATGTTTTGTTCATTAGACTGTAAGTCAGGATTCTGGCAGGTACTGTTAGATAAAGAATCACAACTATTGACAGCATTTACATGTCCCCAAGGACATTTTCAGTGGAGAGTGTTACCATTTGGTTTCAAACAAGCTCCATCAATATTCCAAAGGCATATGCAAGAAGCATTCAGACCTTTTGAAAAATTCTGTTGTATTTATGTAGATGATATTCTTATATTTTCTAACAATAAAAAAGAACATCTTATACATCTGCCAGCAGTATTGAAGAAGTGTGAAACTCTTGGCATAATCCTATCCAATAAGAAGGCTCAACTCTTCAAAACCAGTATTAATTTCCTAGGTTTGGAAATTGATCAAGGAACACACTGTCCTCAAAATCATATCTTGGAACAAATTCATAAGTTTCCAGATCAGATAGAAAACAGAAAACAGTTGCAAAGATTTTTAGGTATACTAACTTATGCATCTGATTATATTCCTAAACTTGCAGCTTTAAGATCACCTTTACAGGCTAAGCTCAAAAAGGAAAATCATGAAAATGGATAGAAGCTGACACTTCTTATGTTAATAAAATAAAGAAGCAATTAGTAAGTTTTCCAAAGCTCTATCATCCGGAGCCTGAAGACAAGCTTATAGTAGAGATATACGCATCTGATAAACATTGGGGTGGAGTTCTCAAAGGAGTTAATTTTGATGAAAAAGAATTAATATGTCGATATGCATCAGGAAGCTTTAAAGACGCAGAAACAAGATATCATTCTAATGAGAAAGAATACTTGGCGGTTAAAAGAGCTATTACAAAATTCTCTATTTATCTAACCCCTGTTGAATTTATTGTCAAGACTAACAATAAGAATTTTACTTATTTCCTTAAATTGAAGATTGAAGGAGATAATTAACAAGGAAGACTTGTGCGATGGCAGCAATGGTTTTCCAGAGGTTGAACACCTTGATGGAGTTCAAAATTGTCTTACCGACTTCTTAACAAGGGAATATCAACAAAAGAAAAAGGTATGACACAAAGAACTCTACAGGTTTATGTCACATCCTATTGCAGGTATCCAAGGTATTTCATGCATATAAATAGAAGAGGAATTCAGCATTTGGAAACCACACCAAACATCATCTCTATACCAAAGATCTTTTGCTTAGATCAAAGAGCCCTACTCTATAATAATCTCTTTCTTTGAGATAAACTATGGATACTAACATAGAACAGTTAGAGCTTAAAGAAGCCATCCTCCTGAAGAAGTTTCAAATTATTCAGGAAGAATTATACCTAGTTCGGGCAGAACTAGAATATGTAAGGAAGTATTCTCTTCCTGAAAAACAAAAGGTTATTTCTACACCTTCCTTTGTAACAAGTGAAGTAGAAACTAGCCCGGAGCAAACAGCTACCGGTAAAGGCATATCAACTCAGTTGAAAGCTGTGGTTTTGTTAAAAATCCAAAATGTAGGGAAAAATGAATTTCCTGAATTACAAAATGTCATTTCATCACCTTCTTCAGAAATGAAACAAGATGAGGCTAATCCTGAGCAAACGGCTCCAGGTAAAGATTCAACAAATCATTGAAGGCTGTGAATTTGCCAACAATTCAGAATGAGGTACAGACCTCCATAACGTTAGTTAAACCCTTAGACTTAAGTTTGAGACCTAACGGGGGAATTCAAATCCCTAAAAAGACTGAAGGTCAAACTTCAGCAGTCCCTTCCGGATATAAAGGCCCTAAAGCCTACTATGTTGTGTTTAACGATCCTAATGCAGGAATATACACCACATGGGAGATTGCAGAGAAAGCTGTTAAAGGTTTCTCTAATGTCAAGCACAAGAAGTATAAATCTTTTGCAGAAGCAAGAGTTGCTTCAAACATTTATACTACTCAACAGTCCAAGCCACCACTTGAGCTGATAAGACACGCATATGCATTACAATCAACTTATGCAGTTGTAGTTACTCAAAAGAAGGATTTTTCAAGCAAAATAGTGTTAGGAACAATTCCGAAGAGTCAACGTGTTAGTCACAGAGGCATGCCTGTTTACATCAAATAAAAAGCCTAATTGTTTGTAATGCTTTGCATTACTTACATGACCTCTTAACTGAGAGAACCTCTAGTTGTAGAGTCTCTACTTGTTCTGTACCTGTAATAGGCACCAAATCCTAGTTGTGTAATTGTACTTATATAGTCAAGAATAATGCTTGAAAGAAGTTTGAAGGTTCATGCCTCAAGCAAGAAGATATAGACTGTCAAATAATCACAGTTGGGATTTGAAGAAAGTGAAGAATTTGCCTAAGTACCAATTCGAGAAGTAGTTTTGTCTATTCGAGAAGTCCAGCATTCGAGAAGTCAGGGATTCAATATCTCAAGACACTATTCGATATCTCTGAATACACTGTTCGATATCTCAATCGATATCTCAGAGATTCGATATGTCTATTACTCTGTTCGAGAACTCAAGAAGTCAACAAGTCAAAAGCAGTATTCGAGTTCTCAAGGATTCAACAAGTCAAAGTTCCATTCGATATCACAAGGACTCAGAAAGCTATTCGATATCTCGAGGATTCGATAAGTCAAATGTTCTATTCGACAACTCAAGGAATCCTGATGAAAAAGATCTATTCGAGAAGTAATTCGATATGTCGACATAACAGTGTTCGAGAACTCAGAGTTATCGATCAAGTCAATTCTAGTTCTCGAATCACTTACTTACTTAGCCACTTCTCGAATACATTCTTGGAGACAAAATACTGGTGAAATTGTACAAGTCAGAATCCTGCAACAAGCCAATGCACTTTATGGATCTCAATCTGTAACGTGCTCTGGAAAGCCTACAAAGAAGCTTGGAGAGATATAGAAGAGACAAAGGGCTAAAGAAGTGGATCTGAACAGGCTTTGCAAAGTCAAATCTGTAACCGTTTGGACTCTTACTCAAATAGGATAGACAGACTAGAAAGTAATTTGTTTAGCTACCTTATTTGTAGTAAGTAGGTTATATCCATACTCTATAAGGATACAGCCTCACTTCCTTAGCAATTAACTTTTGGAGAGTCAAGTTTTTCAGACACTGTAAGCTATATCTCTCTGAGAAAAATGAAGCTGAGAATACTATCATTTGTATTCACAGATTGTAGCAACCTTTATCTAATAATACATTAGATTAAAGTGATATTGTGTCTTGTGTTGTTCTTTATCCGCACCTACACCTTTGCACACACAAACACTTATCTGCTACATAGACTCGAGCCAAAGAAAAGTTCAAGAATCCATTCACCCCCCCCCCCTCTGTATTCTTTTACTGTATTCAATACTCAACACAACAAGCATTGTTGACACAACTAAACGAAGATACCATTGAAATTATATATTCAATGTTCAAATATCTTTATCAATATGGCAGGTCAGCCACAGAACAGAAGTTCGTTGATGAACATTTCTTCAACACGGACAAGAAGAATGTCAGCTACTTCAACTTCTATCCAAATGCCGATCCAGACATGGTATACGAGGCATATCAATATGGATTATTAGCACAAGTTTATCCTATTGCTAGTAATCTCTTGGAAATCTCTAGATTCCCCAAGGAATTTAGAAAAGTAATTAAGGCATATAAAACTAATTGTCTTAAAGGCCAGGAAGTCGATATCTTCATTAAAACAACTAGTACGATTATTTGTTGGGAAGATGAAGAAGAATATGATTGTCCAGCAAATTAACCAACTCATTATGTCCAGGTTGGTATTGCAAAGGAAAAAATCTATTCCCCAAGTCAAGCCATGGAGTCTACCTTGGAGAAGAAAGATTTAAGAGAGCTTGCTGAACAAAAATTATTGATTCTAATCAATAAGCTATTCAGCATTAAGTCAGAAGATAAATTAAAGGTTAACCTTGCAACGTGTTATTCTTTAATGACGTCTTACTCACATAAGGGACTAACTGAAGAAGATTACAACAAAATCGTAGCGTTCAAAAGACAGCTATTACACAAAGATGTTGTTGGCTCCCATAAAGATCACTTTTGCAAAAAAAAAAGCAGAAAGAGATAAAAAAAAGTTTGGCATCCAGTTTGAATGTCAACATTGTAGCCCTACCACTAAGGAGGAAGAAGTCAAGTTGTCTAAAGCAGCTGGAAAAGCAAAGGTAGAAAGTTAAAGTAGAGAGAATCTACTTTCAAGAACAGAAGAAGACATGATAAGAGGAATCTTATCTCTTCAAAAGGCAAAATAATGGAATACAAAAACGTAATCACTTACATTAGTAATTTTGTACAGATCCTCGACCTTATTCTATAAAAGGCGAGTTAAGTTTTCAGTATTGATCATCTTGAATTTAGCAGAGTCTACCCACTTTATACTTAGCACCCAAAGAAGTTCATAATGAGTGAGTAAAACCCTTAGGGCTTGTGTGTGAAAACAGGCTCATAATGAGTCTGTATCTGTATAATTATGTGAATCAATAAAAAGTCTTTTTCTTTTTACTCTTGGGTATATCTTGAGTCATTCTGGAGTCCGCTTTGAAGCACAGGGAGTACCGCTAGGCAGGAGGCCGTAAGGTACACTACACCATATATGGGCTATTGCAAGCCCATTACATATTTGTGTTACATAAAGTGTTACAATGGACACAAAACTTGGTAGTCTATTGCAATATTTTAAAAAATGTTGTAATAAATACGAAAAGTGTTGCAAGCAAAATGATCAGTTTGAAATTTTATAACAATTGCAATACTTTAACAAAAAATGTTACAATAGACGAAACACCGCACTTTTTTGGCGTTGCAATAGCCCATATATGGTATAGTGGGAAACGCCGCTCATAGGATTGAAGACAAAGAATAACAACCAGAAGATTTAAAGAGATAATAAAGTTTTGATGATCAATAATTTTCATGCAGACAGAGATCATTAAAAGAGCCTGGTAAATCTCACAACCCTACTTAACAAATTTTATATTCAAAACTGTTTAATTGCTATAATCATGATTGATAAACCGTGGTTAGTTAATATTAAAGGTAATGCCATGATTAACATGTTTAACCTTGAATATCAAGATCATCTCTTAAAGACCTCTAGAAATACCCCTGGAAATTAAGCAACGACTAGATACCTAAATTGGGATTTAGAAGCCATAAAAAAAAAGAGCAACCCTCTTTTTATAACAAATGTTTTTAAATGAGGTTCATAATCTGAAAAGAATTATGAAATTAGAACCTTATCCTCGTAATAGGACTAAAATATCAGAGGATGATTCCTCTAATATGTCCGAATAGCATAAGTCCAAAAGACTGCTATAAGACAAAAAGAAATGCGTGGCCTACTGGTTATTTTGGGCACCATTTCCCCAGGTGGTCATTTTGGGCACACCACTTTGAAATTTGGTTATTTAGGGCTTTCGCCCCAATCAAAGTATCACATGTAAAAAATAAGAAAAAATATTATTCTAACTTACTACCCATCTTCAATATATTGTTTATTTATTAGGATACGTCCAACATAAAATTTTGATGAAACATTTTTTTAAAATTTTATATAAACGGATTACTTAATAAGATCTTTGAAAGATACCCAAAAATATTTACTGTCCATATTCAATATACTCTTTATTTATTATGGATATGTCAAACATAAAATTCTGATAAGATATTTTTCTAAAATCTTATATGAACGGGTTACTTAACAAGATTTTTGAAAGATATATCCAAAAATAAATTATATACAGTTGACATAAAACATATAAATATATAATATACGAATAATATCATATAATCATGTTATCGTGTAGTTAGCATAAGAATTACAGCCAAAGTCTACTATTTTTTTTTCTTTTGTTTTCGCAAATAGCATTGTAGGAATAAGGAATATGTACAATTACTATATTATATGGCTCAGGTTTCGCGTAAAATTACTTATAATTAAAGTACTTAATAAGCTAGAGAATTAGATTAATAAGAAAATAAAAGATACAATCCCCACTACAAAAAAAATACTAGAATTGGGGAATAGAAAGACATCCTCAGAACTTACTAGAACATACTACTGAACGTCTGAACCCAATTAATATCAAACTAACATACTTGGGAATAGAATACATTAAAAACTAAGAACAAAATATTAGAATTGCAGATAAAACACCAGACTATTAAGACTAAGACCGAAAGTTTATATTAACTAGGAACTCTAGAAATTATATTTGTTGATGTAGTTGTAATTATTTTTTGTCATGATTATTTTTTTAAAACATATTAGAGTAAAGTGCACTTTGTGTATATGTAGTTTATGTGTCAAACCATTGGAGATATTATACTTCAAAAATTATCACGGGCTATACTTTACTTTACTTTTCGTTACACAAAGTGTATGGTCGTCAAATCTGTTTAACTCTATTAGAAAATGCAGGGGTAAAATCGTCTTTTAATCGTCATCTTCTTCATCAACCCCATTTCCACCATTAACAATTTATTTAGAACTTGGAATTGTATATTTCATTCATTTTTTAACCAAATCAGTCATTTAAATTGCATTAAGATTGTCCCTCTCTCCCCTACGGTATGATATCAATTTTGAATAATAAAGATTAACTTTCAAAATATAAGCTTGATATGATCTATGCAATTCGTTCTCGCCGTAATTTTGTACTATTCTATATGTCCAGTATGCATCATTCACATCGTCGAATTCAAAGTCTTCAGGCGAGTTAATAATTGATTGGTGTGCTCTGGCAAATAATTGATTACATGAATCATGTAAGAACGAACATTACTATAGCAAACTAAAATTTAGATACGAGGATGCTTCCTGCATTAAGCGATCCATAAATGGTCGTTATATTGTTGGTTATCAAATGAAACACCCATCTCAGAAATTGATGATTTTCGATAAGGAAGTGACCGACCAGAAATGTCTGGTAAGCTATGATACTTTTTATCATCCACTACACTCTTGATATTAGCAGATACACTAGGGGAAATGCCTTGGAATTGTCTTTCAGGTTGCAGGGTACTGGTCCTTGATACAGGAATGGGGAAATGCCTTGGAATTATCTTCTAGGTTGCAGGGTACTGGTCCTTGATACAGGAATGCTTGGAAAACCAGGTGGAATTTTGGCACTCGGTCCAACACGAGGTTTTTTCCCGGCATCAACACCAAATGGATCTCTGTAAGCTAAGGATGGGGATTTTGGGGGGTTGCAGCTCTATTTGACGCGACATGGAACCAACATTCCTTTCTCAAGCAATTCGACTAAGATAAGCCATCTGGTGACAATGTACAGTGGTTGGTTGATCATTATATACATCAGTAGATGTTGGAAGCCGCATACTAGAATAATGCCTGTAACTGGAGTCTACAGCATTCTAACTGGAATTCTGCATATATGTATCCAAAAGCTCCGTATTGCTGGACCATAATGATCCCCTTTGAACCCCATAAAAAATATTGCTTTGGCCACTCTGCTGCACTGGAGACTCGAATAAACTTGAATTAGTGAAAGAATTGGAGATTCTTGCCCCTGAAAGAGGGATTTTTCCAGTGAACTCGTTTCTATTGTTCTCTACTATCGACAATGCAAAATTTTGCTTTAAATCCACCTTTGAATCTACGCCAAGTACAGTATCCAGTTTATGCTCCAGAGTATCACCTCCAGTGCCTTTATGGGTTTGTGAATCCACCTCTACACTAGAGGTTAATCTTTATTATTCAAAATTGATATCATATTGTAGAGGATAAAGAGACGATCTTAATGTAATTTAAATGAGAAGATTTGGATAAGGAATGAATTAGATATTCAAGCTCCAAGTTCTAAATAAATTGTTAATGGTGGAAATGGGTTGATGAAGAAGATGACGATTAAAAGACGATTTTACCCTGCATTTTCTAACAAAGTTAAACAGATTTGACGGTGATACACTTTAGGTAACGAAAAGTAAAGCATAGTAGTTTTTGAAGTACAGTATCTCAAGTGGTCTGACACACAAACTACATATACACAAAGTGCACTTTACTCAACATATTATAATGATAAAATATAAGTTGAGTCATTTAAAAAATCATTTATTCTTTAAAAAAATAATGTATTTTAAAAATAAATTATTGTGTACTGAATAAGTATACCAAAATATCGTATACTGTAGTTGAACGAAAAAATTTCAATCGTTGATTACAAAATCTACGATATAGATTAGTTCTAAGTTCTAATTTAAAATAAGATTCTATTTTGAACCTAATCTATTATTGAATTATAAATTTGTTTAACTTTGCACAACTTAAAATTTTAAACTTTGCGCAACAAAATGTAAATTCGATAATGTTTACCGGCTGCTAAAAGAAATAGTCCTCTAAACACCAGAACTATTTCTAACACTACAAAACATAATACTGTAGTAGAAAAGCTGATGCATTTATTTATGAGGTAGGAATGATGATGGAATAAAATGGCCCAAATAATACTATCTGAAAATATGACCTTTAATGTCTAAAAAACATTAAGCTAAGTCGTATTCTCTGTCGTCTCAGATCGTGGTTTAACTCTCCCTCATTCCGAGAATTATCTTATAGCAGATACTAAATTGTAAGGTATATAAGTCTAAATAATAATTAAAAAAAGACATTAAAGTTGTGTTTCCATTATCTTTCTTTTCTCTTGTTTTTTTAAAGAAGTGTTTCTATTATCTTTCACACCAAGCCCTGTTGGTACAGAAGCGTTGTAATTTGGGTTCATCGCCAGCGAGGTGCCATCTGTTATTGAATCCACTGGGCACGCATGACTTTCATGCATTTTACTGCTCACCCATTTTTATTTTTTGTTTTTTCTCAGTTTTTGTATTATATTTAATTTGGATATAAAATAAAATTACATTTTTGTATTAAGAAAATATGGTTTACCGTGCTATAAATAGTAATTTGTTTGAAAAGTGTTGTTCTGTATCATTTTAACACCCGACTCTAGTCACTAGGGGAGAGCACGGTTCGGCTCGGAGCGGTTTTGCCTTGAAACTGAACCCGAAATCGCATTTCTTCAGTTTTAGAAATTGAAAATCACAATCGCAACCAAACCGTCGATTTCGGTTTCGATTTTAAAAAGCTCGGTTTGTGTTTTAACGGTTCGGTTTCAGTTATAAAATCGAACGAAAAAATCATAAATATATTACAGGACTTTAAATTTATAAATTATAACGTTCTAGACTTTTATACAAAGTGACTGAGCTGTTGAATGAGTACACTTTATATATATGTTAGTGCTAATGTTAGATGTGGAGATTAATGGCATTGCATTGTAGCATTTATATACAGGTGGTCTGGAAATTATCTAAATTTTCATGTAGGGGTATATAAGATAGCAAGCTTTTGTGAACGTTATTCAGGGTTTGAAGAAATTGCATAACAAATCTACTCTATTTTCTTAAAACCACACATTATTAAAAGTATTTCTTGTTTACGAAGCAAAGTAGAAGTCTACTGTCTCTATTTTTTATAATGAAATCAACACTCCCTGGATTTCGGTGCTACAAAAATCTTATACGTTTATAATCTACTCGGACATTTATTTAATGTGAGCTAAAAACTTTTATTGTATTTACGCTCTTATGAAGTTCTTCTGCTGCTGCTTTAATATTTAGGTTGCTAAAACTCGGACACTCAACCCCTCCCGCTATGAAGAATCTGTATTTCAATACATAATTAAGAATTTAAGATAAAGAATTTTATTACATATATCCAGCTCCTACATCTTCCCTTTCCTCATCCGACATTGTTTTGAAGTTTAATATAATTCAAGATATAATATATTTATTAATTTCAGGAATACATATAAATTATATAAATTATATATTTATTTATTTTAATAATTGGTTCGGTTCGGTTTTAACCTATAATCGGAATCGGAACAGAAAGTCCTGGTTTTGAAAAATCAAAAACCGCAACCGGCAGTTCGGTTTCCATTTCGATTTTTTCTATTTGATTTTGGCCGGTTTCGGTTCAGTTTCGGTTTCAATTCAGTTTTTTGCTCACCCCTACTAGCCACCGGGTATGAACTCTACTAGTGTAGAAAGCATTTACATAAATGGTTAGGAAAGATTTAAATAAACACAAGTCTTAGGAAAGATACAAATTAAAAAAGAGAATAATGTTTCTGAGGTTGATCCCAGGAAACTTACCAGAGGTCATGCTAGTTTCTAGCACAATTTTTTAATGACAGTTTTGTAATAATTGAACATGTTCACCTGTATTTACAAAATAATCCTATTTTTATATTATTTTCTTATATTTTCAAGATTCCTACATGAAGTAACTTAGTAAAAGCAAGTCCATAAAGAATGGTAGTCGACAACTAAAAAAATACCGGTAAAAGAGCATAGACATTAATTTACATGACTATGTGGGTTTTTGGGCTATCTTAAAATGAGTAATTTTTTACTTAAAATCATAAATGTCATATAAGTGATAAGTGCAAGAATACTTATAAGTTATATAGCTGTTTGGATAAATTTACTTATAAGTTGATGAAATATTTTTAAACTTAAATCAAAATAAATATTACTTAACACAGTAATATAAATACAACTATTTTAAATTAAAAACACATTTGAAAACATAAATATAAAATATAAATTATTAAACAAGTAAAGAAATCAAGCAAATAAGAAATAAATTGGCATGAAATTAAGTCATTGTTAACATTCAACTTATCAACATAGGGAAAAATCTCAAATCGATCACTGAAGTGAGCCCCATGTATCAATACCTTGATTATACTTATCGGGGTCTCTATTGCACCACTTTAGTACGGATAATGACACGCCCGTTAATTTGACCCGTTGACCTGACGAAAATCGTAATGACAGTTAAGTGACAAATACGTGGGTACCATGTGGCAGTTGACTCACCAATTACGTGTTTTATGTTTGTGTTAGAAAAAAAAACACAAAAAACATTCGTATTTACACAAAAACATTCATTACAACCTAATTAAGAAACACGAACGGGCAGAGCTGAAATTGGGGGAAAAAACCCTAACTCATCAATCGTTATCAATTGGTACTGTAATTTGTCGCAATCAGTTATTACTTCCCTCTTACCACCCATGTAATTTGTGTTAGCAACAGGTCCAAAATCACCATGATGATGTAAGTATATAGTTACCGATGAATCCATAGCTAATTAAGAACACAAAAATACACCAGATACGAAAAACGTTTCAACATTGAACACATAAACGAATTCAAAAGAATAAATACGCACATATCAACCAAATACGAACATATATTGTATGCAAATGGATTATAAAATACCAAGAACGTGAAGAAGATTATGCATACCTCGTTTCACTAGCGACGATTACGAGCAAACTCGAACAAACCTCCTTCGATCTGGGTACCAATTGATAAAGATTGATGAGTTAGGGTTTTTTCCCCCAATTTCAGCTCTGCCCGTTCGTGTTTCTTAATTAGGTTGTAATGAATGTTTTTGTGTAAATACAAATGTTTTTTGTGTTTTTATTTTCTAACACAAACATAAAACACGTAAATTGGTGAGTGAACTGCCACATGGTAGCCACGTATTTGTCACTTAACTGTCGTTATGATTTCCGTCAGGTCAACGGGTCAAAGTAACGGGGGTGTCATTATCCGTTACTAAACTGGTGCAATAGAGACCCCGATAAGTATAATCAAGGTATTGATACATGGGACTCACTTCAGTGACCAATTTGAGATTTTTCCCTATCAACATATAAGTTATAAGTTGAGTAAGTAAACACCCCTTATAAATTTTTATTGGCTTATAAGTCATAAGTTGTCTACTTTAAGAGTAACCAATAATGCCCTATATATGTACATTCAAAAGAGGAGCAGATAGAAAAGGTGAAAATGTGTCATAAAAGAAACGATGATGCATACCTGAATGCCAGTTTTTTTCGGTAAGCATTGTATGTATTTAGATAAACGAGTGAGCCTCGTAACGGTTACAGTGCGGGGACTTGTCCATTGACACATGCCGAATGTTATTTACAGAATTAAATAAATTCCTCCCTGCCAACTTCTACTATTACAACCTATTCGACTATAACTAGCACTTTGAAAATCTAGTCATAGCTTTTGCTTACATGCTAATACTGTTCATCATGCAAGCTAACTAAAGATCGAGATGAACTCTATGGCCTTCAGCCATATCTACCGGGATTACATCTCCTCTGAAGAAGTATCTATCAACAGATGCTATGCCTCCTTGGAAAGCCTCCTCCATCATGACTTCCTCAATGTTATTGTTTGCATCCACCTCAACATCGAGTTCAGTATCACGAACTCCATTCACTTGACATAGTCCAAGAGAATCTGTTTGATCTGATAGAAGGGTTCCTACATCAAAATCTACCAGGTCTGGGCTCTCATCTGGACCATTACATCTTGGTAACTAGGATCATCCAATCCAAACCCTAGATCCCAGTCAATCAGCTCCTCGACCCCCCCCACTGCTCTGTTTAGAGTGTACAGTTTTGAGCATACCTTCTTGCCTAGCCTTGAAATGAAGCGTGATGGTTTGTTCCTTGCTGGGTAGACGTAAGAAACCATGCACCTCCACCTTGCATCTTTAACGTGAATGTTGATCTAGGAGGCTATGTCGAAGACACCAGCAGGAGCCCCCAATGTGGAAGTTCTTCATGACTAAGAAGGCTTCCGAGTTGTCAGTTTCCATAAAGACATGATCTAAACCTGTTGCATATATTATGCCGTGGCTATGGCGGATCAGACCGGATATTCGATGGGAACACTATATATACACAACAAAGTTTAATTATGGTTTGCACAAACTCAGAAATGATGCTCACTAAAATCAATTTTTCTTTATATATTTTATTATTTTTAGGAAAATTATGAATGGTATCCCTCTATTTTTGGCTTTTACGAATGGTACCACTACTCATTTTTGACTTACAAACGGTACCACCATGTATTTGTGTGCCAACTAAAAATAGCACTCTGTCACACCAAACATTAAATAAACGGTCAGAAACATTTTCTTTTTACTAACTTCATCAAAACTGAATCAAAATTGGGTCAACGGAAATGGGTCAACGGGTCAAAAATGGGTTGCCAAGAACATTCAAAGCTCTTTCCAGATTCCGGTGATATTACCGCCGTCGGGAATCATTCTGACCACGTACAACGAGCTCTGTTAAATAAACAGGAGAGCATCATGTTAGAATAAATCATGTATATAAATACAGCATAATATATATACATGAATCTCCTGATCAAAACTATGAGTATAGATAAATAGCGGAAGCGTACCTGAATCGAAAGAGGCCATTAATGATCTTGAGAGAATCATAAGAACGTAAATACTTGAGGGCTTTGATCTTCACTATTCTCCTCTATACGTAAGGATGGGGTGTGTGTATTTTCTGAATATTATGAGACGCGTAACTTTTGTTCTCGCATAAGATTCATTATAAAGAGGGAATAATGGGACCAACCCTAATGGGTTAAACCCATAACCGTCCATCAAAGTTATGGGCTTGGGTACTTAAGCCATTATAAATAAATATATCTAAATAGATATATATTAGATGTAATAATTAAATATATAAATTAAGTGCTATTAATATATTTAATTATTCATTAAGCTCAAGTCTTTATTTAAAAGATTAACAATAATACCCGATGGGCCATAAATAAATGGATTAGATCTCGTCGAATCCAACACATCAATCCTTCTCTTCTTTTAAACAGCCACCATCTCCTCTCTTCTTCATCACAGCCTCGCCTTTGTTCCAAACACCACCATCAGTCCAGCAGCCTCCTCCATTCTCGCTGTTGTTTAGTTCCGCAGTCGTACTCCACCGCTGCAACACCTTCTCCGTCGACCCACCTACAACAGCTTACCAGCCACCATTCCAACCCAACAACTCCACAAATCATTCAATTCAATCACCACCACTCCGACCAAAGACTTTCACCACATCGCCGTTCACTCCGCCTTCTTCAACAACCTTTCATTCATGACCCATCCATCACCTTCTTTTCTTCGTTTCCGCCGCTTCTCCCCATCTCCCTTCTCCCTTCTTCCTTCTCCCTTCTCCCCATCTCCGCCACATTTCCCTCCTTTTTCGTTCACCATTGCCTTCCTCCTGCATACCTCCACTCATCCCCCACTCTTCAACCCACCTTCCACCTCCACTCTCTTTGTTCACCCTCTATTCTCCGTCATCATCTCGTCCCATCGCCATTCTCCACCGCCCAACATCGCCTTTGCAGCCACCACTCCTCCAATACCTTCCTCCTTCATTTTCCGACCAACAACCACCAACAAAACCACCACTGCTCCCCCTTTCTTATATCTTTCTCGTCTTCTCTCTTTCTCTCCCTCTCCTCTCTCTCTCTCTTTCTCTCCCTCTCCTCTCCCTCGTCTTATCTAATACAGTAGTAAAAATTGTATTTATAGTGTATTTTCTTTTTTTTAATAAAGTAAAATACGGATTAGGTAACGTTTAATTAACGTTTGATGGACGGAATGGCAGGTTTAATAGCAAATCATTTACACGGTGGTACCGTTTGTAAGTCAAAAACAAGTAGTGGTACCATTCGTAAAAGCCAAAAACAGAGGGATACCATTCATAATTTCCCTTATTTTTAATATATAAAAGCTATTTTTTTGTTCTTCGAATATTTTATCTCTACCATGAACCTTATAAATGCCAATAATGTCTAGTACTTTTTTTTTGAACTTATATGTCTAGTACTTAACTTTTTTTACTGGAGATACTTGACAAAATATGAATATTCATGCGATAAATTACTAGTGAAAAATTATTCAAATTTTTTTTCCTAAAAACACTTTTTCTCATGCAGTGGCGGAGGCACGTGACGTTGGACCTTGGAGTCACGTGCCCACACCACTTTAGAAATAGTTATAATTTTTCTGTAGGGCCCACATATAAATTAGCAATAACATATAAATACCTAAACTTGTGTCCCCACTTTTCAAGTCTTAAATCTGTATAACTAGATGCAATATCTTGCAGCGGGCTCTTTTGCTTGTATAATGCATTACGAATATACCCTACCAAACTACAAACTAGGCGTAAAGAAAATCACAATTTCTTAAATTAAATAGGTGTTAATTATTAAAAATATGTTATAGTATTAAAAAAATTGAAATTATTACCGAATATTTATACGATGCCCTCAAGAGATTTACCTCTGGCTCCGTCACTGTTCTCATGGACCTCTGCTTTGACCCATGCTTATTCCATGGAATGCGTAACACCAGGAATGCGTAACACCGCAAACTTTGGTGTGTTACGCATTCCTGGAATGCGTGACACGAATAAAAAAAATCTTTTTTTTTAATTTAAATGTATTACCCATTTGACAAATGCGTAATATTATTACCCATTTTTGAAATGCGTAGTTGTTATGCCTAAAATCTGGCATAATAATTATCATGATTTAATTAGCTAAATTAATGGTTCATTATCAACAATGGGCCTCGGAGATGAAGATTGTGTCACTAAAAGCCGACTATTGGAATCAGCCCAGCCTAACTACAGGGCCACCTCGCTCCCGTCAAGGGATCGCTTCGCTACGACTCCCGTCAAGGGATCGCTTCGCATCGATTCCCGTCAAGGGATCGCTTTGCATTATTATCACATTTACTAGCTAGATGGAATTGTTTTCATTCTCTTAGAAGGCTCATAATTAGACCCCTCGAGGTCTTATGAGTATCCGAACGCTCAGGATCGCCTCGCATAACTCGATCCCTCGAGGTCGCGTGGCACGTTTATGCTGCATCTCTGCTAGCCTCACTTATGAGGTCACATTCTTGTCCATGCGAGACCATCGGTTTCCTTCTATAAACCATGGATCATGGATAGGGTCAACAACTCATTGCCATGTCAGCCCTAATCTAATGGGCTTGGGCTACGACTTATCTTCTAAAACCCTAGCCCGGCTAGGTAACTTGCTACCCAAGAACTACGTACGGCTTGATCCCTATAAATATGGTACGTAGGTACCTTGATAGGGATGAGAAACAATTCACCCCTGAAATCACCTATCAAGTTCAGCCACATCTATACACACAAACCCTAACCCTTGTTCTTCTTTCTTAAGCTTTATATCCGTATTTAGCTCCATTAATCCAGCAACCTCCTAAAATATTGTTATACAATATTCTCCCTATAACATTTAGCGCTAGAAGGAGGGGCATAGTCACTGATTGGGAGAACGATGACTAAATCACACAAGAAGAGAAATGGGGAATGGGGAACACCGGGATCGCATAGGAGGAATAAGGATGATCCCCAGAAGGACACACCAGAAGGCGAAGCGCGTAATGAGGGGATCGAGGATGAATTTGAGAAGGATAAAACACCCCCTGTTGTTCAACAGGTGGCCTTGCTTGGCGAAGTCATGACCTTTTTGAAAGGCCTCGGTGACCAAATGATCGAAGTAAGAGAAAAGGTGGCCAAGATGGAGAAGCGACACAGTTCTAGGGGCTTCAAAAGGAGTACAAGGACAGGGGATCGAACTCACCAAGCAGAAAGTAGCAAGGGTCCCGCCAAGAAGCTAATTGGGGACTTTGATGATGTGGTGACGGATCAGACGAACCCCGATTGGGAAGAGGAGACAGCTACTATGGATAAGGAGGGGTCAAAAGCGAAGCCCGCCTCATCAGAAGGACGATCCGTTAGTGTTTTTGACCGAGTTGGAAAGAAACTCAGCGAGCACGATCTCCGTCTGAAGTTGGTAAAGCTCAAAACTAACAAAGATGGAGGGTCTAAAAATAAGAGTAAGGGCTCTCATCAACCCTTATCTCCTCGAAAAGATCGTGAGCGGTCATATCGTCGCAATGACAGACCCCCCTCTCCTCGCAGAGAGCGTGAGCGGTCCCATCATCGCGAAGACAGACCCCCTTTCAATCGAGAACGTGAACGATCCCAACATCGCGAGGAAGACCCTAAAAATAAGGATCGCAGGAATGACCAAGAAGAGTCTAGTGTCCCAAAAAAGACTCAATCTCATCATGCAAGTACTGGAGGAAAGAAAGATGGAGACAAAGAGGCCAGGATTGGGGATTATAAGTTAGAAGAGTTAAAAAAGGCATTGGATGTGATGAAGAACGAGAAGGGGATTTTCAGCAATATGGGTTCCTCCTCGCCCTTCACTCATGAAATCCACAGTGCTCCATTGCCTGCAGTGTTTCGAGGTCATCACTCTGACATGACCTATAATGGGGAGACTGATCCAGCCGAGTTCGTTATACGTTTCAACAATGAGATGGAAGTGTATCAAGTATCACAGTTGGCGAGGTGCAGGCTGTTCGCAGCTTCGCTAAGGGGAAGTGCCCAGCAATGGTTCTCGAAGCTGGGATCCCTGGTTGTCATAGATTCTTGGGAACAGTTCGTGGACATCTTTATTAAACAATTTCAATCTTCAATGCTCTATGCACCCCCTGTGTCCACGCTGGTGAATATAAAGCAGAAGGAAGGAGAGACTTTGCATGACTACTTCAAGAGGTTCAACGCTGAAGTACCTCGTGTGCGAGGTGCTAATGACGAGGCTGCGAAGAATTTCCTTATTGCGGGGGTAAGGGAAGGAACTAAATTCTGGGAAAAACTACAAGAGCAAACCCCTGGTACACTTTCGGAGTTGCACAGGGTCGCTGAGCCCTTTAAGCGTGTCGAGAAATCACTTGCAAATCTCAAAAAGAACGATGGAAAAAGCGGCAGCGAAAGCAGGAGTGGGGGAGTGAAAAGGAGGGATTCTCAAAGTCCAAGGCGAAGACGGGATCGAAGCCCTAGCCCGAAGAGGAGGGAACGCGAGTACTTAAGGCGATCCCCTCCTAGAGATCGTTTCGCAAGAAATGAAGATAAGTTTGTCCCTCTGGTTGCCCCGATTGATCATATCTATGCTATCAACGCGGATAAAGGAATGTTCAAGCGACCCCCACCCATGGGTTCAAGAGGAACTTCAGACACGAGCAAGTATTGTGCCTTTCATGAATAAGCGGGGCATGCTACTAATAATTGTTGGCAACTAAAGCAGCAAGTTGATCAGTTGATTCGAGATGGAAAATTGACTGAGTGGGCGGTTCGCGAGGCAAAAAAGCACCAAGGGAATTCTGGTAAATCAGGATTGGGCCGGGGTATCATGTTGTGCCCCATGAGAAACAAGATGAGCCTCGCAAAGACAGGGAAGAGCGAGCTGGAAGTATACATGTAATCATTGGAGGTCCCCATATTGGGGGGGAGAGTAATAAAGCTAGAGAGAGATATGCACGCGAGGCCAGGGAGCGACCCCTCACTAATGTGCATCATCTATAAGAGCGACCTCCAAAGTTGTTTAAAGGCGAAGACACAAACATTATGTTCACTGAGGAAGATGCTAAGTGGGTTCATCATCCCCACTCTGATGCACTTGTGGTTCGGGTTCGCATTGGATCCCAGAATGTCTATAGGGTCCTTGTCGATAATGGGAGTGCTGTGAATATTCTTACATACGACGTCTACAAGAGGATGGGATATATTGATAAGGATCTAATACCCATGGTGGGGCATCTTTATGGGTTCACTGGAGCATCTGTTAGTGTTAAAGGCCTTGTTCGCCTCCCCATCACTCTAGGGACGAGCCTTGCATCACCACACAGATCGCAGACTTCATGGTAGTAGATCAACCATCTGCTTACAATGCCATAGTGGGAAGGCCCATCCTGAAAGAAATGAGGGTGGTGACATCTATCTATCACCTCTCTATGAAGTTTCCCACTCCGCATGGTGTTGGTTGTGTGAAAGGAATCCAACATGAATCTCGTGAATGTTATAACAATGCTTTGAAGGCTGCATAAAAGGGGGGTGGCTCTGTGCCAGGAAATATAGAATGTAATATAATATCAATTGAAGAGCTCCCAGATGATTACTTTGAAGGCTTGGGTATCCAGGTGGAACCGATCCCAGGGTCCCTCATGTTAGAGGCCTCGAAGCCTGTGCTAATTCTCCAAGAGGGGATCATTGAAGAGGCTAGTGACGATGAGGAGAGCCCAGAACAAGCTGCAGTGCGAGCCCGAAAGGGGAAGTAGGTTCGCAAGGAAACTTCAACCTTGGTAGACCTGCCCAATGGAATAACTCAGGAGACCACAATAATAGATGAATACGGACATGTGGGAGCAATCCCTGCTACAGAAACAAGGTCGGTCTCACCACAAAATGGGATCGCGAGAAGGAATGAAGCAGAGTCTAGCACGGCTCGCGAATTTGAACTTGATTTAGATCCTCGCATCCCAGAACATGTTGACCGAGCCGGGGCCGAGGATACCATCTCTATCTTAGTTGATGTCAAAGATCCGACCAAGGTACTGAAGGTCGGGTCACAACTTAATCCAGGGCTTCGCGAGAGGCTCGTCAGTTTTTTGAAAGCCAATTTGGACGTATTCGCCTGGTCTCACGAAGATATGATTGGAATTGATCCTAATGTGATGTGCCACAAGCTTAACTTGGATCCAAGCAAAAAAGGAATAAGGCAGAAGATTATTTTACTAAATGGGCTGAGGCTGAGCCACTTGCAACAATCACTGCCAGGAAACTAAAGGACTTCGTGTACAGAGCAATTGTGTGTCGCTACGGGATCCCTCATCAACTCATATCAGATAATGGGAAACAATTTGACAGCAAGGAGATGAAGGAATTCTGTGAGAATTTGGGGATCAAGAAAAGTTTTTCAGCTGTTAGTCATCCTCAGACAAATGGCCAAACCGAGGCGATCAACAAAATAATCAAGCATACTTTAAAGGCGAAGCTGGAAGAAAGCAAGGGTAATTGGCCTGAAGAATTACCAAGGGTTCTGTGGTCATACAACACGACCCCAAGGAGTACTACTGGAGAGACCCCTTTTTCTCTTACCTATGGGTGCGAGGCCATGGTTCCAGTGGAGGTTGGTTCGGGATCGTTTAGAAGGGAACACTATGACCCTGAGTCTAATGAGGTCAATCATAGGCTCTATTTGGACATGATTGAAGAAACAAGAAGCGAGGCTCAGCTACGCCTCGCGGCTTATCAGTAAAGGACCGCAAGGTACTACAATGGAAAGGTCAAGGTGCGACCCCTACGTACAGGCGAACTAGTACTCAGAAGGGTCATGCCTAACACTAGGGTTACAGGTCATGGTGTTTTTGGTGCTAATTGGGAAGGACCCTACAAGATCTATGCGACTCTATCAGAGGGAACATACTATCTCACTGATATGGAGGACAAAGTCATTCCGCGAGCTTGGAACGAGGAACACTTGAGAAAATACTATCAGTAAAAGCTTCATTACTGGTAGCCTCTATTTATTTCTACTACTTAGCATGAATAAATTCATACAAAGTATTGGGGGGTAGTGCTCATATAGACACCTCCCCTTTATGATGTAATGACTCTAGGGCCTCGCCCCTACCTTGTATTACATGAAGACATTTTTACTTATCAACTTTAGGGCCTCGTCCCTACTATGGCAATAAATGAGTTCGTTGATATTCATTATTGTTTATTTTAATTTTTGCATTCAAACTTCACTTGTTTGTTTGTTAGAATTTCATATCTTAAAGGACTAGCTCAGCACAACAATGTGAGGCTACTCCCCTTCAGACAACAAGCTACTGAGGCATATTGCTTACACCAGTGTGATCCCAAATGGTTCGCACCTAATAATCTCATTATTAGCTCGCACTTACAACAATCAAGGGAATCTAACTAACGAAGACAAACTACATGAAGATTTATAGAAATGGAAGATACAACACTACTATGAAGACAATTAACATGGAAGCACATGCAAATATAACAGAAACATAGAAGAAATCAAAGTTAATACAGATCGCCATGCGATCCTAAACGACTTGTTACCAAAGTTATCAGAGTTAATCAACAGCAAAAATATAGTTACATCTTGCGAGGTATTCAAAGGGTACCCTCATCCCTAGTTCAAGAACTGAAAAGCATTAATGGTTGCAGACAAATTATGGAGCATTCTTATCTTGATTGGCATTTGCAGTAGCCTCACTAGCCAGCCTGGCCTCTTCAGCGACCCTAGCTTCCTCTGCCAGCCTTGTTTCTTCAGCGATCCTGGCCACCTCTGCGAGGCGTTCCTCTTCAGCATCTTCATCAGCAATTTGTTTCTTGAGGGTCTCCGCAAAATCAGCATTCCCAGGTCCAAGTTGATCCCAGTCGAAGTCGGGAATCGTTCGAATGAATTCTTTCATGAAGGTAACTTGACCTTTGGCAAGGAACACATCCTCAGCATTGTCCAGTGAAACCTTAGCGATAGCCAGATCATTCTTCAATTTTTCGATCTCCTCTTCTTTCTTTTTCACGGCCTCTTCGCTGGATGTCTGCAGCTCCTTAAGAGATTTCTCAAACTCATTTCTCTCACGGCGGGCAGTCTTCAAGTCTGTGCGAAGATTAGCAGTATCATAAGAGAGTTGCTTCTTGTAGGTTTCTTCCAAGGATCGCTTGTCCTCTATTTTTTGAAATTCAAGGACCTTGACTTTGTTGTCTAGTCTTGCAAAATCTCTTGTGTGCGCAGCCTGGCGGATGAAGGCTTCTGCGAGGCACCTTGTTATAGCGGTGGCATTTTCGTCTGGCATCGCTTTCCACCAGTTAGAAGTTTCAGCCTCTTCAGAATATTTGGTCCCCAAAGAAGCAAAAAGGTGTTGCGATGCGGTGCCAGGAACGATTCCTGAAGGTGGTCGGGAAGACCCATCCTTCTGTCCATCTATCCTGGGCCTCTTTAGCGGGGTCTGATCAGGAGAGATTTGAGTTTGATCACCAGCAGCGGTGGACTGGGCTGGAGGGTCGCTGACAATCTTCATCAGGGTTGTGGATTTAGTGGAAGGAGCCTTCAAGGCGGAATCTCTTCTGGCAGCAGTACCTTTTTTGCCTTTTGGTAGAAGGAAGGGAGGAATGGGGCCACTCTGATTCGACATACCTGTACAGTAAGAAGAAGACAAATTAAAAGACATTTCATTTAGATATATGGGAAGACAGGCATGATACAGTTGCGCAAATAAAAGAAATAATGCGATCCCTAAGTCCTATTGCTATCAGGATATACCCTCATTTACTATCTCAACGTGAGAAGACGAGGCCTCTTCTTGCACTTTCCTCTTCCGTGAGGACCGCCTCGCGGTAGAAGGTCCCGCTTCAGGAGTGGACCCTACGCCTTCCTTAAGAAACCCACATTCGATAAGGTTTTCTAAGGAAAGGAGGGTTCGAATATTTCTTTCTGCGGGGGTGGATTTGGTCAACACTTCATCAACACGGCATTTCTCTTCGCCTTTCAGAACGGTGCGAACTGGGCCAACTGCGATGCCAAAGGAGTTGTCAATTTCGAATAGTTTGAAAAGATAAATTTACTATTTGAATAAATAGCTCACCAGGCAGGTAGTTGAAACTTGTCTTCACCCTGGGGACCTCGTGTATGTATAAGAACGGCTCTTTCCACGACCCTGCATTGCTTATTGCCTCAGGAAGAAGGTCTTTCTTGTTGAAATCAGGCCATATGGAGAAATATACATAGCCAAAATCTTTGACTCCACATCGCTTTAATTGAAGAAAATAACCCATTGTCTTTGCATCCAGACGTGGGTATCCGAGTTTATGGTAGAGAATATAAAGAGCGATCATAGACCTATATCCATTTGTACTTATTTGGATAGGGGCCAGAAAGTAGGTTTCGCAAACATCCCTGATGAATGGATGGAGGGGCGAGGAGACACCTATCTTCATTAAAGGTATTGTTAGCACCATTCTCGGGACCCTGCCCCCATTTTCTTTATGGTTGAAACGATAGCATCGCATTTTCTTCTTAGGGAGGATGATTTTTCCCCCTGGGCGAAATCTTTCGACCCCTTCTCTAATTGTCTTCTCTATCAAAGTTGAAGACATATCACGGCATGCAAGAATGCGAGGCTTGCCTGATTTAACTTTCGAGTCGGGCTCGATATCTTCAGGGCGAGGCCCATCAACATATATAACCCCCTCTAGCTCTGGCTGAGGGGTTGGTACATATGGCTCAGGTGAGGCCTCTGGGATGTAATTGTAATCCTTGAAGTTAATGACTCTTGACACCTCGTCAAGACCACCATCATCTGAAGATGGCTCTTCATAATCATCATCATCGGAGTTGGCTTCGTTGTCTGCACCCCCCTCGATGTCGTAGTAGGCCTCGCCTAATGAATGTACTGGGGAATCGCTTATATTAATGGGAGAAATGATTTTGGTGGGGGGAAACTTGGCAAGAATATGTGCTATCTGTGAGTTGAATTCTTCTCCTTTTCTCTTCAGAGCATCTATCTCTTGCTCATTATATGCCGTTGGAAACTGAGGCTCGCTCTGTGCTGGGAGTACATCCAAGGATTGATCTCGCGAGCTCGTAGGACGCTTAGATCGCCATTTATCTAGGGGTACCTCTCTAATATATTCTTCATGCGACCACTGGGGGTCAAAGTATAATTTAAAAGAGCTTTCGCTCGTGCTCGCTGCTCTTGCAATATTGGCCGCAGCTTCACTGCTAATTTGAATATTCGAAAGAGGAGAAGGTGTCTTCGAACTGTCAGTCGACATCTGAAAAAGAAGGTGAACAATTAAGTGTGTGCTCTTACAGAAAGCAAAAGGGATAAAGGGAGAAAAGAATAATACGACAGAAGGGCTTTACGTGTCCTCACATCGCTCACGATCTTTAAACGGGATTGTTATTCTAATGAAGGAAGGAACATGTTATGTTTTACTAACAAGGGATCGGTTGATTATCTAAGCGAGGCCGAGGTCGTAAACTTAAATTAAGGACGAGGGATCGCATTCATATGGGATTGCATCGCATGCATTCAAAGTTATCTAAATATGCAACTATGATGAAAATGAACAAATGAAGACTTACTTTTTTGAAGAAAGGATAAAGAAATCTGAAGAACTTGGAGATCGCTGTGATTGAACTTGAAAATTTCTTGCTTTTGATCCATGAGCAAACTAACAGCACTTCGGCAAGGTGTTTGTTAAAGTGAAAAAGGAAATGATTGTGATAGGAGTATATATAGCCATCAGGAGAGAGAATGGTGCAGGACACGTGTCAAGATCATAGCCATTCAACACGCATCTCAATACATGACAACTGTCAAACCCTTTCGAATTCTTTAGTTGGGGTCGCAACGATTCCAACAGTTGTATCTATAATAAAAACAGAGCTCCGCTTCGCGATTGGAAACATTGGATTTCTGAGTCCACATCGCATTTTCAATGACAACATGGACTCGGGGGGTAGTTGTTATGCCTAAAATCTGGCATAATAATTATCATGATTTAATTAGCTAAATTAATGGTTCATTATCAACAATGGGCCTCGGAGATGAAGATTGGGTCACTAAAAGCCCACTATTGGAATCAGCCCAGCCTAACTACAGGGCCACCTCGCTCTCTATTGAATATAAGGGATCGCTTCGCTGCGACTCTCGTCAAGGGATCGCTTCGCTACGACTCCCGTCAAGGGATCGCTTCGCATCGATTCCCGTCAAGGGATCGCTTTGCATTATTATCAGATTTACTAGCTAGATGGAATTGTTTTCATTCTCTTATATAGAAGGCTCATAATTAGACCCCTCGAGGTCTTATGAGTATCCGAACGCTCGGGATCGCCTCGCATAACTCGATCCCTCGAGGTCGCGTGGCACGTTTATGCTGCATCTCTGCTAGCCTCGCTTATGAGGTCACATTCTTGTCCATGCGAGACCATCGGTTTCCTTCTATAAACCATGGATCATGGATAGGGTCAACAACTCATTGCCATGTCAGCCCTAATCTAATGGGCTTGGGCTACGACTTATCTTCTAAAACCCTAGCCCGGCTAGGTAACTTGCTACCCAAGAACTACGTACGGCTTGATCCCTATAAATAGGGTACGTAGGCACCTTGATAGGGATGAGAAACAGTTCACCCCTGAAATCACCTATCAAGTTCAGCCACATCTATACACACAAACCCTAACCCTTGTTCTTCTTTCTTAAGCTTTATATCCGTATTTAGCTCCATTAATCCAGCAACCTCCTAAAATATTGTTATACAATATTCTCCCTATAACAGTAATAAATTGGTATTTTTTATCAAAAAATTTAAAAATGGTATTCTTGTCGGAAAGTTTAAAAAAAATGGAAAAATGTCATTATTTCGCTAAATGCTAACAGAATATTATGGGGTGATAGGGAATATAATTTGAAACTCATTCACTTCGTAACTAATTCGTATTAAAATTTTAAAATATTAGAGAAAGTGTTATATTATATTTTATTTTAAGAATACGTAAATTAATTTTAGATTTTTTTGCACATATTCAATGAAGGGTTTGTCTAATGTGTGCCCAAGATCATATGCTAAGAATCCGTAGTTGATAGATTGTCAAATTTTGATTGATGGATATTTATGTGAATGCAAGGGGCATCATTATTAATGAAATCTCCATCAATTAAAATTTGACAACTAAACTAGCACGGATTCTTAATGAAATCTCCATAAATCAAAATTTGACAACTAAGTTAACACGAATTCTTAGCATGTGCCATTGGACACACACTAGAAAATTTGTTTAATGAATTACACTCAGTTGGCAATTCGTTACGTCATCCAACACTCATGTATTGACGTCTCAAATTTTCGTACATGAGCAAAGTCACAAGTGTATTCCTTTTACAAAACATTCATTTTAAGGTACGCCTGTGGACTGTTCGGGTGTTTTAGTCCACAAAATAACAGCTAGTAGCATATTTAATACTCACATTCCTCGGTTTCAAAGTATGAGGAGTACAGTTTAACCGTTGGGATTACATTAATCAAATTTTTCCAAAATTTTATGTATTTCTTATAATTTAAAGACACTAGCTTAAAATTCGTGCGATGTACGGAATTTTTTCAATATTATATGAATATTTTTCATTAATTTGAGTTATTTTTTTAAAAACATGAATGACTTAAATTTTTCAATGAGATGATTTCATAATAATTATATATAAATGTTATCCGTGATATTTCTAAAAAAGGGGATTGTAAAAAATATAGAAAAGGTGATAGATTTTAGTTGAAAAAGGTAATCGATTAATTATTAGTATTATAATACTATTATTTTATTTTATTAAATAGAACCGCACGTGATATAATTGGAAAAGGAGAGATTTTAGTTAGAGAAAATAGAAAAGGTAAGGTGAAAATTTAAAATGTGATATGTTTTAGGTGAAAAAGGTAATTAATTAATTTATAGTAATTATAATTTAATTATGTTATTTTACTAAATAAAATTGCTCGTAGTATTTTTAGAAAAGGAGACATTTATGTTGCGCGTGATATGTCTAGAAAAAAAGATTAAAAAAGATAGAAAAGATTGTACGTTTTAGCTGAAGAAAGTAATCGATTAATTATTAGTATTATAATTTTATTATTTTATTTTATTAAATAGAACCGTCCGTGATATAATTGAAAAAATGAGAGATTTTAGTTACAGAAAATAGAAAAGGTAACGTGAAAATTAAAAAGGCGACATGTTTTAGGTGAAAAAAGTAACTGATCAGTTTATAGTAGTAATAATTTAATTATGTTACTTTACTAAATAAAATTGCTCATAATTTTTTTAGAAA
The DNA here is from genome assembly GCA_037693485.1 of Kitagawia praeruptora. NCBI lineage: Eukaryota > Viridiplantae > Streptophyta > Magnoliopsida > Apiales > Apiaceae > Kitagawia > Kitagawia praeruptora. The sequence continues at coordinate 72,843,942 of CM075347.1, forward strand.
AGGAGAAATTAATGTTACCCGTGATATTTCTTGAAAAAGAGGGATTTAGAAAATATAGAAAAGATGATACGTTTTAGCTGAAAAGAGAGATTTTAGTTAGAGAAAGGAAAAAAGGTAACATATTTTGGTTAAAAAGGGTAATTGATCGATTAATTAATAGTAATTATATTAAACAAAATTGCTTGTATTGTTTTTAAAAAAGGAGAAATTTTAGTTAGATAAAATATTATGTGCATGTTTTAGGTGAAAAAGGTAATTGATTAGTTTATAGTAATTATAATTTAATTATGTTATTTTACTAAATAAAATTGTTCGTAGTTTTTTTAGAAAATGAGAAATTAATGTTGCCGTGATATTTCTAGGAAAGAGAGATTTTAGTTTAAAAAAATATAGAAAAGATGATACGTTTTAGCTGAAAAGAGAGATTTTAGTTAGAAAAAAGAAAAAAAGGTAACATATTTTGGTTGAAAAAGGTAATTGATCGATTAATTAGTAGTAATTATATTAAACAAAATTGCTCGTAGTATTTTTAAAAAAGGAGAAATTTTGGATAGATAAAATATCACGGGTCGTCTGATTTAATGAATTAAATTAATAATATTATAATTACTAATAACTAACTGATTATTTTCAGCTAAAAGGTACTGTAATATCTTTTCTATATTTTATAATTAAAATATCTCATTTTCAAATTTGTTTTTTTTACTTTAATTTCACCTACCCTTACTTAGTTATTTTTTACTTATTTTATATTTTTTAATAAGTAACCAATTACCTTTTCAATTATTACCTTTTGTACATTTTCCAACTAAAATCTCTTCTTTCCATAAATAACATGGGTATCTCTATTTAATGAAATAAACTAATAATATTATAATTATTAATAACTAACTGATTACCTTTTTCAGATAAAATGTAATTTTTTTTTCTGTAATTTTAATCTAAAATATCTCATTTTCAAACTTATCTTTTTTTACATCTTTTTCGAATATTATCTTTTCTAACTAAAATCTATTTTTTCCAAAACTTGGCTTTTTTACTTCTTTTTCAAGCTATTACCTTTTCAAATATGGATTTTATCTATAATTAAGTAAGGGTAAATAAGTAAAATCAACAGGTGCTGTAGTTTTTTTAAAAAATGAGAAATTAATGTTGCCCGTGATATTTCTATAAAAGGGGGATTTTAGTTTTAAAAAAATATTGAAAAGATGATACGTTTTAGCTGAAAAGAGAGATTTTACTTAGAAAAAAGAAAAAAAGGTAACATATTTTGGATGAAAAAGGTAATTGATCGATTAATTAATAGTAATTATATTAAACAAAATTGCTCGTAGTATTTTTAAAAAAAGGAGAAATTTTGGTTAAATAAAATATCATGGGTCATCTGATTTAATGAAATAAATTAATAATATTATAATTACTAATAACTAACTAATTATTTTCAGCTAAAAGGTAATATCTTTTCTATATTTTATAACTAAAATATCTCATTTTCAAATTGTTTTTTTACTTCAATTTCAGCTATACCCTTACTTAGTTATTCTTTACTTATTTTATATTTTTTAATAAGTAACCAATTACCTTTTTCAGTTATAACATTTTGTACATTTTCCAACTAAAATCTCTTCTTTTCATAAATAACATGGGTATCTCTATTTAATGAAATAAACTAATTGTTGTGGAATAAAAAGTAGGGTGTATTTATTGCGTATTAACTACTAGGGATTGTGGAAGCTTCGAGCTTTAATGGCTGCACTTGTGTTTCGTGACTCAATCTGTCCTCACAAGATGCCTACGTATCTCTGTATTGTTAGATAATCAAGCCAAGACGTAGTTCTGATAATGAGGGGTCAGACCCTTTATATAGGCTGAGAAGCCCTAGAATCGTAGTAGAATTAGGTGACTCGGTGGGCAAGTCACCGCTTTGAGGAAGGTTCTAGATTCCTTCCTTGTAGGAGTCAGTTCCCATATCGAATTCTGTGCCTTGGAGGCTAAGTCAGGCAAAAGTAATATCCTTGTTTGACTCTTATTGCTGAGCTGGTTATTACCCCTAATATTAATTACGAAATTAATATTATAAATAGGGTTTGGGCCCATCTGGTGGGCCCCACGTTTGGACCATTCTAGGTCTAATTAATGCCACATTAAATGTGTCTTTAGGGCTTACATTTAGCCCATATCATTTGCCCCCCAACTTCTAGGAAAACTGATCAGGTTTTCCTTGAAGTTTTAACGACCTTTCCGAGACTTGGGTCAGGGTTTATTGCTCTTACGCGAGTACTTTCAACGATATCATCTTAATGTAAAGCGTGGAGCGACCGACGCATTTACGACGATGTTGAACGACACTAAACGGTGTTAAACGGCACTACACAGCGCTAATCAGCCTTAAACAATGTTTAAACAGTGTTAAACGATGTTAAACGGCACTAACAGCACTAATCGGTGCTAATATGTGCTTATCGGCACTAAAATGTGCTTATCAGCACTAATTTGTGCTTAAACGACACTAATCTGTGCTTAAACAGTGCTAGCGGGGTCCGGGGGCGGCAGCCCCCGGGCGGGGTCCAAGGGGCAGAGCCCCTGGCTGGGCTCGAGACTATTCAGAAATTATCGTTTCGATTCAAATTTCTGAAAAAAATAACGATTTTTTTTTTCCGACCAGGATCGAGGTCGTGGAAGGGGTGCCCAGGTCGTGAGGGCTGCGACCTCAAATCACGAGCTGAAACGAGATCGCGTAAGGGCTCAAAATGGAGCAGTTCGTGAGTTTTTCGACCTCACTATACGACCTGGTTCGAGGTCGTGTACCTCAATCAGTCTGGTCGTGAGAACTTTGACCTCAATCCACGAGGTAGATCCAGGTCGTGTAGAGACGCTATATGAGGCAGGTCGTGTTACGTGCGACCTCATTCTTCGAACTAGAGCGAGTTCGTGTAAGGTCTTTATAACAACCTCGTCGTACAACCTATGGCCTCACTTTACGAAGTGATTCGAGGTCGTCCATGGTTTTAAAAACAGCCTGGTCGGGTGCACCTCGATCTCATTTTTCGACGTAAAACGAGTTCGTGTAAGGGCACCATACAGAGCTGGTCGCGAACCTATCGACCTCGACCTACGAACTGGTTTGAGGTCATGCATGGTCACCAGAATGGCCTGGTCGTAGGCTGTTCGACCTCAATCCTCGAGGTGAATTGACGTCGTGTAGGGGTAGAATATCCTCTTTGTCGTTCGGCTCACGACCTCATTCTCCGAGATGAATCGAGGTCGTCCATGGCCTCCATTATGGCTTTGTCGCGAATTCTTCGACCTCAATCCACGAGGTGGTTTGAGGTCGTCCAAGGTTCATTAACTGGCCTCATCGTGTTGTGTACGAACTCGTTCTTTAAAGTGGAATGAGGTCATACAAGGTCTTTAAAGCGAATTTGTCGTGAGCTCTTCGACATTAACCTACGAACTAACTTGAGATCGTGTAAGGTCTTTTAATTATCCTCGTCGTTCAGTCTTCGATCTCAACTCGCGAACTGTCTTGAGGTCGTCTATGGTCTCTTAATTGGGCAATTCGTGAGCTAGCCCTGTGATCTCATTTTGGGTTGACATCAACCTAGAGTTTTTGAAACAAATTTTCTGAGCTCGGTTGGCCGTCATGGCTTCAATGTTCGTCTCGGTTCCTGGGGATTCTGTGGCGACCTCTCGGCTGGCAGTGCTCGGCCTTGGGGTTGTTCGAGTGTTGAACGTTGGGGTTCTGGATCGAGAATCCAAAATTTCATATTGGTTTTCAAGTTTTGTCTTGAAGTTTCAACCTTTGGATCTTGATTGGAGGTTCATGACCCCCTCAAGTTTGGCCTTCATAGCTACTCTTGGCCTTCATGGCTAATCTTGGCCTTCATGGCTAATCTTGGCCTTTATGGCTAATATCTCGTGTTTCTCATCCTAAGATTCAAGGTTGATGTTCACATGCTCAACGTTGGTGTTCTGGATCAAAGATCCATGATCCCAAGTTCATTTTTCAATTTCCAATTTGAGGTATTAACCTTTTTTTATTAGTTCTTCTAACAAGTATTCTTAATCAACTACCAAAACAGGTTTCAGGTCAATAGGAGGTGTCTGCTATGCCTTGAATGGTTTCATGAACCTTGAATTCAAACGACTTGTTTCTTAGTCCTTGTGACCTTCCGTACCTTAACTTGTTTGCTGAATCCTTGGTCTTAAGGTTATCATCAACGCTTGACTCTCATCCTTGTGATGAAGTTCTTTAGTTCTTGCCTCCTCCTTGTTTCTCATAGAGGAAGTTTTCCTTCTCGGTTGATCGTTCAGGTTGTTCACTTGCTCCTTAGCGCTTGACCTCAGGCCTGGTGTGCCTTTGTCGGTTTTCAACCCTTTAGTTTGATTCTAGGTTTCCAACCTGGTCGTGAGGTTCACGACCTCATCCTACGATCTGGATTGAGGTCGCGTAACGCTCCATATTTGGCTAGTTCGCGAGACTTGCGAGCTCAATTCACGATCTGAATTGAGTTTGTGTAAGGGTCAATATTACAACTGCTCGTGGGGTCTATGAGCTCAATTCACAAACTGAATTGAGTTCGTGTAGGGACCAATATTACAACTCCCTGCTTCTTCCCGATATTCTCCTCCGTGGCATCGTTTGGTAACCAGCCATTCTCAAGGTGTGCTTTGATAGGATCTATCCAGCATCCTCTTATCCCGATAAGAACAGTAAGCTTAGAATCAATTGTGGGGGTTCTCAGAACTTGGAAGTAGACGTCCCCAGAATGGGTCTCGACCTCTGAAGAAGTATAGTGAGATAAGGCATCGACCTTTGTATTCTCCTCCCTTGGGATATACTCAACGTGGCACTCGTCGAACTGGGCTATCACAGCTTTCACAATCCTCAATTATTTGGCCATATTCGTTTCACTAGCCTCAAACTCTTCATTGACTTGTAAGACTACCAGCTTTGAGTCTCCACAGACTTTCCGGTTCTTTCACCCTCAGGGCTCTTGTCAATCCAAGGCCGGCCATCAGAGCTTCATACTTTGCCTCGTTGTAGGTTGTTTGGAAGTCCAACCTCAAGGCATACTCAACTGCGAACCCATCGGGGCTTTGCAGAACTAAACCTGCATCACTGGTTTTTGTTTTTGATGCCCCATCAAAATAGAGCATCCAATACTCTTTCTTCTCTTCCAGGGGCTTCTCACCTTGCTGACCTTCCTGGTCTATTACCTCCTGCCCCCCGACTTCTTAGTTGTCAATGATATATTCAATCACGAAGTCAGCTAGAGCCTGGGCTTTGATGGTCGTCCTAGGCTTGTACTTAACATCAAATTCTCCTAGTTCGATTGCCCACTTGATGAGCCTTTAATTACATTGAACGCAGCCTATTCGAGCCTTCAATTGCATGGAACATGGCCTATTCGAGCCTTCAATTCCTTAGAGCTAGAAGTTTGTGGTTTCATCGAACCTTATTTCCACTTAGTCTGATCAGGTGGAGTGTCCTAACCGGATGCTCAGATATGATAAACCTTGAGGTTTGGGATGTGCCAAGTCTAGGCACCACGTTTCTTTCACACAATTCCAGCTCGTAAGATCCTCGTTTTTGAATTGTTATCCATTTCTGGCTACAAGGATTGGTGGAAGTCCATATCTACGTATCACACTTTCCCACAGGAATTGTGTCATTTACTTGGTGGTTATCCAGTCTTGGGGTTTGTCCTCAGTCTACTTCATGAAGGTATCAATTGCAACTATCAGGAACTTCCTTTGGGCATTTGCCACTAGGAGTGGTGGAACTGATGGTTTTCAATATTTCAGGGTACTGATCAACAGTTGCGTGTTTTTTTTATATCGATCGCACATAACTTCTGGCATCAGCCATCATGTCTGGTCAATAGAATCCCAATTGGATCATCTTATGGGCAAGGGTCCTGCCCCCCGAGTGCTGCCTACAGATTTTCACATGAGTTCTTTTCAAGGCTAAATTCACGTTTTGAGGCCTTAGTGTTCTTACTGACAACTTTCGTGCCTTCAAGGCATTGTCGGGTAACTGACCAGTTTCCTGGTGAGCCTTTGTAGCACCTTTCCAACGATTTTTCATACCTACAGGTGTTATTAGCTTTTCTCTCAACACTTCGGGTCTCCAAGACTTGGAAGTAAGAACTTTTAACATAATTCTCTATCTCTGAGGAGGAAAACATAGATAGGACATCAGTCTTTGTGTTTTACTCCCTCGTAACACTCATTTAATTGAGTCAAGTTACAAGTATTTTGTCACGGCTCCGGGCCTGGCCTCGAACTCACCCTTCACTTTTGGTACTACCGATCTTGAGTCTCCATAGACTTTAAGGTTTTGACCCTCGGGGCTCCGGCCAAACCAAGTATGGCTATCACGGCTTTGCACTTTGCCTCATTGTTTGTCGTTGGGGAATCATGAACCCATCGGGGTATGTTACCACTTAATTCTATTTTTGATTCTCCATCAAAATTGATCCAATACTTCTTGAGTACCGCTTCTGGATTCTCCTTCTCTAATCCTTTGCCCTCCTGGGGTACTACCTCCTACCCCCCGACTTCTTGGTTGTCAATGGTGTATTCAACCACGAAGTCGGTGAGTGCTTGGAGATTTATTGTGGTTACTCTATCTCGTACAAGACATTTCTCACATAACAGATAGGTTTCTGAACCTTGTCTTCCTCTTTCACGAGGACGACACTCATATCTGTATTAAATACAGCCAAGTATAGATGCAGTAACTTTCCATAATTTGGTTATGTCAACACTTGGAGGTTCCGTGTCAAGGATTGCTCTACTCTTATCGGGGTTGGCCTCAGTTTCCATGTTTGGGGATCGTAAAACCGAAAAAAAAAAAAAATTTCTGATCCCATGCTGAAGGCTTATTAAGTCAGAGTCAATATCATCTTGTGGTGCCTTAACACCTCAAACGCCTCATTAGGATGCTCGATGTGATGTGCCTTATCGAGGCTCTTGATTAACATATCATTCTATGAACTTCTATAGTCTTCCCGCTAAGATGCTCAAAGATCTTATATATCAATCTTCGATATGTCGCCTCTTTGGGACGTCACCTTTATGCACTTTGATCCTAGCATTTTATGACCAGCTGCTGCATTGGTCAATGTATCGTTCCTTGGTAGGGGGAAGTAGTCATTGAGACATGCATCATTCATATCATTGAAGTCCATGCACATCCGTCATTCTCCGTTGGCTTTCCTGCCTCTTGGAAACAAAGTTTCTTTTCTTCCATTTCATCATATATTCGGGTAGGCGTCTAGTTTACACGATTAATTGGGGATCGATCCCTTGCATATCAGCTACCGTCCAAGCAAATACAACAATATTCTCTTGTAGGAACGCATCCAATATGCCCTTCAACGGTTCATTCATCAACGCCCTACATGGGTAACTTTTCAGGTCCTTCAGGAACTAGGGGAGTGGGGACTAAGTCCTCAGTAGGTTTTCCTATTTGTTTCTAATCTTCTCGGACATCCATGTCTTCAATCGGGAGGACCTACCCCCCGACTTCATCAGGCCTCAAGGTGACCGGATAATTATTATTTGGTCTCTCTTTTCTTCATTAACTCCATTCCTTGCAGGAAATTTGATCATCAGGTCTTATCTTGAGGCAACCGCCTTAGGGGTGTTCAAGCCTATCATTCCTAGGATAACATTGTAAGTGGAAGTTGTTTTAATCACCAAAAGGTTCAATATCTGAGTGGCCTCCTTAGGCTCCCGTCCCATTATCTTGGACATCCGAATAGTTTCTTCAACTCTTGACTCAACTCTATTGAACCCATAGACGTGCATGTTGGAGGGGGTCAATTTGAGAATCGTTGCATCCCATCTTCGAGAATGCATCATGAAACGAGATATTTACTGATGTTCCATTGTCTACAAAGACTCCTTTCACTTGCGAGTTACCTATCACAGGTGTTATGACCAACGGGTCATCATGGAGGCACTTGACCCCTTCAGAATCATCAAAGACAAATGTCATTTTCAGTATTTGCTCGCTATGGAGCTTCTCCTATAATGTGCATAACTTCTTGAGTGTAAGCTTTACGGGAGCTCCTTGTATTCCCGATCGTTGTCGGGTCTTCAAAAATCATGCTTATCATCGGCCTCCTAGGGCTATGGATTGCGATCTCGATCGCCATCCTTCCTTTCATAATCTCTACTTCATAATACTGCCTTAGGTTACCCTGTTGGCCATCCTTGATGAACTTATTCAACTTTTCTCTTTGGATCAGAAACTTGATCTTGTGTTTCAGTTGTCTACAGTCGTGAGTGATATTCCCCACTGGCTTATGGAACTGACCATATTGGTTATTATTTCTCTTCCTGGGGTCAGCCCTTAGTGGCTTCAGCCATCAGAGATTCTTGTGTTTCTCAATGTCCATCAGGATTTGGCTTTTTTGATTATACAAATGTGCATGGCTGGTGAACCTCGATTCTTGATTGTTCTTCTTCGAGGGAAAGTCAGAATCTTTACTTGTTCGAGGATGCTTATCCTTAACATTCTACTCTTGACTACCTTTGCTTCTTGTTATTTCCTCCATTGCCTCCAACATGGGTCGAGGCTTCCCTTACACTTTCATCTACCTTGATGGCTACTCTACCTTCAAGGCTTTCTTGGTGATTCGCTTCATGTAATCCCTCAAGGATTCATTCTTTCCTTGTTCCACGTTCATGGGGATGCAAAACTTTTCTCATGAACTTTCTATCAATAAATGGGGCGATAAGTGCCCTGCTTAGTCCTTTAAAGGATCCGGTCGAGTTCGGGGGCAACCGACTATACTATCGTTGTGTCATGCCCCCCAGGGTTTGAGAGAATGCCCTACACTTGATTGTGTTAGTCACGGATTGAAATTAGCAGTGCATTGAAGGATGTCCTCATATGATTAGTGGGATCTCCTGCCTCATTACACACCTCGATGGTGGGCGTCTTGAGTTTCCTTGAGATATGAGCATTCATTATCTTGTTGGTGAAGGACATGATTGGATCGTCATGATCACCTAGAGGTATCGAGTCATCGGGATCAGCCCTTTGTGTATAGACCCTTATCATCTTTGGGGTATTTTTTTGCTTAATAACATGGGGGGACCCTAGCCCTTGGGGGCTGCCTAGCCTCTTGTATTTCCAAATCTTTCTTCAATTTTTGGATAAGCGCTTCATGAGTGAGTATCCTTCCTCCTAAAGTCTTGAGAGCCAGTCCTTTGGATCCACGGGGCTGAGAAGGCCCTGACCCTCCTTCGAGCTCATTGCCTGGTTCTCCTTCTGAGATGGTTATCTTCATTAGTGGATGATGAATTGTCAACAGTATAAATCCGGAGAAATCACGACTCCTTCATTGGCGTTCTAGGTCCTAAATGCATTGAGGCACGTATGCCTCATGTTGTTGATCACTTCTACCATCGATGAATGATGTCCCTAAGTTCATTGTGTAATGATAGAGATGGACATCTGTAGTCCCAATGGTGCGCTAGAGAGGCGACACTACCATCCAGAGGGGATTCATCCCTGAATTCATTGAACCCACAATTGGCTGCTGCGGATGAGTAATTTGAGCCCCTAAATCTTTTCTTCTATGGCCTGAAGAGCCGTTCCTTGAGTCCCTCGGGGTTGAGAACGTCCTGCTCCTTCGGCGAGCTCCTTGCCTTGACATCTCTTGCTAGAACGGATGTCCTCTTCCTCATCTTATTCAGATGAGAAGTCGTCCTTGGTGTATGATCCAGAGAAACTTTTGTTTCCTCCAACAAGGGGACCAAGCCTTCAATGTATTAAGGCACATATTTCTCATGAGTAAATGGATGGTTCCATCTGCAATTGGGAATGGTGACAACCCATAAACGGGGTTTTGAGTAATTGGGATTAGAATGACGGTGATGGCGATCTCTGCTCCTTGTGCTCCATTAGCCAGAGGTGAGACCATCATATGCAATTGAGGATTCGCTCCTTGAGTTCATGGATTTGGGTCATCCCTTGGGGAATCACCCCTTGGAGATGCGTCTTTAGGGGAGTCATTCCCTGAATGAAAGTCAAGGGGAGTGGATCATCGGTCCGATTGCTCTTTCATCATCTTTAGTGTATGGTTGAGACTTCTTCTCCCTGCTGCGTGTGGAGGTTCCAAGCCTCAAATATGAGGTGAATCACCCCTTATTAGAGATCTTGCTAATCAGTACGCGGTTATGGGCAAATCGTGCCTAAGATTGGGGATTCGTCCCTTAAGAATTTAGAATCTGTCTTTTTCGGCTCCTTGGAGTCTCATTTAAATTTTCGTTCCTAGAGGGTTCAACCCTTGAACAGTGATAGGTGTGGGCACTTTTCACCTTCTTAATAAAAGGAATGGTAGGATCATCCTGACCTCCTGGTTGCATTAAATCATTGGGCTCAGACCTTGGGATCTCTGTCCTTGGGACCTCAATCTTTCTATGCCTCCTTGAAGGCCTCCCCGAATCAACAAAGGGGATTTCTCTGACCTTTGTAATAGGGAGACAGTTTTATTGCTTTTCTTGTTCTTTCTTCAGTCACACCCATCAGTGGGTTATTTTTCTGCACGCCTCCTCCTCGGGGCTCGATCTCGATCATCCTTAGATGATGAATCCTCGGTATAGGGTCCAGAATAATCTAGGTACCCTCCTTCATAGACAAGGCCTAGGCCTGTGATGTATGGGGGTTTTATGGCTTGTGCATTCGATGTGCATGGCCACTTTCTCCAACGCCTCCTACGTTCGGGAGATAGATGAGTAGCCCGTAGGCTGGATTCGTGCTTGCGAGAATCACGGTGGTGGAGATCTATGCTCCATAGGGGTATGCCGTATCAAGGGGATTCATCTCCTAGCCTTGGGGATTCATCCCTATGGGCTGCGATCCCTAGACATGAGTTTCAGTAATTCGGAAATTCGTCCTTGGGGTTGAGAACCCAAAATCTGGGTACTCGTTTAAGGGGGTACAGACCCTTGTTTCGCAATCACGGGTACAGAAGTGCTAGTGGTGGTGTTCGTAGTCACCGATGCTCTCCGTGTGTTCATCATGGTTGATGTTTGATTCCCACAGACGGCGCCAAATGTTGTGGAATAAAAAGTAGGGTGTATTTATTGCGTATTAACTACTAGGGATTGTGGAAGCTTCGAGCTTTAATGGCTGCACTTGTGTTTCGTGACTCAATCTGTCCTCACAAGATGCCTACGTATCTCTGTATTGTTAGAGAATCAAGCCAAGACGTAGTTCTGATAATGAGGGGTCAGACCCTTTATATAGGTTGAGAAGCCCTAGAATCGTAGTAGAATTAGGTGACTTGGTGGGCAAGTCACCGCCTTGAGGAAGGTTCTAGACTCCTTCCTTGTAGGAGTCAGTTCCCATATCGAATTCTGTGCCTTGGAGGCTAAGTCAGGAAAGAGTAATATCCTTGTTTGACTCTTATTGCTGAGCTGGTTATTACCCCTAATATTAATTACGAAATTAATATTATAAAAAGGGTTTGGGCCCATCTGGTGGGCCCCACGTTTGGACCATTCTAGGTCTAATTAATGCCACATTAAATGTGTCTTTAGGGCTTACATTTAGCCCATATCATTAATAATATTATAATTATTAATAACTAATTGATTACCTTTTTTAGATAAAAGGTAATATTTTTTCTATAATTTTAAATTAAAATATCTCATTTTCAAATTTATCTTTTTTTACTTCTTTTTCGACTATCATCTTTTCTAACTAAAATTTATTCTTTCCAAAACTTGGTTTTTTTACTTCTTTTTCAAGCTATTACATTTTCAAATATGGATTTTATCTACAATTAAGTAAGGGTAAATAAGTAAAATTAACAGGTACAGTATCGACCGACCGACCAAACTTTTAATGTTTCGGCTTTTATATAATAATATAGATTTCAAATACTATGTGGGGAATCTTGTCCTTTTTTGGACAACCTTTATTAAGTTATCAGTTTTTCTAAAATTTCAAGATATAAACCTTAAGATGTCAAGAAAGCAGGCTTAATAAGATCATTTCAAATATTCAACAGAAACTCAAGTATCAAAATCAAGTATCATGAATTACCTAATTTTAATTGTTTCAATTTTATTAAAATATTATGAGTATGTTACTAATATAAATTTCCAATGTGATACTAATTAAAGTAAAAAAGTATCAAAAGAATTAAAATGAATGTGTTTTTTTACCAATAAGTAAAAAAGTTTCTTTCAAAAAAGAATAGAAGCATTTTTTTTTTTTTGGGTTGAGTATATGTTATAAATCATTTAAGTATAATTATTTTTCTATAATACTAATTTAAAACTCGTGTGATACACGGATGTTACTTATTTTTTATGAATTTTTATTAATCTGAAATGAAGCTTTTAAAACATGAATTTTGTATGTTTAAAATTTTAAATGATATGATTTAATGATAATTATATATATGTTGTGATATTTTTAGAAACGAGAAATTTTAGTATAAAAATATTGAAAATATGATACATTTTAGTTGAAAAAGTTAATCGACTAGTTATTAGTTATTAGTTACTATAATATTATTATTTTATTTTATTTAAATAAAACTTCCCGAATGATTTTTAGTTAGAAAAAATAAAGAGGTGACGTTTTATAGTTGAAAAAGTTTTTGATTACTTATTAGTAATTATAATAATATTATTTTTTTATTAAATAGAATTATTAATAATATTTTTAGTGAAAAGAAAATTTAAGTTAAATAAAATTTAAAAAATAATATGTTTTACCTGGAAAAAAAGTTGATAACATTTGTTACGCCTATATGCCTCATGATACCATGAAAAATATAGTACAGGAGAAGATTAAAACATGGAATGAGAATCTTTAAGTCAACCTTTTTTTTTTTCGCTTGGATGGACAGATTGTGTATCTATCGGTTACACCTAACATACTCGACAGTTTGACACGATCATGTACCTTCCTTCTCAGTCTTGTCTGCCTTGACACGCGCTTCGGGAATGTGTAGTCATTTTCCAGCAGAATAATGGTGCGATTCTCTGGGTAAAGTCACACCAAAATGAAGTAAAGATCAATGTGGATGTAGCAATATTTGAGAACCGGGGAGTTTCAGGGATAGGTCTACTTGCTCGAAATCACCTAGGTCACCTTCTCTTGACAAAAACCAGATGCTTCTATGAGGTAATGAATCCGACTCTAACAAAAGCAATTGCAGTTAAAGAAGCATTGAGTTGGGCTAAGGAATGGATTGGAAAAAATATCATTATTGAATCGAATTGCCTTGTGGTTTTACAATTGATCAGGAGTGCTACTCCGATGCGATCCAGACTTGGAAGAGTGATAGTGGAGTGTAGAGAATTAGTCCGTTCTTTTGAACAATGTTGTATTTTGTTAAACGATCTGGGAATATGTCGACACATGAGTTAGCTCAAGTGTCTCATATGTATCCTCATCGTGTGTTTGAGTGGAGTTCTGTTTCAGTCATTGTTAAATCTTGTATCTTGAAGGAGATTTTGGATTAATGAAATTGCATTTTGTCAAAAAAAAAAAGTTATATTCTAATTATCCGGACAAAGTGTATAAATACGTGATCATTTCCGATTTTGTTTCATACGATTAATAAAAATGGTTACTCATTCTGTCCTTCTCTCTCTCTCATTTATTTAGAAATGAGTTGGGTACGAAGATTAAAAAATATATAAAATAAAGAAAAAAAAGAGATTAAAGTGGTGAGATTAATTAATATTTTATATAGTAAAGTGAATTTAGTTGAGGAAAGTAACAGATGTAATTACAACGATATTAGCTCTTATCAAAAAATTTAGGTGGGAGGAAATAATTTCTCATATTGCATATTCCATAGATCCTATTTTAAAATTCTCGTTCTCCTAACAAAAGTTCAATTTTCTTTGTAACTTTTTAGATACTTATTTTTCAAACCAATTAAATGTCTAATCACTGAAAATCTAAACGACTTATCAATCAAAAATTTGTAATTTTACTCAAATATTTAAATTTTTATAAACCTAAAGAATTTATGATGGAATTATATATTATGTAATAATTATAAATAAACAATAATTTTTTCTTAAAACATGCATAGTCCAATTTATTATTTTAATAAACAGATCTACAATATATTATTAAAGACGAAACATTAAATGTTTGCTCAAAATCTAATCTATATTTTAGAAAATTCGTGCATCGTACATGTTTTAATTAAGCTAATATGTACATGGAGACGAATGTTAAGAAATTCATATTTTTCATTCGGACTCAATTACGTGTACGTATATTCTAAATTTTATTTTTTAAATAAGATAGTGTTAGATAATCTGTGATAAATACATACAATAATCGTGTGTGTGAGTAACAATTATGTATATAATCAAAACAAGTAAAATGAGACAAAGAACGAAAAAATTTGAGTCCAGTGTGTGACTGTCTCCTTAAAGCGTATTAGCCCTCACCGTATATGTGAACGAATTGCCTCCCAGGATAAAACAGATTGTAATCCAGAGGAGGAGAGAAGAGAGAGGGTACATGAGAAGAGGCTGTGTTTTTAATAAATAAACCTAACATTATATGATGAGTATATATAGACTCGGATAAATTGTGCGTTACACAATTAATTAGGGAATTGTCCGCAGGATGCACACATGGAAAGCCTGAAGGCTTGTAACGCCACGAATTTTTCCTCGAGATCCCATGAGTTGCACCCCGTGCCCGCACTTAAGTGATAAGCAATACATTACTAGTACATTTATACACTATACAAGTGTCTTGCTATATAAATCCATAAAAGGTTCTTTATCATTTCAATGTGGGATTTAAGGTTCAACTTTCATTTTTCCATTTCCAAGGGAGCAACTTTGGATAATCACAACTTATCCATCACATAGTCATTTCGAGTTTGAACATGTATTGGAAAATTCTTCTGGAGGAGAACACGTTCCAAGCACAACTTGTTGCGAATACGAACACAAAACACACTCAAATCGGAGATCAAAATGACTCGAAGATGTGGGTATAAAAACTCACATTTTCCAACAAATGGATCAATAATTTGTTAACTCAAAAGATAAAATAAAGTGAAAAAGAAAAAATATGATAATCAGAGAACATGTGATTTATCTAATAACAGTTTTAATTAACTGAGAAATGAATATAGCACAATGGTTATGATATGTATTTCCAAACTGAAGGTCAAGGATTTGAATCCTGAAAGCAACAATAATTTATCCAATTTTTACAAAAATTATGAAAGGGTAACATTTTAGGTATTTACCAAAAATACTAGATTTAAAGTTTCTATTTGCAAAAATAATATCTCCTTTAATTAATTGCAATTTTACCAACCTAAGTTTCAAAATTGCAAAAATACCAACCCTAACCCTCCCCCCTTTCCCCTTTTTGCCGCCGCCCTTGATTCATCCGCCTGTGTCTTTTTTTTTTTTTTTTTAAGATGGGTGCTATTTTGGTTGCAACTGATGCAACCACATTCAACCATATCGACTTCGACAGACTTCAACACTTTTTATTTTTAGCTGGGGTGATATTTTGGTTGCAACCACATTCAACTAAATGCAACCACATTCAACTCTTTTTTTTAAGGTGGGGTGATTTTGGCAGATTTGGGTTGCAAGGCCCCGCTATGGGCAATATACAACCAAATGCAACCACATTCAAATTTTTTTTTTTAAAGTTGGGGTGATTTTGGTGGATTTGGGTTGCAAGGCCCCGCCAGGGGCAATATACAACCAAATGCAACAACATTCAACTTTTTTTTTAAGGTGAGGTGATTTTGGTGGATTTGGGTTGCAAGGCCCCGCCGGGGGCAATATTCAACCAAATGCAACCACATTCAACTTTTTTTTTTAAAAAAAATGGTGGGGTGATTTTGGTGGATTTGGGTTGCAAGGCCCCGCAGGGGCATATTCAACTGAATGCAACTGAAAAATGAGAATTACATTTAGTTGGATGTAGTTGCAAATTTAGTTGCATGTGGTTGCATTCAGTTGCTGATTTCAAGTTCCATTTTTCAGTTGTCATTTTCGACCTCTTTTTTAAACTCTAATATATACGTATATATATACAGGCTTTTGCTCAAATACAAACTACTCTTAAAATACAAACCTACAAACCAACACTAAATTAATTATATTTCATCTATTCTAAGGTTCCCGCCAAGGGTACCTTCACAAAAAATGCTTAAAATAATTGGCTCTATCCAACAAAAAAAAACTTGCCGTGGAAATGCGAAGACAGTAAACGGATGAGTTAGGTAGTCATGAGGGCCGAAGGCTCTCGACACACCCGTCAATCGTCTATTACCTTTACCATTGATTGTCATTCCTTACAACTTTAGAATGATAAAGGCGCGAAGCGCCGTACAAGAAGGTGCGAAACACCGTTAACCAGTGAAATCCACTGCCACGTCATCACGTGAACAGTGAATTTTTTTTTTGTTGTTGGATAGAGCCAATTATTTTAAACGTTTTTTGTATTGGGGTACCCCTAGTTTGGTCATTAGATTAGCTTGAAATATTAGATTTTGCTTGGTTTGTAGGTTTGTATTTTAAGGAGGTTTGTATTGGAGTAGCCCCTATATATATATATATTAGATTTCAAAAAAGAGGTCGAAAATGACAACTGAAAAATAGAACTTGAAATCAGAAATTTAGTTGCATTTAATTGAATGTGGTTGCATTCAGTTGAATATGCCCCTGCGGGATCATGCAAACCAAAATCATCTCACCTTAAAAAAAAAAAAAAAAAAAAAAAAGTGCAGGCGTAAGGAATGAGGGAGGAAGGAGGGGGAAAGAGGGGAGGGAAAGGGGAACTTGGTATTTTTGCAATTTTAAAATTTAGGTTGGTAAAATTGCAAATAACTATTTTTAACAAAAGTAAATGTACAAAAAATTACCTTTTCCTATATATTAATGAAAAAAGCCATAACATTTTTGTAATTTTCAATAAATAAAGATAAAATTGTAAATTCACGGCCATTTTATTGACATATTTTAAACTTATTTCTCGTTTAACATATGATGGAGATTTGGGACGAGAAATGAATAAAATCAAAGAATAAATCTTGAGTTACACCCTTATACACTACTTAAACGCTACCTAAATTATAGGACTAGTATATTACTCTAAAATTATATTTTTTATTTTTTATTTTCTTGAAATGGGCTCCGCCAGGATACTTTTTAATACTAGTAGTGTTTTAGTAGTGCATAAGGGTGTAGCCAAGATTTATTCAAAATCAAAATGCAGTTAAATCATGATAGACAATCGAAGAAAGCAAATACGGAGATGTACCGTTTATTTCACAAACAATACGAGTTCTCCCATCAAATAGTTTTGGATGGGCTATGAGCTCATATTATTTACATACAAAATACATGATTAAAAACACAATTGCTTATAATGTATATGATTACAGAGTGTTTGATCATATATTAAAAACACAATTGCTTATAATGTACTCCCTCTGTCCCATCCATTTCTTTACAATTTCCTTTTTGGGCCGTCCCACCATTTCTTTACATTACCCAAAATAGTAAGTTTTAACACTATTACACCCACTACTTCACTTATTTTAACAATACTTTACACTATTTCACCCACTACTTAACTTATTTTAACAATAAATTCACTATTACACCCACTACTTCACTTATTTTAATAATAAAATCACTATTACACCCACTACCTCATTTATTTTAACAATATTACACTCACTTTACACCCACTATCCTTAACCTCCGTGCCCAGCCGCCATGTAAAGAACTGGCCGGGACGGAGGGAGTATATGATTGTGTATATGGTGCCCTACCATAGAAGTTGAGCGACACATGTAGACCTACTTAAAACAAGCCAAGTATGAATGTATTGATAAATATGATTTTGATAACACAACTACTAGTCTACCGGTCTTAATCCGCAACTCCTTTCTATGTACTATTACATTCATGGTAAATTGGTAATTGTATATGGTTTTATTCTTGGTGTGGCTTGTAAGCAAATCAACCTCACCAACCCTATCAGAGGAACCGCATCTTATTTGTCATCTAAACAAGGTTGTTAAACTAACAATTCTACATTTTATTTTTGACATGAAACCTTTATACACTAATATCTTTTGAATTGGGAAAAGGCATTATTATAAAAAAAATATTCTTGAATAAAATACTCTTATACAAAGGTTCTATTTCATTAGTTTGTGATCTATAAGTAGATATGAGAGCTTATTTGACATAGTACTAAATCGGAAGCCTGAAAAATAAAATTTGGAAACAGGCATGCCCATCAAAAGTTACAAATCATATGCCATAACTTTGACATGAGAATCTGAAGGGAAAAATTACATACATAATTTACCATTTAAAGATGAAGATATTCATATGCAATATTAATTAAAGTGGGCTCATTCCTCCTCCTCAGCCAACACCATTCTACTAAGTGGGCTTGGACCAAGTTTTTTCCTTCTCTTTGCATTTCTTTTCCTAATAACTTCCATTTCATTCCTCCTTTTAATTTGCATCATTGCTTCTTCTTCTAAAACAAATCTTTTCATCAAAACATCATCCTTAAGAGATTTTCCGCGAAATACTTTTCTTGCCTCCACACTAGGTCTTGCAGTTATCATCGATCTTTCCGGTGGGGAGGGGAATGCTTTTGATCGCGGGTAACTAAAGCTTCTCCTAGGTGGAAGATCGGATTGAAAAACTTCGGTGTAGGAAGAGATAGGTGCACATAAACAAACCCTAGTAAATGAGGAAGCTACTCTCAAAGAAGTGCATTTTCTCAACTTTTGTTTGTTAGGATTTGAGGTTGTGACTGCTGTGGATTTAGAGGATGAGATGGTTTTCCACAATGTGACATTTGTGGAGGGAATATCAGTTGATTTAGAAAAGCTTTTCCATAATGATGCCATTTCCATTGCTCTTTGATACCAAGGTTTCCTTCACAAGACATGTTCATTGTTAAATATTGCAATTATATCACATTGAATTTAAAAACAAATAATTTTCATAAACGTATTACATGTTTCCATATTCCATCCTTATTGAGTTTGATTATTAAACTAAACTTGTCTTTTATAAGAGTTCATCATAATATCTACTGCAAATACAATCATACTATACTAACAGAAATCAGTTTTTATGGAGTACAAAAATTTCGAATGAAATCAAAGTAACTAAATGTCTGCTAAATCCAGATTTTTACATGGGCCTGATTTTGTCTTGTTTGCTCCATCCATAGCTTTACATAAAACCAATAATGCAGTCAACTTTTTTGTTCCCCCTGTTAAGTGCTGGGGTGCGTCACAATTTCAAAAAAATAATTTAAATTAAAAAGAAACAAAAAGCACTCTGCTTTTGTCAAATTTGCTTGTCATTGTCATTTTCCATTAGTATTAGAATTGCCCTTTCTTCCACACATTAAATTATCTCTTTCCACTTGGTTCATTACTCTATGATAAGATTGTAATTAGGTTTACTTAATTATTTGATTGTTAATTATTATTAGATAATACGTCAAGGGTAAGGATTAGTTGATGACAATTTCCCTGCATGTGCCCAGTGACCAGCAGCATACTTGTAGTTCTCATTTGCATACTTAAAAACAGATCTTAAAAATTTGCTCGATCTTACTGCTACGACAATGTTTAGAAATCGATTCTCAGCTCCGTTCCCTTTGTAAATAAATATATAAATCACTAAAAATATGTAATTCAAGTAAATAATATGCCACACAAAAGCTTATGATAAAGAATTAACAAATGCATGCATCATAATTTGCACTAGTGCATGAGTACTCAAAATCCAAGGTATGAATGTTATACTGTAGCAATAAAACACACATACATGAAGATGCATGATTGATGATACATAGGCTTAGGCATTGAGTAAGAGTAAGTGAAATGGAATTAATTAAAGAAAGACAAGTACCTGGTCTTATGAGAGGTTTTTGGATCTTGCATGAACATATGAATATGTATGAAATAGTAATCAGAGCTGAAGAAGATGAAGATGAGAGATGAGGAAGAAGAAGAGATTTCATCTGATCTGGGCAACTAGGAGGATTTGAGAGTATAATGTGAGGGTTAGTGGTGTTGATGAATTAAAACCATTACATTGGCTGGCAAAATCAACCTTTATCCTTTCCTCTTTATCCTTCCTCTTTCTTTATTACTACTATTCTACATGTAACCTCCCCCCCTCCTTTTGCTTTGGCAATTGGCACCCATCATTCCTGCTACTAATTTATATAATGTGTGTGAGACATATTTTATAATTTAAACAAAAGTGAGTAAATCATGTTTAAGGTGATAATCATATTATGTGCTTTGGCACTCTCCTTTTTTAACAAATAAGGATCAGAATAAAGGTACCATTACAATTTAACTACTTGAGTTTGTGGCATAACACCACCTTTCATTATTTAACTCTATGAATATGAATGATCCTGTTTCATGTGGCTGTCGCCGGTAAAAAAAAAGGGGAAATTATAAAAAATATTCATATTTTCAAAAAAAATTATATAAATACAGAAAAAATTACATATATGATTGCGCAGAGGTCGCAAACAGTTGCATTTTAGGTTATAAGAGTTGCATATGAGATTGCACCATATTTATGAATAACAATTCTGCAACTTCGGGATTTCTTAGCAAAACCCTAAAAAAAATTGATGACTGAGAATTAGGATTCACTAAATCATCAAATCACACTTGTGAATAATTATGGATCTAATTATTCTGCAAATGTGTTTTACAACATAGCTAGTCTCATATATAGGCATAACCTAAATTCCATTTGGTAAAAAACAATGTATAATGACACACACGGATGGTGTATGATCATTATTTATGTAACAGAGTGACATCAATGTGGTGGATGATATATCAAATAATATTGCATGGCAAACAAAATTAAAAGCTGCAAGATATAAGTAGATTGTACAGTTCAGACCAAAGGATAAAAGGCAACATACAAATTGA
Organism: Kitagawia praeruptora; assembly: GCA_037693485.1. NCBI lineage: Eukaryota > Viridiplantae > Streptophyta > Magnoliopsida > Apiales > Apiaceae > Kitagawia > Kitagawia praeruptora. Next base: position 72,864,938 of record CM075347.1, read on the forward strand.
TTGTATAAAGGGTGTTAATAGTACAAACACTTAAAAGAATAGAGCCATTGTTTGAAATTTGAATCCAAACCCCACCAAAGCTTGACAAGTTTGAGTTCCATAACATGTTGTCTTTGCTAAGATGTTTAAAAAGTGATTAAGATTGGTTTGTACTAATTACTCATGCTCCTTTCCTACCCTATGATATGATTGTGGGCATGTGTGATGAGATATCAGTTTGGACAATTATGCATTTCCTTTATGCCTGTCATGCATGCTAATCTATTCAACTGCTCATGATTTATCCAATATGCATCACCGATCTTGATTATGTTTTTTGAGATCAAACCAAGCGGTGACGAAGAACGATACGAGAATAGTAAGGTTAGTAATATAAGATGTATTAGGATAACATATACGCAGATTTTATCTTCACCCAAATTTGCTTTTTTATGAAGTTATTTCTAGTGCATCTAGAGGAGGTACAACCCACATGTGGCGGCAGGGCACGCCTCCCCCAAAGTCATTCTACACGTCCGATAGACATCTTGTTCCGGGTGGCTTTATTTTAGTCATCTATGTTTCTAGTTTGTTTACATGTAGTGAAGTTCCTACTTAGTCCTCGTTCAGTGTACTGGTTTGGTCGGCCTAAAGCCTTGGTTTAGTGTTCATCAAGGTTTTTGCCTTGTTATTTTCTATACTTTGTTTGTCCTTTAAGAACTGAAACCACAAAACATGTATTAGGAAAACGCTAAGGTCCCAAATGGTTCTCAAAACACTCACATTTCACGTGGCATATTTTATTTCCTAGATTTTATTCAATGTAAAGGACCCCTACAAGTAGAGCGAAAGCCAGCACATTTTCACACAAGTCGATTACAATATGCCATGACAACAAATCACAACACCACATCATTTTAGAACAATTTTCATCCTAATTTGAAACCTCTAGCATTGCTTACTCATACTATAAAATCTTTAAACTTTGGTATTAACCTAAATTTGCCTTCAAGGCCTCCATCCTTGTTAATTCTAATTTATATAGTTACCTCAAAGCAACAATTTGCTTGTGCAATTCAGCTTGTTTGTGAAGTACCCTTGTCAATCTCTTTAACTCTATTATGGCCTAGTGCCTGTCCCTGCAAACAGTTTCCAATCTCCCTTGCAGGCTGTAATATCTAGCAAAATTACCTCAACCACAAGAAGAATCTTTCGTGCATTAATGACTCTTTCCCTGCAGATAACTTGGTACAAGTAAATGTAATGAACTAAAATCAAACGAATCTAACATCTTTCAAAAGTAGGGACCAAATAGGGTAAAAGGTATGCAAAGACCTATGAGAGGTCTCTTCCAAATTCACAATGCAATTCATTAGAGTTTTTTCTTTTTAAAACAGAAAAAAAAAAAAAAAAAAAGAGAGAAACAAAGAGAAACAGAGAAGATATATTAAAAAATCCTGATGATGCTTGATACAGCAAACACTTGAAAGACTCTAGTGACCAAATGATTAGGGGAGAACAAACGTTACACCAGCCATCCCCGCACATCTGTGGACTTTAAACCACACATACATTACATTCTTTAATGAAGCATACAATGAGTGAGAAAGGCTCTCTGGCTTGGGATACCTGTCTAGTCTCTGTAAGTTCATAGGTTAAAGATTTGTAATATCGAATTAAGGTCTATCGAAGTTGCTCGCTAGTTACCAGGATCACCTGGGCATTGACGGCTCCAATTCCCCATGCAAGCTTTACGCTCTCCCCTTTTTCTTTTATTCTTGGGAAAATGGAAATCTGAGGGTAATTGTGATTTGAGAGTTAACTGCTCCTGGGACATGGCAGCTTCTGACAATTTTTCAGCACCTGATGCTGGAAGGACTGGATTCATATTACTTTCTTCAATCTTAATTTTCACAGGCTCTTGGTGCTTCAGTGTGCCTTTGGGTTGCTGATTCTTGCTCGTGATGGAAGTGTATGCCTCATCAGCTTCAGCTGCTTGGTTATGTATTGGGATGTTATCCACAATCTGCATATGATCAGTTCAAATGAAAACTAACACTAATTCTACATAGATACTTGCAGTAGCACATATTAATAACACGCATATAAGCTTTGAACACCTACGATGAGATTTTCCGTTTTTCAAAGAGTTGTCTGTCAAACTGTTAATAGATTAATTACATCACGTTACACAAGTCATTATGTTGATTGTTGATACATGCATAAACTCACAATATAAACAAATAAAACACACAAAGAAAGAAAAATCGATGGCCAAAGGTACTAAGTTGGAATCCTTACTCCCCACCTGCATACATCAGTCGTGACATTTAAAGAATTATATTCTATTATATGGGACAACCCAGAAAATATATACAATATACAATTAGTTTAAGGGAGTTGATATCGCATGTTGTGTTAAAATAAAGAAGAGTAACACACACACTACTTCTACTCAACTAAGAATACAGCTAACCAAAACATATTTTATAGTAATATTATACAATTTTTATACATATCATTTAAAAAAAATACAATATCCAATAAATATGAGTTAACAATAAAACAGTATTTCTACACATGAGATTTAAACAATTTAAATAATACTGTTGGGAAAATAAAAAACAAATAAAACTCAAAAAAAATAAAACATGAAAACACAAATAAATAAATAAATAATAAATGTAATAGATAGACATGCAAAGAAAAATGATCAAGAACTATAAGACTGCTTACATCTTCACCCGAATCTCCCATCTGTGAATAATGTTGAGTGACATCAACAGACGATAACATTCCTACAGTGCTTTCTATTATATCCGGAATATGTATAGCCTCTCCAAAACTTGAAACTGCACTATCAGGCAACATTAAGTCTCCCAGATCATATTCGGATATATTGTGAATTGGATCATATAGACCTCCCATTAACGCCGTATCTCCATTGCAAGCGGAAAAAGTAGGGCTTCGTACAGAGCTTGTTTGCACATCACACAGAACAAGATGGCTCAAATTTTCTGAAGATGAGAACTTCGCAGCATTTTTTGACCTAATCACATCAAGTTGAGACTTCAGCTTTTGTACTCGAGAATGCACTACTTCAATCTTCTGAAATATCTGTTCCAAGTAAGTATCTTTATCTTCAAGGAAAGACCAATCATTATTAAGTCCAAACTCATCCTTTCCAGTTGTAGTTTGCTCTGTGGCCACAAAAATCACAGTTAAGATTCAAAAGAAGCATGAGGATAGAATAACCAAACAGATAAAGCGTAGGCTTGTATCTCCCTCATGATGTAAATTGAATGTGCAACCACATAGAGTCACACGTGATGAGTGTACATAGTGTGTACAACCAAACTATGTAAAGGTGAACATGTCTTTGTATAAGATGCAAGATAAAACACATTTAAACAGAAATTGCAAAGACAGCATAGAAATATATGTACACATCATTTACTGGAAAAGAAAGGCCTTCTAAATCTTAATGTATGTGGATGCCGGATGCCAAGAGTGTGAAATAAAGCACAATTAAATAAACAGAATAATTGAACCTTAAATTACGAAAAGGGTTTTCATCCTAAAAGCATATCTAATATTACAATGACAATTTTAACAATGAGTCACAATCAATACAGCATCTATAATAAGCTGTTAACTTTGCTTGTCATCGAACAGCAGCAAAAACAGAGTGCCCGCAGCAGTGGCAACAGATGGAGGAAGAAATAACAGGATGTTGTAACCCTTCTTAACACCTCAAATCAGAGTGTTGGGGTTTCAGCCAAGTTAGCTCAAATCTGACCCTTCTCTAACCCTTTAAAACCCAAATCCTCTCTTTTATAATCTTTCCAAACAAGGTTTTCGTAATTCTAACCCAACCCAACCCAACCCAACCCAACCTTTGTCAAGCCCCGATTCAAACAAACCCTTAGTTGACATACATTTAAGGTACACTATTAAGTTGGAGATTTCGCGTCAATACTATAAGATGAGGCACCACTGCACCAGTATTATACTGATACTGTTTGGCTCACATTGCATCAAATCACATATTCATTCCTCTTAATTAGATAAAGTCACTCTTGTGCAACATCCTAAAGATTTTAGGATGAGGATGAACACAAAGGTAGTAGGCCATTACATACTAAAAAGCTTAAACTTAGAGCGTTTCTGGCATAAGTAAGCAATTTATTACCTGTGTTACATAAATCATCCGCTATCAAAGTTCCATCTTGATATGACCTCTTATCACCTGCAACAGGTCAGATGCATGACATAAGATGTCATTAGGATGCCTGGAGTAAGAAATAAAGAAACATTTCCACAAGGCAAGGAATAGTGGAATTTTACCAAGATAGGAAAAAAGGTTGTGATTTGACATATATGACTTCGTATCAACTTTATCTTCAACTCTTTCTCGTTTCCTCCTTTTTAGAACCTTTTGTTTTTGCTCTTGTAATGTATATGGCAAAGACCTCGAACCAGATTCTTCTACTGGATGTTGATGCAAACTCGTATGTTTTCTCTGATTAAGTGCGACAATTTCTCGGTCACACTTGATTGCCTGAGACCCAAATTCCTTAATCTTAAGTTCAGCCCATTTGCATCGCCACATAAGGGGCCGTATATAAGTCCTCCAGTGATTAGTGAGTTTCTTTTTCCTAAAAGATTTGAAACCATCAACAGAGTAATATACAGTTGAAAATAATAGATTACCAGTCTAGTACAAAATCAGAATCAACAGTGGAAAATAATAAATTTGCAGTCTAGTACAAACTCATAATAAACAGTGGAAAACAATATAACAGTAATCGAAAATCGCAATTACAGAAATGGGCATTATTGACTTGATTCGTATGACTACATATTCAGAACTTTAAAGACTTTTTAACAAGAAAGATAAGAAATAATGTTCTGAAGAACATATAATCACACCTCATTGGGAACATGGCACCAAAGTCATCGAATGCAGAAGCCAACCCATCATCAGCAAAGAATTGTGACTGAACTTCAGCATCGCTAGAACAAATCTCATTTCCAGATGCACTGTCAGCAAATGAACTTGAATACTCGGTTCCATCTGTAGAATCATTTATATTTACTGGAACATCCTCTTCAGTATCCAGACCTGTGTGTGGATCGTCCATCAGGACAGAATCCTCTGACTTTATGCACCTCAAACCTTTTCCACGGGGATTTGTCAATAGACCAGAATTTCCCCTAACTGTTTCCACGTTAGAGATTAAATTCCTTTTACTATCGGAAGCAAACTCTGACGACACATGAGCAGGAGGAGCCATGTGGAGCTTGGTTTCCTAGCAAATACAACTGTAACAAAAAAAATGTTTTTCTTAAAATTCAATACAAAGTATAGAAGACATTCACTATTTCCACGCATCCACTTATTAACTTAATTAATACAAACACGCAAAACTAAAAACAATTCAGATGATTCATTCATAGCCTAGCAGCAACCCGCCCTTCCCACTCTCCCATGACCAAATGCCACGGGTTCAATTCCTCATTCCCCCTCCTACACACTTAATTATCAAAAAAAAAAAAAAAAAATGTAACACATCCTAATAAAAAAAAAATTAAATTTGAGTAAAATTTCTTGAAGCAAATTACTAAAATCCCAGCACTAAAACATCAAAATCGCAAATTCATCATTTACGCAATTTACCATGTACCGAGATCAAGTATGACAGAGGAATACGAATAAAATGCCAATTCCATATATGCTTAAAAGCTGATAAAAACAAGAAAATAAACAAAGAGCATGCATGTTAACTTATTGCCCAGTAATATAAACAAAGATTTACAATATAGCAAGTACCAACACTAACTACAAGTCCCAAAATCAATAAGCATCAAATGGAAGTGATTACTTAAATTTTTATCAACATTGCAAATATAATTAAGTAAACAAACAACAATACTTAAAAATAATACCCAGATAACAATTAAAACAAATCCCAAATTGAATTAAGAGGAGGAGCAAGTGATTACTGTTAAGAGGTGGTGATGTTGCTGTGCACTTTGGCGGCTACACACAAAGCCTGTCTGTTGTACTCAACGGAACCTAATTATACATACACCTCTTGCCTTGTATATATGTATTTTTTCTAATTTCAATTTTTTTCTATAAGTTCTTAGTTTCTTATCACTAGCTTATAATATTTTTTTATTCAACTTTTTTTTTTCTGTTTTAATTCTTTTTAAAGAAATTATTCAAAATCAAAATTTTTTATTGATATTTGTATTTAGTCTCTCGGTAATATTTTTAACTTCTTTTAATAAATTATGTAAAATAATTTATAATAATAATCAATTGTTTTTAATTTACTAAAATATTTATAATAATATCTTAACATTATTATTGAAAATATTTTAATTTAACATTTTTTAATTCTAACTGTATTGTTTCAACAATACATAAAAATTTAGTATTAATATTACTAATCTAAAAAGACTAATAAAGAAAAAAAAAATAGGTGAAAGCTCACAGCAAAACAAAAGTTTACGAAAATCCCTACTCCTGCGCAAAGTTCCAAAACCGGACCGGACCGAATACCGAATTTTATTGAATTCATGGACTAGAGACCGGACCGGTCATAACCGGTCTTTGGGACCGGATCGGAAAAACCCGGACCAGACCGGAACCGGACCGGTTTGGACCGGTTAGTTAATATTTTATAAAAAAAAGTAATTTTTATAATTTAATTTTCATTCTTTGTTGATATATGAATTACTTGGTAAGTTAATTTAAATTTAAAAATAAGTAAATGTCATATTATTTGTAAAGTAACATTAATTGTTAAAAGTAATTATATATTATATATAGTATGAAATATGAAATTTAATCATTTATATTATAGTGTTTATATATACTATTTCATAAATTTATTATTTACCAATTTGGATCACCAAAATATGTTATGTGTGAATATTTAATCATTAAACTATACTCCCTCCGTCCCTCCCAATTCTTTACATTTTCTATTTTGGGATGTCCCTTCCAATTCTTTACATTTCCAAACTTTCCTAAAATAGTACTCCCTCCGTCCCATATTACTTTGCCCATTTGCTGAATTTCACGGGTTTTAAGATAGTGGGGAATGAATATTGTTTTTGTATGAAGTAGTGGGTATTAAATATTATTTTTAAGGGATAGTGGGTATTGAATATTGTTTTTTTGGAGTAGTGGGTGGAGTAGTGGGTATTGAATATTATTTTTAAGGAGTAGTGGGTGGAATAGTGGGTATTGAATATTGTTTTTTTGGAGTAGTGGGTGGAATAGTGGGTGTTGAATATTATTTGTAATGATTAGTGGGTGGAATAGTGGATATTGAATATCTATATATTATAAATTGCTGGATAACCCTTTCCTCAGATTCGGGATCCATATTCAGGTTTGATAGATATCCATGACCCATTACAGTAGTAAATTATATGCTTAGGATTAAGTTCGGGATCCGTTTATATTACCCATCCAAATATATGATACGATCCATATTTTAAAATATATTGACCCGACAAACCACTCTTGCCAAAAATTATTTCCTTGATAATACCAAAAATTGTTAACAAATGATTTTGATTGGTTATGATTATAATGGGTCGCTAGGGCCATCCAATTAAAATATACCAAAATGCCAAATAATTATTTCCTTCACAAAACACAAATTATTTTCTTGCAAACATTATTTCCTTTCTAACAATTGTCAATTTTTCTTGGCAGTTGTTATTATTAATGTCAAATAATTGGCTATAATTATAATCCATATTTTAAAATATATTGACCCAATATTATATAAAATACACATCATGACAAATCACAAATTATTTTCTTGCCAAAAATACCAAAAATTGTTAACAAATGATTTTGATTGGTTACAATTATAATGGGCCCGCCAGGGCCATCCAATTAAAATATTCCAAAATACCAAATAATTATTTCCTTCACAAAACACAAATTATTTTCTTGCCAAACATTATTTCCTTTCTAACAATTGTCAATTTTTCTTGGCAGTTGTTATTATTAATGCCAAATAATTGGTTATAATTATAATGCGCCCGCCAGGGCCATCCAATTAAAACATTCTTGCCAAAAAAAAATTCCTTGACAAAACATGAATTATTTTGTTTTCAAAAATTATTTCCTTTCTAACAATTGTCAATTCTTGGCGGTTGTTATAATTAATGCCAAATAATTGGTTATAATTATAATGGACCCGCAAATAATTATTTCCTTCATAAAACACAAATAATTTTCTTGCCAAACATTATTTCCTTTCTAACAATTAAAACATTCTTGCCAAAAATTATTTCCTTCCACAAATTTTAAATTATTTTAAATTTTGTTTAATGATAGCAAATTATTTAAATAAATTATTTTAATTTATTTAAAATAAATAAATAATTTATTTTAATGATTTTGTTTAATTTCGTGAAAAATAATTTTGTTTAATGATGTGTGTCGTTGTTGGTAACAAATTTTGGTACCAAATTTAGTACTTTTAATTACTCAAATAATTGATATTACATAAAATACACATCATGACAAACCACAAATTATTTTCTTGAACCACAAATTATTTTCTTGCCAAAAATTATTTCCTTTCTAACAATTGTCAATTTTTCTTGGCAGTTGTTATTATTAATACCAAATAATTGGTAACAAATTTTGGTACCCATTTTAGTACCTTTAATTACTCAAATAATTGATATTATATGAAATACACATCATGACAAACCACAAATTATTTTCTTGCCAAAAATTATTTCCTTGATAACTTCCTTAATACCAAATAGTTGGTAACAAATTTTGATAGCCATTTTAGTACCTTTAATTACTGAAATAATTGATTTTATATAAAGTACACATCATGACAAACCACAAATTATTTTCTTGCCAAAAATTATTTCCTTGACAAACCACAAATTATTTTCTTACCAAAAATTATTTACTTTCTAACAATTGTTAATTTTTGGTATCATGACAAACCACAAATTATTTTCTCGCCAAAAATTATTTCCATGATAACTTCCTTGACAAATCACAAATTATTTTCTTGCCAAAAAGTATTTACTTTCTAACAATTGTTAATTTTTGTTATCATGACAAACCACAAATTATTTTCTTGCCAAAAATTATTTCCTTGATAACTTCCTTGATAAACCACAAATTGTTTTCTTAACCTAATGTATTACTTAGTTATGATTTAATTGTTTTAATTTATTCTTTTTATCTACTACAGTTATAAAACATGATATAGTTGACACTACTAAAATAATGTTACAATGTTCAATTTTTTGATCTTTCTAAAATTGATTATTGTATTAATAATTTGTTATACTAATTGTAATTTAAAATATCAAAACACCTCATGTTCATCAAGAAATTAACATATTTAACTATTAAAGTAGGCAACTTTTTAGTACTACTATCATTTTTCATTTCTACATTAAAAAACTAAACATAATTTATTAAAATTTAAAATAAAATTTATTTAAAATATGAACTCCCGTGTGCGAAGCACGGGCATTAAACTAGTTATTTTTAAGGAGTAGTGGTGGAGTAGTGGGTATTGAATATTATTTTTTATGGCCAAAAATAGTAAGGGGAAAAGTATTTTGAATTACCTTAAAAGGAAAGTGGGAAAAGTATTAAGGGACGGAGGGAGTAAGGTTTTAAAAATTAAACAAAGCAAAAGGGCCCACCACTATCCACTACCTTCCTCTATCTTTCTAATCTATTACTTAAATATTGATGGGTCCCATAATTTTACCCACTTTTCACTCACTTTCTTTCTCTCTCCACTTACTTTTTTCTCCTTTCTTAATCTCCGTGCCCAACCCAAATGTTAAGAATTGGGAGGGACGGAGGGAGTATAATTTAAAAGACAAAGTAGTCTAAAATTAACTATATACATAAAATCCGGTCCGATCCGGACCGGGTATTTTCAGGATTTGGACCGGACCGGATCGAAAACCGAATTTTTTTTATTTTATGGACCAGGGACCGGACCGGTTATATTCGGTCTGGTCCGGTCCTTGGACCGATAAACCCGGTCCGATCTAATTTACCGATCCAGACCGGAAAGTTGTGCAACCCTAACTCCTACAAACGAATTTGAGTTTCTTAAATCATCTTCTATATATAATAGGAGAACAAGGGGTTTTTTTAGGGGTATTTTGAGCCAATAAACCCCCTGTGAAATTACTATTTTACCCTTGTATTTTATAAAATTCCATCAATTGCCACTCCCTTATTTTGAAGATAAAAATTAAATTATTTTTGTGTTTGTGGGGAATTGAACCAACAACCTCCTCTATATAAATATTCCTCCAAACCATTGTGCTACTTATGTTTTTTAGTAAGAAGTGAAAACTTTTTTTACATAACTTCGACTTCTCTATCAGTTTCTGAAAAATCTCTCTATCAATTTCTGGAAAATGACCCGTGCCTGGCACGGGTTATTAGGCTAGTAATCACTTAATACGTAATCATCAAATCGTGACAATTAGTATTTATTATGCCCATAAGAAGGGGCGTATATAATTTTTATTTTTATTTTTTGAAAAAGGGGCGTATATAATTGTTAGTTTGTTACGGGGGGCGTATATAATTGTTAGTTTGTTACGGTTAATAGTGAAGCACAACTAAGAGCATCTCCAACCATAGAGATCCCTTAGCTAAAAGTATATCAAATATGTCTTAAATAAAAATTATAGATATTATGTAAAAAAAAATTATTTCCAACGGGACATTACTGTTATCTAAAATTTTAGATAATCCTCTAAAATCCTATCATATTGGCTATATTTGTCGAACCTCTAGAGACCTGTAATAAAACTCCACATCATCAATATTACCATATTAAAATAATACATTCTATTTTAACAATTTGAAATAATAATAACTTGCTATTTTTAAAATATGACTAATCATTATAGCCAACTCCATTGGAGTAAAACACCTTACAGATTCAATAAATTTTACATAATCACTATTTTATATCATTTTAGCCACCCAATTTAGCCAATACCATTGGAGATGCTCTAATGGTATGCCATATGCAACTTCTAATCACTTCATACATCATATATTTATTCCAAAAACCATTTTTCATTTGTATCATCACTTGTACACACACATAAATAACATATACAATCATACAACATCTTTTAATTTACACACGGTAAAGGAGCTCTAGACTATAAGTGTTAAGTACAAAGACATATCTATAAACATCTAATAACAAGTTTATAGTAATGCAATGCAATGTATTAATTACATGATCCTTTGACGGGAAAACCCTTTACCTTTGCATAAACTTAAGGATATACTTTGGCGTTTGGTTCGTATTAGGAAAGCGAAATGAAATTCAGAAAAGGTAATTGGAAGAAAGGAAAGGAATGATTCTGAATTGTTTTACGTGTTTGGTTCTGATCTAGAAATGGAATCAAAATGTACATCAAAATTATTTTTAATTGATAAAAATTAAATTAAAAATTAATTTTTAAAAATAATTTACATGTAAATCTATGTTTTAATGGTTTAAGATAGAAATTATAATTGAAAATGAAAAAGAAATAAGGAAAGGAAAACAAAATACCTAGTGGATGGTGGGGAATGGGATATGAAGAATATTGGGTAATTTTAAAAGTAAAAAAGATTAAAAGGAATGACTATTTTTACAAAACAAACACCAACAAAGGGAATGAGTTCAGTTGATTCCTTTTCCTTTTGTTTATTACCCCTAACCAAACGGCCCCTTAGATTAGTAGCCAAATTATGTACTATATAATGTGCAAAGAGTCATGTAATAATTTTTGAAAGAAAATCACTTGATCATGCCTCAAAATTGAAGAAAAAGACTGTAAAAATAATGTAGTTGTAGAATGAAGGTAAAAACTATTTTAAGCCCTAATTAGAAAAGTCCAGAAAGCTTGTTAGAGAAGGCATCATTCGATATGTCAAGAAAGGCTATCGATATGTCAAGAAATGGTATTCGATATGTCAATTCGAGATGTCTAAATTAGAAAAGTGAAAATAGCTTGTTTGAGAAGTTTGATCCGACTTGTCCAAAGAGTTGATTCGAGATGTCAAAAAGTATAAATTAAAGAAGCATTTGAACTTATTCGAGATGTCATAATTAGGGAAGTCAAAATGGCTTATATGAAAATTCCAATAAATTAATAAAAAAATCATAAAAAACATGATTTCTGAAAATCAACAGCAGCTTAAAATTATCAAATCAGCCAGGGTCCCTTTGCAAATTTTAATTTCATAATATTCACATGCATGATTATTTTATGAATTTTAATTAAAACAGTTTTAAAAAATTCATAACAAATAATCTACACATCACAAAATTATGAAAAAATACCTAGATGATCCACAACACTTGTAGAACCCAGATCAATGGTCAAAATCTCATGCAAACATTATTTCGAATTAATTCATAATTAAATCTAAATAAACTTGCAAAAATCATAATAAATCCATACATGCATAAAAAAATCTGAAATTTTTATATGAATCTCTATATGCAAGAACCTAGCTCTGATGCCATTGAAGGAATTTACGGATGAGCGGAAGCGCGGTATAACAATTATTTCCGTAAAACCCGTGTATCGTGCATATAGAAAAGCATATAAAAATGAATAAACGAGGGAATCGTAACCATACCTTAAAAATTCGAAGATGGTTTGGATGGTTGCAAGCAGTTGCTTCTCAGAGTGTGAAGCACTCTACCGGTATCCACCAAGATTGATTCTTCGATGAAGCTTTTATAAAACTCGAAGCTTTATAAAAAATGGTGCCTTGATCTTTTTGAGAGAGAGAGGGAGAGAGAAAGATGGAGGCTACTAGGGTTTTCACAAAACCACACATGCATACACTTCTCTTCTCATCTCTTTCTATTTATAGGGCTCATGTAGGTTTAGTATAATTAATATATCATGTATATATTAATATATAAATCCCACAAAATGTTTAAATAATAATTAAACTATTTTAATCATTATTAAAAAACAACTTGCTCTCTCAAAATACCTTCATCAATAAATTAATCTTTTTATGGTGTGACCCTGTAGGTTCAATATTAAGCCGGTAGTAGAAATAAATAATAATAAACTTTTTATTTATTATTTATATGAATTCTAAAATTCATTAAATATAATTAATTGATTAATTATATTTATTCTACATCGTGAGTGATGCTTCTCAACATATCGCGACTATCCGGATAACATGAATTCACTGCTTAGAATACCAAGAACCTGTCAGTGCTAGTTACCGTACAATCAATTCCTTCTACCCTACAATATCCCGATTAAATACAAGGCATGGATCTCGTGTCAAGCCTATCAAATTTAATCATATGATTTCTTATTCATAATGCAAAGTTCATATTAATGCAAATTAGAAACTCATTTCTAATTTCATACACTCTGGCCAGAGATTCCAGAACTCGCATACTAAGAATAACATAGGATATTCACTTCCTTACTGGAAGGGGTAGATTCTTTATTGACCGTTAACTATCTCCATACACAAATCCCTATGCCCAGAATAGACCTAATGGATGTCCTTGAGACTAAGGACTAAACCAAAGCATAGTTCATTATATACAAGATTACTCTAACGATCTCAAGTCTAAGGACACTTGTACAACTATCACTCAGTGAACAACTATCGACACGTGAGTAAACTCCATTAGTTGTTCAACTTATCGAGTCATGTTCAGTGAACTTATTCCCTAATAAGCACCTACATACTAGCTATAGTGTCGCCACACAAATGCCTATGAGAACAGACATCCTCCTAAAAGGAGCAAGCATAGTATGTACCAATCTTTGCGGATTCACTAACTTCCGATTAGTTATCCTATGATCAGGAACTGTTTAAGTCTAGAGTTATCATCTTCTAGATCTCACTATTATAATCTCATTATAATTCTAGAAGCTTTACTTTAAACCATGGAATATCTTATTTAAAACACTTTAAATAGATAAAGCCCGTAATAAAAACAAATAAATCTTTTATTAATATTAATGCAATCAAATAAGAGTACAAGAAAGTTCTCCCTAAATCATCATGCATGATTGGATTTTAGGACAAACTCTTTCAATCTCCCACTTGTACTAAAGCCAATCACTCTGGTATCTAATACCCATTCACTCATTATGACGATCGAAGTGAATCTGAGATTGCGGCTTAGAAAGTGGGTCTGCTATGTTGTTATGTGTGTCAACTCTCTCAATGTTGACATCTCTACTTTCAATGATTTCCCTATCAAAAGAAAGCGCCACAAAATAGTTTTGCAGCGTCACTTGCATCTATAAACTCTGATTCCGCTGTTGAGTCAGCCGTTGTAGGCTGTTTGGAACTCTTCCCACTAATCGCTCCACCCTTCTGAGTAAACACGTACCCTAACATGGATTTGCTATCATCACTTTCTGATTGAAAACTAGAGTAGGTATAACCCTTCTATTTTTCAACTCAGATCCACTAAAAACAAGAAAAATATCCTTAGTCCTTCGCAAGTACTTAAGGATGTTCTTCACTTTTTTCCAGTGGTCTTCACCTGGATCCGACTGATATCTGCTTGTCAAATTAATTGAATGAGCAATATCATGCCTAGTACATAACATCGCGTACATGATAGATCCTATTGCTGAAGCATAAGGAATCTTACTCATACGCTCTCTTTCCTCAAGTGTCTTAGGAGACATCTTCTCGGAAAGGGATACTCCATGGCTCATCGGTATGAGACCTATCGTGGAGTTTTCATGCTAAACCTTTTAAGCACTTTCTCGATGTATGTACCTTGGGTAAGACCTATAATTCTTCTCGATCTATCTCTATAGATCTTCATACCGAGAATCTAGGATGTCTTTCCCAAGTCCTTCATAGTGAAGCTCTTCGATAGCCACACTTTGACTGATTGTAGCATCGGTATATCATTTCCTATAAGAAGTATGTCATCCACATACAACACAAGAAATGTTACCGCGCTCCCACTAACCTTCTTGTAAACACATGGTTCATCTATGTTTTTGATAAAATCAAACTCTTTGATTGTCTCATCAAAATGGATGTTCCATCTACGAGAAGCTTGCTTCAATCCATATATGGATCGCAAGCAAAATCCGAATTGATTTGAGTAGGGCTACATGCAAAAAGTTTCATCAAAGTCAATCCTTTGCCTTTGTCTGAATCATTTTGCCATGAGCCTAGCCTTGTGGGTCTCCACCTAGCCATCTACTCCAATCTTTCTCTTGTATACCCATTTGCACCCAATAGGCTTCACATCCTCTGGTGCTTCAACCAAGGTCCATACTTGGTTGGCATACAAAGAATCCATTTCGGATTTCATGGCACTCTGCCATTTCTCCGAGTCAACACTATGCCACATAAGGTTGTTTAGTTTGAACAAGTGTTTCCTCTTGAACCGTAGTAGTTTGTGTTTCATGAACTTCTTTAAGTTCAATCATGCTCCCACTGTTCCCTTCAAGGATAAACTATTTTTCTAAGAAGGTAGCATGTCTGGAGACAAACACTCTATGATCGGTGTAAAAGTGATACCCTAAATCTCTTTAGGATATCCCACAAAACTACATTTTACGGATCGAGATTCCAGCTTATCCGGATCAACTTTCTTGACATAAGCTAGACATCCCCAAATCTTAACGTGTTTAAGACTCAGTTTCCTTTCTTTCCATATCTCATATGGAGTTTAAGGAACAGATTTGGAAAGCACCTTATTCGGTAAATATGCTGAGGTTTCCAATTCATAACCCTAAAGTGATACTGGAAGATCTGCATAGCTTATCGTGGATCGAACCATGTCTAACAAAGTTCAATTTCTCCTTTCAGATACTCCACTCAACTATGGAGTGTCCGGATGAGTCCACTGGGAGACTATACTATTTCTTTGAGATAATCTAGAAACACACCACTCAAGTATTCATCTCCTCGATCTGATCGAAGAGCTCTAGTACTATGTTTGGTTTATTTCTCTACTTCATAACTGTATTCTTTGAACTTTTCAAAGGCTTCAGATTTGTATTTCATCAAATACATATATCTAAATCTAGATCAATTATCTATGAAAGTCACGAAGTATTAAAATCCTGCCATGGCTTGCGTAGACATTTGTCCACATACATCTATGTGTACCAATACCAGCAACTCTCTAGCGCTCTCTCCATGTCCACTAAATGGAGATTTGGTCATTTTACCCGATAGACAAGACATGCATGTAGGATATGATTCAAAATTAAAGGGTTCCAGTAACCTTCCCTTATGCAATGTCCGAAGTCTATTTTCACTAATATGACCAAGTCTGTAGTGCCATAAGTAGGTAGGATTTTCATCATCCTTTTTTTTTTCTTTGTTTAATATGAAGTAAAACATATTCTATGTCACATACATACAGACCATTATTTAAAGTTCCACTACCATAAAGAACATTATCTCTAAGGATTAGATGTTTAATATTCTGAATAATAAATGAAAATCCATCCAAGTCTAACATTGGAATAGAAATAATATTCCTCACAATCGAGGGAACCAAAATAACAGTTATTAAAAATAATAGTCTTGCCCGTAGGCATATGTAAATCAAACGACCCTACAGCTATGGCAGCAACTCTTGCTCCATTGCCCATCCGTAGAATCGCCTTCTCTTCCCCAAGAGCCCTACTTCTCCTTAGTCCTCGCAACGAATTGCAAATGTGAGAACCATAAGTAGTATCTAATACCTAAGTAGAAGTTTGATTTAGTGACATGTTTACTTCAATCATAAACATATCTGAATCAGAAACGGTAGTCTTACTAGCCTTCTTCACGTTCAGTTCTGCAAGGTAAACCTTACAGTTCCTCTTCCAGTGCCTCACCTTGTTACAGTGAAAACAAACAGCATATCCCAGTTTCTTAGCCCTTGAGAACTTTTCTCAAGCTTCGAAGCTAGTTAGCATAGTTGGGACCAGTCAATATGTGAGCATCTAGTATGCTACGGAGTGATTGTGCAGAAGACCTAGTGTATATATCTATATATATTAAGTCTGCAAATGATATACACATAACAACACTTAGCAAATATTCAATTTCATTATTAAAACACTATATGAATCGAGTCTTTATTCATAAGTGGCTCCCACTAGTTTATCTAATTTATACAACCCCCTAAGTGAATAAATAAGCATTCGAAATGCTAGTGGGAATAGGGATCCTACATTCCATCACACAACCTCGGCTGTAGCACGAAACGCCATGTGATGTTCAATAGGCAGACAACTCTTGTCAATTACATCTCATGTTATTCCCTAATAAAACTTTAGCCTCTTGAATAATTGAGTCACGGCTGTAGCACGACAAACTCAATATTCTAAGTCAAGTCTAACCCAACATTTCGTACAACTGAATCAGTCTCCAACAGCCCACGGCTGTAGCACGTAACGACCATTAGATTCTAATTCATTGTACACATCTCTATGTAATAGACAAGTATTTCTAATTTCGAAATCAAAGCCCTCGGCTGTAGCACGAAACGACAATGATTTAAAAATAAGAACTACTTTTCTACCATGTTGGAAGGCTATGACCGACACAAGCCCGTTGTGTCATTGGCCAATTACTACTTGATATTTATAAAAGAGGTTTTTTTTTTTTTTTTTAAGGTCACGAAACATTTTCGTATAAACCTATAAGTCTAACGTGTTTTAAGTTTGATAGATAATCTAAATCTATAACAAAACACGAAAAATCTCAATATTATTAGTCAAGTCAAATCCAACATTTTGTACAATTAAATTAGATTCCAATAGCCCACGGCTGTAGCACGTAACGACCACTAAAATCTGATTTTGTACACATCTAATGTAACAGACAAGTATTTTCATGTTGATCGGTAACAAAGTCCTCGGCTGTAGCACGAAACGACAATGCACCGAAAACAAGAAATACTTTCTGTCATGTTGGAAGACCATAACCGACACAAAACTTTTTGTGCCTATGGCCGATTACAACTTGACATATATAATACATAGATCTCATCTTCTTTGTTATTAACTAATAATTAAAACTCTTTTAATCATTAATTCTATTTCTAAACTCTTTAGAAAATTAATCTCTCCCTTAATATAATTTCATAAATTAAATAAATAATTAATAATATTAAGATCACATCTTAATTATTTTATAATAAATTAAATCTCATTTAATTAATTAATAAAATTGCTAACTAATTATTTATTTCATAAATAAATAATTATCCGCCATTATTAATTAACTAATATTATTTAACAATCATAATCATATTATAAAGAAATTCACTTTTCTGAATTAAATATTTCAAATCAATAATCGATAATCGGATGATTCCCAGATCGGGGGGAGCATTGTCAAGAGGCGTCACTTAATACCCCTTTCTTACAGATCAAAATCTGTTTTTGACAGAATCATCCTTTCTCTCAATATTGAAAAATTTATATTTAATCATGTGTTTCACAAACACAAGAATTTCATGATTGTATTTATAATATTAATATTAAGGTAAGAAACGATTCCTTTTCTAGATTTTCTATAGCACGCCTTATATTGATTTAAGTTCACCTAAATCTATCATCGCATGGTAGAATAGGCATATATCTCATATATAAAATTAAATAAACAATTAGGCATGCAAGCAATATCATGTCACACATTGATATAATGATGTATGGATTTATTATAGTATTTAAAAGCAATTTAAAACAATTAAAACATGCTTTAAAACACTTCCGGGAATATAAATATTTCAAAAATATTATATAAAAAATATTTGACCACTCCATTAGATCCGTATCGGAAATACGAATCCAACGATATATTGCACGCCCAAAACGGAGTTACGAAACTCCCAAAAAATCAAATTTATTTCGGACAGAAGGTCTGTAACGCATTTAAGAAATGCGTTACAACAATTTAAAGCCATTAAATACTGTAACGCATTCCCCCCATGCGCGTCAGCCCTGTCACGCATTATGGAAATGCGCGACACCCCTTCCCCTGTGATTGAAAGCCACGCGCGCGGTAGCAAGTGACATCAGTTTTTTTTTTTTTTTTTTTTTTGTTATTGCCGACCGTTGTACTACTACTGTCCTGTCCGAGGTTTGTAACCGTTACTGAGCACTCAATACTTTACAAAACTGAACAAAAACGTAACAGCAGCCTTTGTTACTTTTATTATTATCTTTATTATTATAATTTTAATATTAATAAATTAATTAACAATTAATTAATAAATTAATAAAAAAATCATAAAAAACATGATTTCTGAAAATCAACAGCAGCTTAAAATTATCAAATCAGCCAGGGTCCCTTTGCAAATTTTAATTTCATAATATTCACATGCATGATTATTTTATGAATTTTAATTAAAACAGTTTTAAAAAATTCATAACAAATAATCTACACATCACAAAATTATGAAAAAATACCTAGATGATCCACAACACTTGTAGAACCCAGATCAATGGTCAAAATCTCATGCAAACATTATTTCGAATTAATTCATAATTAAATCTAAATAAACTTGTAAAAATCATAATAAATCCATACATGCATAAAAAAATCTGAAATTTTTATATGAATTTTTATATGAATCTCTATATGCAAGAACCTAGCTCTGATGCCATTGAAGGAATTTACGGATGAGCGGAAGCGCGGTATAACAATTATTTCCGTAAAACCCGTGTATCGTGCATATAGAAAAGCATATAAAAATGAATAAACGAGGGAATCGTAACCATACCTTAAAAATTCGAAGATGGTTTGGATGGTTGCAAGCAGTTGCTTCTCAGAGTGTGAAGCACTCTACCGGTATCCACCAAGATTGATTCTTCGATGAAGCTTTTATAAAACTCGAAGCTTTATAAAAATGGTGCCTTGATCTTTTTGAGAGAGAGAGGGAGAGAGAAAGATGGAGGCTACTAGGGTTTTCACAAAACCACACATGCATACACTTCTCTTCTCATCTCTTTCTATTTATAGGGCTCATGTAGGTTTAGTATAATTAATATATCATGTATATATTAATATATAAATCCCACAAAATGTTTAAATAATAATTAAACTATTTTAATCATTATTAAAAAACAACTTGCTCTCTCAAAATACCTTCATCAATAAATTAATCTTTTTATGGTGTGACCCTGTAGGTTCAATATTAAGCCGGTAGTAGAAATAAATAATAATAAACTTTTTATTTATTATTTATATGAATTCTAAAATTCATTAAATATAATTAATTGATTAATTATATTTATTCTACATCGTGAGTGATGCTTCTCAACATATCGCGACTATCCGGATAACATGAATTCACTGCTTAGAATACCAAGAACCTGTCAGTGCTAGTTACCGTACAATCAATTCCTTCTACCCTACAATATCCCGATTAAATACAAGGCATGGATCTCGTGTCAAGCCTATCAAATTTAATCATATGATTTCTTATTCATAATGCAAAGTTCATATTAATGCAAATTAGAAACTCATTTCTAATTTCATACACTCTGGCCAGAGATTCCAGAACTCGCATACTAAGAATAACATAGGATATTCACTTCCTTACTGGAAGGGGTAGATTCTTTATTGACCGTTAACTATCTCCATACACAAATCCCTATGCCCAGAATAGACCTAATGGATGTCCTTGAGACTAAGGACTAAACCAAAGCATAGTTCATTATATACAAGATTACTCTAACGATCTCAAGTCTAAGGACACTTGTACAACTATCACTCAGTGAACAACTATCGACACGTGAGTAAACTCCATTAGTTGTTCAACTTATCGAGTCATGTTCAGTGAACTTATTCCCTAATAAGCACCTACATACTAGCTATAGTGTCGCCACACAAATGCCTATGAGAACAGACATCCTCCTAAAAGGAGCAAGCATAGTATGTACCAATCTTTGCGGATTCACTAACTTCCGATTAGTTATCCTATGATCAGGAACTGTTTAAGTCTAGAGTTATCATCTTCTAGATCTCACTATTATAATCTCATTATAATTCTAGAAGCTTTACTTTAAACCATGGAATATCTTATTTAAAACACTTTAAATAGATAAAGCCCGTAATAAAAACAAATAAATCTTTTATTAATATTAATGCAATCAAATAAGAGTACAAGAAAGTTCTCCCTAAATCATCATGCATGATTGGATTTTAGGACAAACTCTTTCAATCTCCCACTTGTACTAAAGCCAATCACTCTGGTATCTAATACCCATTCACTCATTATGACGATCGAAGTGAATCTGAGATTGCGGCTTAGAAAGTGGGTCTGCTATGTTGTTATGTGTGTCAACTCTCTCAATGTTGACATCTCTACTTTCAATGATTTCCCTATCAAAAGAAAGCGCCACAAAATAGTTTTGCAGCGTCACTTGCATCTATAAAAAAAAGAGTAAATACATATGTTCGTACATATAAAATCAATAGGTGTAGAGATTAAAAAAATAAAATAGAGTAAACTTACGAAGAAGTCAAGATTGAGCGAATATTGAGTGAAGATTGAGTGGAACTATGAAAGCAAAAAAAGAGGCTAAAATTAGGGTGTAAGGTATATGTTATAAGTTTATAACACAAAAGATTGAGTGTACATATTTTTACAGGCCTATAAAGTGTAATATAAATGGGCTGGGCTTATAAGATGTGACCGAATTGGGCTGGTTTAAAGTGTTAAACAGTTATTCAATATAACTGGCCCGACGGAAAAGCAATTCATTTAGATTTCAGTTTTGGATTGTTTGATTTATCCGGTCCAAAGAAGGGTCTAATTGGGTTGGTTAATTCAATTTGGGCAACCCTACAATAAATTACTATTATGCTTTCAAAGTTACAATAATAAATTTTTTTTTTGACTAAATTGCATTGTAGTGATCCCAAGATTATTATTTTTGCACGGGAGTGGCTAAATTTTATTTTCATGCTGCTAAATTATAGTGTTTAAAGCAAAAAAGATGTTCTGCCTCCCTTCCGTTAATTAGGTCAAACATTAAAGATTAACTGGAGGAGGGTAATTAGGTAAAATAACAAAAAAGAAGAAGGCACGTAACAATCTGTTAGAACATCTCATAGATCGGCTTGACATAAATGTTGAAGAAGAAGCTCTCTTTAGTTCAGCTCTTCGAAGACAACTTAATGAGAATAATAGGATAGGGAAGTAATGAACAAGATCAAGAAGGAAGAAGAATTGAATTGAATCAATGCAATATGTGCTCAGTCTAGAGGAGCATCTCAATTCTGGTAGCACATGTACTCATTCCAGTCGGCTTGACATAAATGTTGAAGAAGAAGCTTTATTCAGTTCAGCTCTTCAAAGACAACTCAATGAGAATAATAGCAGAGAGAAGAAATGAACCAGATCAAGAAGGAAGAAGAATTGAATCAATGCAATATGTGCTCAGTTTAGGGAGCATCTCAATTCTAGTAACACATGTACTCATTCCAGTTTGTTTATAGAAAAAATCTTGTCTTGTCTTTTTGCAATATTGTATGACTATTTTGTTATCATCAACCCAGATTTATGCTTATAATACTAATAGACATAGACATGGGGAGGTTGTTAGAAATTGTACGTTTTTAGATGATAACAATACTTAAGACTAGATTTGTATCTTAGTTTTGTAACTAGTCAATTAATGGCATTCTTATGGAGCATTACTTGATTAAGGAACATTTTACAATGAAAGTTCCATCTCTACAACTAAAGTGAGATATTACTCGAATTAGCAAAAAAAAGGTGAGATATTACTCAAGTAGATCGAAATATGTTAGATATAATTGATGTGATTTAATGTCAGTGTTTAAGTGTTACAGGTAAAAAGAGTTTAACTTATTGGTTGAAAGCAGTTGTAACAGAGTTTGAGTATACGCTGATAGCTGGAAGCGCAAACGCTGGCAGAAGAAAGCGTAAACACTGCTAGCTGAACACATGGAAGCGCAAACACTGTTAGCTTGGAGAGCAACAGAGTTTGCTAAAGTCTGTCTACTGGAAGCATCTACAAGTCAACAGAGTTTAAAGATTAATTTAATATTAATATGGAAGCGATATCTTTGAAGATTGGATAGCTGTCAAAGAGATCGAGTTGACTTAGAAGACGTGTAGCAATCGTAATTGATATCAATTGTATAGCTTAATTTTAGGAGAATCAATTAACGATTGTACGTAGCTGTATATCTTATAAATGCAGTTAGGTTAACCCTAGAAGGGTATCCATCTTGAACGAATATCATTTTCTTAACCTAAGCAGCTCTCTGTGATATTTTAACATCACTAAGAGAGGAATTATTAATTCCAAACAGTTTTAAGAGTTAAAACGTGTGTTCTTGTTATTTACTCATACGGTACTTGATTATATATTGTGTATTCGACCTAACAAGTGGTATCAGAGACAATCTGTTACTTTATTACAGTTAAAGATCCAAAACATAATAGTAATCAATGTCAGAGATTCCTCCTCCATCAGGTTCTGAGAAAGCACCTACTACTGTTAGTAGGTATGAAACAATTAGGGTTCCAATACTGAAGCCATCAGAATATGCAATCTGGAAGGTAAAGATGACCATGTTTCTGGAAGCCACAGATCCAGAATATCTTGATAGAATTTATGAAGGTCCTCATAAACCTACTAAGTTAACTGCTGCTGCTGGTGGTGAGGAATCAAAGGTGGTTCCTAAGGAAAAGAAAGATCTAACTGCTGAGGATCTTTCATCTATTGCTAAGGATGCCAAAGTAAAGCACTTGCTTCACAGTGCTCTTGACAATGTTATGTCTAACAAAGTGATCAACTGCACAACTGCAAAGGATATATGGGATGCACTTGAGGTTAGATGTCAAGGAACTGCTGCAATTAAGAAGAACAGAAGGAACATACTCACACAGGAGTATGAGCACTTTGAGGCAAAGTCTGAAGAAACCATGACAGAAACATTTGATAGATTCTGTAAACTGCTCAATGATCTATCATTGGTTAACAAAGAATATGATCTGGAAGATTCAAATCTCAAGTTTCTTCTTTCTCTTCCTGAAAAGTGGGATGTGAAAACAACCACCATAAGAGACAACTATGATCTTGCTGATACTGAGATTGATGAAATCTATGGACTGCTCAAGACTCATGAATTGGAATTGGAGCAGAGAAATAGAAGATCAAGCAGGAAGTCAAAGACTGTTGCACTGAAAGTTGAAGAAAAATCTTCAAAGAAGGAAGCATCAAGGAAGAAGGCAAAAGGAAAGGCCTTGGTCATTCATTCAGAAAGTGAGTCATCAAACACTGATGTTGACTCAAACACAGATGGAACATCTGATTCTGAAGATGATGAGGAGATGATGCAAATGGCTGCATTGATGGTAAAGACCTTCAAGAAGATGGGATTCAAGAATTTCAAGAAGGGGAAGAGATTCTCCAAGGATTACTCAAGGTCTGACAAGAAGAATTTCAAGAAATCTGAGGGAAAGGACTTCAAATCTGGTAAGAAAGATAAGTCTGAGATTCAATGCTACAAGTGTAAGGAGATGGGTCACTATGCTCCTTAGTGCAAAAAGAATAAAACTGAAAAGGCACTCTACACCAAAGGCAGAGATTGGGCAGACACCTCAGATTCAGATGAGGAGGTGAACTATGCACTCATGGCCTCTACTCAGAGTGAAGATTCTGAACTAAAGGTACCTCCAACTACTTATGCTTATAATACAGATAATATAACTGAATTGAGAATTTATCTTAAGGCATTACACATCAGTTATAGGGATCAGACTTTAGAAAATGAGAGAATCAAAAGTGAGTGTTCTCAACTCAAAGAAAGAAATAAACTTGTTGAGGAACAACTTGAAAACATGAATAAAATTCAGAAAGAAAGAGATGATGCTGTGTTTATAGAACAGGAGTTGCTAGGTAAGTATAAGCAACTAGAATCTGAATTGGAGGATGCAAAGCACATTATTAAAACTTGGACACATTCTGGAAAAGACACTCAAGAGGTCTTTCAATCAGACACAGTAGGTCTAGGTTATTCTGAGAATGATGTGCTTAGGTTTCAGAATACAGTCAAGATTAGACCACCTCTTTCTACTAAGAAATTTGGAACATTTGTTCATGGTACTGTTAAAACTGAACATGGAACTGTTGACCATGAGCCAGTAAAAACCTGTGTCAAACAGGTTAATATTGGTTCAATGACAGATAAACAACTTAAGCATAAGCTTAAAGAATTAAAATCTGTCAACAAACAGAGAATGCCTAGGAAAAACAGAAATGGTAAGGTAGGCATAACATCAGGAATTAAACCAATGCTTGCTACATTTGCACCTAGAAAAACTTGTTATAATTGTGGTAGCACTAATCATCTTGCTAGCTTTTGCAGGAAGAACAAAGACATTAATTCTTTACCCTCCAAATCTGGAGTGAAAAAGGATAATGTCAAACCAAGACCACAAACTCTGTGCAAACATTGTGGAAGTAGTTGGCACTCAATTTATACTTGCAAGAATTATCATGCTATTTATCATAATTATTATGAACTGAAACCTAATTTGAAATGGGTTAAAGTTGATTCTGCAAGTACTAAGAATGAAAATGTTAGTTTAAACTCTGATAATGATAAATCCGCTGCAAAAACTAACAGATTCAATAAAGCAAAAGGATCCAAGCAAGTCTGGATCCTTAAAACTAACAATCAGTGATTGTTTGTGATTGCAGGGCACCAGGGTAAGTACCCTAGTCGTGGACAGTGGATGTTCAGGACACATGACTGGAAATAAAGCCCTGCTATCAGAGTATGAGGAGAAGGCTGGCCCAAAAGTTTCCTATGGAGATGGCAACATAGGACATACTCTGGGATTTGGCAATATTAATCTTGGAAGTGTCATCATCACAAATGTAGCTCTGGTTCCAGGACTCAAGCATGATCTGCTATCTGTGAGTCAAATCTGTGACAGAGGATATCATGTAGATTTTCAGCCTGAATATTGTCAAGTCATCAGTAAATCTACAGGGAAAGTTGCTCTAGTTGGAAACAGACACAATAACATCTATGAAGTAAAATTGTCAACAAACACTGATGGCAAAGCAGTGTGTCTGTCAACAAGAATGTCCAGTGAAGAGAGTTGGAAGTGGCACAAGAAACTCTCTCATTTAAATCTGAACAACATCAATGAGCTAATAAAGAATGATCTTGTAAGAGGTTTACCAAAGTCATTGTTGAATGTAGAAGGCCTGTGTGATTCTTGTCAAAAGGCCAAACAGAGAAAAGCCTCTTTCAAGAGCAAATCTGAGTCTTCAATTGTTGATCCTTATCATCTTCTACATGTTGATCTTTTTAGACCAGTGAATGTCATGTCACTTGGAAAGAAGAAATATGCTCTTATCATTGTTGATGAATACACCAGATACACATGGGTGTATTTTCTAGCAAAGAAAGATGAAACTGCATTAACACTGGCAGAACATATAATACAACTGGACAAAGGGTCAGAGAATCAAGTGAAGATTATCAGAAGTGACAATGGAACTGAATTCAGGAATTCAACAATGGAAGAATTTTGCAAGAGTAAAGGAATCAAACAAGAGTTTTCTGCACCTGGTACTCCACAACAAAATGGTGTAGTGGAGAGGAAAAACAGAACCTTGATAGAAGCTGCCAGAACCATGCTAGATGAAGCAAAAGTGCCAACATATTTCTGGGTAGAAGCAGTTCAAACTGCTTGTTTTACTCAAAATGCAACACTGATCAACAAGCATGGTAAAACACCATATGAAATGGTGAAAAAGAAAAAGCCAAATCTAAAATATTTTCATATTTTTGGATGCAAGTGCTTTGTGTTGAAGACTCATCCTGAACAGTTGACCAAATTTGACCTAAAGGCAGATGAAGGAATTTTTGTTGGCTATCCACTGTCAACTAAAGCATTCAGAGTTTATAATCTGAGAACTAGAGTGATCATGGAGTCTATACATGTGTCATTTGATGACAAGAAAATAACTGGACTTGAAGATGTTAATGAACATGATCAACTGCACTTTGAAAATGAAGATTTATTAAACTCGGATGAAACAGATCTGACAAACACTGTTGAGGTCAATTCTGAACCTCTACTGGTAAACACTGAAGAGACTTTTCAATCAGAAACAAGGGAAGAACCAGTTGAGGGGGAGCATGAAGAATCACATCAAAGTGATAATTCAAATACTGATAGTGACTCAGTTGATAACTCTGAATCAAACTCTGTTGATTCAAACTCTGATCGTTCAAATTCTGAACAGTCACATTCAGGTGGAGCATCAGAAAATGAAGAAAGGCACCAAGAAAATCAGGAGAGCATGGATCAAGGGGGAGGATCACATGATGACAGAAGCAATCTGCCTTCTGCAAGAAAATGGACTAAGTCACACACACCTGATTTGATTATTGGTGATCCAGATGCAAGAGTAAGGACAAGAAGTGCAACAACAAATGAATGTCTGTTTCATGCATTCTTGTCACAAACTGAGCCAAAGAAAGTAGAAGAAGCTCTTAAAGATGCTGACTGGATAACAGCAATGCAAGAAGAATTAAATGAATTTGAGAGAAATGAAGTGTGGACCCTAGTACCAAGGCCAAAGAACAGATCCATTGTTGGTACTAAATGGGTTTTCAGAAATAAAATTGACAGTGATGGTGTTATCACAAGGAACAAAGCAAGACTGGTAGCTAAAGGCTATTCACAGCAGGAAGGAATAGATTATGATGAGACTTTTGCACCAGTTGCCAGATTGGAGGCAATAAGGATTTGTCTTGCCTATGCTTCTCACAAGAAATTCAAGGTTTTTCAAATGGATGTGAAAAGTGCTTTTCTGAATGGAAAACTTGAAGAAGAAGTATTTGTTGAACAACCACCTGGTTTTGTAGATCCAAAATATCCAGACCATGTCTACAGGTTAGACAAGGCACTCTATGGACTTAAGCAGGCACCAAGGGCATGGTATGAAACTCTTGCTAAATTTCTACTAGAAAGTGGGTTTCACAGAGGTACTATTGACAAAACTCTGTTTTTCTTTCAATCTGGTAGTGACCTGCGCTTAGTTCAAATATATGTTGATGACATTATTTTTGGATCTACTAATGATAAACTTTGTAAGAGGTTTGCCAAGCTCATGCAGTCAAGATATCAAATGAGTATGATGGGAGAGCTAAGCTATTTTCTAGGCTTACAGGTGAAGCAAACAGATGATGGAATTTTTATTAATCAAGCAAAATATACCAGAAATCTTCTCAAGAAATTTGGCATGCTTGACTGTTCATCTGCAACAACTCCCATGGCAACTGCAACAAAACTGGACAAAGATACAGGGTCATCAGTGGATATGACAAGTTACAGAGGAATGATTGGTTCTCTACTCTATTTAACAGCTAGCAGACCTGATATCATGTATGCCACCTGTCTGTGTGCAAGGTTTCAGGCAGATCCAAGGGAACCACATTTAACAGCTGTGAAGAGGATTTTCAAGTATCTCAAGGGCACTGTAACTTTAGGGCTGTGGTACCCAAGAGAATCAGATTTTAAGCTACTTGGTTACTCTGATGCAGATTTTGCAGGCTGTAAGATTGACAGAAAAAGCACAAGTGGAAGTTGTCAATTTCTTGGTGACAGACTTGTGTCTTGGTACAGCAAGAAACAAAAATCAATATCAACATCTACAGCTGAAGCAGAGTATATTGCTGCTGGTAGTTGCTGTGCACAGATTCTATGGATGAAGAATCAATTGCTGGATTATGGGTTGAGGTATAGCAAAATACCTATTTTTTGTGATAATCAAAGTGCTATTGCAATGACAGGTAATCCAGTACAACACTCAATGACCAAGCACATCAGCATAAGGTATCACTTTATCAGAGAGCATGTAGAGGAAGGCAATATTGAGCTTCACTTTGTGCCAACAGATCAACAACTTGCAGATGTCTTCACAAAGCCTCTAAGTGAAGCAGCATTTACAAGACTGGTCAATGAACTAGGGATGGTATCTGGTTTTGACTAAAAATGTTGGTTAGACTCAAACTTTTCTAATAAAATGTGCTGCTCATATTTCTGTAAATTGCTAAAGTGCTATGTGAACCTTGTTAATTAAACTCTGTTATGCATACTCTGTTCACATGTTTCTCTTCTCACACTGGTAAACTCTGTCAGCATGATTGTTGGTCATACACTGTTAATATGTTTGATAAACTCTGTGAATTCTAAATTGATTTTTGTCTGAATGAAAATACCAATGAAGAAAAATGTATGAAGCATGATTCTCATTGAATAAATCAAGATTCTTTCTGAGTCACTGTGATCTAATCAGAAATTGTGCAGTAAGTTAACACAGCATGATACTGTTTCATATTTAGAGCATCTCTTAGTTTATTTGATCTTAAACTCTGAATCTATGAATACTGAGTGCATTGCCTCTCATGAATAACTTCTGATATTGATGAATTCTAAACTCTGATTAGTAACACTTTGTTTCCAAGACACATAGTTTTTGGTGATTCCTTGTTTGCACTTGTGAAAATTTTAAAACTTGAGATGTGTCATTGTTTAGTTTGGTGAGAAACAGTTCATGTCTGCACCCTGTGAGATTTTGAGCCGAATAATTGATTGATACATTTTATATCAATCAGATTTTATTGCTGTGTGATGTTCATCAGTAAGTATGTTGCTCTAGAACTTGCATTAAACCATTTTGAGACTACATGATATATGTGTGCATGAAAATGATAAAGGCACTAGGATTTACCATCTTTCTTCAAACACTGTTCAAAAATTCTACCCTTAGTAAACCCCTTTGAGCCTAATTAACTGCTCATTTTTTTAAACTCTGTAATATTAAGAGCAGTTATATTCTTTTGAAAAAAAATCAAATGCAAGCAGGTGAATGTTTCTCAAGAAAAGAAAAGTTTACTCAGTATATATATATATATATATTAAAAAAAAAGGTATAAATACTGATCATCTTGTACAAATGTGTACTAACAGTTTGACTGAACACTTTAGTCTGTTAAAATTGTTCAGTTCGAAATTCACTCATGCTAAAAATATCTCTTCTCACCTGTTTGATCTTACTACATTACAACCCTGAACAAAGTCCTTTTGATTTGTGCATATATGTAATCGAAGTAGTGTAGATTTGGTGGAAATTCAAGCTTATGGTAGTATCTGCTTTTACTGATTGAATTTGAGCGAAAACACTTCACCTAAACACTTGTGTGCTGTGAGAGTTTGTGAGGAAATCCTTGACATGTAACTCACTGAATGATGCTTTGATGTTTATCTCCTGATCTTTTTGTCTATAATGACTGTATGCTTACTTGGATAATCATGAACATAAATGGGAACAGGGGTATTCAGAATTCTGTATTTAGGGAACTACAGAGTTTAGTATTCATCATATACTCCGTGTTTAATATGAGAGTTTGTGCATTCAGTGTTTATTGATTTGATTTATGGATTTTATGAAATATTAGATGCTATAAAAATTGATTTGGTAAACTCTGCTACTCACACACAAAAATCACAACTGTGCATTTTTGAAAGGGTTTTTGTGATAAAGTTTGAAAATTTGACAAACACTGATTGATTGTGTTACGTACTCTAAGGTAAATTTTCATTAAGATAATTTGAAAATTTTGGAGTAAATGGAGTGGTTGACAACTGTTAATTAGTGTATTTAGTGGTAAAGTGTCTTGATAAATGGAACGACAGCAGTAATAATGGCTTTTACTGCGCGTGAATTAAGTGAATCGCTGCATGTTTGACACGTGTCCCACTTTCACCCACTTACTCATCATTATGTATCACTTTCGCACTTCTCAAGGGAACAGTTGCGTATTTTCAAGTAAAAACGTTTGAGTTTAATTTTAATTACTACTCAAATTACTTTTTGCTACAATCATTACTCACCCACTCATATTCACTTTACCAAAACACAGTTCTCTCTTGTTTTTCACTTTGGCATTTTCACAAACACCTTTCTTGCATATCATTTTTACTGTCGATTTTTGCTTATTTCTTGATCTAATGGCAACAAAACCTTTCACTTCGTTTGGTCTACGTTTTGTGCCTAACAATTATGCAGCTCTACTTGAGAACGATCGTGCTCCAGAAGCGTTTCATCTGATGCAAAACTTTCTTCGCGACTCTGAAATTGGGCAAGCGTTGGTTGAACCTGCTACTCTATCTGCTTCTCAGGTTGTCACTTTCTGGCAAAACTCAAGGTATATAGAAGGAGGGGAAAATGGAACTCCGTCTATCATCTTCTCTCATGAAGAACAAGAGTTTGTGATTACTCCACAAACTATTCGCGAGACCATGGATTTCGACACACATACTTCGTATGCTGTTGTCTCTGAGCAAAATCTGAGAGAGATGTTAACAGAGATTGGGTATATGGAATCTCTTGCAAAGCTGGGCGCCGAATCTGAGAAAAGAGTGGAACTTTTTCTTTGACTGTATCACCAGGACATTCCAGAAGAAGGTCACCAACTGGGATGCTATTCCAATGGACAGTCTGCAAATTGGGTATTCTCTACTCTATGGCAGTAATTTTGATTTTGGTCGTTATGTGTTAATGAATTTGGGTGATAAGTTGTCAGAGTCTACTACAGTTGATTTTGCTAGATTTTGTCAACTTTTGTTCAATGCATGTGTACCTGGGTTAACAGTTGATGAAGCTGATGAGATTCAACCCTTTAGAGTCACTAAGAGAATATTCTCTGATATGACTAACAAAGATGTTGGTAAAGACATACCTCCTTTTGTATTGCCACTTGCCTTACAGAACTTTGTAAATCAACCACAAGATTCTCAATCACCACAAAATGACCCACATCAACCACAACAACCAGAAACACAACATATGCCTGAACCTTTAGACACTGATCGTACTGAAACCATACCATCTCAACCTATACAAACACCTGAGCCAACACCAACAACTACTGTTAATCCTACATCACCTCAAACACAAACTGAAACAATGAATCCAATACCAACAAACCCTGTCACTACTACTCACCCACAACCACCATCTAAGTCAAAAAGGAAGAAGCATGCTGCAATTAACACAAAACATTCTAAGGCTAAACAGACATCTCCAAAGGCTGTTTATTCCAGAAGATTCAAAGAAAGAGCAAATAGACCTTCAACACCACCAGCTGAGGACAGTTCTAGTGAAGATGAAGAACTGATTCCAGTACCACAAGTTAAGAGGAGAAGGCTCATTCTTACTGATTCTGATGATGAGCATGTTGATGAGGCTCAAGAGAAAATCTCTATTGATATTCCTACTGGTGAGACAGAGGTTATCATAGAACCTATTATAACAGAATCGGGAGCAAAGATTGCTGAACCAGAATCTGCTAAGGTTCAAGAAAATGAAGATGTTAGAGATGCTTTGCCTACAATGGAAGAGTTTGATGAAACTCCAATTTCTTTTAATAATGAAGCATCTACTCCAACACTCATGGAGGTTACACATTCTGTTGATACTGGTGTTGCTGATGGGCCTACTGTTGTTCTTGAAGACACTGAGGTTGCATCACACACTGAATTAAACTCTGATGCCCATCATGTTTCTGATCATGGTGAGGAGATTGATAAACCAGAGAAGGTTATTTCTTCAGAGCAGATTCAAGCTGATAAAGGAAAACAGGTTGCTCAAGAACCTGTTGTTGCTCAAGATGAAGACATTGCTTCTGTTGCCCCTACTAATGAGTCAATGAGTGATTCAATTGAAGACAAGAGTACAGGAGCTGAAAAAGCACAAGCTCAAGCTGATGGTCAGAAAACAGGAGAAAAACCAGATTTTGCTGGGCCTTCTATCAATGAAATTGATGACAATTATTTGACCAAACAAACTGCTGATTGGTACAAGTCAGATTGTATTTTTCCTCCTGGAAGGGCAGCTATGTTTCTCCAGGCAAATTCTTCGAAGATTACAAATCCAGATATTTTCACTTGTTTGTAAGGAACAGTGATTCAGATCAAGACCTTGAATCATAGATTTGATGATACTCAGAAATCTATTGTTGATCTTCGGACAGAGGTTGCTACTCATGAGGAGAAATCTCAACTAGCTAATGCTAAGCTTTTTCAACAATTCTCCAGAGCTCAAGCAAA
Source organism: Kitagawia praeruptora (assembly GCA_037693485.1). Lineage (NCBI taxonomy): Eukaryota > Viridiplantae > Streptophyta > Magnoliopsida > Apiales > Apiaceae > Kitagawia > Kitagawia praeruptora. The sequence goes on from CM075347.1 coordinate 72,898,120, forward strand.
TTTTAATGACAGACTGAGCAAAGTTGAACAGAATCAGCTTTTACTAACTGAGAAGGTTGATTCCATTGCAAACTCTCTTGAGTTAATCACCTCAATTCTGATTCAAGATGGTGATGATGTCAAAAAGGGGGAGAGAATTGCTAAAACCAAGTGTAAGCAAACTCAAGCTCTGTCAAAGAAAGATCATCTGGATGATGAAGGTGCCAATGCTGAAAAGGGCCTAAGAAGTGCAAATCCTAGACAAGGACATGGAAGGTCTACGAGGTCAAAGCCGAATTTGGTGATAGATACAAATATTCAGAGTACTTCTGGTTCAAAGCCAAAGGATTTGTCATTCACTGACAATCCACAAACAGATGAAGAATTGGTTGCAAAACTATTTCGTGAAGAGAATGCTGAAGCTACACTTGAGGACATACAAGCTGAAGAAAAGCTGTTGCAGAAAGAGCATTTAAAAGCTCAAAAGTCCAAAAAGGTGAAGAAAACTGTTAGAACTTCAAAGTCTTCAAGGCCTGTAATGAAAGGAATTGAGATCAAAGAAAAATTATCTGGTATTCAAGAAGAAGAAGAAGAAGAAGATAAAGGAAAGCTGATTAGAAAGTCTTCTCTTGATGCCAAGCTGAAGTTAAAGGGGGTGATGGGTGAAGAGAGCAAGAATAAGATGATAGTTACAACCTCTGTTGATACACATGTTGTACAGAAGAATGAAGACACAACCTCTGTTGCTGCACAAGTTGTGACCACACCACTATTGTCTTCTCAGTTGAAATCAAAATTTGGAAAAGGAGTTCTTCATGATTCAAGTCTAGCAGCTACAACTCCAGTTACAGCTCCAATGGATTTCACTGATGGTAGAGCCTTATCTGGTAAAATCGGATACAACAAAGGAGGCATAGGCTCACATAGGGATAAAAGACAAAATGTTGCTCCCAGAGATCCTTCTTCACTGTCTGTTCCAGGTCGTGGTGTCACTCAAGAGAGTTTAGACAGACTGGAGTCAGTACAGCTTGTCTATCAGAAGAGTTTAGGAAAGGATTTTCTGCTATATTTCATGGCTGATGGAACAGTGTTCAAGATTGCTGAGAATGATATTGATTTAAAATACTGGGAAGAACTAGAGTATGTTCTGTATCTTTTCAGAGTGAGAAATCAAAGAGCTCAGTCAGTTGCAAATGTGCTTAGACAAAAGATGATTCAGAATCTTGCACGAAGAAATATGAAGTACAACAGCAAGTATGTTCCGAAGTACAGAGATTGGAATGGGAATCTGATAGAAATGGAAAAGGGGACTACAAAGCTGAAGACTGATCTTGGAATTACTGTTCTGGATTTTAATGTGAAGTCTGAAGAAGTGAAGTATATCAGATTAGGGAATGAAATGAGAAGAAACAAGATCTATGATCTCAGAGCTGCTATCTTTCAAACTGATGAAAATGATCCAGATTTAAGAGAGATCAAGGAAGCTATGCAGATTGAACTTGAAATGCTGAGAGGAGACTGTTGATTGATTATCTCAGAACAACTCCAGATCTTGAGGAGGTTAGGTAGACAGAATTTGTAAGTAATTCGAATTTTCTGTAAATTTTGCTAAGTCAAGTTTAAACTCTGATTATATGTTAAACACTGTGTTTTTATTTGTTCGTTTTGACATCATCAATTACTGTGAACTTGTACATTTTTCTAATGAACAAGTTAGGGGAGATTGTTAGATATAATTGATGTGATTTAATGTCAGTGTTTAAGTGTTACAGGTAAAAAGAGTTTAACTTATTGGTTGAAAGCAGTTGTAACAGAGTTTGAGTATACGCTGATAGCTGGAAGCGCAAACGCTGACAGAAGAAAGCGTAAACACTGCTAGCTGAACACATGGAAGCGCAAACACTGTTAGCTTGGAGAGCAACCGAGTTTGCTAAAGTCTGTCTACAAGTCAACAGAGTTTAAAGATTAATTTAATATTAATATGGAAGCGATATCTTTGAAGATTGGATAGCTGTCAAAGAGATCGAGTTGACTTAGAAGACGTGTAGCAATCGTAATTGATATCAATTGTATAGCTTAATTTTAGGAGAATCAATTAACGATTGTACGTAGCTGTATATCTTATAAATACAGTTAGGTTAACCCTAGAAGGGTATCCATCTTGAACGAATATCATTTTTGTAACCTAAGCAGCTCTCTGTGATATTTTAACATCACTGAGAGAGGAATTATTAATTCCAAACAGTTTTAAAAGTTAAAACGTGTGTTCTTGTTATTTACTCATACGGTACTTGATTATATATTGTGTATTCGACCTAACAAAATAGAACCATGGTTAGACATTTTTATGTGTAAAAATTTGTGTGATCCAAGTGTTACCTATTGAGAGAAGAAAAAATCTCAACGGATGTCAACAAGCAGTCTCAACGGATATTGGTTATGACTCCTCAACAAATGTGATAAAAGGGGAGTCAGAATTGTATATAGATGAATACTAGTATTTTATACAAGTGAAATGAAGGATCAATGGTATCTAATGACTCAGCCAACAGATGACAAAAGCAAGGCACTCAACCGATGCAATAACCATTGACAACAACCTCACATGCAGAATAAGACAAGCATTTGTGCATAGTTTCCAAAGATCACACGCAGCTTGGTAGCTAAATCAAGAACAAAATGCAGTTTGTGTATCTACAATTTATGTGTCAGACTACTTGGGATACTAAACTTCTAAAACTATCACTTGCTATATTGAATTTTGTTGAATTGTATTTTTAGAGTTTCGTTATCAATGTCAATCTCAAGTCTTTTGTTTCTTACAATTCAGAAGTGTGGAGAATAATTTGTGGATGTGTTTGATTATCAACTAGGTTATTCTAATAAACAAATAAAAACTATATAATAAGTATGAGAGAAAAGAATCCAAGAATTAGGGTTCTTCAATTGGCTATCATGAATGTCTAATTTGTGTCTCTTGTTTTGCTAAAAACAATCCTTCTAATGTTTATAAAATCCTCTCCAAGGATAAATTATAGTGCCTACAATCATCCCTTAATCGCCACTCCCATGATCAATCAAAGTACAACTATAAACTATTAAGAACCAAGGATTATCAGTTTCACAATTCGCATATCAATCTCCCGATCTAATACTTAAATTATGTCTATCATATCATGTACTAGAATTACAACTACTCTCCCAATTCGTTATAATTCTTAGATATTCAACTAAAAGTTCGCGACTCTTCTAATTGTATAAAGCGCTCAATGACAGATTAACAATAATAAGAAAACCACAATATAATCAAACAAACTCAATAAGCCAACGAATACTACCCGACCCTTGGATACAGGGATTAGCTACTCATGATTGAATAAAACACACACACACACACACACACACACACACACACATATATATATATATATATATATATATATATATTAATACCACAAACCATGAGTATAAGAGTTTAAGTACGAAGATTACAACTTTAAAAGTTTCTCGAAATCAGGACGAATCCCTTCTCTCCTTCTTCCAATTCCCTCTCAAAATGTTTCTCTCCCTTTTCTCTCCAAAGTACGGCTATCCTAATTCTATTCTATTTTATAATATGTAATGATATGATTTTGGTTTGTGTCTCTACAATATATGTAAAAACCTAATAAATAAAAGAGTTTTTAATGCTTTCCAAGAAAATACAAGTAATTTCCCTAAACAAATTGTATATTTCTGAATGTAAAATTCGTAGTCTGACTTCCAGGCCTGTTTCTGGGCAGCTCTAGTTGGAATATTGATATTGGACCACTTCTGAGTTGTAGGTAATTTCGTTAGCTTCGCATGGACTGTAAGATTGTCCAATTCTGATGTCTGAAACTCAAGTTAGAGCCTAAAAAGTGATCGTTGCGTGTGCAGCCCAATAAATCCGAATTTTCTTGTAATTTAAGTCCAAATAAGTCCAATTCCTTCCAAGCTTGAGAATTCTTTATTTTCTGTCATAAAACATTAAACTCTAATTAATAATATCCAATTATATATAAAATACAATAAATATCAAAATAAAATCGTATAAAATACATGTAAATATATACTCTATCAAATTTCTAACTTTTTTACAATGTGTGTACCACTGTCAAGTTTGGCAAACTCCATTAATTTTTTTGAGGGCATTTCAATCTTTTTATCATCATCTTTTTCCTCAAACCCATTTCCACCATTATTGAATCTTTGTGAGAACTCAAAACTCGAATATATCACCCATTTCATAACAAAATAGACTCATTTAAATTGCTTTAAAATTGTCTCTTTCTCCTCTACCATGGGTTATCAATTATAATTATAACAATTTACTTTCAAGAACTTGTATATTAAACAAATTTAAATAAATGTATGGATGTTTTAGTTACGTCCTTTTAAATTGCTTTCACCAAATTAAAGAATTGATAGTGAAAATTAATATCAATTTGTATAAAAGAAAAATATGATTATGTCGCAACTTAAATGACTTGTTTTCATTAAGAAATGAATGAGAAATTTAAATTTTAACTCCTTAAAAGGTTCAACAATGGTATAAATGGGTTTGATGAAGGAGATGATGACAGACTAAAATGTACTCGAAAAAATTAACGGAGTTAGCCATACTTGGCGATGGTACACACATTGTAAAAAATTTAGAAGTTCAGTACAACAAGTGGTAGTTTTAGAAGCCCAGTATCCCAATTGATCTGACACACATACTCAGTGGCGGAGCCACAACCAGCCCAGCACCTTCCTAGGCCCACCCTGAAATTTTAGGTTTAGTATATTTTGTAATGGTATTATGCATAACATCATAGTTGGTCCAGTGGTTGGTAAGTCATTTTGTGGGTGAAATCTTAGGTTAAGTATATTTAATATTGGAATTATTCATAATATCATAGTTGATCCAGTGGTTGTCTGCAACAAAAACATCAGTTTTTTGCACCATTAGTTGGCAAGTCATTGTTATAAAAAAAAAAAAAAAATTAGTGAGGATTTCAGCTCATCATCATATTTTGGTCTGGCTCCGCCACTGCACAAACTACAGGTACACAAACTGCAATTTACCCCTAAATCAATTAACATTGATTTTAATTATTTTGTTGAGAATCGAAGTGCATTTAAACAAAGAGCATTTTGTAAGAGGTTAAGAATAGAAGATAATGTCATCTAACATTCCTAAAATGTTCAAACAGAAAACATCGATGTGTTTATAATTGTTTTATGTTATATAAATATTTATCAATTGACCAATTAGCTTTTGTAATATCTCTTATAATATGTAAACAAGAGATAGTAGCAATGTAATATCTCTTATAATATTAGAATAGCACAGCTAACAATGACAATTTACTCCAAACCTAAGATACTCGAACTCCAATACTATCGAACTCGATCGTACATCGAACCTGAAATATTAAAAGTATGAGCTGCGAAGTCTAGCAATCGACTACCGGCCGACGGCTCAAAATAATGTTTTTCTATTTTTTTAAAACACAAATTAAACATGTTACACATAACATATATCTGATCAAATTACACCTTACAATTCACACAAGTACGCAAACATTCTCTGTAACAATAATCAAAGAGATGCACACAATATATTCTAAGATTCACATAATAAGATTATTGATCAATAAATAAATCTTAGTGATATATCTTTTACTTTTAATTCCCACGGTCCTAAATCGCACCTTACGTCACACTTTCTAGTGATCGGCATCTTATACTTTATGACACACTTTTTCAAGTGACTGTGATCTTATTCTTATTTGATGGGGCTAGTTTACATCCCTCGTCAAGTGAAACATACGTTTGACAAGGTATCGATGTATTCCGAAATGTGCGCAAACTAGTTCCATGTACCACACTTTCCCAGTGATCGGGATCTTATTCTTATACATGAGTAAGACTGGGGATTTCTGAAAAACATTTCATCTTATTAATCACATATCGACATCATATATACGATAAATAAAGCAAATAATGAAGAAAAATTAATAAAGCAATACAAAACATGTTTCACAATAATATGGAACAACAGAATGTTACTTACAATACAAATATACAGAGCAACAGATAGTTACTTACTTTAATTACGCAAATCAAGCATTCACATAATCACATGAGAACACATGTACAATGTAACGCCCCGACTTCCCAACACTGAAAATATACTTTTTATAATAAAATAGACTTGGATACAGGGGAATTTTAGAAATTTTCGGCATGAAGTACTCGTAAATCGGACTATCCACCTGTATTTCAACCCAAACCAAATTCCAATTCTCAATCACAAATAAATCTTAATACACCAACGATTCCTCACCGAGGATCGATTCTAGGTTATGGTATGAAACAAGAATCTAAATTATACAAATTATTATAACTTCTATTTCTGATCTGAATACAAAATTACTATACTATCTAATTTGTAACGCAATCCCAATCTGTGCTTACCCGCTCTAGCTCCGAAATCTATCCTGTATAGAATGCCTCAACGCTCTCATTTGCAGGGATAAATGTAATAGATCATCTTTAATCCTAACTGCAAAGGGATAGGTAAAACAAAACAAGAGTGAGCCAAAGAACGCTCAGCAAGTTAATAATATAGTGAAACAACTGTATTACGATAATTCATTGATGAACAATATCAATGAATATTTTATCTCAAGAGATCATTCAATTTCAATCATAAGGTAAAACTTTTCCATTTACTAAAAACCATCACTGCCTCAGATAAAACTTTAAGAAAAAGAATATCAAGAAATCCCCCAATCATTCTTACTCCACTTTCAACGTACAATGTTACTCGCGAAGGGAATAACTGGGAAACTTCTATCCATCCTTAATCTCATTGTTCTACTGAGTTCCTGATTTTGAACCAATAACCATTTCCTTGAAACATATATATCTTATCAAATCTTTCTTTTCTTAAAACCATTTCATCTTTGAAACATACTTTTCAGAAAACCTTTTTGAAAACATTTTAAGCTGATTGGAGTTTTTCATTATCATCGGACAATACGGGTGATCAACCACGTAGAGTCCCCATACCGGACACGAAGTCCCTCTGGACCTTGAAATTGGGTTCCCAATTAGGCAACACATTGGCCTTTAATGCTGGATTAAGCACTCCCCCGGCCTCTTACGCTAAAAAAATGCTGGACTGGGCACTCCCCTAGCCTCTTACGCCTCCAATCTGAAGGAATCCGTAGAAAACATTTTGACGGAATCCCCCACAATAAAATCTTTAAAACCTTTAAAACGTTTCACTTTTAAGTCCTTTATACTCACTGATAATAGATCAGCCCAATATAAGGAATTTTAAAACATCTTTAATTAATTAAACCATTTTAGGGAGCAACATTAAAAGATTAAGAATCAGGTAAGCAATTGATATAGGGAATCATAAACGACAAAGCAATGTGATTAAACTGAGCATGTTATGATACAACAAAGCAGAATCATATTTCAACAGGGAAAACATTAATAATTTAAGGAACAAATCAATTGTCAAGATTTTATAAATTCACAGCAGTTTTATAAGGAATCATGAAATAGGGAAACTCTGAAATTCAAAAGAAGATTTAAGAAATTCTCAACTACATAAAGTCTCACTCTTGTCGGCTAAGAACCCATAGGCTTTAGCTGCCAGAACCGACCTGACAATAATGAGTTTAAATAATTAAGAAGATCTCAATTCATTCTTGGTTTTAACCGTCATTGAGAAACACATGTCTCAACAACAGTATAAACCTCGAATTAATTTACATAAATTTGAAAGAAAACATACTTTGAAAAATATTAGCATAGACGAGGAATATTACAATAAAATGATTTTTAAAAGAATCAACACCTGAATGATAGGTGAGGAAAAATTAACAATGACAGAATAATTTGAAAAATGATTATTTGTAAATTAATAGAAAAAGAATGTCACTGGCAATAAAATGAAGAGTTTAGGCACTAGCAAAATGATTTGAAAGAACATCGTATAATTAATAGAACAAGTTCACGTTATTCATAACAAATATGAAGAGTATAATTGTTTGCAAGAAGGGATTTCGAACGAACAAATAAATAATACCAAAGGTTTCACATCACTTGAACAATAAGTGAGGGATAATATACTTGCCTCAATACATGAAGTTACCAATATCTCGATTCTTTACCCATTGCACATCAGTCACTATTTCTTATTCGCTGGCCTTTACTCAGTCATACATTTGTCTTTACTTCTTTATACAATGACCTTTCTTCGATCATACATCCATCTTTCCTTTATCACTGGTCAATCCTTTCAGTACACTCGTCAATCCCGATAATTATCTCTTTCCTCTATATTCCATTTACACGTGTACTGGCTCTTAGCCGGCCTCCCATTCGTACCAGAATTCGAGTGAGAATTGGGTTTAAAAGGGAGAGATCGAGATTGTGTGAAGAAGAGGGAGAGAGGGGAGATTGGAGAGAAGTCGAGAGAGATAATTCGAGGGAGAGAGAGTTGTCCAGAGAGATTTTTAGAGACCGCCCAGAACAATCTGGAAAAATGGGGAAAGTATGCTGGGTTTATGATTAAAAGACTGGTATAATTTTAAAATCAAACATGCTGAAGAATAAATAGGAATCACTCTAAATCATTTCTAAAATTGAAATTTTAACAAAAAAATTAGTATAAAAAAAAATTTAAAAATTCTAAAATATAGCTTATGAAATTACAAGCCTTCCCATATTTGTAAAATACTTTTAGGATAAAAAATGAATTAAATATGAATTATACAAGTTTTGATCCTTTAAATACAATAAAACTCTTAAAAATCATTTTAAAATACCATATTAATTCATCCAATAATTTTAAAACCTAAATAAATATACAAATATGATATTGCAAAAGATTTCGGGATTTTTAAATACTCCGATGATTTTATAAAAATCTCAGAAGATTAACAATGCACATTTTAAATAAATTTTTACTCACAAAAATTCAAATAAAAATACACGGACTCACACGACACACATACATCACCATACGAACATGTAAGCATGATATCACATATATATTATCTTAAAAATAATTCACACCCTATAATCCACATTTAATATCAAATAGTTAAATAATAACAATAATAATTACGATATTTTTCTAGGGCGTTATATCTTCCCCCCTTAATAGGATTCTGTCCTCAGAATCAATTTTAAGTGAACGTAATAACGGTATTACTCAACCATTCTTCTTTAATTTCCTTGTCACTTTTTCCACACTAGAATTCCTTTATATCAATTCACATATCGATAGGCTCATCTTGGTAAAATCTTTGACAACCTTCGATAATCCTAGCTGGTACTTCAAAGTTTTCGATCTCTACTAGCGCCTTAGGCCTTTCCCGATTCATTACTGCTTCGTTGTCATGGCATTCACTTCGATCCTCTCGTCATATCCTGAAAATTATAGTTCTTCCAATCGCAAAGCTCGTACTTAGAAATCGTATATATGCTCTTCTCATGTCCTTGTCATCCGCTCCTTAACCAAAATCAGTCTCTCCGTATTATCAAATCTTGTACGTGTGTTGTCAATCCACTGCGTAATCTAATTTGATATTCAATCTCTACTTTAACCTCAATTCTCAAACATGATCATCAAATTCTAAATCGACAAACATCTCCATCTTTTCTACTTTCAATCACTGTTCACTTTAGGAAACATAAGGATTTATAACAAAAAGAAGCTTTGAAATAGATAGGTGTTAACTTGTATGAATATGAATTGAGTTTTGTTTGATAAGAATTTTGTAAAAGAATTTAACCGAGAGATCAATATGATCATTGAACTATTATCAGGTTGCATTTTTCACTTAGGTCAACCGCCATAGCACAAGAAGGGGGCCAGCCTTCAGTACTTTTATGACAAACACAATCAGTGGCGTCCCACCAGACTTCTATCACATAGATAAGATGTCCCTGAATCCCCTATATACATAGGGTTGTTCATCCCAGTCAGAATAAATAAGGTTAAGCATTCAGGGAAAAATAGAAGAATTTCAAGAGTTTCAAAAGTTTATGAGTATAATTTTGAATTAAATAACCTCTGGAAAATAGAGGTGTCTCTGAAAGAATAGAAATGGGTTTAACAAATCTGATATAAGAAGTTCATCATGAACTGAAGCATAGTTGATTAACAAAGGTGATAGAGTACTAACAAAATAAAAAAAACAGAAAGGAAGGTTAAATCTCCTTAATCAATAATTTAAATGAAACCAACGGCTAGTAGTGAATAGTCACGCCCATACTCCAACACATGCCAGAAATCGCATTTTGCATCTTGTTTACCATCTTTTCGTACTCTCTATAACGTACACGATATAACTAAAATCGCAAAAGAAATTCTAAAAGGTACAAGAAGGTCTACATGTAACGTCTTCCAAACTGATAGCTCTGGTCGTCTATTTAACGTAGGCGGCGCCGAATCAACTGCCTCGTCCAAAGTCGTACCTTCGAATGAATCGAATTCTGGCTCGTGCGATATGTCAAAATACTAACTAACGTCGCAACTGTTGTCCTAATAACCTAAGGTGAATCTTATCCTAAATCGTCCTAACTAACGTCCCGCTTAAATACGTATAATTAATCATCCTAACTTGTTTCAGTGACCATAACCTATCGCTCTGATACCAACCTGTAACGCCCCGACTTCCCAACACTGAAAATATACTTTTAATAATAAAATAGACTTGGATACAGGGGAATTTTAGAAATTTTAGGCATGAAGTATTCGTAAATCGGACTATCCACCTGTATTTCAACCCAAACCAAATTCCAATTCTCAATCACAAATAAATCTTAATACACCAACGATTCCTCACCGGGGATCGATTCCAGGTTATGGTATGAAACAAGAATCTAACTTATACAAATTATTATAACTTCTATTTCTGATCCGAATATGTTAGGAATAATTCATAAGTTGTGATGTTAAGAATAGAATTTACACATTATACTTCTTGTAATCCTGATCTTATAAAGGATTTAGCACTATATATAGGATTTATGTGTAAGATAGTTATCTGTACAGTTTAGTCAGGAATGAACAGTGTATCGGAGACTACATGTCAGGAACAAAGAGCAAATCCTGATGACGGTCTAATACTGATGATAATCAGATACTGATGCAAGATGAAATCCTGATATTAGTCTTGTTACTGATGATGTCATTATGGATGCTACAGAAATTGGCAAGTGCTATAAAACAGGATCGTTGTTTGAAGAACAAGTAAGAAGATATTATGAAGGAAAGAGTTTTCTATTGAAGGAAACTATCGACTAGAAGGCAGAACATTGTCATGTATAGATTATATCTTTCTGTTATTAGTTGATAGGTAGCATTATAAATACTCTCTCTATATCATTGTAAAAAGAGTCGAACAAGCGTGTGTTGTGAGTTCATGTGCGTAGCTCTATATAAGGTTTGTATTCGAGAGTTCGAAACAAACAGAGAGAGATTTGTATTGTCAGCAGCTGCTAAAGGTATTGTACACCTTTGGTAGAGTTTGTATTTGATCTTATTAATACAAACAGAGTTTGATTCATTCGTTTATTCTTGTTCATATAATCAAGCAAAAATCAGACACGATTATATAACTTGTATTCAACCCCCCCCCCTTCTACAAGTTATTCGAGTTAACAATTGGTATCAGAGCAGGTTGATTTCGAATAATCATAAAGATCTGCAATCATGTCTGGTTACAAGGATGGGAATACTAAGATTCCTATGCTCAAGAGAAACGAATATACTCTATGGGAAGTAAAGATGTTGCATCATTTGGAAGCAACAGATCCTGATTATCTTGACAGAATCAGAGATGGACCTTTTGTTCCAACAAAGGTTGTTGGACAAGCAACTGTTGATGATGTGGTTGTTCCAGAACATACAGCAGAGAAGCCTAAATCTGAGTGGTCAGACAAGGACAAGGAGAATGTTCTTAAAGATGCTAAAGTGAGAAACATATTATTCAACAGTCTTGATTCTGTTCTCACTAACTATGTTCTCTCTTGTAAAACTGCTAAGGATATATGGGACAATCTTAAGGTTCACTGTGAAGGAACTAAGCCTGTCAGGAAGAATATGAGGACATTACTTATACAACAGTATGAGTACTTTGAATCCAAGTCTGGTGAGTCACTTACTGATACCTTTGATAGGTTTACAAAACTCATCAATGAGATGGCCATGCATGGTAAATATTATGACTTGGAGGATATGAATACAAAGTTCATGAAAGCTTTGCCTGATTTCTACAATTAGAAGATATCTGCGATTGAGGAAGCTAATGATCTGGATGAGATTTCATTAGAGGCAGTATATGGAAAATTGAGAGCTTATGAACTTGACAAGCAGCAGAAGAAGAGCAAAAGTGAAGGAAAGATGAAGACTATTGCACTTACTGCTCAATCTGAAGTAAAGAAGCTTCCTGAAGAATAGCATGAAGAGATTGCTGTAAAGAATTCAAGGAAGAAGAAAAGCAAAGAAAGTTCTGAGTCAGAGACTACTGATATGGACTCTGACAACAATGATTTTGAATCTGAGATGCAGGAACTCTTTGCTATGTTTGCTAAAGCCTTCAAGAAAGGAAGATTCAACAGGAGAAGATTTAGCAAAGGACCTTTTCAAAAGAAAGAGGAGAAAAAGAGTGACAAAGGCAAAGGTACAATTGTCAAGCTTGATAAGGCCAAGATCAAGTGCTTTAACTGCAGCGAGCTTGGACACTTTGCTAGTGAGTGTAAGAAGCCTAGGAATTCAGGAAAGGGTAATGCACTTATGGTCACACAGAAGGATTGGGCTGATTCCAGTGATTCTGAAGATGAATTGGATTATGACAACATTGCATTGATGGCAAATGTCTCAGATAAACCTGGATCTCCAAAGAAAACTTCTCCATCCTCTGTTAAGGTATCACTTCACTCTCTTGATTCATTTGATAGCTTAAATTCTGATGAAATTAGAACTATCCATGCTGAGTTTAAGAATCTTATGACTAATTTTAGAATTCTTACTTGTGAAAAAGATGAACTTAAGGTTAAGAATGATAAATTAGTTGATAGAAATAATTTTCTTGAATCTGAGTTAATTCAAATGGAAGAATACAAGTTAAGTTCTGATAAAGCTAAGCATGATTATAGTGTTATTCTTGAGGCTTATGACTATGTCAGAAAAGAACTAGAGGAAGAGAGAGATGTGATTAAGACCATTAATAATTCCAGTAAAAAGACTATAGAAATCTTTGAAAGTGGAATTCGTGGTAAGGTTAATGGTTTAGGTTTTGATAAGGCTAGACAAGAAGAAAAAGTAGCTATTGTCAATGATGATAGTAAAATAGAAGCTAGCACATCTAAATCTGAAGGTAAGAAAATTGTTTCTGAACCTAATCATGTTAAATTTGTTGATTCAAAAGGTACCCCTGTTGTACACAAAAGGATTAACAATAGTAATTCAGATGAGAAAGTGTTAGAGAAACCTAAGAATGTAAACATAGGGTTTCTGTCTAAGTCTCAGTTGAAACAGAGATTAGATGGTCTTTCAGAGTCTAGCAAGATCAAAAGAAATAGGAATGGAAAAGAAGGTATTAACAAAGAGAATAATTACAAGAATGTACCTGATGCACCTAGGAAAAAATGCTATAAGTGTGGAAATCATAATCATTTGGCCCTAGACTGCAATCAAAAACCTTCTTGGAAAACTGAGTCCAGATTCCCCAATACTCAGAAAATTCAATACCAACCACAAAAAGCTTGTTATCATTGCGGTAGTTTACTTCATTCCATTTACATGTGTAGAGAATATCATGGACTGTATTATGACTATTATTCCTTGAAATCTGAAACTCCTAGTCACAAATAGTTTGTGAAATTAGAGTCTAAAGTTGACACTACAACAGGTAAAGTAAAGACAAAATTCTCAAAGCCTGTTGTTTCTAAATCTAGTAAGAAAGGATCCAATCAAAGTTGGGTCCTAAAAAATTCTAACTAGTTACTTTTTGTTTGCAGGGCACATGAAAGAAGCATTCAATTATCTTGGACAATGGATGCTCTGGACATATGACTGGAAAGAAGTCCCTGCTTACAAAGTTTGAGAGGAAAGCTGGCCCAGTAATATCTTTTGGAGATGGCAACAAAGGAGAAACTCTGGGATATGGCTCAATTGTTTTTGGGAATGTCATCATAGAAAATGTAGCACTGGTTGATGGCTTGAAACATACTCTTTTAAGCATAAGTCAACTGGGTGATAAAGGTTACAAATCAATCTTTGACAAAGAAGGATGCAAAATCTTGAATATGCAGAATGGAGACATTGTTCTAACTGGTCAAAGACATGGTAACATATATGAAGCCAGCTTAAGTGATACATCTAAAGGAATTGTTAGATGTCTCTACAGCAAAGCAACAAGTGATGAAAGCTGGAATTGGCACAAGAAGCTCTCACATCTTAATTTCAAGAAGCTTAATCAACTTGTTAAGCACAATCTGGTGAGAGGCCTACCTCAGGAAAATTGTGCAAGATGGACTTTGTGATGCATGTTAGCTTGGAAAGCAAAGAAGAACCACTTTCAAGAGCAAGACTAAAAATTCGATTACTGAACCATTTCACATGCTACATCTTGATCCGTTTGGTCCAGTAAACATTATGTCTATCAGCAAGAAAAGATATGCTCTAGTGATAGTGGATGATTTCACAAGGTTTACATGGGTGTTCTTTCTACACAAGAAGGATGAAGCTCCTCAGCAAATCATTGAACTTGTAAAGAATATTCAGAATAACTCTGAGTACAAAGTTAAAGTACTTAGGAGTGACAATGGTATAGAATTCAAGAATTCTATAATGGAGGGGTTTTGTGCAGACAATGGAATCACTCAACAGTTTTCTGCACCTGGTACACCTCAACAGAATGGTGTAGTGGAAAGAAAGAACATGACTCTCATAGAGGCAGCAAGAACCATGCTTGCAGATGCAAAACTTCCAACCTACTTTTGGGCAGAAGCTATTAACACTGCATGTTTCACTCAAAACTGTACCTTGGTAAATAGTTATGGAAAAACTCCCTATGAGATGATCAAAGGAAAGAAACCAAGTGTGAAATACTTTCACATCTTTGGATGCAAATGCTATGTCCTAAAAGTTCATCCAGAACAACTTGGAAAATTTGAAGCCAAATCGGATGAAGCAATTTTTCTAGGATATTCAGCATCTAAGGCCTTCAAAGTTTATAATCTCAGAACTCACATTGTTATGGAATCAATTCATGTTGCATTTGATGATAAGGAATTTGGAATTTTGCAAACTGATGAAAGCCATGACAAATTGGAATTTGAAAATCTGAAGAATTCTGAGATACTCTCCAGTGATGATGAAGGTTCTCCAGAAGGAATTTCTATTGCTTCTTAAAGGAATGCTACTGTTGAGGGGGAGCAAATAAATCAAAGAGAACACAGTGATCATCAGAAGCAGACTAGCTATTCAGAGTCTACTCCATCAGGAACTGATCTTTCAGAGTCTACTGAGGAAAGATCAGTAACTAGCAGCAATATGGAATCTACTGATTCTATTGATCAAAGGAGAGTTTTTGAAGGTAGAGAGAATTCTTCTACAAGAGATACCACTAACTTAGGGGGAGAGACTAGCAGAGTTAATCTACCACCTGTTAGAAAATGGACAAAGGATCATACTGAAGATTTGATTATTGGTGATCCAAATAGTGGTGTTCGAACTAGAAGATCAATTCAAAATGAATGCTTATATAGTTGCTTTCTCTCAAAGAATGAACCTAAGAAGGTTGAAGAAGCCTTACAGGATCCTGATTGGGTAATTGCTATGCAGGAGGAGTTAAATGAGTTTGAGAGAAACAAAGTCTGGAAACTGGTACCAAGACCTAAAGATAGATCTATTGTTGGTGCAAGATGGGTTTTCAGAAACAACTAGATGAATCTGGTATGATTGTAAGAAACAAAGCTAGACTGGTGGCCAAGGGTTATTCTCAGGAAGAAGGCATTGATTATGATGAGACCTTTGCACCTGTAGCAAGATTGGAAGCAATCAGAATGTTTCTTACATTTGCAGCTCATTCAAAATTCAAGGTATACCAGATGGATGTAAAGAGTGCTTTTCTAAATGGCAAACTTGATGAGGAAGTGTATGTGGAACAGCCACCTGGATTTGTTGATCCAAAGTTTCCAAATTATGTCTACAAACTTGACAAGGCACTCTATGGACTAAAGCAGGCACCAAGAGCATGGTATGAGACTTTGTCTAAATTTCTTCTTGAAAATGGCTTCACAAGAGGTACAATTGACAAAACTCTATTCTTTAGAAAGATAAAAGGTGAATTGCTTTTAGTTCAAGTTTATGTTGATGATATTATTTTTGGTTCTACTAATGAAAAGTTGTGTGCTAAGTTTAGCAAGCTTATGCAGTCTAAGTATCAGATGAGCATGATGGGTGAATTAAATTATTTCTTAGGCTTGCAGGTCAAACAGACTGAGACTGGTATTTTCATTAATCAGTCAAAGTATATCAAAGATCTTTTAAGAAGGTTTGCTTTCAAGACTGTGCAGTTGCAAAAACACCCATGGCAACAGCCACTAAACTAGACTCAGATCCTAAGGGAAAGAGTGTGGATAATACTAGTTATAGAGGCATGATAGGCTCATTGTTATATCTAACTGCAAGTAGGCCAGATATAATGTTTTCTACCCGTTTATGTGCTAGATTCCAAAGTGATCCTAAGGAATCTCATTTAATTGCTGTGAAGAGAATTTTTAGATATCTCAAAGGAACTCCAAATCTTGGTTTGTGGTACCCTAGAGAATCTGATTTCTTTCTAATTGGCTATTCAGACTCTGATTATGCAGGGTGTAAGATAGACAGGAAAAGCACTACAGGTACATGTCAATTTTTGGGAAACAGATTGATTTCTTGGGCAAGCAAGAAGCAACAATCTGTCTCAACCTCAACTGCAGAAGCTGAGTACATAGCAGCAGGCAGTTGTTGTGCATAGCTCCTTTGGATAAGAAATCAGTTGATGGATTATGGTATGACACTTAGTAATATTCCTATGTTTTGTGATAATACTAGTGCTATCAAAATTGCAGAAAATCCAGTTCAACATTCAAGGACTAAGCACATTGATGTCAGGTATCATTTTATTAGAGAACATATTGAGAATGGTACTGTGGAACTTCATTTTGTTCCTACTGACAAATAGCTTGCAGATATTCTAACTAAACCACTTGATGAGACTACATTCAGTAGATTAGTAAGTGAGTTAGGAATGTTAAATTTCTAGATCTTTAACATCTGCAATAGTAGCAAGGTATGTTGTTTTTAGCTTATAGACTTGATATTCTTGTCAGGATCTATATTTGATTGTTAAATGCTTTAGCTATAACACTTTGCCTTGATAAATTTCAGTATGATAGACTTGTTAATAATCATCAGGATTAGATTTGTTATCAGGATGCTGACGTCATCAGTATTGTGTCAGTATCAGGATTGTGAAAATTGTTTCAAATCCTGACGTTTACTTTGTGTAGTAATCTAATTCTGTGATGTGTTAAGTCTATGCTAACAAGTTTTAATATTTGCATACTGATAATTTATACATCATTCAATAATCAAAAGACAAGTGGATAACAAGAAATTGTATTTTCATTAATTGAAAGCATTACATATATGGAAATGAAATACAACATCTTTTTGTCTAACTTCTACTGATAATTCTATACTTGTCTATTGATATGAATTCTGAGGTACAGGACAAGGAGCATCTCAAGAAATCCATCAGGGGATTGATCAGCCTCGTCACTCTTGGATTCCTTGTCTGGGCGACTTGAATGAGAGCAGCTAACTTAAATGTATAGCATCCCCATCAAGATCAACCTCAGACTCTCGGCCAAATTCTTCATCCTCAAGTTTTGAGGAGGTTAGGGGAAGATTGTATCCAATAGATGGATGTTCTAGGAGAAACCTCTGGATATTATCGGAAACCAATCCATCCATGATTAGTTCGATGAGAAGAGTCGTCTTTTCAAAGAGTTGATCAAGAACAGGATGTTCATCGACTGTGAAAAATCTAAAGAATGGGTTTAAATGGAATTTTGGTTTGAGAAGCATTGTTGAGAAGAAAAGAAATTGAAAGCTTTATGGAGAAAGGCATAAGGCGTCTGTTTCTTTTAAAGAAAGACGTGAGAAGCTGAACAATCACTTGGAAGTTTTAATGAAGTCAGATGCTAATTATTGCGTATGACTGTATTTCTTGTTTTCAAGAAATGTTGAATATATCTAACCAATTGATTTTTTGTTCAGATTAATTGTTTATTTCTTTTTCAGATAAAAGAAAATGCCACATGGTAACTCCATATTAAGTATCTGGAATCAGGATGATATTGATCAGGATTTCAAGTGTGACCATCAGGATTTGAGAAGTATTATTATTTTGATGGAGGTCACAACAGGAAAAGGAAGCTGATCAGTATTGATTATTTATACCCTGATTTATTTCATGAAAATCAATTTTGGATCTTATTTTCCAAAAATCGTGGGTAACCGCACTTTTCAGGGACTGACACCTGTCAATCTACGTGTCGACGTGGGATAGTGGTCTGAAAGATTTATGAAATATATTTGTTTTGAAACTCTAATCGTGTAATTGCTTTCTCTAATTTCACATTCTCTAAAGCAAAAACACTATTTAGTTTTCAAAATCACTAATCCATTTCAAGAATTTTTCAAGTTATTTTCAGATCAAAAATGGCAGCTCAAAAAAGATTACCTAAATCAGTAGCTTTCAAGTTTGGTGACTTTGATTTTATGACGAACAATCATGTAGCAGCTATCACCAACAAGGAAGGAGTATTAACTGATTTTCATCCAATCATGGACTTTCTGGCGTGTGGACCATTAAGTTATGCATTGACAGCATCTCCACAAATTAATCAAGCAGCTGTCACACAAGCTTGGGAGAATGCTGAGGTAATTGATTCTACTCAGAGTCAATCAGGTAAGATTGTTCTACATTTAGGACAAGATTCATTTGATATTACTGAATCTGTTGTTAATTCAGTACTTCACTTACATGTTAGTTTGATTTATGAGAATGTACCATCTGATGATAATGTGAGAACTATGTTGTCTGAATTAGGTTATAGTGGACCTCTAGACAACATGAGCCAGTTGAATAGGTCTTTTCTTAGAAAGGAATGGTCTTTCTTCTTTGATCAAATTGCTAAATGTTTTACTGGTAAATGTAGTTCTTTTCAGCAAATTACTTCTGTTACATCACATATTGCTTATAGTTTGCTTTATGACAGAGTAATTAACATTGGTCACATTATCTTAAGTCAGATGAGTATTAAACTTGGGTTAAGAGATCAAAACAGGAAAATGGTTTATTATCATAGATTTATGCAAATGTTTATTAACCATTTTATTCCTGATGTTGAAGCTAGATTTGGTAGGGAACATTGTGTTTCTTCTTATGAACAGCAAAAGAGAATTTTCTCTGACATTATAAAGAAGGACAATGAAAAGAATCTAGATGAAATACCTGCAATTCATTATCCACATCATTTTCAGGTAATTATTAAAACTCATCTTCTTACTCTCTACAATTCTTCTTTCTTTTGTGGTGAAATGGCTCAGGAATCTCATTTGGAGGAGAACCCACCTGTGTCTACCCAAGTAGCCCAAAACATTATAGTCTCTGGAACAATTCAAGAACCAAATTTTGATCCACAACCTATTGTTTCAAAGAAACCAACCTCTGGTGTTTCTCAAAAGACATCAGTCGTAAGGAAGAGAAGATTTGTTGTGTCAAGTAGTAGTAATTCTAGTGAAGATGATGATGATTTAACTCTTGCTGAGAGAGCAGAATTGAAGGCTGCAATTCAACTTTCTATGTTAGCACAAAGAGATGAAAAACCTAGCCACAGCCAGGCTGCAGTCTCCCAAAAGGCTGTAGTTCTTAAAAAGGGAAAACAGTTACTGGATACTGTCTCTCAAAAGACTGTATCTATTGAACAAAGATCTCATCCCAAGATCACTTCTGTGTCTACACCTCTTGAGTCTTCTCAGGATAAATCTTTTGCTCACTATACCAGGAGAACAAGGAGAAAGATTCAATTGTCACCTACACACAGAGTCTAGTCCAACTAACATTATGCAGGTTTCTACACATCAAGCTACATCTATGTCAGTATCTGACAAGAGAGATCTGGATATTGATTCTTCATGGGAAACTACATTATCATACAGACTGGCTATGGGACTAATTTCTCTCAAAGTGAAGTTGTCAAAGCCTGTTCTAGATTTTTTGGTTGAAAGAGTACCAAAACTTTTATTTCCAGCTGAATATGGACTTCTACATCAAAGACTTGACTTAATGAAGATGTATTTCTATGTGTCTGTCAGAAGACAATTAGTCAAGAAATTTGGACTCTCGAAGCATGTTGCACTTCAATCACTTCATGCATATTTATTTGACAAGGATGTCATTATTGAAGATGCTTCAGCTCAAGGTGAACAACTGGAGGAAGTAGATAGAGGGAAGCAATCAACAGAAGATACTATTGCACCAGTGATGAATAGTAGGAAAGATCAGATCACAGTCACTGCAACACAAGAACCATCTAGTCAGAGGTTGGATGACTCAGGAGCTGTGATAGCTGATGTTGAAAGGTCTTCTGTGATGATTGAGAATGCAAGTGAGATACCCTATGATATGGGAGGAATGACTTTGGTTGATTTTTCTGAAGATCAAACAAATTTTGTTCAGTCAGAGTCTATCCACCTTGAGGGTGAGTCTCAGCAACCAACACTTAAAGATGGTGATGTACTAACTATGGTGTCTAATGAAGTATTACTGAAGACATCAGAGTCTAGTAAAGAACCTGAAAGTGGTATACTAGAGCCTGTAGTCTCTGGAAGGAAAGAAGATGATTGTAAGGGTTCAGAGACTATAGCAGCTCACTCCATGGAGAAAACCTCAAGCCCCTTGCCATATGAGGAACCCTCTCTTCATGTGAGTTCAGGTATAAAAACTCCTTCTAGCCCCTATTTTTCTGTAGGTCATGAGAGCACTTATCCAAATTTGAGTGATACACTTGAAAAGATGGACTTAGATCCACAAACTGAGCGGCTGGCTCTTGACCATGCAAAAGGTGAGGTAGAAAGAGTGTTGACTTTAGTAAGTCAAAGTGAGAATGAGGGTATGGATGATCAACTCCATAGTGAGGGAGAGAAAATTAGGAAACCATCATTTGATTTCTGGGATCAGGTTTTTCCTGAATCTTGGTCTGAAAATTTGGGTATGGATGCTGGTACTTATTCATTCATCAAAATGTATCAGAAGAATGACCCAGTACATCACAATGCAAAGCCAGAAGTTAAAGCTCAGAAGCAAAAAGAGAGGCTTGCAGGAATCATTAACAGAAGAGGTGCCAGGATAAAGCAATCTCTTGATACATATGTACCAGATGAAGTTCCTAGTGATCCTAGCGTTCCTTTGTATGTACTTCCAATATCAGCTAGAATTGAGACATCTACAGTCTTTGATCACTCTAAGGAGGAGTCAGGATTTGAAGATGTTAGTACACAGAATACTGGTGAAGGAGATGATGATCATGTTTCAGCTCCAGATCAGAAAGATGAAGATGTTGATACTTCTAATAAGGTTTTATTACTTGCATATAATACAACACAAGCAACTTCTTCTACAAGACTTGAAGATACAGTTCTTTCTGATTCTGATTCTGAAGATACTAGAAGCACTTCCAACATTGAAGTTCATTCTGATGTTTTGAAAGATATTCAGAATTCTCAAATTGCTATGAAAACAAGACTTCAATCACTTGAAGATAACCAAGTCACAATTATGGAAAATCAAGCAGTTCTGATGAATATCATTTGTTCTGTTTCTGAATCTCTTGGAATTAATGTTGCTGATGTCAAAAAGGGGGAGATAAAGACAATTCAAAGACAACAACAACAACACCAGACTGGGGGAGATAGAGAGCAGACAAAGGGAAATAAAAAGAAGAACTAGTAGTGACAGTGGTGAATCTCAGCTAGGAAGAGGTAAAGGAAGAGCAGCATTAATAGTTAAAATTCTTTCTTCTAAGTACTAGATAAACGTCTACATCTGGGAAGGAGGTACTTAACTTCATAATTCTACATTCATAAATTCTATTCTGGTTGTATTGTTATATGTTTTGATATCCACAACTTAGATTTATGCTTCAGATTTTAAAGCATAAATAGGGGGAGATTGTTAGGAATAATTCATAAGTTGTGATGTTAAGAATAGAATTTACACATTATACTTCTTGTAATCCTGATCTTATAAAGGATTTAGCACTATATATAGGATTTATGTGTAAGACAGTTATCTGTACAGTTTAGTCAGGAATGAACAGTGTATCGGAGACTACATGTCAGGAACAAAGAGCAAATCCTGATGACGGTCTAATACTGATGATAATCAGATACTGATGCAAGATGAAATCCTGATATCAGTCTTGTTACTGATGATGTCATTATGGATGCTACAGAAACTGGCAAGTGCTATAAAACAGGATCGTTGTTTGAAGAACAAGCAAGAAGATATTATGAAGGAAAGAGTTTTCTATTGAAGGAAACTATCGACTAGAAGGCAGAACATTGTCATGTATAAATTATATCTTTCTGTTATTAGTTGATAGGTAGCATTATAAATACTCTCTCTATATCATTGTAAAAAGAGTCGAACAAGCGTGTGTTGTGAGTTCATGTGCGTAGCTCTGTATAAGGTTTGTATTCGAGAGTTCGAAACAAACAGAGAGAGATTTGTATTGTGAGCAGCTGCTAAAGGTATTGTACACCTTTGGTAGAGTTTGTATTTGATCTTATTAATACAAACAGAGTTTGATTCATTCGTTTATTCTTGTTCATATAATCAAGCAAAAATCAGACATGATTATATAACTTGTATTCAACCCCCCCTTCTACAAGTTATTCGAGTTAACAGAATACAAAATTACTATACTATCTAATTTGTAACGCAATCCCAATCTGTGCTTACCCGCTCTAGCTCCGAAATCTATCATGTATAGAATGCCTCAACGCTCTTATTCGCAGGGATAAATGTAGTAGATCATCTTTAATCCTAACTGCAAAGGGTTAGGTAAAAAAAAACAAGAGTGAGCCAAAGAACGCTCAGCAAGTTAATAATATAGTGAAACAACTGTATTACGATAATTCATTGATGAACAATATCAATGAATATTTTATCTCAAGAGATCATTCAGTTTCAATCATAAGGTAAAACGTTTCCATTTACTACAAACCATCACTGCCTCAGATAAAACTTTAAGGAAAAGAATATCAAGAAATCCCCCAATCATTCTTACTCCACTTTCAACGTACAATGTTACTCGCGAAGGGAATAACTGGGAAACTTCTATCCATCCTTGTTTTTTGCACTAAATCAAACAAGCGTACGTGGTCACAAGTAATATAGATATAAGTTGAGTTCGTTCCCACAGAGATCTGGTCAGGTTTCAATTCAGTTCATGTACCTATGCAACAATGTATGGTTTTTATTCACTGCTAAGACAATTAACAAGATTTGGATTTGATTAACTAAAATTTACTAAGAAGAAAATTAACAAACTAAGAATTATTTCACTAAATCGAATTACTAATGAGAATAAAAACATGGGATCCTAACTTCATTAACTACTTCGCTTAGAGTTGATGCCTTTAATCAATGCATGTGATGGTTATGATATCTGATCAGAAAATACGAAACAAGTATAAGTTACCTCTCGGTATACTAACACCAAACTACGCATACATCCACAAAAGAGATAGAAGATGGGTAGACACCAATTATGTTTATACCCTATATCTCTATAAGATTTGAAAACATAACGATTTAAGCACAAATTATCCATTAAGATCACATAGGGCAGCATAATATCTCTATTTACGCTACAAATCATGATGTTAAAACATCAACATATCCTATGCTAGCATGACAAGTTCTAAATCTCAAGATCCACTCTAGTTTCGCAAGAGATTAACAAATTAGATGTTAGCTACGCATCTAACAATTAAGCATAACCATACAAGGATATCAGATATACATCACACACAGATCTTTAAAGCATCAAGATACTAAGACTCCATAAATAAATCCGTTAGAATCCCATTACAACGATTAGTTCATAATTGAACCTTTCGTCACCATGGGATTTGCTGAAAACATGATAATAAACAAGATATGAATAAAAGAAGTAATAATATTAATAGAACAAAGAGTTGATAAAACAAATCTAGAATCCAGAATAACGCCTAAGAAAAAAATGAAAAAGATGAAGTAGATCTAGATCTGTTGCTTGTCACGAGCGTTGAATCCTTCTCTCCTTTTCTCCCTTGCAAAGCTAAGCTATGATATGTAATTAATATATAATGATCCAAATTACAATGGTAGGATATGTTTAAATAGGCTCTAGAAGTCTTGCCCAGCAAAAAAATACCAAAACATAATTATAATAGAATTTCTTCAAAATACATTTCCTAAATTGATTCTGTTTTGAAGGAAAATTCGTAGCTGACTTTTCTTCAATATTTCTGGGTCGTTCTAGTTGTATTTGGACATCTGAACCACTTTCGAATGAAAGAGAATCTCGTTAGCTTCGCGTGGACTGTAAGATCGTCCAAAACGGACTTGTAGAACTCAAGATATGGCCAAAACAGTGAAACATCAATCTGACAGAATTTTTCAGGCGCTGCCTGCGCCCAGCAGTCTGTCCGTCGCGCTGCCTGCGCCCACCACGCGTAGACTGCGCGCAGCCTTCTGTCTAAGGTTGTAGAAAATCTCTCAGGCTTCGCGTGGACAGTAAGATCGCTGAAAACGGATTTCTAGAACTCCAGATATGGCCAAAACAGTGTAGACTGCGCAACCTACCCGGAAAATATTTAACCTCCAACTCTTAATTCTGCAAAACTCAATGAAAATGCATTAAACACACCACATACTTGAGACCAAGTAATCAATTTAAGCCGATACGAAGCATTCCAAGTGGATATTAAATCCACTTATCAATCCTTAATCTCATTGTTGTACTGAGTTCCCGATTTTTACCAATAACCATTTCCTTGAAACATATATATCTTATCAAATCTTTCTTTTCTTAAAACCATTTCATCTTCGAAACATACTTTTCAGAAAACCTTTTTAAAAATATTTTAAGCTGATTGGAGTTTTTCCTTATCATCGGACAATACGGGTGATCAGCCACGTAGAGTCCCCATACCGGACACGAAGTCCCTCTGGACCTTGAAATTGGGTTCCCAATTAGGCAACACATTGGCCTTTAATGCTGGATTGGGCACTCCCCCAGCCTCTTACGCTAAAAAAATGCTGGACTGGGCACTCCCCCAGCCTCTTACGCCTCCAATCTGAAGGAATCCGTAGAAAACATTTTGACGAAATCCCCCACAATAAAATCTTTAAAACCTTTAAAACGTTTCACTTTTAAGTCCTTTACACTCACTGATAACATATCAGCCCAGTATAAGGAATTTTAAAACATCTTTAATTAATTAAACCATTTTAGGGAGCAACATTAAAATATTAAGAATTAGGGAAGCAATTGATATAGGGAATCATAAACGACAAAGCATTGAGATTAAACTAAGCATGTTATGATACAACAAAGCAGAATCATATTTCAACAGGGAAAACATTAATAATTTAAGGAACAAATCAATTGTCAATATTTTATAAATTCACAGCAGTTTTATAAGGAATCATGAAATAGGGAAAATTTGAAATTCAAAAGAAGATTTAAGAAATTCTCAACTACACAAAGTCTCACTCTTGTCGGCTAAGAACCCATAGGCTTTAGCTGCCAGAACCGGCCTGACAATAATGAGTTTGAATAATTAAAAAGATTTCAATTCATTCTTGGTTTTAACCGTCACTGAGAAACACATGCCTCAACAACAGTATAAACCTCAAATTAATTTACATAAATTTGAAAGAAAACATGCTTTGAAAAATATTAGCATAGACGAGGAATATTGCAATAAAATGATTTTTAAAAGAATCAACACCTGAATGATAGGTGAGGAAAAATTAACAATGACAGAATAATTTGAAAAATGATTATTTATAAATTAATAGAAAAAGAATGTCACTGGCAATAAAATGAAGAGTTTAGGCACTAGTAAAATGATTTGAAAGAACATCGTATAATTAATAGAACAAGTTCACGTTATTCATAACAAATATGAAGAGTATAATTGTTTGCAAGAAGGGATTTCGAACGAACAAATAAATAATACCAAAGGTTTCACATCACTTGAACAATAAGTGAGGGATAATATACTTGCCTCAATACATGAAGTTACCAATATCTCGATTCTTTACCCATTGCACATCAGTCTCTATTTCTTATTCGCGGGCCTTTACTCAGTCATACATTTGTCTTTACTTCTTTATACAATGACCTTTCTTCGATCATACATCCATCTTTCCTTTATCACTGGTCAGTCCTTTCAGCACACTCGTCAATCCCGATAATTATCTCTTTCCTCTATATTCCATTTACACGTGTACTGGCTCTTAGCCGGCCTTCCATTCGTACCAGAATTCGAGTGAGAATTGGGTTTAAAAGGGAGAGATCGAGATTGTGTGAAGAAGAGGGAGAGAGGGGAGATTTGAGAGAAGTCGAGAGAGATAATTCGAGGGAGAGAGAGTTGTCCAGAGAGATTTTTAAAGACCGCCCAGAACAATCTGGAAAAATGGGGAAAGTATGATGGGTTTATGATTAAAAGACTGGTATAATTTTAAAATCACACATGCTGAAGAATAAATAGGAATCACTCTAAATCATTTCTAAAATTGAAATTTTAACAAAAAAAATAGTATAAAAATAAATTTAAAAATTCTAAAATATAGCTTATGAAATACAAGCCTTCCCATATTTGTAAAATACTTTTAGGATCAAAAATGAATTAAATATGAATTATACAAGTTTTGATCCTTTAAATACAATAAAACTCTTAAAAATCATTTTAAAATACCATATTAATTCATCCAATAATTTTAAAACCTAAATAAATATACAAATATGATATTGCAAAATATTTCGGGATTTTTAAATACTCCGATGATTTTATAAAAATCTCAGAAGATTAACAATGCACATTTTAAATAAATTTTTACTCACAAAAATTCAAATAAAAATACACGGACATACACGACACACATACATCACCATATGAACATGTAAGCATGATATCACATATATATTATTTTAAAAAAAATTCACACCCTATAATCCACATTTAATATCAAATAATTAAATAATAACAATAATAATTACGATATTTTTCTAGGGCGTTATATACAATCCTTAGCATCCCATTATAAGCAAAATATCTAAAATCTTGAAATACTCTATGATTACAATTCTGCTCAGATCTGTATTTAGCCTTTTTGCCCCTCTAAATGATGTTTTCTCGAAAAACATAAACCACGATAGTCGTAGACAACGAAAAGATCTTTTCAAAAAGTCCAGAATCAACAAATTTCGACTTAAGATGAACTAAATATGAATTTTAGAAGATAGCTGATTTGTGTTTAAAAAATCCCTACGAATTTCGATAATAAAGACGAGGAAGAAGAATAAGATGTTTATATAGCATTACAAAACCCTAGTCCAAACCTACTAATTATTCGTATTTTTGGTCCACTATTCTAAATTAACTTAAAATATTATTTAATATCTAATTTTAATCCTTTTTCCTATTATTCATTTATTTTTATTTCTAAAATTACGAGATATTACATGTGTGAATTGAGAATAACAAAAATTATATGGGTAAAAGGATCCTAAAGGCGCCTGTAGGAAAAATTCCTAAAATTAATTCAATTAAACTACATCTACATACTTTCTATGTAATATTACATAAAAATCACATAATAAAGATTTTAAACACACATCAAATGGTCCAACATACTTGCACACAGATATTTTTTGGGTTAAATATCAAATTGGTTATTGAATTTGAGACCATATATTAATTCATTCACTGATATGAATGAGGTATCATTTGAATCCCTAAAGTCATAATAAATATCAAACAAATATCTCTATATATGTACTCGGGAAGTAAAAGTATTTTTTCATCGTGTGCTCTACATTTTTTTAAAATGATACTGTTACCAAATGAAAGGTTATGAATCATAGTATTTTTAATAATATATTTAGATTTTAAAAATATTATTCACTATTTACTATTAATTTAATCAAAGAAATTCTTATGAGAGTCGACAAGAGTATATAGCCGCCCCTCCCCTCATTTTCTTCCGATCTACCTCCTTCTTCTCCGTTTAAAACCTCATTCATCCCTTCTAATTCTCTTTCGATCCTCCATTCATTCTTCTAAACTTTCTTTTTTTCCTAGTTTCAATAAAATCGAGCCTTATGTTAGGCTTTTGTTTAATTTAAATTTGTTCTTTGTTGAGTTTATTCCCAATTTATTTGGGTTTTGTTTATTCTCTCCTTGTGAGAGTTTTGTGTGTTTTTGGTTTATTTTGCAGTAAATTAATGTCCGGGACATTAGATCTGCAGGATTTTCAAGTTTTTGATTTAGCGATGAAAGCTTTTATGGGATTGCATTTATGGTCGATAGCTCAAATCAGATGTGACGAATCAGGTACATGTACATATATCAGTTTCAATAAATCACTTGATGGTGTATCCAAGAGGTCTAAGAAGACTGGATTAATCCGCGATTGTATCTTTTTACGGTTTGTTCGACTCGATTATTCTTGTAGATGCCGTATGGTTTTTTATTAATGAATTAAATCCTTTGTTCAAAAAAATAAAATAAATAAATAGTATAAAAAATTCTTAAAATCTAGATATATTATTATCAAAAATATTAAAATTATTAAGCTTTCATTTGGTTATGTTAGCATTCTTAATAAAAAAATTATTTTTACTTCCGAATATATTTTAAAGATATTCATTTGATATTTATTAATATTTTGATGATTTAAAAAATATTCCATTAAAATCGGTGAACAAATTGATATAAGACTTTCCATCCCCCAACCCACCTTTTGCTTCTCCATATTCGCATTCAAAATTAGTGTGAAGTTAATTTCTAGATGAATAGCCTCATGTGAATTGTAAAATTGTACGATTACAAATACGGGGCACAAGTTAATGTATATTTATTACACCTTTTTTTTGCCTTGTTTTTTGTTTGTTTATAGCTGAATGTATATTTACTATACCTAATTTTTTGTTTAAAGCTGTTGTGTAAGTAGAATACTTATTATTTTTAACCATTTTTTTGTTATTTTTTTACTATTGTTTATTTCACCCAACTAAATATACTGTAACTTTTTTTAAAAAACAAATCATACAAAATAAAAATGTTGTTTTGAAATAAAAATAGAAAGTTTTTGTAAAAATTTATTTAACTATTTTTATCAAATATAAAAGATTTTATTTTAATATCTTTTATAAAATAGTTAAAAAATTATGTGACAGAAATAAAATTTTTTATTAATTAATATTGATGTGAATGCAGGGGGCAGTGTATATAAAATAATTTACACATGTGAAATTTGTTATAGTTATATACATAATGAAAAAGAAGTAGAAAATCAATAAATATAGTAATAAAGTGCACTAATAACAAAATGACTAATCAAGATAATAAATGTTTCTTAACATGTACCCAAGGCACATGTTAGCTATCCCGTTAAAAAAAAAGGTTTCATTAGAGTAACTTTACCTTTTAAATCCTTTTACCCCACACACACCTATAATTAATATAATAATAAGCTCATTTTTTAGATTCGATTATAATCCAAAACCGGAACTGAATTATTAGAACCAATTTAAATTTCTAATTTTTTTAGTTTGGTTTTAATTTTTTTACGCAAGTTTTTATTAATTTTGATCCCAATTTCTATTTTGATTTGAGTTTTTAATCAATCTTGCAACCGATCATATTTCACGTCCAACACACTAATATTTTTCTTAAAATTAATTGTAATTTTACTTTTCTTTCTTTCTTAATTCACCATGAATCATATTTCGATTTCAAACTTACTATACTTGCCCTTCAATTCAATTGAAAAAAAGGTCAAAACGCTTTCATTTCCAAAATATAGGAATATGATGTTTTTTAAAAAAATAATTAGACAAAAATGGTGATTATCATGCATATATTAAAAATAAATATATTTGACAATCAGTTTATGAATACATATCCCAAATTTTCTAAAAAAATACAAATCTATATACAATACAATACATACAATATTAAAATAGCCTAAATATTGAAAGTTTGATCGTTGGGTACCGTACTTTATGTTTGCACCTAATAATTCAATTTTTTATAATCATTACTTAGTTAGCCTCACTTAATAATTTATAGTATTAATAAATTATCTTTACTCAATTATTTATAATTACTAATAACTAACCAATTTCCCTTTTCACTTAAAACATGTTACCTTTAAAAAATAATCAATTATATTTTACATTTAATTATTAATAATTAATCGAGTACTTATTTTTACCTAAAATGTATCATTTTTCTATATTTTCTAACTAAAATTCCCAATTTTCTAAAAAAATCACAGGTAACATTTATTTAATCATTATCAAATCATATCATTTGAAATTTAAAAACACGAAATTCATGTCTTCAAAATTTTAATTCAAATTAGAGAAAAAAAAATTATATAATTATAAAAAAATCGATACTTATATTTGGCACTTGCACTTTAGTCACTCCCTTATTTGGTGTAACTTTTTTATCCATAATTCTACTTAATTGAATAAAATAATATTATAAGTACCAATAACTAATCATTTTTCTTTTTCAAGTGAAACAGGTTATATTTTCTATTTTTTAATAACCAATCAATTTCCATTTTTAGATAAAATATATTATATCTTTTGCATTATATCTAATTAGTGAGTTATATTTAATTTATTTAAATGATAATATTGTAATTAGTAATAATTAACCAATTATTTGTTTCAGTAAAAACCTTATCTATTTTATTTTTTCTAATCGAAACCTATTATTTTGAAATAATATCACGAACAATTTTATTTAAATAAAATAAAATAAATAATAATATTATAATAACTAATAACTAACCTATAAAACATATATTGATCAAATCGTATTATTTAAAATTTTAAACCTATGAAATTTATGTCTTTAAAGTTTAAATTAGAATTAACAAAAATTTGTCTAATATTAAAAGCCCGTGCAAGGTTAATAAATTGTTAAATTAAATTTTCTATTAGTTATATTATTTGTTTTATTATTTGTTTTTAAAAATTTTAGTTTTAAACTCATTAATACATTTTGATAAAAATATTTATTGGCCAATATAAATTCCTTATTGAGTATATAAAAATAAATATCATATTTAAAAGATAATTAATAAATTACATGTATATTATGAATTAATATCTATGATTATTATATATTTTAATTTTAATTTATGACTAAATTATATTTGTTATAATTTAATGTATTTATTGTAAAAAGTTCTATTTTACAAATTTTTTAATTTTTTACACAAATTTACTACTCCAATCTAATTTCTTATTCTTAAATATATTTTTTTCAAACCCATCTATTTAATTGTATATATTGCAATTGATTGATTATTATATTTTGTATAATTACATATTATGACCTCACGTTAATATTTTCTTTTTCTAGCAAACACAAATTTTTGCGGATACCCACGACCTCTCGTGAATAGCCACTTTTACTCATACTCGCAATCTATAAATGTGATTATATATTATGAGATTACTGGTTCTATATTCAACAATGAAATAAATTCGTTATTATCTTATATAATATCAATATCACAATTAATCATAACTCAATTGCATATTTTATTTAAATATTTAACATATTTCAAGTCTAAATTTGTTATATATTATTTTGTTTTTTTTAATTTCTTTTAAAAATTTGTACTAACAAAAATTTTGAATTCAACTTTATGAACTTCATTTCTCATATTTAAAAAAATATTAATAAATAACTCACATATGATGGTGTGACAAAAAAACACATATATAATGCATTTATTACATGAAAAGTAAATATATGATAAAATGGGTGATGGTTTGTGCATTAAGATTTTTAAAAGGAAGATTAAAATCTAAGTAGATCAAGTGGTCATAATAACAAACTATGTACCATGAGGTTGCGATACTCAATGAAGACAAAAATATAAACTTTTTTTAGCAAAACTTTCTAAATAATAGTACATCCGTAATTATACAAAATAAAAGGGCATAATACTCATTTCACAGCCATTAAAATGGCAAACTTTGCCCTTGTGTTGCCTTATTATATATAGTAATAGAAGTAATAGATAGATAGATAATAGATATGTGCATCGGCTTTTTTTTTTTTTTTTTTTGCAAAATGAAAAAGATTTCATTTAATGAAAAAATATATACAATCCGAAAGGGACAAACAAATGAGACATTCTTTCATCCATAAAAGCTAATCATCTAACCGAAAGGTATGCTTAACCAATCCACGGGTCGTAACCTGAATTACGACAACCATGAGAAAGAGATTCCTCCGGAAGTTTAGACAATATCACCTCTATCTCAGAAAAAGAAGACTCCTTACAAAGGTGGCCTCGTTAAAACCCCGCAAGAGCAAAACCCTATGAGAAAAAAACTCAAGAGGGGAAAAAAGAGTGCCCACCCCCCAATAATACATCGATATACAATAACTGTAAAAATATACTAGGGACTTCTCGTTGCTTCCATCCATCTTCTTTTTTATTGCTTCCCATCCCAAGAACCGTCATCCTTCTTCATTTCATACTTCTTCCCATCCAAGTAGGTCTAACTTGTAAACCAGCCCACTTCCACAAAAAAATAGTTCATCTGAACAATAAAAGGCAATCAAACTAATGAGTCTCCAATCAATATGTAAAAAATTATATATACTATAAAAATAAAAAAGAAAATACATCCAAAAATAACTTATTAATGAAAGCATATGTGTTAAAATTTCATAATAAAAGGAAATAAAATAAAATCTAACCAACAAAATCTTTGGTTAGACACTAAAGTAAAATATATATAAAAATATAATTTAAAGGAAATAAACAAACAAAGCCAACAAAATGGTACTTGATTGGCTATACAAGACCAAAATATACGCCATCCTTTCTTGCCACCCATTAATGGTACAAAAACAGCCATCAAGGCATAATTAGCATTGATCCATAAATGGAAAAGAGTTACAAAAATTAAAACCAAAAGAAATGGCCTTAACAATAGCGAACTTATTTACTGAATCCATTTCACACTTAACAACCATCACATTACACTTTTAAATCTAAAATTATGAAACATAATCAAATCACACTTTATTACTTAAAACTTAACAAGATAACAATCCAAACAAAATCGAAATCATAATCAATTAGCCCCCGATTAATCAAATATCAATCATCAATTAGAATAAAATTAATTATTTTCTTGTTTACCTCCAATCAAATATAAATCTAATTCAACTTGTCAAAATCAAATACATATGAATAATCTCATTATCAACCAAGCATAAATCAAGCATAAATTAAGGAAGTTCTACAAGCATATCAAATACAACAGATTTATACAATTAAATCTCCCTAATTGCTCATAATTATACCCACTAAATATTCCTAATCAATTCCATTATTCTGGTGATTAGTGCATAATTTTGCATATTTTTATTACCTATTTATTGCTTGAACTCGTATTTTAATAAATTATTTTGTTGCATTTCAGGAAATTCGAGAAAAGTGAAGAAATGACAAAATATATAAATAAAGTGCAAGAAAGGGCAAAAGAGAAAGAAGAAGGACCAAAACAAGAAGAAAAGGAAAAGCAAGGGGTTGTGGTGCATATTTGTAGTCAACCAAATGGATGGCTAGGATTTAGCCAACCTAAAACCAAAATGGATGGCTAGGATTAACCTACACCAAACCTAAACCCTAAAAATTTCCTATAAATAGACCTCATCTTCACTTGTTAAAGACAATTAGCTTACATCTTAGAATTAGGTTAGTAGAAGTTCATTTCCCAAAATTATAGTTGTAATTTTTTCCTTGTAAACACTTGTTATTTTTATAAAAATTCAAGTTTCATTTTTTTTCTTGCATCCCTCTTTCATTCTATTTTCCTTGTTCTTTATTTCGTTATTTTCGTAAATTCTCGGGTGGATAAAGTAGCAACGCTAACCACACGGGATTGAAAGTATCGATTTGAAGAATTTGTTTTCGTAATTTTAATTTTCATTTTAATATTAGTTACGCCCCTTTAAATTTCAATTTTATTGTGGGTTTCATAATTTTAATTGTAGATCTAAATTTTTATGTTTTATAATAAAAATAAAAAAAAAAAAAAATATAAATAATTTAATTAATTTCCAACAGTTATTTACTTGAGTTTCGGGTTAATTGGCTAATACATAACTGAACTCGTGCCTAACTTGCAGTTGGGTAACTGAACTCAAAAAGCTTGCAGTCAACTCATCAAAGTAATTAAAACTTGCAATCGACTAACTACCGTTAACTCCATCTAACGATCCTGACGGAAATCTGACGTGGCATGCTTATGTATTAAAAATATACACGTTATTGCCAAATAATTTATAACTAATTACTTTAAAAAACTCATAAATTATTTTAAAGTCCTCTTATATTTTTGTTTATGTTCTTTTTATTCACCGGCCTCCTTCCTCCCGTATTCACACCATCGCCGAACAACCCATCTTCTTCCCCACCTGCAAATCATCTCCTCCACCCATCTCATCCCCTCCCTTCTCCACTCTTTCAACTCCATTCTCCTCTCTTTCTTTCACCACCAATCCAACCGCCCTAACAAAGCACTGTAAATTAACAAAGTGAGCCAATTAACCCAAAACAATTCTCCCCCCCCACTTTGCACGGCTGTGCAAGGTTTTTATATATATAAAAAAATTAATTTTTACAAAACCCCTGACAGTCACCACGCCTCCGTCAAATCCACCACCGCCTGCAGCACCTCCGTTCCTCTACAGTCACCACCAACCCCTCTCCTCCCCCACCCTTCTCCTTCAATCGTTTCCACCCATCTTCTCCAAGCCGCCACATCTGCCACCATCCCTTCACCAACAGCCACCTCACCGACCTCCCCCACCCGCCTTCTCCTCTGTTCTTCCCCCGCCTACAACCACTACCGCCCGCCCCTTTTATCCCCTTCCGCTGCACACTTTTTTTATTTTGTTTTTTGTTTTATTTTATTTATTTTTATTCACTTCTTTAATTTTGATTTTGATTTTCAGTTTTTGATTTTCTCAACTAAACAATAAATTCAAGAATCAATTTAAATTTAATTTAAATTTGTTTTTTGATTAATTAATTAATTAACTTATTTATTTAGAAAATCGAAAATCAAATTTATTAATTAGTAATTAGAATTTTTACATATGAAAATGAATCTGTTTATTTTTTTTTGTTTTTCTGACTGAATTGGGTTACAAGTCTACGTGGCAGTTGATTTGTCAAATGTGAGGAGAGAGAAAAGTCCATGTGGCAGCTTATGTGTACAAAATTAACGGACTTCCGTTAGAAGTCAACAAAAGTTAACGGCCGTGCAAGTTTTTTACAGTTTAATTATGAAATTGCAAGGTTTAATTAGTCTGATGATGTTAATGCAAGTTTTTTGAGTTCGATTATCCAACTGCAAGTTGAGTACGAGTTCAGTTATGAATTTGCCAATTAACCCCTTGAGTTTCATGTGATAATTCGAAGCTTTCCCCTGTTTTTGTTAGAAAACCCAGTTTCAATTTGGTATTGTATTCTGTCTCTGTACTCTGCACTCTCTCTGCAAACACCCATCTCCACCTATTTCTTTTTCGGCAAATCCACAAACCCACAAACATCCCTCCCTTGTTCTTGTTCCCATCCTTCGATTCCACCCCCTGTCCCTCCTTCGTCTCTCTCCCTAATCTCTCCCTCTTAATCTCTCTCTCGAGCCATCCTCCCCTCCGTCCCCTTTCTTCACTCTCTTCGATTCCTACAAACATCCTCTCTGCCCAGTCCCTTTCCCTCTCCCTTTTTCGAATCTCACACAAACACTACCCTTTCCTCTCTTTTTATTCCGAATTATTAACCCCATTTTCGGTTCGATTTCGTTCTGGTTAAAGTCGTCGATTTTGTTTGCTGAATTGATAGTTCGAGTTTTTGGTTTTGTAAAGCTTGAGTTGAGTTCGTGTTGTGTTTTGAGTTTGTTCTCCGAGTTCGTATTTGCCGAAGCTGAGGTTGTGATTCGTTTAGTTCTGTGAATTGCCCTTCCGAATGGTGTTGATTGTAATGTTGATTTGTCGAGTTTCCGAGTCCTGAAAATCGTAGTTTGCGAGTTACTAGCCGAGTTGCGAGTTGTAGTTCTAAGTTTAATAAGGATTGCTGAGTTCTGCGTTGTAATTTTGATTGTAAAATTGGTTGTTGTATCGATTCTGAGTTTGTACTAAGTTGTTGGTTACGTGGGTTATCTCCAGTTGATGTCTTGTCCTTTACCGAGTTCTTGCTATGTCCTTTGTTAATGTTGCCAAGTCGAATTGTTTGATTCTTCGTTGTTTGTTTCTGAGTTTTTGCTACGGGTCTTGCGAGTCACTAAGTTGCTGATGTTGAGTGTCGAGTTAGTTTATCGAGTTTGCGAGTTGGATTGGTTTTGCATACTGAGTTTGTTTCTGTGTTTTCAAGTTTTGTGAACTCGTTTCCTTTGCTTTTCTAAGTTTTGGTTTCGGTTTGTTGAGATATAGTCATTGAATTTTAGTTGGGTTTGTGTTCTGTGAATTCTCGAGTTATGAATTGTTTGTAAATTGCTATTTGTTTTGTCTCGTTGCTGCTGGTTCTTTATGTAAATGGTGGTCGAATCATGTATTCCCTGAGTTGTTTTTTAGAGTTTGGTTTCGAGTTCTACTGCATTGCTTTTCTGAGTTTGGAATTTTTGTAAAGTGGTCTGGTGAATCTCCATTTTGGTTCAAGTTTTTGTAATGTCTTTGAGGCGTAATTGCCGAGTTTCTGTGGCTGTTTCATGTTCGAAGTATGAGTCCAGTTTGCTGTGTTCGGTTCGAATATTAGAATCGATTTAATTTTAAGAGCGAATCATGCCGGATTTTCTGTGAAATTTTCCTGTTAATAAAATCAATTTTAATTCGAAAAGAGAAATTCAAAAAAAATTCAATTTTTAATTTAATTAGATTTTCCTCTTTAAAATAATTTAAATTTTCTTTTAGGAATTAATTAATAAAAATCCGAATTTTTCAAAACCGATTTGTCTAGTTCGATTAAGTTAAAAATTAAGGATCGCGAAAATAAATATTAGTCCCTGTGGATCGAATCTTAAATATTAAAACGATGATCGTGCGCTTGCGATTTTAATTGTCATATTTTCGGCACATCATCTGGCATTAATAACCTACCGTTTTTTTAAAAATTCAAATTACAGGAACCTATCATCTCCGAGACATATGGTAATTTTTAACTAAAAGTACAATTCCATTATCTCAACTATGTACCATTTAATTCCTTAAAAGACTCCCTAAATAATCAATCAAATATATAACACATGTTATTTGTCAACCACCAATAAATACATAATCAACCCACATAAATACATTTTAAAAACTTAGAAACTATCCATTAAAATCAGAACACGAACTACAAACGACACATAACTCAGTCGACAACTAACTCGGCAAGCAACGAACTCAACAGCGACGAAAAAATGGACTCAGACTCGGTGACAAACTCGAAAAAACAAACACAAAACATCAACTCGGTGCTAACATCACTCAGTAATACGATTACAATGATAAACAAACCATCGATTAAAACACAACCGTGAAAAAACACTCGAATTAGATTCGATAACCACAAAAGAAAACTACTCGGACACCCGTATTGACTCAGTACCAACAAGAGAAACGAATTAAAATTATTACACTCAGATTCAGCAAGAAACAAAGCATCAATAAGATTAAACAAAACAAAGAATAAAATAAATCTAAGGACAGAAGAAAGGAGAAAAGAGTTGTAATTAGTATAAAGAATAATTTTGATTGAATCACAAAAAAACACATTCAAGCAAGAAAATTTTTAACAATTAAACTTTTTTAAAATTAAAATTTCCATACCTCACAGTGGGATCAATTCACACAATTCTTACCGTTAAAACGATTGAAAAAAGATCACGGATCGACCCGAATTGAGGATGACTAGCATGACCAGTCGAAAAGGATTGGCGGCTTCTTTCATCTCCGATTCACACAACAACAGTAACTAGTGATGCGGCCTCAACTAATAGGAGAAAGGGACCAATCAATCACCTATGTATTTTCGAAGACAAAAGCTCCACGCAAGACGCCGTGTGAAAACCGGTGGGACGGAGTGTGTATTGAAAATAAATACTGTAGTTGTCAAACTTTTCAATAATTTTGCTGTGACCGGGTAGAGAATAGAGATGGCCCTCTATTTTACAGCCTTGAAGATGCTATTAGGTTGAAAATTCCAAGAAGTAACCGTGACCCAAGCTAACATAAATGAATATTTGTATACAAATAAGACACCCAAATTATTAAGAGGTTTTTTGATAAATCTATTGCCAAAAGTAATTTTTTTGCAATTTTGCTTTTTTTAAGAAAAAATATTTACAAATTTACCATTTTAATTACAATTATACCAATTTCTTTTTTAAAATTGCAAAAATATACACACTTTTAATAAGTTAAAGAAGAAAGATTTTTTTTTTCTTTGATAAAAAAGAAAGAATTCTTCAAATTACAAGTCAGTATTGACGGCGACGGAACCACCGGCTTGTCGTCGACGAATGTTTGTTTCATCTCGAAGAACAAATCTGTGACAATGTGTGTTTACCTTTTCGAGCCATCGCAATTTAGTAATTAAAACTCCATTAATAATATCTTACAATAAATTAGGTAATGGACGGGCTGCGATCCCAGGTGGTCGAGGGTGGGTGGTCGTGGAGAGTAGATCGGAGGTGATGGTGGGGTGATGATGGAGAGAGAAAAGAGGCAAATTTATAAATAAAACTGTAAAGATAGTAGTTTAATTGTAATGATTCTATAACTATGGTAAATTTGCAAATAAAATTAAAAAAAGGTAGTGTAATTGATAAATATTCAATTATTAATGCGTATTCAATTATTAACTAGTGAATTTTGCCCGCACTACGCATGCTAGTAAATATTTTATAAATATTATTCATAAACAATAAAAAAAATTTAGGCAATTAAAGATAATAAATTTTTTTTTTGACATAAATCGTACTTGCATTAATTAGAAATGATCACTTTCGAGTACAAGATTAATAAAAGGATGAGTGACAGACCACTCTCCATAGCCTGACATAGAATATGTGCAGCATTTGCAAGCAAAAGAACCACACGATTCGCAGACCGAAAATCGAAAACTCCTAGCACTTGATCAATGTGCTTTAGTGATTTAGTCCAAGAAATGACTTTCCGAAGGCTAATGGCTTCAACATCTCGTGATTGCCAATTACCTTCTATCTGACAACAGCCTCCTAAGAACAACCTCCTATCCCCTTCTCCCTACCTAAGAACCATAAGTCTATTACTTCTATTACTATATATAATAAGGCAACACAAGGGCAAAGTTTGTCATTTTAATGGCTGTGAAATGACTATTATGCCCTTTTATTTTGTATAATTACGTATGTGCCACTATTTAGAAAGTTTTGCTAAAAAAAGTTTACATTTTTGTCTTCATTGGGTATCGAACCATCAACCTCATGATACACAGTTTGTTGTTATGACCACTTGATCTACTTAGATTTTAATCTTCCTTTTAAAAATCTTAATGCACAAACCATCACCCTTTTATCATATATTTACTTTTCATGTAATAAATGCATTATATATGTATTTTTTTGTCACACCATCATATGTGAATTATTTATTAATAATTTTTTAAATATGAGAAATGAAGTTCATAAAGTTGAATTCAAAATTTTTGTTTTTTTTTGTACAAATTTTTAAAAAAAATTTAAAAATAAACAAAATAATATATAACAAATTTAGACTTAAAATATGTTAAATATTTAAATAAAATATGCAATTGAGTTATGATTAATTGCGATATTAATATTGTATAAGATAATAACGAATTTATGTCATTGTTGGATATCGAACCAGTAATCTCATGATATATAATCACATTTATAGATTGCGAGTATGAGTAAAAGTGGTTATTCACGAGAGGACGTGGGTATCCGAAAAAATTTGTGGTTGCGAGAAAAAGAAAATATTAACGTGAGGTCATAATATGTAATTATACAAAATATAATAAACAATCAATTGCAATATATACAATTAAATAGATGGGTTTGAAAAAAATATATTTAAGAATAAGAAATTAGATTGGAGTAGAAAATTTGTGTAAAAAATTAAAAAATTTGTAAAATAGAACTTTTTACAATAAATACATTAAATTATAACAAATATAATTTAGTCATAAATTGAAATTAAAATTAAAATATATAATAATCATAGATATAAGTTTATAATATACATGTAATTTATTAATTATCTTTTAAATATGATATTTATTTTTATATACTCAATAAGGAATTTATATTGGTCAATAAATATTTTTATCAAAATGTATAAATGAGTTTAAAACTAAAATTTTTAAAAACAAATAATAAAATTAATTAAAATAAATAATATAACTAATAGAAAATTTAATTTAACAATTTATTAACAGGCCCGTGCCTTGCACGGGCTTTTACGCTAGTTTAGTTTTTACAAGCTAATATCATTAGCCATTAATAATAAGCATCATTTTTTTGTGTTCTCTTAATATTACTTCTTTTTAATAATTTTTTTATTGAGAGTTTTAGTCCCTCGGACTTTTTTTGCCCATATATTGATTTTGTTTGATTTTTTGTAAGAGTCGATTTATTTTGATACTCGGATTTTGCAGGAACTTATATATTTACATAAAAAATATAACTTGAAATCACCTTATGACACCATCTTACCTTTTGTTTTATGAAAATTATTTTAGATATTGCAGTAAAACTTTAATAATCTTAGAATTAAATTATTAAGAAGTAAATTCAAAAAAAATAATTTGATTATATTTTCATTAAGTGAAAAAGAATGATATGATGAATACAAACATGTGTATTGTTGTTAACGCAAAATTAGGATCTTGATTGATAACTTTAAACTTGTATATGTATACATTTATTTATACGATCTATCTATATATTTTATAATACCCGGAGATTGGAAATGCACCATAATAGTTTAAGGTTTTTTTTTTAAATTTCGTTTTTTTATATTCTTTTGTTAAAATTATTTTCTTGCATTAAATAGCTATTAATGGCATTTTAATTATTTATTAATTACACCAATTAAACATGTATTAAATTTATTTAATTTTTTTGAAAAATTATTAAATTTTATTGGAACGTTAAAGTTATTATTTCAATATTAAATATTAATTATATATAGTTAAGTTAATTTTTAGGTAAAATGACAACTAAAAATTGTTTACATTGCATTTTTTTTATTCCCCTAATAAAGATCATTGTAATTTCGTTTCGGATGACTATAGGGCATACGACTTTAACTTCTCAAGCAATTTTTGATATCAATAATCGTGAAAGTCGTAATAAATTATGGAAGTACAAGATCTTTACTTAATATTTGGAATTTTTATACAAACAATACAACAGATTTAATTTTGAACATGAATAAAGTACACATGTGTTATGATCAAATTGATTAAATTTAACAAACCTGTAACATCCCACATCGATTAGAATAAGAGTGTGATAAGTGGCTTTTATATCCACTTGGAACATTCTAAATCGGCTTAAATTGATTGTCTTGGGCTCAAGTTTCTTGTAGTTTTGATGTATTTTGTTTAGTTGTGCAGATTTACAAGGATGTTGATTATGGTGGATGTTTTTGTCGATTTTGGAGATTTAATTTATTAAAATTCGGATTTATTGGGCTGCACGCGTGAGATTCACTGTTTGGGCCATATCTTGAGTTCTATAAGTCTGTTTTCAGCCCGTAAGCAGTCCACGCGAAGATAACGAGATTCTCTATCATTCTAAGGTGGTCCAGAGGCCCAATTACGTTTGGAACGTTCCAGAAAAACTGAAGAAAAGTCAGCTACGAATTTCCTTAAGAAAACAGAATCAGTTTAGGAAACGTATTTTGCAGAAATTCTATTATAATTCTGTTTTGGTATTTTCTTGCTGGGCAAGACTTTTAGAGCCTATTTAAACACATCCTACCATTGTAATAGATATATACAGATTATCATAGTTTTATTATTGTAACCTAGCTTAGATCTGCAAGGGAGAAAAGGAGAGAAGGGTTCAACGCTCGTGACAAGCAACGGATCTAGATCTACTTCATCCTTTGTGTTACTTTGGATTATAGATTTGTTTTCTCAAACTCTTGTTTATTAATATAAT
Source organism: Kitagawia praeruptora (assembly GCA_037693485.1). Lineage (NCBI taxonomy): Eukaryota > Viridiplantae > Streptophyta > Magnoliopsida > Apiales > Apiaceae > Kitagawia > Kitagawia praeruptora. The sequence continues at coordinate 72,940,747 of CM075347.1, forward strand.
TACTTGTTTTATTCATATCTTGTTATTTACCATGTTTTCATCAAATCCCATGGTGACGAAAGGTTTAATTATGAACTAATCGTTGTCATGGGATCTTAGTGGATTTATCTATGTAGCTTAGTAGTTTGCATGCCTTAAAGATTTATGTGTGGTGAATTCTTGATATCCTCGTATGGTTAATCTTAATGCTTTTGGATGCGTAGCTAACATCTAAACTGAATTGTTAATCTCTTGTGAAGCGAGAGTGGATCTTGAGATTTAGAACTTGCCATGCTAGCATAGGTTCATAATTGTTATCAATATGATTGTGGTGTGAGATGAAAATACTTATACTGCCCTATGTGATCTAAGTGGATAACTTGTGCTTCAACCTTTATGTTTTCAAATTCTATAGAGATATAGGGTCTAAACATAATAGGTGCCTATTCATCTTCTATCTCTTTTGTGGATGTATGTGTAGATTGGTACTAGTATACCGAGAGGTAACTTTTACTCTTTTCGTGTTATCCGATCAGATATCATAACCATCGCATGTTTTAATTAAAGGCTACAACTCTAAGTGAAGTAGATGATGAAACTAGGGTTCCATGTTTTTATTCTCATAAGTAACTCGATTTCTATTCTTATTAGTTAATTTAATTCTTAGTTGTTAATTTACTTCTTAGTTAATTTAGTTTATTAAAAATCCAATTTGTTATTTGTCTTAGCAGTGAGTTAAAACCATACATTGTTGCATAGGCATAATTACTGAATTGAACACCATTCTAGATCTCTGTGGGAACGAACTTGATTTAATCATATATTACTTGTGACAACGTGCGCTTGCGTGATTTTGCATAACAAGTTTTTGGCGCCGCTGCCGGGGATCATCGGTGTTTTATTTTAGTTTATGTGCTTGTCATCAGTGGTCGTTAGCGTTCACTGACTCGGATTCTTACTTAGTTTGTTTGTTTCGTGGTGTTTCAGGTACTTAAGTTTGTATGCGAACACGCTTACAAGCTCGTTTGGAAGAACTGGCGGAAGACGATCTTGTAGAGAATAAAGAGAATAAGGAAGAGGAATCTGAAACTACAGTAGCAATGGCAGATGCAGCAGCAGTCAAGGCTTTGAAGGAGTATTCTCAGCCGAAACTCAATGATATCCAGTCTAGCATTATTAGGCCAGCTATTGCAGCGAACAATTTTGAGATCAAGCCGGGCACAATTCAGATGGTGCAGAATTCAGTCCAGTTTGGGGGTGCTTCTACGGAGGATGCCAACATGCATGTTAGGGACTTTATCGAAATCTGCGACACTTTCAAATGTAATGGTGTGACGGATGATGCTATTAGGTTGAGGCTTTTCCCATTCTCTCTGAGGGATAAGGCTAAGAGCTGGCTACACTCTTTACCACCTGGTTCCATTACTACATGGGAAGATCTTGCTCAAAAGTTCCTTACTAAATTCTTCCCTATGGCGAAAACTGCAGCATTAAGGAACCAATTGGCTCAATTTCAACAGCAATCTGGCGAGACCTTGTGTGAGGCTTGGGAACGCTACAAGGAGATGCTACGCAAGTGTCCTCATCATGGCATGCCTGATTGGATGGTTATTAATGGGTTCTACAATGGGTTGGGAGCACAGTCTAGGCCCTTGCTAGATGCAACATCAGGTGGAGCTCTTTGGGCGAAGAGTTATGATGAAGCTTATGAGCTTATTGAGATGATGGCTGCTAATGAATATCAAAATCCAACCCAAAGGCTATCTCAAGGCAAGGCAGCAGGAATTTTTGAAGTAGATACAGCTGCAATGATTACAGCTCAGTTGAAAGCTCTTGCTATGAAGGTGGATTCTCTTGCTAATTATGGAGTTCAGCAGGTGGCTAGTGTTTGTGAGCTATGTGCGGGCGCACATGAGACAAATCAGTGTGCTATCTCGTCTGAATCAGCACAGTTCGTGAGTAATTTCCAGAGATCTAATGCACCGGTTCCAGCCACTTATCATCCTAATAATAGGAATCATCCTAACTTCAGCTGGAGCAACAATCAAAATACTCAACAATCTTATCAGCAAGCGAAGCCGTACAATCAAGGTTATCAGCAGTCTTATGCTCCAAGGCCACCATATCAACCTCCGGGATTTCAGCAGCAACAACCCCAGGCTCATGCGGGGCAATCTTCTAATGAAAAATCTGATGAGATGTGGATAGCGTTGAAGAACTTACAAGCTGGTCAGAAGCTCTTAGAGACCCAGTTGGGGCAGATTACAAGTGCCTTGGTAAATATGCAACAAGGAACTCTTCCAAGTGATACAATGGGTAATCCAGGCAGGAGGGATAATAAAGAACAGGTGAATGCAGTTACTTTGAGATCCGGAAAAGTCACGAGTGATCCTAAATCAGCAACTGAAGAAGAGGAAGATGTTCAGAATCAGCAGGATGAAAAATCTGCAGTGCCAGAAATTGAGAAATCTGATTTAGTGGCTGATCAGCTTGATGGTGAGAAGAGCAAGAAATCTGTTGAAAAGTTTACTCCGGAACAATCTTCAATGAATAATCAGATCTATCCGCCTCCTCCATTTCCTGGACGCTTGCAGAAGAGTCAAGAGAAACAGTTTCAGAAATTTATGGAGGTCTTCAAGAAACTGTCCATTAACATTCCTTTTGTTGAAGCATTGGAGCAGATGCCAAGATATGCAAAGTTCATGAAGGATATTTTGTCACGGAAGAGAAGGTTGGAAGATTTTGAAACAGTGGCATTGACAGAGGAGTGCAGTGCGGTGTTGCAACAGAAATTGCCTCCTAAACTTAAAGATCCAGGAAGTTTTACAATTCCATGCACTATTGGCAACCTTTTCAGCAAGTGTTTATGTGATTTGGGAGCTAGCATTAATCTTATGCCCTTGTCTGTTTTCAAGCAACTTGGTCTACCGGAGCCAAAGCCAACCAACATCTCTTTGCAGTTGGCTGATCGATCTATCACTTATCCGAGGGGCATAGTAGAGGATGTTTTGGTAAAGGTTGATAAGCTCATATTTCCTGCTGATTTTGTGATCTTGGATTTTGAGGAAGATAAAAAGATTCCCATAATCTTGGGAAGACCGTTCTTGGCTACAGGAAAGACTTTGATTGATGTGCAGAAAGGAGAGCTTACAATGAGGGTGCAAGATCAGAGTGTCACCTTTAATGTGTTTAAGGCCATGAAATTTCCAACAGAGGATGAAGAATGTTGCAGTGTGGATATAGTTGATACGGGTCAGAGAAAGGAATTTGATCAGTTATTGAGCGAGAAGTCAGATATGCATGTGCTAAAGCATCCCATCACTGAATCCATTGATAGTTCTTCGGTTCGTGATCTTTCGGAAGTAAAGCTTGGAAAACGTCCACCACATTTGAGGTATGTCCTTTTAAATAATGAGCTAGTGATTTTTGAAGAGGGGCATGATAACGTGTTGCGAAGGTGGAAAGCAGATAATAAGGAAGAAGAAATTTTTGTTCAGCCGGTTGAGTCGGAGAAGCACTTTAGAGGTGTGAAGAAGAAAAAGAAGAAGATTTGGCCGTTGGGAAGTAAAATTAGGTTGAAGTCTGATGAAAGAAATTTGTGGAAAGCAAGCAATCAAGATGTCAATATTCGTATGAGTGGTTTGTCTGTTGAGAACGGTTCGGTTATTCTTTTGAAACCGCCATGAGTTGAGGAAGTAACGTCAAGCTATTGACGTTAAAGAAGCGCTTCGTGGGAGGCAACCCATGCATTAGTGTAGGAAAAAAAAAATCAGTGTTGTATGCAAAAAAAAAAAAAAAAATAAAAAAAAAAATTTTAAAAAAAAAATAAAATCACGCGCTACAGCGCGCTATGTAGGATGCAGCGGAGCAATATCTCTGTCCAGGAGGGGTATTACGTGAGTGTGTGTTGTGTTAAAAAAAAAAAAAAAAAATTATGCAGCAGGAAGTTTCGTGCGCTATGTTGCCAAATCTGCGCCATTTCCTAGCCAACCTTCTGTCCAGGTACGTGAGTATTTACTTAAATTATAGTTTCTGTCCAGGAAAGTGTTTTTGGCCAGGTTATTTACTTAAGCTGTTGTACGTGTTTATATGTTTAATATATATTACAAAATCAATTCATCTCCTAAATTAATTCCTACTCCTTTTCTAATTATTTTCTCCACCTAAAATCCTAATTCTAGTCTTATATTAATTCCAAATTATTCCCAATCCATCTTCTATTTCAATTTTTTTTTATTTTTTTTATTTTATTTTTATTTTTTATTTTTTCCAAATCTATATACCCATCTATATATACACCTATAGACACACAAATCCTACCTCATTCAGTCATTCCAATTATATTTCACTACGATCAAATTTCAAGGCTTCAAGATTCAAGTTTGGGGGCTTTTTAATTGCAAGTTTCACCTCTTCGGTTCGTATTTGGGGTATATTACTTCCTTTTATTTGGATATTACGAATTGTGTTCTTGCATTATTAGGGTTGGGTGTTCTTGATTATTTGGGGGTATTTGTGAATTCGAATTTTTTGTGGATTTTGGTGAATTTTATGAGTTGGGGATTGATTCTTTTGGCTCCTAAGCGTGGGAGAGGTGGTGCTAGTGTTGTGAAATTTTCATCTCCCGCATGATTCATTCGAGGTTGAGGACGAGTAGGTATGTTTTCTGCTATCCCTTGTATTTACTTCCATTCAATGAGGACATTGAATATTTTAAGTTTGGGGGTGGTTTGAGGGATTAGTAGCTGTTGTTGTATTATTTGTTCATGTAGGATTTCATGCTTTGCATATTAGTAATAGTAAATTATGCATTTATGTTCGTGTTATCTACGTTTGTTTCATATAGGACGTTCTGTTTTTATTTTCGTATATCATGTGAGTCATAATAGTTTGCATTTGCACCCATGCTTGATAGGAATTTTGTGTTGTTGACACTTTTGATTGAGAAGTGATATGCTTTGTTCTTGTGCACACACATACACTAGTAAGTTGAAGCTAGTAAACTTATTGAATGTTGTAAGTGATTAGAAGGACATGAATATGTGCAAGATGATTTAGTTTGCATGCTTTGAATACAAGTAGGTGCGTTAGAGAGATGTTTGCTTGGGATTGAGTATGTTTTTCCACCAAGTGAGTTTTTGAGCCTCATTGCATATTTTTTGCAATTTATTCGTTTGCTTGAGTGTCCACGGATTGTTTGCATTGCTAGCAGTTGTTTGAGGTCTTTCTTGAAACGCATGACATTATTTGACGATTAAAATGATAAAGGCATTTAGGATTAACCATATATTTTCCCATATTACCATACCATGTTCAAATGATCAATTAGTTAACCCGTTGAGCTTAATCCTATTTTTTCGGTGACATACCGCATTACTTGCCTAGACCTTTTTCTTGTATTGGCCTTACATTAATTTGAACCCACATTGTCAAAGGCTAGTAGAGTGCTTAAGGGAGTAATAAGGTGTGCAATGAGGGGTTTATTGTTGGTCTTACTTTTGGGGGGAATATTGAAAATTGGGTTTGGTTGTTTACTTGATAGTCGACATATGTAATAAATTCATTGGATCATTGTTATTGTTTATATTATTGTTTGTGTTCTATTTAGCTCTCGAAAAAAGAAAAAAAAAAGAAAAAAAAAAGAGAAAAGAAAAAAAAAAGAAAAAAAAATTATGAGAGCATGTTTATGTTTGTTGCGATCCTATTTCAGTCGACTAGTCGAGTGTTTGTTTTAGTAAAAATTATGTGGGGGGAATATGGTGTTGTGAGTGATGTATTATGGTACTTACTAGCTTTTGACACTTCACCTGTTTTGGCTTATTTGACATACCTTGTCCCTAGCCCCGTTACAACCCAATTAAAGACCTTTTGATTATCGTCATTGATGTATGTTGTGTTAAGAGTTAGATTGATACCAAATGTCAAACATGTTTATGATTTTGTTGGAATTGAGTGATACACTTACCCTTGTTCTTGAGTGAATATTCTTTTGTGAGTGGATTGTGAGTGTTTGCTTGTTCTTGCGTATGAGATCCCGAGTGTTGTCTCAAAGATGTACTCTTGTAGGCTTAGCATGTTTACTAACTTATTCTTACACTTAACATGGGCTTGTGAGAACTTATGCATGTTCATTGAGTAGACTATGTGAATACTTGCACTTTCGACACCAAGACATTGCGTATTTACTTTGATTCTTAAGTTGATGTGACATGAGAGGATTTGAAGGTATGGTAGATTAGATTAATTGCATTTTCATAGTAGTTGCATTCATGCATTGCATTGCATTAGGTTAAATGGATTTTGTGGGTACATTCGCTATAGGCCCTCACGAGACCTTACTCGTCCACTAGGGCTGCCTAGGGGTTTAAAGGGCTTGTTGCATATGCCAAATGCAACCGTGATCACCTACGGAAGTGGTACTAGTTAGTTAGTTAGTTGTAATTGTTTATGCTTGAGGACAAGCATCGGTTTAAGTTTGGGGGTGTGATAAGTGGCTTTTATATCCACTTGGAACATTCTAAATCGGCTTAAATTGATTGTCTTGGGCTCAAGTTTCTTGTAGTTTTGATGTATTTTGTTTAGTTGTGCAGATTTACAAGGATGTTGATTATGGTGGATGTTTTTGTCGATTTTGGAGATTTAATTTATTAAAATTCGGATTTATTGGGCTGCACGCGTGAGATTCACTGTTTGGGCCATATCTTGAGTTCTATAAGTCTGTTTTCAGCCCGTAAGCAGTCCACGCGAAGATAACGAGATTCTCTATCATTCTAAGGTGGTCCAGAGGCCCAATTACGTTTGGAACGTTCCAGAAAAACTGAAGAAAAGTCAGCTACGAATTTCCTTAAGAAAACAGAATCAGTTTAGGAAACGTATTTTGCAGAAATTCTATTATAATTCTGTTTTGGTATTTTCTTGCTGGGCAAGACTTTTAGAGCCTATTTAAACACATCCTACCATTGTAATAGATATATACAGATTATCATAGTTTTATTATTGTAACCTAGCTTAGATCTGCAAGGGAGAAAAGGAGAGAAGGGTTCAACGCTCGTGACAAGCAACGGATCTAGATCTACTTCATCCTTTGTGTTACTTTGGATTATAGATTTGTTTTCTCAAACTCTTGTTTATTAATATAATTACTTGTTTTATTCATATCTTGTTATTTACCATGTTTTCATCAAATCCCATGGTGACGAAAGGTTTAATTATGAACTAATCGTTGTCATGGGATCTTAGTGGATTTATCTATGTAGCTTAGTAGTTTGCATGCCTTAAAGATTTATGTGTGGTGAATTCTTGATATCCTCGTATGGTTAATCTTAATGCTTTTGGATGCGTAGCTAACATCTAAACTGAATTGTTAATCTCTTGTGAAGCGAGAGTGGATCTTGAGATTTAGAACTTGCCATGCTAGCATAGGTTCATAATTGTTATCAATATGATTGTGGTGTGAGATGAAAATACTTATACTGCCCTATGTGATCTAAGTGGATAACTTGTGCTTCAACCTTTATGTTTTCAAATTCTATAGAGATATAGGGTCTAAACATAATAGGTGCCTATTCATCTTCTATCTCTTTTGTGGATGTATGTGTAGATTGGTACTAGTATACCGAGAGGTAACTTTTACTCTTTTCGTGTTATCCGATCAGATATCATAACCATCGCATGTTTTAATTAAAGGCTACAACTCTAAGTGAAGTAGATGATGAAACTAGGGTTCCATGTTTTTATTCTCATAAGTAACTCGATTTCTATTCTTATTAGTTAATTTAATTCTTAGTTGTTAATTTACTTCTTAGTTAATTTAGTTTATTAAAAATCCAATTTGTTATTTGTCTTAGCAGTGAGTTAAAACCATACATTGTTGCATAGGCATAATTACTGAATTGAACACCATTCTAGATCTCTGTGGGAACGAACTTGATTTAATCATATATTACTTGTGACAACGTGCGCTTGCGTGATTTTGCATAACAAGTTTTTGGCGCCGCTGCCGGGGATCATCGGTGTTTTATTTTAGTTTATGTGCTTGTCATCAGTGGTCGTTAGCGTTCACTGACTCGGATTCTTACTTAGTTTGTTTGTTTCGTGGTGTTTCAGGTACTTAAGTTTGTATGCGAACACGCTTACAAGCTCGTTTGGAAGAACTGGCGGAAGACGATCTTGTAGAGAATAAAGAGAATAAGGAAGAGGAATCTGAAACTACAGTAGCAATGGCAGATGCAGCAGCAGTCAAGGCTTTGAAGGAGTATTCTCAGCCGAAACTCAATGATATCCAGTCTAGCATTATTAGGCCAGCTATTGCAGCGAACAATTTTGAGATCAAGCCGGGCACAATTCAGATGGTGCAGAATTCAGTCCAGTTTGGGGGTGCTTCTACGGAGGATGCCAACATGCATGTTAGGGACTTTATCGAAATCTGCGACACTTTCAAATGTAATGGTGTGACGGATGATGCTATTAGGTTGAGGCTTTTCCCATTCTCTCTGAGGGATAAGGCTAAGAGCTGGCTACACTCTTTACCACCTGGTTCCATTACTACATGGGAAGATCTTGCTCAAAAGTTCCTTACTAAATTCTTCCCTATGGCGAAAACTGCAGCATTAAGGAACCAATTGGCTCAATTTCAACAGCAATCTGGCGAGACCTTGTGTGAGGCTTGGGAACGCTACAAGGAGATGCTACGCAAGTGTCCTCATCATGGCATGCCTGATTGGATGGTTATTAATGGGTTCTACAATGGGTTGGGAGCACAGTCTAGGCCCTTGCTAGATGCAACATCAGGTGGAGCTCTTTGGGCGAAGAGTTATGATGAAGCTTATGAGCTTATTGAGATGATGGCTGCTAATGAATATCAAAATCCAACCCAAAGGCTATCTCAAGGCAAGGCAGCAGGAATTTTTGAAGTAGATACAGCTGCAATGATTACAGCTCAGTTGAAAGCTCTTGCTATGAAGGTGGATTCTCTTGCTAATTATGGAGTTCAGCAGGTGGCTAGTGTTTGTGAGCTATGTGCGGGCGCACATGAGACAAATCAGTGTGCTATCTCGTCTGAATCAGCACAGTTCGTGAGTAATTTCCAGAGATCTAATGCACCGGTTCCAGCCACTTATCATCCTAATAATAGGAATCATCCTAACTTCAGCTGGAGCAACAATCAAAATACTCAACAATCTTATCAGCAAGCGAAGCCGTACAATCAAGGTTATCAGCAGTCTTATGCTCCAAGGCCACCATATCAACCTCCGGGATTTCAGCAGCAACAACCCCAGGCTCATGCGGGGCAATCTTCTAATGAAAAATCTGATGAGATGTGGATAGCGTTGAAGAACTTACAAGCTGGTCAGAAGCTCTTAGAGACCCAGTTGGGGCAGATTACAAGTGCCTTGGTAAATATGCAACAAGGAACTCTTCCAAGTGATACAATGGGTAATCCAGGCAGGAGGGATAATAAAGAACAGGTGAATGCAGTTACTTTGAGATCCGGAAAAGTCACGAGTGATCCTAAATCAGCAACTGAAGAAGAGGAAGATGTTCAGAATCAGCAGGATGAAAAATCTGCAGTGCCAGAAATTGAGAAATCTGATTTAGTGGCTGATCAGCTTGATGGTGAGAAGAGCAAGAAATCTGTTGAAAAGTTTACTCCGGAACAATCTTCAATGAATAATCAGATCTATCCGCCTCCTCCATTTCCTGGACGCTTGCAGAAGAGTCAAGAGAAACAGTTTCAGAAATTTATGGAGGTCTTCAAGAAACTGTCCATTAACATTCCTTTTGTTGAAGCATTGGAGCAGATGCCAAGATATGCAAAGTTCATGAAGGATATTTTGTCACGGAAGAGAAGGTTGGAAGATTTTGAAACAGTGGCATTGACAGAGGAGTGCAGTGCGGTGTTGCAACAGAAATTGCCTCCTAAACTTAAAGATCCAGGAAGTTTTACAATTCCATGCACTATTGGCAACCTTTTCAGCAAGTGTTTATGTGATTTGGGAGCTAGCATTAATCTTATGCCCTTGTCTGTTTTCAAGCAACTTGGTCTACCGGAGCCAAAGCCAACCAACATCTCTTTGCAGTTGGCTGATCGATCTATCACTTATCCGAGGGGCATAGTAGAGGATGTTTTGGTAAAGGTTGATAAGCTCATATTTCCTGCTGATTTTGTGATCTTGGATTTTGAGGAAGATAAAAAGATTCCCATAATCTTGGGAAGACCGTTCTTGGCTACAGGAAAGACTTTGATTGATGTGCAGAAAGGAGAGCTTACAATGAGGGTGCAAGATCAGAGTGTCACCTTTAATGTGTTTAAGGCCATGAAATTTCCAACAGAGGATGAAGAATGTTGCAGTGTGGATATAGTTGATACGGGTCAGAGAAAGGAATTTGATCAGTTATTGAGCGAGAAGTCAGATATGCATGTGCTAAAGCATCCCATCACTGAATCCATTGATAGTTCTTCGGTTCGTGATCTTTCGGAAGTAAAGCTTGGAAAACGTCCACCACATTTGAGGTATGTCCTTTTAAATAATGAGCTAGTGATTTTTGAAGAGGGGCATGATAACGTGTTGCGAAGGTGGAAAGCAGATAATAAGGAAGAAGAAATTTTTGTTCAGCCGGTTGAGTCGGAGAAGCACTTTAGAGGTGTGAAGAAGAAAAAGAAGAAGATTTGGCCGTTGGGAAGTAAAATTAGGTTGAAGTCTGATGAAAGAAATTTGTGGAAAGCAAGCAATCAAGATGTCAATATTCGTATGAGTGGTTTGTCTGTTGAGAACGGTTCGGTTATTCTTTTGAAACCGCCATGAGTTGAGGAAGTAACGTCAAGCTATTGACGTTAAAGAAGCGCTTCGTGGGAGGCAACCCATGCATTAGTGTAGGAAAAAAAAAATCAGTGTTGTATGCAAAAAAAAAAAAAAAATTAAAAAAAAAAATTTTAAAAAAAAAATAAAATCACGCGCTACAGCGCGCTATGTAGGATGCAGCGGAGCAATATCTCTGTCCAGGAGGGGTATTACGTGAGTGTGTGTTGTGTTAAAAAAAAAAAAAAAAATTATGCAGCAGGAAGTTTCGTGCGCTATGTTGCCAAATCTGCGCCATTTCCTAGCCAACCTTCTGTCCAGGTACGTGAGTATTTACTTAAATTATAGTTTCTGTCCAGGAAAGTGTTTTTGGCCAGGTTATTTACTTAAGCTGTTGTACGTGTTTATATGTTTAATATATATTACAAAATCAATTCATCTCCTAAATTAATTCCTACTCCTTTTCTAATTATTTTCTCCACCTAAAATCCTAATTCTAGTCTTATATTAATTCCAAATTATTCCCAATCCATCTTCTATTTCAATTTTTTTTTATTTTTTTTATTTTATTTTTATTTTTTATTTTTTCCAAATCTATATACCCATCTATATATACACCTATAGACACACAAATCCTACCTCATTCAGTCATTCCAATTATATTTCACTACGATCAAATTTCAAGGCTTCAAGATTCAAGTTTGGGGGCTTTTTAATTGCAAGTTTCACCTCTTCGGTTCGTATTTGGGGTATATTACTTCCTTTTATTTGGATATTACGAATTGTGTTCTTGCATTATTAGGGTTGGGTGTTCTTGATTATTTGGGGGTATTTGTGAATTCGAATTTTTTGTGGATTTTGGTGAATTTTATGAGTTGGGGATTGATTCTTTTGGCTCCTAAGCGTGGGAGAGGTGGTGCTAGTGTTGTGAAATTTTCATCTCCCGCATGATTCATTCGAGGTTGAGGACGAGTAGGTATGTTTTCTGCTATCCCTTGTATTTACTTCCATTCAATGAGGACATTGAATATTTTAAGTTTGGGGGTGGTTTGAGGGATTAGTAGCTGTTGTTGTATTATTTGTTCATGTAGGATTTCATGCTTTGCATATTAGTAATAGTAAATTATGCATTTATGTTCGTGTTATCTACGTTTGTTTCATATAGGACGTTCTGTTTTTATTTTCGTATATCATGTGAGTCATAATAGTTTGCATTTGCACCCATGCTTGATAGGAATTTTGTGTTGTTGACACTTTTGATTGAGAAGTGATATGCTTTGTTCTTGTGCACACACATACACTAGTAAGTTGAAGCTAGTAAACTTATTGAATGTTGTAAGTGATTAGAAGGACATGAATATGTGCAAGATGATTTAGTTTGCATGCTTTGAATACAAGTAGGTGCGTTAGAGAGATGTTTGCTTGGGATTGAGTATGTTTTTCCACCAAGTGAGTTTTTGAGCCTCATTGCATATTTTTTGCAATTTATTCGTTTGCTTGAGTGTCCACGGATTGTTTGCATTGCTAGCAGTTGTTTGAGGTCTTTCTTGAAACGCATGACATTATTTGACGATTAAAATGATAAAGGCATTTAGGATTAACCATATATTTTCCCATATTACCATACCATGTTCAAATGATCAATTAGTTAACCCGTTGAGCTTAATCCTATTTTTTCGGTGACATACCGCATTACTTGCCTAGACCTTTTTCTTGTATTGGCCTTACATTAATTTGAACCCACATTGTCAAAGGCTAGTAGAGTGCTTAAGGGAGTAATAAGGTGTGCAATGAGGGGTTTATTGTTGGTCTTACTTTTGGGGGGAATATTGAAAATTGGGTTTGGTTGTTTACTTGATAGTCGACATATGTAATAAATTCATTGGATCATTGTTATTGTTTATATTATTGTTTGTGTTCTATTTAGCTCTCGAAAAAAGAAAAAAAAAAAAGAAAAAAAAAAGAGAAAAGAAAAAAAAAAGAAAAAAAAATTATGAGAGCATGTTTATGTTTGTTGCGATCCTATTTCAGTCGACTAGTCGAGTGTTTGTTTTAGTAAAAATTATGTGGGGGGAATATGGTGTTGTGAGTGATGTATTATGGTACTTACTAGCTTTTGACACTTCACCTGTTTTGGCTTATTTGACATACCTTGTCCCTAGCCCCGTTACAACCCAATTAAAGACCTTTTGATTATCGTCATTGATGTATGTTGTGTTAAGAGTTAGATTGATACCAAATGTCAAGCATGTTTATGATTTTGTTGGAATTGAGTGATACACTTACCCTTGTTCTTGAGTGAATATTCTTTTGTGAGTGGATTGTGAGTGTTTGCTTGTTCTTGCGTATGAGATCCCGAGTGTTGTCTCAAAGATGTACTCTTGTAGGCTTAGCATGTTTACTAACTTATTCTTACACTTAACATGGGCTTGTGAGAACTTATGCATGTTCATTGAGTAGACTATGTGAATACTTGCACTTTCGACACCAAGACATTGCGTATTTACTTTGATTCTTAAGTTGATGTGACATGAGAGGATTTGAAGGTATGGTAGATTAGATTAATTGCATTTTCATAGTAGTTGCATTCATGCATTGCATTGCATTAGGTTAAATGGATTTTGTGGGTACATTCGCTATAGGCCCTCACGAGACCTTACTCGTCCACTAGGGCTGCCTAGGGGTTTAAAGGGCTTGTTGCATATGCCAAATGCAACCGTGATCACCTACGGAAGTGGTACTAGTTAGTTAGTTAGTTGTAATTGTTTATGCTTGAGGACAAGCATCGGTTTAAGTTTGGGGGTGTGATAAGTGGCTTTTATATCCACTTGGAACATTCTAAATCGGCTTAAATTGATTGTCTTGGGCTCAAGTTTCTTGTAGTTTTGATGTATTTTGTTTAGTTGTGCAGATTTACAAGGATGTTGATTATGGTGGATGTTTTTGTCGATTTTGGAGATTTAATTTATTAAAATTCGGATTTATTGGGCTGCACGCGTGAGATTCACTGTTTGGGCCATATCTTGAGTTCTATAAGTCTGTTTTCAGCCCGTAAGCAGTCCACGCGAAGATAACGAGATTCTCTATCATTCTAAGGTGGTCCAGAGGCCCAATTACGTTTGGAACGTTCCAGAAAAACTGAAGAAAAGTCAGCTACGAATTTCCTTAAGAAAACAGAATCAGTTTAGGAAACGTATTTTGCAGAAATTCTATTATAATTCTGTTTTGGTATTTTCTTGCTGGGCAAGACTTTTAGAGCCTATTTAAACACATCCTACCATTGTAATAGATATATACAGATTATCATAGTTTTATTATTGTAACCTAGCTTAGATCTGCAAGGGAGAAAAGGAGAGAAGGGTTCAACGCTCGTGACAAGCAACGGATCTAGATCTACTTCATCCTTTGTGTTACTTTGGATTATAGATTTGTTTTCTCAAACTCTTGTTTATTAATATAATTACTTGTTTTATTCATATCTTGTTATTTACCATGTTTTCATCAAATCCCATGGTGACGAAAGGTTTAATTATGAACTAATCGTTGTCATGGGATCTTAGTGGATTTATCTATGTAGCTTAGTAGTTTGCATGCCTTAAAGATTTATGTGTGGTGAATTCTTGATATCCTCGTATGGTTAATCTTAATGCTTTTGGATGCGTAGCTAACATCTAAACTGAATTGTTAATCTCTTGTGAAGCGAGAGTGGATCTTGAGATTTAGAACTTGCCATGCTAGCATAGGTTCATAATTGTTATCAATATGATTGTGGTGTGAGATGAAAATACTTATACTGCCCTATGTGATCTAAGTGGATAACTTGTGCTTCAACCTTTATGTTTTCAAATTCTATAGAGATATAGGGTCTAAACATAATAGGTGCCTATTCATCTTCTATCTCTTTTGTGGATGTATGTGTAGATTGGTACTAGTATACCGAGAGGTAACTTTTACTCTTTTCGTGTTATCCGATCAGATATCATAACCATCGCATGTTTTAATTAAAGGCTGCAACTCTAAGTGAAGTAGATGATGAAACTAGGGTTCCATGTTTTTATTCTCATAAGTAACTCGATTTCTATTCTTATTAGTTAATTTAATTCTTAGTTGTTAATTTACTTCTTAGTTAATTTAGTTTATTAAAAATCCAATTTGTTATTTGTCTTAGCAGTGAGTTAAAACCATACATTGTTGCATAGGCATAATTACTGAATTGAACACCATTCTAGATCTCTGTGGGAACGAACTTGATTTAATCATATATTACTTGTGACAACGTGCGCTTGCGTGATTTTGCATAACAGAGTGTTTGAAGCTTTTATAGATACAAATCAACTTTTAATGTATACCAAATTGCTAGCTCTTTTGGACTGACATGTGGTGGGTTGTTGGGTCCGATATGCATTCGGTTATGGGCTTGTATGTTATAAATGGTATCAAAGCTCTGTCCGCCCGGAAATGCATAGGCATTGCCCGGGTTTAGTAAGTTTGTGTGTGGGCTAGGACGTCGACCCTATAAAAGGGGTGTTTGTAATATCCCACATCGATTAGAATAAGAGTGTTTGGGGCCTTTATAGATACAAGTCAACAACTAATGTATACCAAATTGCTAGCTTGGGTCCGATACGCATTTGGTTATGGGTTTGGATGTTATAAAACCCAACCATTTTATCGGAAGATAAATCGATAAAAAGCTATACACCCATTGTTTCAATATATTGTGTCGAAATAAATTAATATTTTAATTAAATAAATTTTTACACTATTATTGAATATGTATATTATGAGAGGGGTGTCGATTTTAAAAACGTTATCAACCATAACTTCTCAAGCAATCTTTAATATCAATGATTGTGGAATTCGTAATAAATTATGAAAGTATACCAATTTTTACTTAATATCTGAAATTTGTAAACAAATAATACAGACAAATTTGTATATATATATATATATATTTCATGTGTTATGACCAAACTAATTAAATTGAACATACCCAACCATTTTATCGTTTTTAACACTATTATTGAACATGTATATTATGAGAGGGATGTCGACTTTAAAAAACATTATTAAGTTTTTTTTTTTGAAGCAAAACATTATTAAGTTATATTCAATATTTGCAACTTTTGATCGTAAAGATTACGTTCGTTTTATAATTTTTATTTTTATATGTTGTGATATTTTTAAGATCATCAAGACTTTAGATATATAATGTGAGTATTTTCCAACTAATAATTCATGTAAATTTTTATGAAGCATGACTTGCAAAATGCATTTGAATTCTATTTTGTTTATTATACAATCAAATTTATCGACAAGTTGAGTCAATCACACCTCTTATTTCATTTACATTCTATTTTTTTTATCGTACAAACAAATTTATCAACTAAATAATCACATCTCTCATAATGCCATCGACAACAAAAATGTTTAAAAAATGTTACTTTTACTTCTCAATCGTCAAATTTTACAAATGTTTATTAATTTCAAAAGTATTTGTATGCAAACAAATAGGTGTCATCAATAATTTTGAAAATATTATTATTAATATTTAAGAAATTAACTTAATCATGTTTTTTTCTGCTAATTATTTTTCTCTTAGCTCTTAAACAATCAAATTTAATTACATTTTATACAAGTTTCAATTCATCATACCAACTTTCAAATAAGAAAACTCAACGAACATTAATATTAGATATACAATTTTTAAAAATGTTTTCGTGTCGCGCGACTTTGTTACCTTATACTTATAAATTGATAGCATTAAATGAAATTATATTAGTGATTGCATAATTTGTTAGAAGTTTTGCATGTTTTAAATTAAAAAAATTTAAGTTCAAAAATTAAAAATTAGTGAAATGGATCGACCCATTGGTTATTTTTAAATAACAAATTGAGGTGAAATGACTAAAGTTGATATTGATATTGATTGATTGATTTTAATTACATAAAATAAAATTGTTAATTTCCATCAATTTTACTAGAAAAATGTATTTATTTTAATTTTTAATATATCAATTAAACTAAATTGCTGCTAGTGTAGAATTCTAGGGAATTTACCAATATATCCCTGATTTAGGGTCATTCCAGTACTTTCCCATCTAAATATGGGTAAACGGGTTTGTATCCATGCTCCATGACCCATTCTTTGTCTCTGTTTATTGGATAATCCAAATTATATTGGGTCGTTTTTCTATATCGATACTTCACACACAGACATATATATACACAATCAAACTTCAAATATCAAACTTCCCAAGATCATGCCTGAATTTATGCATATGACAATTTGAATTTTCCAACAAACTATGTTAATCGCTTTGCCAGTCACAATATCTTTCATATTGCAATCACCTGTAATCAACATCTGATTCTATATACACATATGAATTTTCGATGTAAATTATTGAGTCTCAATATTTACTTCATGGACAGAAACACTGGGAAATCTCCTCTATCCCCATATAGATCTGGTAAATTTTCTTAGGGTATTTTTGATATTCAAATGCATGTATTGTGTTAATGGCTAATAATACCTGTTGTGCAGGTACCAAACGACCGCCCGTGCTTCAACAATTATCTCCGAATGCTCCGAAACATGGTATTTCCTTAGAATATTGATGATCACTTGCATATGAAAAACAGTGCTAAACACTTTTGATTATACTGCATATCGATATACTAATGTTTATTTTTGTTATTTGACAATTGTGTTTCAGTTCCAAAACGTCGTATGAATCCTATTGAGAAGTTTTCAAGTCAGAAATCCCTATCCTTTTTTAATGGGAATGATCCAGAGAATGTTAACCCGAATGTTCAGACCAGTAATTTAACTAAAAAGAGTATTAACCAAGGTACTATGATTCAAAAAGTATATGAATTGTGTGTTTTGGTCATGTTTATATGTTTAGGCATTGAATTAAATCTTTGCAAGTCTTTGTATTGTTATGCCTTCATACATGCAAAAATTTAACTTTAATGTTATAACTATGTTTCAGGCACCAAATCACCGTCGTTGCATCAACAATTAACTCCGAATGTCTTGAATCATGGTATATTCGTAGAATTTTAATTATGAAGATTGTAATTTTTAAAGAAGCTTTACTTTTGACCTTTTGATTAAGCAGGACATGCGTATTCTCAAAGTGTTCCATCCAATATTCCCCCAGGTACGTTTTCGTACTTTTCAAATTTTATTTTCATAGCAAGAATTATGTTTGACCTTCTGATTACGTTCTTGCAGGTTTTGGTCATGTTATTAATTATAAAACGCCATCTTCCACAACTCCTGTTACCCAAAGTAATGTATATTTTTTAACAACAATAATTCCAGGGTGTTTAATACTTGCAAGACGTTAACTGAATCCTTTCATTGCAAACATTGTTTCCAGTTTTAAAAAGGAATCTGCATTCTGTTGAGAAGTATTCCATTAAACAATTTGGGACTGCTCCTGCTCACCCAAATTTGGAAAATATCAATCCAAATTTACATAATGTTAGTCTTACAGAACATGGTGCGTAACTAAATGTTGTACTTTTTTGTATAACAATATAGTTTGATAACTACAATTTATATAACTTCATCATTCTATCATGTAGGTAATATGCTTCCGCCACTTTCAAGTTCAGGACAACAGAATTTATCAAAGAAATATGATTCAAAATTTAAAAGAAGTACTACTAATTCATCATTTGGGACTTCAGGTAATACATCGATTAGTTGTATTGCTGACTATATTTGTATTGTCCTTTTAACAGAAAATTATATTTATAATGATTTTTTGTCAGATATCAATTCGTTTGACATTGTTGGAACATTCAATAATTCCCCTATTACGCCTCATAGCACAACAACCTTTTGTACACCCCAACATACAATGTTCTTGACAACACGTAAGAATGGACCAAATCAATCTTCAGGTAATATTATATTGTTATAATTAACATGACTTTTCATATTTATGAAGAATTTCCATTATGATCTTTATCCGTTAATTTGTTTAAAAGGAACTACTTTCCAAGATTATAAGTCCCATGCATCAGTGAAACACCACAATATAGACTTATCTGGTATGATCTTTAAATGATTTGATATACTTTAAATATGAAACAAATAATTGCTCCTTGATGGCTGTTAACCATGATAAACATTAGGTGTTTCACATGTTTCATCATTGAACTATGGACCAAGTAGTATGCGTGCATTACAGGGAAGAACAAATATATTTCAGTTGCCGCCATCTATTATTACTCCAAAGGCGAAACAAGGTATAAGTCGTTTATTTATCTGCAAAATTTATTGCCCTTTTAATTATTAATATTATTTTAATATGATATATTGTATTTTGGCAAATTAGCACAACCTTTAAGTTTATAATACAATTATAAAGAACACCATATAAAAATGTGTATAATATGCTAAATTTATCTTTTTGTTAATTTTATTATTTTTTTATGTTCAGGTAGTTTGCACATTTCAGATTCAACCATATCTCGGAATTTTGATAAATATTCCCGCAATCCTGAATCTGCTTCTGTGTCACATACTAAGAATTTATTAGACTCATTTGATAGTGTGGCTGTTCTGAATGATCTTACTAATGAAACTAGTATGTTTTACTCTATTAGATGATCCAATTAAGAATTACACATTATAAAGAGTTTATACACTTCACTTTTTGGTAATTTATTACTTTTCCATTTTTGATATGCAGTGTCTCCAAATAATGATGATGATGATGATGATGTTGATTGTATAAACTCTTTTTCGAGATATGCTAAATTCATCTTTTTGTTAATTTTATTATTTTTTTATGTTCAGGTAGTTTGCACACATCAGATTCAACCATATCTCGGAATTTTGATAAAGATTCCCGCAATCCTAATACTGCTTCTGTGTCACATACTAAGAATTTATTAGACTCATTTGATAGTGTCGCTGTTCTGAAACTAATGAAACTGGTATGTTTTACTCTATTAGATGATCGAATTAAGAATTACACATTTTAAAGAGTTTATACACTTCACTTTTTTGTAATTTATTACTTTTCCATTTTTGATATGCAGTGCCTCCAAATCATGATGAGGATGATGATGATGTTGATTGTATGTTTTCAAGAATACTTTACTCATATCAACATCTTACCAAATTTATTTACAATAATTCAACTGATTAACATATATGGTTATTGAATTTATTTTTTTTCCATTTTCACATTATTTCAGCAATTCCTTCACAATATTTAAGCGATGATAATGACTTTGATTTCGACTTATCTACTGAAGGTACATTTTCCTTAGCATAAACAAATAATTGATTGATAATGTTTAATTTGTTATATATTATTAATTTTTCAGATTTGATGACTGGGTACATGGACCTTGGTAAACCAGACAAAGTATGCCCACATTGTAAAGCAATCATGTGGAACTCTGAACGTAATAACAAGTCTAACAAAAATCAGAATCCTACATTTTCCATTTGTTGTCGGAATGGTCAGGTGCAACTTCCACCTGAACGAGAACCTCCTCCCTTTTTGAAAGAATTGTTATCTGGTGGTCCTAGAACAACACATTATAAGAAGTACATACGGATATACAACTCAATGTTTGCATTCACATCCCTTGGAGGCAAAGTTGACAGTAAAATAAACAAAGGAAGAGCTCCTTATACCTTTAAACTTTGTGGTCAGAACTACCATCTAATTGGTAGTATATGTCCTATTAATGGTGAGACACCAAAGTACTGTCAATTATACGTTTATGATACGGAGAATGAGTTAGAGAACAGAAAAAATGCAGTGCCTGGAAGTGATTTGGCAGATCCTGAAATTGTAGAAGGCTTGCTAATGATGCTTAATGAGCACAACACATTAGTACATGCTTTTCGTATGGCCAGGGACCGATTCCAGAATAATGAACCTGAAGAACTAACTCTCACTTTATTGTCTAGCTCCTCTGCCTTTGGAAGACCAAATGTTGTTGGACCATCTAATGAAGTTGGTGTTCTAATTGTTGGTGACCTCGAAACTTCACCCGGATGGAGAGATATTATAGTTCAGAAAAAGAACAAGAAGCTTAAGAGGATATTTGAAACAAACCAACATTTTATGCAACTCCAGTATCCAGTTCTATTTCCTTTTGGGGATGACGGTTTTCATCCAAAAATTCCTTTGAAGACAAAACCAGCAAAATGTCCAAATCCATCTGAGGAAGTATCTGAAGAGGCAGAAGAAAGTAAGCATAGATTATACGTGTCCTTGCGTGAATATTATGCATATAAACTTATGATAAGGCTTTCTGAAGGTATAAGATAACTTTTTTTAAGCTTTTAATATTTTTTATTATCATAAATTTGCTATATTTCATACTTATTAAGTCTTATAACCATTTTTTTTTAACAGCCATTACACCTCATCTCAGTGGTCGGTTGTGGCAGTAATATGTGGTTGATGCATTCACTGCAATAGAACAGTATAGGCTTGATTGGGTTCGGACACACCAAACCACTATTCGAGCTGATTTGTACAGTTCTATACGTGATTCGCTACGTAAAGGTGATACTGAACCTTCTCATATTGGTCAGAATATTATTCTTCCTGTCACCTTTACAGGCTCAAAGCGTTACATGTCACAATATTTTAAAGACTCACTTGCGATATGTCGATCTATTGGCCATCCAAGTTTTTTCTTGACAATGACATGTAACACAAAGTGGCCTGAAATTCAACACATGCTTGATTTGATGCCCGGTGTTGCCGTATCCGACGCTCCAGATGTTGTTGCTCGGGTATTTAAGATGAAATTAGACCAGTTGGTTGATCTTATTAAGAATAAAAACTACTTTGGTAAATGCATCGGAGGTATTGATTTGCTACAATAAAGATATAGTGAACTATACACATCAAAATATTTTAATTCTTTCTAATATATTGTATATTTTTCAACAGTTATGTATGTTATTGAATTTCAAAAACGCGGTTTACCACATGCTCACATGTTGGTGTGGTTACACCCAGATGATCGTCCCAAAAAAATAGAAGAGATAGATAAATTAGTTTCAGCTGAAATACCAGACAAAGATGCAGATCCAGTTGGTTACAATGCCGTTAAAAATTTCATGATACATGGACCATGTGGAAAAGATTTTTCATACTCTCCATGTATGGCAAATGGCAAATGTATACGTCATTTTCCAAAGAAGTAAGTCCTGTTTCTACTAATTATTGTTGCTCAATTATAGCACATAGTTTTGCCATATTATTTTAGACATTCATTTTTATAACATTTTTTTATTATTTGTTTTTAGATACATATTTTAGGTTGTATTATAAGGAATTTTCTATACTTATCGATATTAGTAATTGCAGGTACAATGGACATACTTTCTTTGATGATTGTGGGTTTCCTGTTTATTGTAGACGGAAGATGAACCGAACTGTTTTAAAAAACAAACAGGAGCTTGACAATAAATTTGTTGTTCCATATAATCGCGATCTATTGATTAGATTTCAATGTCATATAAATTTAGAGGTCTGCAACAATTCACGATCATTGAAATATCTCTTCAAGTATTGTCTGAAAGGTCATGACAATGCTACTATGCTTTTACAAAGAAAAAAAGGTTATGCTGCTTCTAAAGATTTAAAAGGAAAAGAGAAAGTTGTTGATGAGGTAAAACATTATCTTGATGGACGCTATGTATGTGCTTCAGAAGCTGCATGGAGAATTCTTGGTTTTGATATTCATTATCGCTATCCATCTGTAGAAAGATTACCCGTACATGTTGCCGGAGGAAAGAGTGTTAGTTTTAAAGTAACTGATACTTTGGAAGATATTGCTGATCAAGCAAATTCTCGAAAGAGTAAATTAGAAGCTTGGTTTATTGCAAATAGAAAATTTCCGGAAGCTAGAGAATATACATATCAAGACTTTACACGTGGTTTTACATGGCATGCACGTACAACAGAGTGGAAGCTGAGGAAAAGGGGAATTGTAATTGGTAGATTATCTGAAGTTCATGCATCAAGTGGTGATGCATTTTATCTTCGAATGCTTCTCTTAAGGAGAAAAGGTGCAACCTCCTTTACTGATTTGCTTACTGTTGATGGACAAATATACAATTCGTACAAGGAAGTATGTGATGCACTTGGCCTTTTAAAAGATGACAATCAATGGCATGCTGCCCTTCGAGAAAATAGCCAAACAGCTTTTCCACATCAGCTTAGATCAATGTTTGTGCATATATTAACTAATTGTCCAGTTGCTGATTCTTCAAAATTATGGGAACAACATTGGACAAGTATGTCCGAAGACATTTTATATTCAAAGCGGAAGGCCAGTGGTAACCATGAGCTTAATTTGTCTTTATATGAATTGGAAAATTATACTCTTGCAGGTTTGTTTGTTTTCAAATATAATTCCATTTTAATTTTTGACTCATCTATTAGTATAGTTTGTTCAAATGTGTTGCAACTTATAAGACTCCAACATTATTGTTTTTTTTTTTGTTGTAATTACAGAAATTGAGAAACTGTTGAATGAAGTGGGAAAAAGTTTGAAGGAATATGCAAACATGCCTTTTCCCAATGATTCTTTTCTTCACTGTTCTGTCAATAGTCTTATTGCGGAGGAAACTGGATATGATCGTATTGAAATGAAGAAGCAGCATGACAGCTCATTCTCAAGTTTAAATACAGAACAATTAGAAGTTTATAATTCCATTGTTCAATCTGTAAATACTGGGAAAGGAGGAGTGTTCTTTGTTTATGGTAGCGGTGGGTGTGGTAAGACATTTCTTTGGAAAACATTGTGTTGTCGCTTCCGTAGTGAAGGCAAGATAGTATTGCCTGTAGCATCTTCAGGAATTGCCGCAACCTTGCTCCCTGGAGGACGTACTGCACATTCTGGATTCCAAATTCCTATTAAACTTGATCAATATTCTGTTGCTTCCATAAAACATGGTAGTGAAATTGCAGATTTAATTAAACAAACAAGTTTGGTTATTTGGGATGAGGCACCAATGCAGCATCGTCATGGGTTTGAATCGGTTGATCGGTCATTTAGAGATATAATGTCTGCTATTGATCCAGAGAAGAAGAAACTACCATTTGGAGGCATCACTATTGTATTTGGGGGAGATTTTCGTCAAATATTGCCAGTTATTCCGAAAGCTACAAGAAGTGAAGTTGTTAATGCATCATTGAACCAGTCACGTCTATGGAATCATTGTCAGGTTTTTTTGTTGCGTCATAATATGCGTTTGGGTTCTGGTAAAAATGCTGCTGATAACAAAAGAATTGCTGATTTCAGTAATTGGGTTCTTGATGTAGGTGATGGAAAAGTGCCAAACATTAATCCGGATGATTCATTTTCTGATCCTCAGATAAGAATGCCAACTGAATATATTATTCGAGATTTTATCAATCCAGTGAAGACTATTGTTGACAGAACTTATCCAGATTTTGTTGCCAACATGAAATCTGTGACATATTTGAAGGAAAGAGCAATATTAACTCCCACAAATGCTATAGTTGATGACATTAACTCTCACGTTTTGGATTTGATTCCAGGTAAAGAACATATTTACCTAAGTCAAGACTCAATAGATGACATATATGGTGATGTAGAAGATGATTATGAATCGTCCTTTCCCATTGAATATCTGAATTCTATCAATATGCCATCTATTCCCAAGCATGAGTTGAAGCTTAAAGTGGGAGCTGTTGTAATGTTAATGAGAAACTTGAATCAAATTATGGGTCTCTGCAATGGTACTAGGATGATTCTTACAAAATGCATGAAGGAAAGTGTTGAATGTCAAATTCTTACAGGATCACATGTCGGAACTAAACACCTCATACCTAGGATTGAAATGGAACCTTCCGATACACCTTGGCCATTTGCTTTTAAGAGAATTCAGTTTCCTTTGCAAATATGTTTTGCAATGACAATAAATAAGAGACAAGGTCAGTCTTTAGACACAGTTGGTTTATTTCTCCCACGTGATGTGTTTTCACATGGACAGTTGTATGTTGCTATTTCTCGGGTTACTTCTCCAGACGGTCTTCATATATTGATTGAAGATGAAAGTGGAATAGCAAGAAACTTCACAGCTAATGTTGTGTTTGATGAAGTCTTTTATAACCTTCCTGTATTAGATAAGTAATATAATTAAGGTGTTTTGTTTTAGTGTATTATTTTATAACATTCCCGCAATTGAAACAACAAATAAATGTGTTTTCATTTTTATATTATATATTATATTATTTTAAGGATAATGATTCAATCAATTTTTTTTATTGTGAAAAAGATGTTCATTTTTGGCAAATGATAATTTTTATTTTTTTACAAAATTATGATGAGAGTTTTTCAAAATTATTACTACATTTTTAAAAAGAAATTATATTTATTTTAACCATTATCTTTGATTAATAAGAGTAATTTATAGTATAACCACTGTTTTTTTGTAGTTGAGATGCTTTTATTTTTTCCACTTATTTTAATTATTACATTTATACTATCTATATTCTATCTTAATTAATTTTTATTGTTGTGATAAAGATATGAGAAATTTGATTTCCTTTATATTTTAATTTATTGTTATTGTCCCTTTTTCATTAAATTAGATCAACATTGTAATACATGTGGATAAATTTATTTCATATTGGATTTGTAAGTTATTAAATAACCAATAAATAAATAAAATAAAACTTCTACATGTACATAAAATTATAGGATATTTATACTTTTTTCAAAATTTAACATGCATTTTTATTTTTAATGCATTCTTTTTAGTTTTAAAAATATTAACAAAATTGGTTTGGATTTTAAAATTTAAAAAATGTTGTTGTCTTTAACAACAGTTTCAAACATTATAATAATCTAATGTCTAAGCGAACTTTTATATTGGATTGGTATTTTATTAAACAACCAAAACAGAATCCATAATCAGAAAACATCTAATTAACCGAATAAAAGTTATTACATTTTTCCTAAATTAAACATGTACTTTAATTTTTTTAAATAAAGTAGGCTTAATTTTTAAATGAAAGATTGTTGTTGTCTTTAAGATCAATACCAAACATGAAATTAATATAATGTTCAAGCGAAATTTTATGTTTTATTTTTCATTTTTTAAAAAACTAAAAAAATAAAAAATATCTTCCTTTAAGAAATATATTTTTAAAAATATATTATCTCATCGTTTCAAATGATATAATTTCAATTTTTATGAAGATGATTTAGTTTTAAATATATTAACAATATTGGATTAAATTCTTATCATTCTTATTTTTTAGTATAAACATATTTTTATATAAAGGTGAAATGATAATTATCAAGTTAAATTAGATGAAACAATGATTTGTTAGAATAAATTAATAAATAAACATTATAATCTCGATGGAAGACAATATTACATTCCATTTTTTTAAAGTAGAATGTTTAAAAATATATTTATATTTTATAAAATTTTAATTCAGAGTATTAAGGAGGTGTGGAGTCGCGTCTGTTTGTATTCTTATTTTATCAACCTAAAAGGCTTTTAGCATACCAAATTTCATATTCTTTCTTACACAAAAATGGCAGAGAATGCTCTTTTGAATGCACAACCTGAGTTGATCAGTCACATATTTTCATACATTATATTTGAGTTTGATAGTTTTAGCACTTTTGCCAAGCTTTTGTTGGTATGGGAACATGGACAACCCACTCAACACATCAAATTGGTGCTGGAGAGGTTGAATTGGGACAAACTGTATCAATACCACCAGCACCCGGTGCAAGTCACACTGGATGAGTTTAATGGTTTTGTTGCTTACTGTGTTCGACATAATGTAAACCAGGCAATGTTCTTAAACTCATCTCGATAACTTTTACTTAATTCCAATGTACAACATCTCCAGGTTTTACATCATCTATCTTTTAACCATTTCCCATCCCGGTTTGTTCTCTTTTTTTTTAAAGCTTTATATGAACCTTATGAAATTGATAATACTGCTGCTGAAATGTTCCATATTGTCCAAAATAATATTTTTAGGGTAAGAGTTCAAGAGTTTATTAATCTGCTTTCTGATATGTATGGTAACTTAGTTGAAAATCATCATTTGATGCCTCCTGTTAAATTCTGTCGAAGAGCAAGGAAAACAGAACCATTTAACCTCTTTTTCGGACCTCCTTCTGAAGAGGACATGTGGAACTCTCTTTGTATGTTAGGAGTAGAAGGAAATTACAGGGAAAATGGTGAACTTTCGGGAAAAGGTTTGACACTGGAAAACATTTGGAATTCAAGATGTCCCCATTGCACTCTCCAGTTAATTGTCTTTAGAATTATGTTTGGTGTTATGAATTTTTGAATTTCATTTTTACCCCGATCCTTAGCAATTTGCATATGTTCTTTATTTTATGTATTGATGTTTGTTTTTTTAATGAATTTGTTATATTTTCCGTTTTTATAGATTCTTAATTGCTTAATTGTTATATTATCAATATCGAGTGTTTCAACTAAATTACAAGTTACTTGCCATATTCAACCACATATGTTTGTGTTATAATTGTCCACCAATTTGTATTTCAGCTTATAGAGTTTTTTTGATATCAATGTAACCCCTTGAAGATACGCATTCAAATTAAAGGCAACACAAAGTTATGTCGTGTTGTCAACACAATGGTATACTAATGATGGAGTACACAAATGGTTTGAAATTTAAGCATTTTTAATGTAGATTTTAGAGTATTGTAATGCTATCTTATTACAAATTTCAATATACATATACACTTTTCTTCTTATACGAGTAATATATATTGTAATCTAAGAGGCATTAAAAGAAAATGACATTTTATTATGTGAAAAATATTTACATTCATCATTTTCAATACGCTACATACATGGATTTTACCATACACAAAGGTTTATTATTCATATGTACATCAACAGTAACCATACTATCACTAAATTCGATATATACATTATATTTCTGAAATTTCCAGGACTAAAGATAAATAAAATTCAACTACATACTATCGCTAAAATCCCTGATTTTTGCCCGCAGTATTGCTCTCTGTTCACCCATATGATCTGCTTTATCTTTCAAGTCATTCATCTTTTCCTTCCAATCAACCTCAAAAGTGTTGAATGAAATAATAATTTCGTCCATATTTTGCTTGAATTGATTAACATGGCCATTAAGTGAAGTACATGAATCTTCAAAATATTTACGAGCATTCTCTTGATACGAAGCAGGAAATTGAACAGGAGTTTGGGAAGTTTCTCCAGATTGTATTGGTTGATTTCCTTTCAAAACATCAATCAAGTCCCTGCAAATTTGACATGAGAACATACAAATCACCGAGGATATTTACTAACATTCAAAAAATGTACAATACGATATTTTGAATATAAGTTTGCAATAGCTATAAATGTAATGAATAACTATATAAGTCATTATGTAGTAGTTGCTTACCCATATTGAATTTCGAGCCCAATTATTCGAGCAAACAATTCAGATTGCCTGTCTTCCATGTTCTTATACAACATCTGAAAACTCATATTTGCTGCATGTAGATCATCAGTAAGTTGTGCGGAATTAAGAGTTAACTGATTCAAGTCATTCACCAATATGTTCTTCATGTCTGCCAACCTTTTTCTCTTTGTATTTCTTGAACTCATATTTGCAAAATTGAACCAGAATATGAAAGTTACCACAATGAAATGAGAGGACTTTATATAAATTGAAATGTATGGTTAAGTTATGGTAGTTTATATAGAAGTTTTTTTGCCAAAGATGTAGTTACATGTACATACCAACTGCAAGGTAGTTATACATTAATCCTAACCTATCAAACACATTATTTTAATTTTAAGATATACGGAGTATAAATTTGTTTTTAACATATAACTGAGAAATGTAAATGGTTATTTAGGTGTCAATTAAATCAATTAAATTAATTTAATTTTTTATTTAATAATGTTTGATTATATATCAATCAACTTTCTATTGAAATATACA
Organism: Kitagawia praeruptora; assembly: GCA_037693485.1. Lineage (NCBI taxonomy): Eukaryota > Viridiplantae > Streptophyta > Magnoliopsida > Apiales > Apiaceae > Kitagawia > Kitagawia praeruptora. The sequence goes on from CM075347.1 coordinate 72,969,533, forward strand.
TTTAAATAACAAAGGATATGTTATTATGTTACAATGATTGTTTAATCAGATAAATCATATAAATACTAAAGATATGATCAATAAACTAACTGATTAATCAGATCAATCATATAAATATTTAAGATATGATTAAGAAACTAACTGATACAGCATATAAAACCATAAACCCACCTTAGTAGTATTCCCCAAACATATTATCACACAACTATACGGTAAGAGTAATCCTATCGGTTTAAGTATTCAATTCCAGTTTTTTCTTAAGCATGTTAGTAACAGATTTGTGTCTTACTTATCTTTATACGATATTCTTCTTTATGAAATATATTTTATTGTGTACCTTAACATCATGAATGCTTTGTACCAGATATGAATATGCATGATCATCTTTCGACACTAGATGGATCTAAAATCGACTGGATACTAAAGGTTCGTGTTACCAGGATCTGGGATACAATTTCCAATAATGGTGATTTGATATGTCACAACATGATTCTGTTAGATTGTCTGGTAAGAATATTCATTTCCAACTTATGAAAACATATCAAATATATGTATTTATTATTGTAAAACTTACTACATGTTCAAATGTTTGTTTAATGAACAGAATAATCATATCCATGCCACTATTTCTCCTCATCTGTGGAATAATTTTCACAATGTTATATTGGAAGGAGGATTATATGAGATAGTAAATGTTCGTGTTAAGGAAGCATATGGATATTTCAGGCCTGTTAGTGCCACAAAGTGCATCAGTTTTCTTTCGTCTACTCTTATCAGTCCTTATGCCAATGATGACTATATAATCCCATTCCACAAATTTGAGTTTAAACCATTGGCCGGTCTCTATGATATTGCTCATTCTTATGAAGTACTTAATCAGAAACCTATATACTCCACAGATGATTCAATATCCATATCAGATATTATATGTTAAATTGATTGTTTGCAACTTATATTTTTATTATAATTTAGATGTCATTGGAGTTTTGGAAGGTCTCCAACCAATTCAGACATTGCAGACACATCTTGGTGATAGACAAGTTGTTCGTTTCAGGATAACTGATGGAAGGTTGTATAATTGTAAATAGACAGAATCCATAGCAATGTGCTAGCAATTTTATTAATATGCCGTTCATTTTACTTTTTTATTTCAGAGTTTCCCACATGGTATCATTTTGGGGTCCTTTGAATGCAAATACTGAACCTCTGTATGAAAATCATGTTGAGAGTCCAGTTATTTTGATTCTGGCAAGTATTCGATTGTCTTCTTACAAAGGTATTTAAACAAGTATTGGTAAATTGTTTATGTTCTTATTTGTCATATTGCCTTGATTTATGCTTCTAAGGATTTTTCTCACAGCAGGGAAGGTGACTATTTCCAGCTTGCCATCTTCAAAGATTTATATTAACTTACCGAATGAGAATGTTTTGTTCCTGAGAAATAGGTATTTATACAACCTTAAAAAATATAGATCAAATCACAAATTTTATGTGCAAATATTGGTCAATGCACGTTATCTAAGTTTGATCATTTTTTTTAACCATGTAATTTTATAGGCTGGTGGAAGAAGGATATCAACCACATATCAACGTTCCATGAAGACTGATCAATCTATATGTCGTGCTACTTTGATGCTGATAGATGAAAATGTAATGTCGCACTTTAGACTATTTATGAGCACATGATTCAAATAAGCTCCAGGATGGAATATCTTTCAATAAATTTGTAGTTTCATCTCAGCAAATTTCTGTTTTGAGTTAGTGAATAATGTATCTATGTTTTTGGATATTTGGTATTTTGGTTTGTTTGTTTGAGTTTGATATTAAAGCAATTTCTTATAAGTAACCATGTTGTTTGCTTTAGTATGTGAAAATATGTAAAATTGATATGATACATGTTGTTACGGTAAATGCAGTTACTCAAGTTAATTGTTTGAATCATAATACTTTTTTGAGTAAATTTTAGATTCACCCATGATTAATTTGACATATTAGTAAGAAGAATCGAATGTATGAGTTTTGTAGGATGACATATATGTCAAGTTAAACACTAACACTCCATTGGATTTTAACCTTATTGATTCTTTTATATGCGATAGGTAGATGTATATTATATGTAGATTGTTCTGGAAACTTGAAACATGATTTCCAACATCATATGGAAACTTAATGAACTATAAGTCTATGACCAATCTATATCTATATTAAAGAATAATTGATAATTTTCTGTTTGCTATTAATCTAAATTTTTAGAAATTTTAGATTGACCCATGACTAATTTTACATATTAGTAAGAAGAACTTAATGTATAAGTTTTGTAGAATGCGATATATGTCAAATTAAACACTAACAATCCATTGTTTGTTAACCTTAATCATTCTTTTATTTGCGATAGGTATATGGATATCATATGTAGATTGTTCTGGCAACTTAAAACATGATTTCCAACATCATATGGAAACTTAATGAACTATAGGTCTATATGACCAATCTATATCTATATTAATCTATATTAAAGAATAATTGATGCTTAACTTATTTTTCTGTTTGTGTAAAATTTTGACTTACACTTCTGACAAAGAGTAATTTTATTGATTTATTTTGGCTTCCCTTTCATTTTGGAAATTTCAAGATTTGCGGATCCTTTATTTAAAATGTTATAACGATAAAAATCATTGCACCGACTAAACATAACAACCTACATATATCTGATTGATCTAATTGATTTTGTAAACTGAAAAAATCTTCTTCTTATATAGGATATTGATCTGATTTAATGATATACTTATCAACTCCATAATATATGTTATATTTGTTATTTGATTGACAATCAAATATTATCACCTATCTTTCTATTTGATTTGGTTAAATGTAAATATCTTAAAAGATATATTTGCTCCAACAATATATTTATCAATTCCTTAATATTTGTTATTTGATTGACATTTAGTTATATGACCTATCTCTTTCCACGAACTTTGTCCTATAAAACCACGAAAACTTTGTATAACATTTCAGTATTCCACTTCACATTTGTTTCTTCTGCTGCTATATGTAAGTATGTTTATCCATCTGCTTCATTCCGTATTCTTCATTCTTCATACTTATAATCGATACTATGTTTGCATGCTATATGTTAATTGTTTTTTAATAGTATTATTTTTTTTTACTACATGTGTGTATGATACTTAGACATATAGAAATGTATACTCAGTTGCTCACACTTTACACCATTAACTGTAAATATTGTTATACACTTTGGATTACATGTTTTAATTGCATTTTTTTGATTAATTCAGTTGCAATGTATGATCAATTGTGCAATCTTGATACATCAAAAACAACATGGAGAATCAAAGTACGGTTGACAAGGATGTGGCCATCTGTATCTTCCACTTCTGATGCAAATAATGGATTGAAAGGTTACAACTTGATTTTGCTTGACGACGATGTGAGTTGAATATGTATTATTGAATTATTTCAAACAAACGTATTTTGTAGTTACATCAGTTTATCAAAGTTTATCCTTTTTGTTAGATATATACAGATATATATATATGTGTATTGATTATAAATTACAGAATTGTCATGTCCAAGCATTTGTTTATGCTGAAAATTGGAGAGCAATAACAACTGAAATGGAGGAAGGTGGCATGTATGTAATCTCAAATTTTTACACAAAGGAAGCTAAGGGAACTTTGAGGCCAACCAGTAACAAAATTATTATCAACTTCTCCAACTCAACCACTGTTGAAAAGCTTGATCATGATGACTTTATGATACCACGACACAAGTTTGAATTTGTTGATTTAAGCGATCTTTTCCGTATTGCAAGTGGTTATGATAATGCTGAAAATCCGGAGCTGTCAATAGGTATTTTATTTTAAACTTATTTTATCAATTATATTTTAAAGTTATTTATTAAATGTAATTGCATCTTATTTTATTTTGTTTCATTTTTGTTGCTTTCTTATAGATATTATTGGCGTGGTTGAAGAATTTGAAAATGTTAAGTTAATACCAACAATGTTTGGAGAAAAGAATATTGTAAAATTCCGGATTACTGATGGCAGGTATGTTAACAAATAATCTAATTTATTATTAATTGAGAATTGTGTTTTGACCTTTAACTTAGATGAATCATGTATGATCTATGTCATGCTTTTTCTGTTCTGAAGGTATAACCACAAAGTTACTGTATGGGGTCAACTTGCTGTAGCTGTTGACGATCTCCACAAGAAAATAAAAGATCGCCCAATTATTGGTATTGTTACCAGTACCAAGTTGAAAACCTTTAAGAGTAAGTTTTTCTTATATATAATAATACGTTTTTCCATTATAGAATTTGCAAAAAAAAATTTAGTAGTAATTGAACATGTTGTATGTATTATTTAGGCTCTGTTCAGATTAACACTTTGCCGTCGTCAAAGATTTATCTGAATTTGGAGGATGACTGTGTATATGCAATGAAACTAAGGTAAAACTTTCTACATTAAAATTATTAAAATTTACGTTTATTTTTACGGATTGTTAAGAAAAATATATTGTATTTCAACAACAAAAACAGACTTGAGGAAGAAGGCTATAAGACTCCTGAAGTTGATTTTGCAACACCTGTGAAGGCCATCGAGATTCCTGTCATTACTAAGTTAACTCTTAGTGAGCTTGCTCAGAAGACAAACACTGATGATCTTGAAGTATGTAGAATTTTAAAATATAAGCGGAGTGATCATTTCCAATTTTTAACGTTGTATTAATATTGTTTATAAAAACCTTTCTGCAGAGGATTTTTCAATGTGTTGTTAAGATTTCAGCTGTTGAAGAAGTTACTAACTGGTGGTATTATAGTTGTACTGGACAAAAGTGTCTTGAAGAGGTTTACAAGATTGAAGGGAGGTATAAGTGTCCTAAATGCACCAAGAACCAGCCAGTTGCTGAGAAAAGGTATATTACACTAACAATTATAGCAATTTTTTTAAGAATAACTATATATACATTAGGTCCTTTATTTTTTTGCATTTAATTATTTTTCATTTCTAGATACAAGTTTGTTGTCCTTGCTGGAGATACTTCTGAAGCATTCAACTTTGTATTATTGGATCGTGCTGCTAAACGTATTCTTGGACAAACAGCAACAAAAATGATTGTTGACAATGGAAAGGTATAATCCAATGATTAAGGTTGTTCTAATTGGTTGTATTGACTAATATCTATCACTAATGGAGTAATATATATTATGTAACGTGTATGCAGACAGAAGGTGAGTTCAGATATCCTGAAAAAATCAAGCAGTTAGCCGGGAAAGAGTTTACATTTACTGTTCAGATAAGTAGTGACAATGTTTTGCTGAATAGTAAGATATTTACTGTGATTGATGCACATGATGACAATGCTGGAAGTTCTTCTCAATCTAATGCAACAAATGCCGGTTATACCATTTCCAATTTCTCTGAGGTTTGTCTTAAATTATTCCTACACAATGATTATCATTCTATTTCTTTGCTCATTTAAATATTATCATATAATTGGATGTTTAATTGAGAGTGTATTCTGCAGAACATGATTGATCTTGATAATTTTGAGGAGACACCAGGAACTGCCAAGTCTGTTACGAAGAAGATAAAAATGGTTATTATTACATTTTAACAAAATCAATGAGACTTTTTAACTTTATTTGCTTAATTGAATTAGTTGTTTGTCTTAATTTTAGTATATTTCTAATTATAATTCTATGTTGTTTATTTTTTGAAAATGACATGATAATGCAGGAAAAGTGATTAGCATTCAAGTGGAAGATGGTTTTAGTTCCCGATTGTTGAAGAAGTAATCGCTTGAGAAATAAAACAATAAAACAATTGTATTGTTTTGGAACTTTGGTTTTGTTATTTTGCTTATATTTTGTTTTCCTGATGGATTTTCGGTTTCTTTGAAGTTATTTTAATAAATGTAATTTCTATTGGATGCTGTTTCATTCAATTTAATTGCAATGTTTAAATAGTTGTTTCGCATAATTTCTAATTTTGTATTATCCTTAAATGCAAATGGTAAATAAAATTTATCTTTGTATTAAAATGTTTAAAGTTTGACAAAATTTAGATATATGATTTTAGAACTATCTTGCAATGGTGCTTCAAGAGTGATCAAGATAAATGTCATATTGGTTTATTGCTTTAAATTCCAAATTGAACTTTAGCACCTTATAAATTTAAAAATTAAAAAAAATACCGGGAGCAGTCAAGTGTATAGGATCAAGTGCACGTTGGCCTTGAGAAAAATCACAAACAGTTTTTCCACAACAACTTATATCAATGTTCGTCCATATAAAATTTATGACAATGATTTTAAAGGGAATGTGATGCTTATTACATGTGCTTCATCAGCTTTTTGCTTGGGTTTTATCTTTATTACTCATCGGTCTTGCTATGAGTTGATTTTAGATGCTATAAGAGTTAATTATGTAATCACTCAAAGACGTCATTTACAATATAAATTGTGAAATGTGTATGCAGAAGGTAGTTGAAGTAATTTGTCCAAAATATATCAATCAGTTAGCCGGGAAGGAGTTCATTTTTCCTGTTCGGATAAAGTATTGATAACTTTATCCAACTGCTTTATTGGTCATTTTGATATACCTGTCGAGCTCAATATCACAGCCGACTTTCCTGTACATGGTGCAGCTATACAGAAGTGTTAAACAGCCTTTAGTCATATTGTTGTTGTCCTTAACATGTATCTATATAAGATAATTAATATTTGTTGCAATTGTACAATATAGAATTACATTAAAATGTTTTGAGTATAGAACTAATATATGCTGCAATTGTACAATTTTAAATTTCAGAGAATGTGATTGTAAATCGCAAAGATAATTAATAATATATAAGATTTTCACATAATGAAAAATTTAGTACATGTTCTTCAAACAAGCATAAGCTACTTTGAAATATAATTTGTAGTAACTTTAAGATTATCTTAAAGTTTAATATCTCATGGAAGTTGAACATCAAAAATAATTCCATTAGCATCTTCAACAAGAGTGAAGTCTAAACTCTGATTTAGTTGTAACTTATTGTCTTTGGCAAAAAGATTCCAACCAGCAGAGAATCGTGGAATTTTATGATTGTATACTATTCCAACTGACCAGAAGCCATTATTAGTCCTTAGCAACACCTTTTCACCAGCTATCCATTGTCTATCATGTGGAACGATAGCCCTAGGAATGTGCTGTAGGATAATGGAATAAGTTAGTAATATAACAATCATTCATTGCGAATATCACCATTGAAAACAGATAATAGTTAAGTATGAATATATAACGTACCACTCCATGTGATGATTTGTTTACATTTGACAATGTTAGACAGACATTGAAAGTACGATCTGCATTATTCACCTCATGCACATCAAGTTCATGGTCTTCCCCATCCATGTCTTCATCCTCCAATTCTATATTAATTGTTTCATAAATATTAAGAATGCTAGATTTCCGAAAATGTTATATTAATAATTTACATGGATTTATAACTAAAGTAGGTAATTAGAATACCTTGATCATTCGCTTCGTTCCCTCCTCTCATCTATCAACATAACAAATATACTAATTGATGTTAAACATGCGTATTGTCTAATTATAATATATTTTCTATCTTAAAAATACTTCTACACAATCTGATAAAAGAAATTACCTGAAGTGAGCTTTCAGCATTGTCCAATATGTGCACAATTTGGTTTAGTCTACCATTAGATTCCCCCAAATCTGTACATAACAAATACAAAGTTTCATACTTTAGTCATTATTTTACAATTTTTTAACTTAACAAATAAAAATCAACTACATTAAACCTGATTTTGGATTGAAGTTTACATCCCAGACCCATTTGGAGATTGCTGTTGTTAAATTCTCAAGTTTTCTCTTTGCGTAATCTATTTCATTCCCATCTTCTTGATATATCCTCGCACACATCACCTTACTTCTATTCATTGAAAATATAATAGTATCCTTTGCTCTCAAAGAGAAACGTTCTATAATTGTTTTAAAATTGGTCACATATCCTCCTAAGTAATTATAGGAGATGTTCCAACTTTCCCCGTTAACTTCTATTTTTTTGGTGTTAATCAACTTCTGTTTGTAGAATTCCTTGATTAGTCTTGGAACAACCTGATTGTTATATAAGATTACATTGTATAAATTAAGACATATATTATAAAGTAAAATCCAACTACATTGAATCATACTGAGGACTAATTTAGGAGATACCAGGATTCCTGAATTGATTATTTCTTCCGAAACAATCTTAAAAAAGCCTCTTTTCCATTCTTTACACACTGTTGATCAATTTGAAAATTTTAAAATAGGAATAAGCATCTAGATGTCATAATTAGATTGAATATTTTGTTTTACCTTTGCTTTCATCCAATCCTTCATCTGTGTGTTCAAATATACATGCTTTTACACTATTTGTCTCAGATCCTGGCAATCTATAAAGCACCAATGTATTGCCTTCTTTCAAATTATTTATCTGTGAGAAATCATACCATCCTTTGCCAAGCATACATTTTCCATTTTTTATACGAACATCAATTACCCAAAGGTTGTCACCGAAATGTAGAAAAAGCTTCTCACCATCAAACCAATCTTTGTATAGTTCTTCCAGGTCTTGACTAAGATTCTGCAATAGTAGTATAGAATGGTTAGAACATATTTCTATTATATTAATTTTTCACAAAAACATTTTAATATTGGACAAAGTATCAAAACATTACTCAAAAAATACTCACCAGATGCTTTTTCTTCTGACCAACATCTTCTTTGCTAATGTTGATATTGAAATATAAATCACAATTCTTACAAGCATTGAATGACCATAGTTCTTCAGATTTGTCGTATTCCATTGAAAACATGTTAATAACATACTGATCTTTAATCCAATTGGACATGTCTTCGTTTTTAAGATATTCTTCAGCATTATTAGTTGGATACCTGGTCTCAATTGCTGTATCCCTGAAAATACTAACGACAAACAAGTTTTGCCCGTAGTAATCAAATTGAATAAGATTGTATATCTTGATTTCGTAGAATCGCATGAAACTCTTTAATCCATAGATATTTTTATTTCCTTCATCAAAAAATCCTTTCCATGCTGTTTTTTTGCACCTTATGATCACATTAGTAGATAATTGGAATCCAAATGCTTCGCAAAATGAATTAGGAATCCTCTGTATCAAAATTTCATAATAAAATTGATATAATTAATTTATAAATCTTTATCATTATTACTGTAAAAGTACAACAAAACTAAAAATGTAAAACTTACTAGAGATCCAAAACATTCATTGTCTATGTTAGCAGATAGAAAACTTCCCAGAATTTGTCTATCTCCTGTAAAATCATAATATTTTTAACGATATATACATTATAAAGTTACTGGTCAACAAAAGCAACAGATTCATGTTGACAGAGTGCATACCATTGTAGTAAGGTTGATCTTTGTTCTTAAATGTCAGAGTTGGAGTCTGTTATAGAAAAACAAGTAATTAAACAAATATTATATATTCCAGAAACTACTCTTAATAATTTACTCATGCAGATTATTAAGAAACACCAAAACTTAAAAAACAACAACTAATGAACCTAATTACAAACTTATAACCCAGTGTTTCAAAGTACAAGAAGAACAAAATTAATTTAGGCAAATAAATTATTGAAACACAAATAATACATATGAAGCATACGAAGAATAATATGTGATTTTGACGATTCAATCAAACAATTATGATTATAACTACATTAAGATATGTTTCTATACCTCCATAGTTTGTGGATCAATCAAAATATTTCTTTTATCGAATTGGAATATGAATCTCAGGAAGCAAAACCCCAATTTGCGCTCCTCTGCATGCAAGTAAGGTTTTGATTTCAGAAGGGAGTTTTTGTTAGTTTGGTATGTAGTGTCTATGTTCGTGTCTATCTATGTAATTGTATTTAAATGTTTTTTTTCATTTATATACCCGTTTTTTCTATTTACTTAAAATTTAATTTATGTTTTTTTGTCTAAAAAGATGTTTGTTAAAAATAACCATTTTATTATTTTTATGAACAAATTTATTAATTTAATAATTTTATAATTCAAAGAGTCGTTGTATTTACAATGTACGGAGAATAATTCAGTGTTGTTTAATATTTTCTTGCATTAAATTTTGAAAATAAATATATTAATTTGTGTCCAAAGCACTTGCATTTTGGTAAGTAAAAATACATTTTTGTTAAAAAATTAAAGTCAAATTACTTATTACTTATGTATAAAAAATTTCCAAAATTTTACACAATTGAATTATGTAAAAACTTATGTAACCACAAATTATCAATTTTTTGGTTACATAAATGGAAAATCAAAATCACTCATGTAAACAGAATTCCCATAATTCGGTATAATTGCTAATTGATTTTCATACTTTTAAATTCATTGAAGTTCCATTGACAGTGGTACTTGATTGATTATGGTATTAAACGACAATTATACGTCAAAAGTATTTATTTCAAGTAACACAAATTTAATGAAAGCCTTTTCCAACACTACTACAATATAAACAAACAAAATTTATGTAGATTGTCACATGAACAATAAAGTAGTAGTTGCTAGAAATACTTAGTACTTACAAGAAATACATAGTTCAAATATTTTAAGATTGAAGAGTTATTCAGATTCTAAACAGCTTATCAATTAACATTGCATCCTAAAACATTCTATAGAAGCTGGACATCAAACACTATCCCTTCTTCATCCTCTACCAATGTAAAACCCAACATCTGATTTTGCTTGAGTTTATAATATTTTGTAAACTGATTCCAACCAGCAGAAAACCTTGGAATTCCATTGTTAAATACTATTGTAACTATCCAAGTCCCAGCAGCAGTTCTTACTCTCACACGCTCACCAGCTTCCCATCCTCTGTTGTTTGGTTTCACATTTCTTGGTATATGCTGATCAAACATAATAGATAACTGAGTCAAATAACAGTTTTAGAAGTATTCACAATTTTTAATCCCAACTATTAATCAAAAGTTGACAAACTTACAATTCCATGTGACGATTGATTTACATTTGAAAATGTTAACAGTGTAGTGAATTCATTGTCCATGACTTCCATATCCTCTTCTCCCATTTCGTCTTCATCACCATTGACAATATCTTCCATATCTGCATTATCCATCTCTGGCTCCTCATCAATTTCAGATATATGTGGTTCAATCAACAATTTCTCTTCAACATTATTCAGCATTTGATATTCCAGATCCATATCTGTTACAAATTTTAATAATAGAGACTTTCCATTAATCTCACATTCATGTCATAAATTAAATTTGAAATAAATTTAAAATAATAAAGCTTCAAAGCTAAAAAGAGTAATTATGTAATATGCAAACGAAATACTTACCAGAATTAACTTGATGTTGAGCACCAATGACAGGAAAAAACTTCTCAACCTTTGCCTTATCAAATATACAAAGTTTGAACTTACCATTTCCACAATATGTAAACAGCAAATGTTCTCTTACTTTGAGATGTTTGCTACCAATTATCTCAAGCAATCCAAATAGCTTTCTATCATTTTCAACATAGATGCCATTGAAAACTTCTCCATTTTGTAGTTCAAACTTAATTGCAGCAGGTATTAGTTTTCCGAAACGTTCATAAAAAGATTCCGGGATAGCCTAAAAACAACCAAAAATACGTTATTCACATATGTCTAAAAACCAATGTATAAGCTTTCTAAAACATTGATTGAACATGCTTCATACAATTAATTGGTAAGTAATTCAACATTATAGTGTTTTAAATTAAACCATACCATTTCTCCAGTTTCAACTGCTCTCCCTGAAACAGATAGTAAGAATTTCATTCCAACTCCAGAAATCTTATCTGCAAAGTTACATATGATAATTAAAACCTACATTACAAAATTCTATATGTTTTATTTTGTAATTTAATTGTTAGATTGTAAGAGTTGACTTGCCTTGATGGTATACAAGAGGTCTTCGAACTGTTCGCATTGGTAAATATTCTACCTCTGATGAATCATCATTCAACACATGAACCATAAAATTACCTTCTCCTTTATAACCAAATACCAAGATGGAACCGTACAAATTTATAATTTCCTTAAAGAAGACTGATAAATGATATAGATATAGATAATGCTGAGTCTTCTCAAATTTAGCATTTATTTCACGTCCCGTTGGTAAATGTAGTGTGACACTTAATGGTATTTGTTCACGAAATTCCAAACAGAATTTATCTGGCATTGTCTGATAACAGTGCATGAAGAAATATCAGTAATGAGTACAAAATTTATGATTAATTGTTGATTATCAGTAATAAGAAATATCAGTAATGTTACCAGCCTGCATTCCTCAAACTGCTTAGGCTTTAAAGCAATGATAAATTGACGATAGATCCCGTCATCAACATTATCCTACAAATTAAGAGTTTATTATTAGAATACAGTGATAAAGATCCACAATCTTTTCAGTTAAATAGTCAAACATAAATGAAGTTAAGTGCAATACATACTAAACCAACATTGACAGGATATCTTAAAACTGCATCCTCTTTGATATCATGGTCATTTTCATCCTCAGAATCTGTAAAATAAATGATCATGTTATGAGTTTATAATTTTAAACTTAATGTTAACACATTTTATTTTAAAAATGTCATGCATATGTGTGGCAAAAACTAAGATAATTTGTACTTACCAGAATCTGAAAGCCAACTAACATTCCATATCCAGTTGTTAGTTCCATGACTTGAAAGAATTGAGCAACTTCTTGAATATTCTATTTCTTTACCATCTTCCTGAAAGATCCTTGCGTACAATTCATCACTGTTATCCATACTGAAAATCATGGTCTCCTTTGGTGTCAATTTTAAATTTTCCATCATCGCTTCAAGGTTTGTGATGTATCCTTCAATGTGATTATAAGAAATGCACCACTCTTTGCCAGCAATTTTAAGTTTTTTCAGCCGCTTTAGGTGTTCACCGTAGAAGTCTTTAATCCATTTTGGGACATACTGATTAACAAGAAAGAGAAAAATTATATAAACAATATGTCATATCTAAGTCAATGCCACAAAGTTTTACATTTTAGAAGAATTTACGTTAAAGAAAAGAGTGCATTTAACATTTTTTTATGCATAAGTAAATAAAAGAAAAATACATACCACCACTCTTTGATTCAAACAATACTCTGTAACAACTTTAAGAAAAGATCTCCTCCATTTTTCACTATCTGTTTATATAGGTAATATTGAAAAAGAACAAAGTAAATATTACAAAGAAAGAGAATGCAATATTATAATGCTTCTAATGTTTTATATTACCTGGATTGATATCAATAACTTTATCTTCAACTTTGAAAATGCAAGCATTTACAATGTTAGGCCCTGCAGAAGGTAATTTATACAACACCAATGTATCCCCAGCTTTGAGTTCAGTTTGTGAAGCAAACTCATTCCATCCTTTACCCAGCATACATGTGCCTTCATTCCAATTGATATCAATTTCCCAAATGCTTTCAATAAACCTAAGTAACACCTTAGAACCATCTGTCCATTCTTTATAAAGGATTTCCAGTCCTTTTTTATATTCCTGATTTAAAAGAATAACAGAACAAAAATAATTTAGTACAAACAAAATATGCATAATGTAAATGTACCAAAAATATATAGCAAAACTCTCACCAGATTCATCAGATTGTTATCAATAGCTGCATTACTAATTTGGATATCGAAGGATCTAAAATGATTCTCATAACTGTTAAACTTCCATAGAGCATATGATTTCTGATATTCCATTGACAAACAGTCGATCATATATTGGTCTTTTATCCAATTTATATTGTTTTTCCTAAAGAAATCTTCTGGATCCTCTGTTGGATAGTTGCACTCAATAGCAGTATCTTTGAAGATTTTCACATTGAAAAGATCATTCCCATAAAAATCAAACTGAACGAGATTGTAAATTTTAATCGCATAGAACCTCATGAAATTGATTAAACCATAAATTTCTTTATTCTCCTCATCTAATTTCCCATTCCAAACTAATTTCTTGCACCTTATGATCAGTTTTGAAGATAGTTGATTTCCAAACTCATCAAAAAAAGATTTTGGCATTCTCTGCATAAAAAAATAAAATTGTAAATGTAATGTTTTCTATTAAAAGTTAACAGATGGATTAAATTGGAAAGTAAATCATATAGTATTCCCATTACAGGTATAACTTACAAATGATCCGAATCCATGCTTATCATTATTTGCTGAAACAAAATTTGACAATATTGGTCTATCTCCTGTTACATTACAAGTTGTATATTTGTTGAATTACACAATAAGAATAGCCTAATACAAGATAATGTAATTAGTACTTTTGTTGATTACTTCATGTTCAGATAATGGAACATACCAATACAGAATGCTTTATCTCGACTCCTGTAAGTCACAACTGTACCCTGTATTCAAGGTAGATAGTAAGATTGTAATACCCTAATTGTTTACCACAAACAAATTGCTACAAATGTTCTCAATATTTTCACCAATAAACAAAGAACCAGAGAAGCAGGATTAATACAAATAACATAAGTTTTTAAACATCTATACAACTTTGAAGAAATCGTTTTAGTCTAATCTAATTTTGATTCACAAAACAAACATAGATTACTAATAGAGAAATAGTTATGCAATACAGAGATTAATTGACAAAACCAAACATTCACCCATCAAAGCCTTAATATCAAACATATGGGAAAGTTAAAGATTAGAGATTGCTATATATGATTGATATAAATTGAACCATTAACAAAGTATACCTTTGATTATATATACATTCCACACATGCATTATCCATAAGACTTGATAATCGTAAAACCCAAAACATTAAAAGGATTGAGAAGTGTATTACCTCCATCCGATGACTGTAGTCTTCTACACAGCTAAAGAAGAAACCCCCTTTTTTTCGATCGACAATTGAGATATGTATGCACTCTGCATGCAACTAAGATTTTGGGATATTTGTTTATCTATATTGATTTGAGATATGTATACAATCTTTACCTTTTTTGGTTATATCTATGTAATTGATACTATCTCTAACTCTCTTTCTCTTATCATTAATACACTAATAAACTTCACATTAAAAACAAGCAATAAATTTTAGCTGTCTCAACTGCTACGTGTTTCTCTGGTAATAATTTTTTTGCAATAAGTCAAACCATTTTCTATTAAATGTTAAATATGTTCTGATATTTTTCCAAATTTTAAAACTTAGTGATTTCATGATAGGTTTTTGTATTATTGTGAAATCTTATAAAAAATGGTCCCAATTTTTATACTGGTAATTATTGATTTCATAATATTTTTTTGAATGATTAAAATATTACAATTAATTATTAAATTATTAAAAATTTTGAATAAATTTTTTAAATATTTATTTTATATAAGATTGTAGTTTATATAAATATTTTTAAAAATGCATTTTGATAATTACTATATCAGGAAAATTTTCTTTTTTTTTTTATCAACTTTTTTTTTATCAAATTTTGAAAATAAATATATTATTCCGTGGGGCATATTTGTAGTTATTATTTGAATTTATGCAACATGATATAGAAAGATGAGGGGCATGGTACAGTTAGTGAAGGCGAGCGTGAGTGTGGTGGAATGTCCTAGTTTAATCAAATCATGAATGCACGTTTTTAAAGTTGCGGGAGTTACATTTTCTCAAACGCCAGTTGGATTCATACATACACATTCATCATCCCCCTTTTATATATACACACATTTATATGTAAACCCTACACGCACTGTTTACACAGATGAGTGCAATTGATGACTCAAATTCATTGCTTTGTACGGACAAAATGATCCTCGAGTTTGCCAAAAAGCTTCTTGTACCGTCGTGGTGGGAGATTCAAGTCAGTTTCGCTGCCGCCGCCTTCATTATTTGTGTTTACTGCTTTTTTAGTTGTTTCGCCGCTATTGATTGCGCCGCTGATGATCGGAAAGTCATCGGAGATTCCGAAGCAAAAGGCAACGCACACGACGTTAAGAAAGAGGTCTTTTCGCGTGTTTTAACAGTTATTTATGTGTATATATGGCTTTTATTTGTGATTTTGATTTGATTGTTGTGTTGATTAGGGAGTAATTTCATGATTAAGGCAGTGTTTGCCTTGCGGTTATCGAAAAAGAGGATTGTTTATGCAATGAATTGATTATTAAGTAGGCAATAAAATCGACGCGTTATTGTAGTTAACATGTTTATTTAACTGGACGTGTGGCTTTCTGGCACTAACTTGTGGTAAATTTTTTGAGTACTAAAGTTATGTTTAATAATGTTAGGGGGGAGGGGGTTAAGGGGACTCTTCAAATGTGCATATATAAATTATAAGGTTCTACTGTGAAATTTATATGATGGCATCACAGAATTTTATTAGTTGTTGCTACCTATGAGGTTTAGCATTTTATTGTCATGATTATTGATATCTATGTTAACTTGCTTGATAAAATTTAGCAGCTTCTAGATTACAGTACTCTATGATTTTATGTTGTTTGTTATTTAATATAATACAGCATGGTCTTTCTCTAAATAATGTTGTGACAGCTCCTTAGATCAACAATGCTTTATTATTTGCATCACTCTATAGATCGAATGTTATTTGTTGCATCAAGTAATTTCCACTTCTTTGACATGCAGTTCTGCACTTATTTTGTAGATAGGCCAGCTGAAAGGAGAACATCAGTACAATTTCGCATATGATATCAAGGTAACTGAAAATGTCTCTTAATGTTTGATCTAGTTGAAGTTATGCATACTCTAAGATTATTGTAATGATGTTTGATGAGATAAACTATGAATACCATTTAAGTTTTTTTTTTTTTTTTAATATCTTTCATAGGAGTTGTGCATACCTTTAAAATTTGTTATGATATTACACCCGACCGTTATACGAGTAATCAACACAACAATGTGCCATGGATGTAGTGAGATAATCAAACCACAATACTGGGTTACTCGCTGCATAATGTGTACCAAGTAAAGGGACGATATGGGTGAAAGAAGACAAGAGGGGCAAAAAATATATTTATACGGTTACAAAGCAATAAACTTAACATTGAATCAACACTACATGAGCACATTTAAGAAAATTTAACTTGAAATCCTTATTTTAGATTATTTGCTTTAGTCTGTATCCGGATTCTTAATTTATGTGCATTAACCTACTGGTAACAAAAAAGATAACATAGACAAATATTCAAGAAATAAGTAACTTTTTATTTAGCTAAAATAAAGAAATTAATATTATTTTTTTGCTAAATATTATATGAATAATTACTGCCCTATTCGTAATAATTTTTACAGTAAAATTTTAAATTGTAATACTGTGGTATCCTTTGGAGCATTTACAATATCATTGAAAAACAGAATTTTTTTTTTCCAGCGGAAGGTTGTATTCTCAGTTTCTAACTTTAAAAGACTATTTTCGTGACAGTGACAAAGTATGAGCTTTATGAAGCAATTTGACAAATGTGCTGTCTGGAATGAGTTATTTAAGCTGACCCATCTTGATTATTGTGTTTAAAACCAAATCGCCTTCTTCTATTTGTCAGATACAGCTTGTCTTCTTTAATAGGGCCTTGAGCCCTAACATGTAAAAGCCCCTGTTTTTATCCTCGCATGCCAAAAGGGGCTGAAATCTGAATTTTGTGTTAGGTGCTTTGATATACTATGTAGTTCTTTCTACACATCTTGCTTTTTGTGTTGGGCTAAGAGCTTCAACTTTTGCAGCAATCCTTCAGTATGAAAATTTATTTGCACAAATATGGGGGACCATAATCAAATACAAACAATTACGTAGAGCACTAATTGGAGATTTGATTTGTTCAACATAATAAAGTGATATCTTTCACTTATTTTATCTTGTTTTTTTTGAAAGATATTATATCTTGTTTTAATAATTGCATTATGTGGATTTCTTTATTTGTTTCATCAATTTCTTGTCTGTGAATGGTGGCACTTGTTTAAATTTTTAGGTAGAATTACTAGCAGCCAAAAATCTAATTGCTGCGAACCTGAATGGCACATCAGATCCTTATGCAATAATTACATGTGGTACAGAAAAGCGATTCAGGTGATTGAATATTTTTTTTTTCATTTTATTGATTTTATTGCATGAGAATTTATACCAGGTTTTGTGGTTTCCAGAATTGTTTGTTGGTAACAACTACAATCTATAGTTCCGATACCTGCTTTTTAGAGTTCGTTTGATTGTGGCTTATTGCATATTATTTTAATTTTCTTGTCAACGTTAAACTTTAAACTGATGTGTGTATCTATGAGATTTTGGTTGAGAATATATGTAAAACTTGTCTTTTGTGCCAATAAGATTAACATTCATCTCCATCAAAATTTGAGAATGTACTTTATATTTGTAGTAAATACAGCCTAATTAAAACATTTAAGAATAGGAAACAATAGTATATCTTGAGAGGCGCACTACTGGATTCTATAAAGCAGTGCTGTATAAGTCATTTTGATGTGAGTGACCTGTTTAGAATTTCTGTTGTAACATTCTAAAGTGTTAATTTATCACCTCTATATTACTATTTGTTTAGATTATATGTTATTGTAACAATTGTGCCAAAGTTACTTAAGTCAGTGACCAAGTTCTTATTCTCTTGTGCTCTCTGCAATATACGATACAAATATGTACAAACTGGCTTTTATAAAAGAGCATCACCTCTATATTACTATTTATCACCTCTATATTACTATTTGTTTAGATTATATGTTATTGTAACAATTGTGCCAAAGTTACTTAAGTCAGTGACCAAGTTCTTATTCTCTTGTGCTCTCCGCAATATACGATACAAATATGTACAAACTGGCTTTTATAAAAGAGCATCACTAGATAATCAATCCTATTCTAAGATGATATCAAAGTAAAGCATTAAGGGGTTTAGTGATCAAGCTTCTCCCGTGGGAAATAGTCGAGTAGGCTCTCAACTTAAAGTTTCCGAAGGAATTGAAAAGAAGCCTCCTCAATTAGGACGAGAAAAAAAATGTTTCTATGCGAAATACTAGGCCTTGTTGTACAGACATCTCATGCGTTGCTACCTTCCCTAAATGTCGTTTTTGAAGTTGTTGAAGCCCAAGTTGTGCGAGGCTATCCTTGGCATTTTCGTTAGGACAACACTCATTTTTCTAGTCAAAGTTGGGTTTTGCAGTAACTATTCAAACCTCTCTTCTATCAAAAAATTAATATTTACGGGCTATGTGCTAGTTGTATTTTAAAGATCCCCTACAATGTTGGTAAAATTGTTATTTGGGTTTTCGTTCAATTGCTTTGTTTACGGTTGTGTGCTATTTTTGAGGTAAATTGCTCCACATTAGTTAGTGTTCGATGATATGAATTTAGTAGTACTTAGTCATGATTCCGATGATTTTTTTTGGTGAGTGGAATCTTCCATATCGGCCTTAATGATGAGTAAGTACATCAATGAGTAGGCTTAAGGAACCAAAGAACTTTCATGTTATGTTACTCAGACTCGGGTTCGGAGTGTTAGAGACGACACATATCCGAGTGTCGGATTCGGCATTATTGAAAATTTAGGACACGGGGACACCGTCCAAATTTTGGACACGGATACGGAACACGACAAATTTTTAAAAATATTTTATAATTTTATGTAATAAGATTATATATGAAATATATTTTCAATCACATTTTCGTTATTTTATTAATATTTTGAGCAAAAATTCATTACTTCAATTGATTTGTTAATAAATTAAACATTTTTTTAATGTATTATAGCATATATGCTTGTTTCAGTATGTATTTGTAATATCATAATAAAAGAATAGGCTAAAAAATATGTACAGTAACGTAATAGGAGCATGTGGTTGGAAACATCTGTCATCAATAATTGAATTAAAAATTGAATGTGGACAGGAAAAGGTCCAGATACATTTGTGACACAATACACAATTATACAGAATGCATACGGCGTCGTTCATTGTTTTCTTTTTCCAGTCGTCTTCTTCATTTTCACTTCTCCTTTCATAACTTTCATTCTCCTTCTTATCCATCTTCTTTTTCATCTTTTATGACATCTCTTCTTCCATAATATCTCTAACAGACATAAATTATCTCCGACAACCTTTTATTTTGATTTTTCCGATAAACATCGATTTTTCCGGCGACAGAAATGAGGTGTCCCCGTATCCCGCGTCGTGTCGACACGACATGGGTACGACCACCGGAATAGGCGAGTCGGAGTAACGTAGCTTTCATGCCATTTTTGATACGTGGGATTTTGAAAATGTATTATGAAGTCATGGATGTTTAACTTCATGGAGTTACATATATAGAAGAGTTACCTCTCTTTTGACACTTCTGAAGAGGTATGAATATTTTGTAACTCATGGCCAATCATATAGAGTTTAAACAAAAGTTATGGGTATCGACTAGAAACTTCAATCATAACGGAGAGCAAGATCATTATACTATATTGTTAACACGTTGAATATCATGACAAAATGTCAAAATCATGATGGAATTGTCTATTGAGCACGATTCAATAAACATTCAACTCAGTGATTGTATTTTATTTCAAAATATAAAGGATTAACATGGCCGCGTTCATGTTGAGAAGATTTGAAGGCTCAATATGTAGGCATCATAATACTTTGGATGCTTGTTTAATCTAAAACAGCCCCCTTGTAAAGTTGTGGACAAGGAGGTCGACACCGAGGTAGTTTTATGTAGTAAAGGCTTCAGAAGAGGTGCTTGTAGGAAGAAAGTTACTTTGATTATTGTTTTTTGTGCCATCAGACATACACTCTTGAGTCTTGACCGACCAGAGGCACACTTCACATTTGTCATTTATACTTGAGTTGTCCTCATAGATTCAGCTGTCACTCGTCCTGACTGATTCATGATTAAGGGCTTAAAATTACATCAATGATATGTTTAATGTAGTCATACCATTGCATTGGCAAAAGAAGCAGTTCATTTTGTTAATGGTTACTTCTCATTTTCTCATTATTATCATTATCAGCAAGGATACATATTCCCCTTTTTATATTCAAATTTAATGTATCTTCATTGGTTACAAAGCTACTTTATTACCTTTTTTTCAACTCTTTCACTCTGTCTTTTAGGATCTAGTGACAGGCAAAGGTTCCGACAACAGTAAAGTTGTTGATGGATTTAGGAGAGATCGAGTATAACCTGATTTTAATTGTTATCCAAGGTTTTAAAAATTGGATAAGAGTAATTTGATATTTTTAGATGATTTGTTTATGTTAGCTAGAGCCGATGATGCATCATTGTCATGATTTCTGAAGCTTTTATTAAATTTTCTTAATATTTTGAGGCACACTTGGGTAACAGTATTGTGTATTGTATACTTGAGGGGTGAATTGTGATGCCGAGGAGAGATTACTTAGAATGCCTAAAAAGCCTTTCCGTATAAACCTCTGTATAATGTTGGAAGAATGTTAAGTTTTAGATTACTAGAAATCTAGCTTATGCAGGTAAATTGCAGCTTGTCAAGATAGTACTTTCGAACTTAAACTTAAGTGTTGGATTTTTATTTTGTCCAAAAAATATATAGTTTTTTAGAGTCAAGTCAAGCGCTACAGTGCCATAAGTTGTAAGATACTTCTCCAAAAGTTTTTGCAGCTTGTGGACTGGATCCATCAATTTTTTTAAAGAAGGCTCCCCCTTGTATCTTGAAAAACTCTTCCTTTTTGGAGAACTATCGTTTTGCCTAGAGTTGCCGGCGAGTGGAATATGAACGATAAGGGGAACAAAGTATTTGAATTTTGAATAAGCTTGCTTTTTAGCTAGCTGAGTTGATTTTGAACAAGATGGGTAGATGGTTATTATCCAAAGTAAAAGAGCTAAGTGATTTTGAGTGTTTTGTTAATATGCCTTGGGGGTTCTGCAAAAGATATTGTTGGTGTTGTTAAAGTAGTTGGAGAATGGAGTATCGTCACTCATGTTGGTCTTTTCTGTATAATTAGAATGCATTAAAACTTGCGTGAAGGGTTTCCTATAGTAACGTTGGGGTAGAGTTATTCTTTAGTTTTCTAAAATACTGATGATAGATGATTAGATTTCGGATTGTGAATGTTAAAAATGAAAGATTTTTAAGATTAATGTTAAGATTTGACAGTGTATATTTCTATATTTGCTGATGTTTTAAGAAAATTGTTTCTTTGAATTTAATTTTTCATAAACTTAGAACCTTTTTCTTTGTTGTCAATTTTAGTCGTGGAATTCTATTGATTTGCTGGTTCGGTCTCAGATTTGATGACAAAATTTAGTTCTTATATAGTGTTAGATTAGGTGATCCAAATGAGTTACAACTTATAAGAGGACTAAGAGCTGATTGGTGGAAGTTAGCATTCACCTTGGCAGTTTAATAGTTTGAGAGGAAATGGTTTCTCCAAAGAAAAAAGATCTTAAACAATTGGTCTGCGAAAAACTAAAAATATGTTAATGGTAGTATCTATATGCTGGTTTTACATTGTTAGTACTACAAAGCGTGATTCCCTTAGTTGAATACTTTGTTTATATAAAAGGTCTATGTAACATGTGTTTAGTACTACACTTTGTTTTAGAACCCTTTTCATGCTTATGGGAAAGTATTGATTGATCCGGAACTGAACTTACGAGGAAATGTTAACCCATGTCTTATGTTGGATAAAAATGTATGTTTTTGCATGTGTTTTAATACATCCGAAAATGACAATAGACAAAAGTTCACGTTCACATTTTTAAAAGTTATTGTAACATACAATCAAAAAATGACAACCGCAGTTCACTTGTTCATAATATTTACATTCACATAAAGAGTAATCGTTTGGTACTGAAAGCGGTAGTCAATATTTTATATATAATGATAATATGTTTGAACTTTGTTTTGGATTCCTATTAGCTCTACGTTTATCTTTTGGAATATTACAAAGTTGGTTGTTCGAAAATTATCCTTTTAAAGAGACTTTTGGACGTTACTTTGCTATGTATTTCATCTTTTCATCTTTCACAAACAGACTTGTTCAACTCAGCATTTGTTCTATTGGTGCTTTGTGATCTGCAGCTCTATGGTTCCTGGTTCACGAAATCCAATGTGGGGAGAAGAGTTCAATTTTTCAATAGACCAGCTTCCTGTGGAGGTAGTCTCTTGGATTTGGATGTGCAATGACACTAAAATATATGCAGCTTGTTGACCTTCATTATTGATTACTCTGCTTGTTTTTTTACCTATGTTTCATTGATATGAATGATCATGGATAGTTAATTTATGGGCTATCTTCTGTAGTTCTGCGTCATCCATTTTTTTAATGTTATGTGAATTCGACCTCATAAATTTTATTCTTTTAGGCATAGTTATTACGGCTTTGCTATATGGATGATAAGGTGTCCACACACTTAAATCCAGGAACATCTTAATGAGTGATTAACTGCTTAAATATATTACATAATACATGTAATTATTCAGTCACCTATGTATTTATTTTGTGATAAATATATTGTCTAATAGCATGTGTAATTTTTTTAAAGTATATCAGATATAATGTGTGTAATGATATAATTGAACTATGATTTGTTTCGATGTAATTCACCTCTGTAACTACAAATTCCTTGGAACTTAAATGGGTTACAGTGTTTGTTTTGCTGTTTCTAAAATTAGACAGAGGAAATTCTATAGGTAAAACAAAACATGGGAAGTTGGTTACCTGGGTTACCCATGGTCACTCCAAGTTACAAAGTTATCTAACTACTGAATGATACAATTTATCAAAAATAGCTATGTAACTATTACTTTCTTAGTGATTAGTGATAACCCAAACACTGCTATTTCATTTCCCTTGGTATTGTGGGTTGCAACTTGGTTCCATGGAAATTGAAATACTTAACCACAATATTAGTGAAACATACAAGGCCTATACTGTATATGATTATCGATTAAATAGTGGTATGTCACTAATAAATTAATTATTATACCGCACACATATACAATTGTAGATTTAAAAGGGACAGGATGGACACCTTCCCTTTGTTGGCTTTTATAGTTTATAATGTTGTAGCTATTGAAAAAAAATTAAGTGTTCGTCTCGGATCGATTTTATAACTTATACTAAATGTTGTAAATTCTGGCTCGATTTTATAATTATAACTAAACGTTGTCTAATTTTAATCAATATTTAAGTAGCTAACATAATTCGTAGATATTCTTTTTAGTGTCATGTTAATTTTAAAAGCCCTACTCGTTGTTATTATTCTTTTTTTCTTCTTCAAATATTCCAAAATTTGCATTGTCCTCCATCTGGTTTCGAATCCTATTGATTTCTCCTAACGATGAAATTAATATAGTAGAATATTTCAATTATTATGGTGTATTCTATTGCATTTTTAATTTTGTAGAGTATATGATGGTGCTGTTAGCTGGGAACAGTGTTGTCGAAAGCGAAGCGCAAAAGCGAGGCCCGAGCTTTATTGAAGAGAGGCGCACAGTTTATAAAATAAATCAAAAATATTTTACTTAGGTTTATATATGTAATTACGTTGGTTTATGACATAATTTATACTTTAAAATATTTTAAATCACTCTTCTAGGGCAAAAATAACATTATTTTTACTTTATATAATAAATCACTCTTCTAGGGCAAAAACAATCCTAAAATTTAACATCAAGATTCAAAATTTATAGTTCATAGCTCAGTTTCAGGTCTCTAGCTTTCGTCTTTTTGACTGGTACAAATTTCATTCATCATCTTCATCTTAAAAATCCTCATACAAATCATCATTGCTTCTTAAAGTGTTCCTTACTTCCCTTCAAATTCAAACTCTTGTTCTTCCTCCACTTCTTCGTCCATGTGTATTAAACGTCAATGTCTCTTGCCTGGACTTGAAGCATACGGTTAATTTAAACTCTAGTCAGATTTCGAGATTGATTTTAGTTGTGACCCAGAGTTCAACATAGGCTGTCCAGCAAGTATTGTTGATCCTAATCCATCATCTTCAGAGAAGAGGGGGATTATTATCTTTATCTGATTCCCCATCTAGGTTTCCAACCAACCACTTGTTGGTTTCATTAACATCAAGCAATGATATATGTGGCTGGAAGCCTGAAATACTTACTTTATTTGGGCTTTGATGTTTTATTTTTATTCGGGGTTATATCTGTAGGCCTTAAAATGACCCAACAACATTAATTCTTTTAAAATTTGCTAAGCTTCAGTAAAGTGCCTCACGCTTCGAGGGGTATAGGCGCACGCTTCGTTGAAGTAGCTGCGAAATAGGAGTACATCTAAGTTTCAAGAGTCAAACCTTGGGAATTGTTAATATAAGTATAGGTCTGGAAAAGTATGCAAAAAATATATTTTGGAAGGTGAGAAAGACATGTATCATAGGACAATTTTTTTTTTTTTAAAGTGACGAGTATTTGGGGACGGAGGGAGTATTACGTGTTTATATATAATTGAATTTTTTTAAATGAATATGGTTGGCGGAATATGGATTTTAATCATAGGCTTACTAGTTTTGTGCAAGTGGAACCTTGTTCCGAGTGAATTTATTTAATCCCTTGCTGTCAAAGTTAGGGGTGATCACGGTCTGGTTTCATTGGGGTTGAGGCTCTCAAAGCGAAACCATGTACATCATTTTATGAAAACTTTAACCCAATCCAAACCAAGTGGTCCCTTTTCAGTTAGATCTAGAACAATTTTTTCACTCTTTTATATTTAATGCATTCGACTATTCGTTCTAATTTTTGCAATTGTACTTAATAATTGTTTCCTGCTACTTCTAAGTTATGGGGAAGAGAACCCAGCATTGGTCGAAAGATCAATTGTTTTGTTTGTTAACTGTTCACAATCATTCTAGTAACTAAAATTTTGAGGTACACAAGTATTGTAGGTGTTGTAATTGTACAACATGGCATATTCAAATAGATTTAGATGTTCAGTCAACAATATTTCAGCATCATGCTTCACAAATATACAGAATGTACTTTTATGAATTGAATATTTCACTAAAGTAAGTGGAGGCTACAACTGATATAGTGAATCATGCGGCTTACGAATATGAATGGAAGCAGCAGCATACCACGGCAACTGAGGTGTAAACAGAAAACATAATATAGCCTACCAAATAGTATAAAAGATGGGGAAGCCAGTAAAAACATCAAGCATAATTAGTAGGCCCGCAGAAAACTCAAAAGTGAGCGAAATTGACCAAATATTGAGAATTTAAGCAACCAAGGGACAAACTAGAAATCAGAAGACGGGGTTTCACGAAGAAGATATAAATTAAGAAAATGAGTTTAGAACACCGAGGAACATATGCTAAATCAATAAATCAATATTAGTAAGAAGATGACTTAAGGAAGATTAGGAAGAAGAAAAAACATTGTAGAAACAAGAAGGCGGCAGATTGGAGGTAGTTGTTTTTCTGTTTGTTGCAGAGGCAATGGTATCAACTTTATTTTAAAAGATTATGGATATTAAGAAAAATGAATCTAGTTTAACTTGAGTCTGCTCTAAACAGATTAATTAACCATCGTCGTGGTGAACCCCATTTTTTTTTAATATTACGGAAAAGAGAATACTCTTGCATATAGGTGTAGCCGTATAGAGGAGAGTGTATATTGCATGTACATATAGAATTTCTAGCTGTTCTATAGTTTCGAGGGAAATATTTTGGACTTTGACTATGTTGAATTATTCTCTGTAGCTAGAAATAATGGTCGTCATTATACGAGAATCGGAATTTGACCGTATTTAGTTGGTTTTTGGTTCATAACTGTGACGCTTTGCACTGAGAATCAGTTTCCATATCATCTGCTTCATGCTTTTTGTGCAATGTAGCACCAGCATTATGTCATAAAGCTTCCATACTTTATCAGCTGTGAAAACGCAACTAAAGCTATACTTCTACCCTGTATCTAATTATTATTTTGACTTCAGTTAACGAAACAATGCCGTTACATCTTCAGTTGCATGAAAAAGAGGTGAGAATAGAATAATTGATATTATAATCAAACTGATATTTTGAAATTTTTAATAATATCTTTGGACATTTTTTTTAATACGTGTAGACAAATTAAATAATGGTGTTCGAAAATTGGATGTAATAGTGGTGTGCGTACAAAGCCAAGAAAACCTCTTTATCTATAACTGTTTGCGAGTTTGGAGTATATATGTCTTCCCTTATTTTGAAGTGGATATTGGCATTATTAATTATGGGTTTGTTGACTTGGTTTTAATTTTTTATTAATGTTTCAGCAGATTAATGTGACGATATATGATTGGGATATCATTTGGAGAAGCACAGTCATGGGTTCGGTGGTGGTTCCTGTTGAAAGCGAAGGGCAAACTGGTGCAGTTTGGCATACTTTGGATAGTGCATCTGGACAGGTAGCCAAGTTGTACTCTTTTCAGTGTTAATTTTGGATATTTACTTATAGAAATATCTATTTGACAGGTTTGTCTTGATATCAGAACAATCAGTGTCCCAGTAGACTCTACCAGGTAATTTTTTTTTTCGCTAAATAACTTTTACTTGTTGGTTTCAGCATTCTTGTTCTTGTCCTCCATGAGATTTACATTTTTTACTTTATTCAAGTGCCAACTCTCCTTCCACCTGTAATACAGAAAAGGCAGTAGTATAGTATTAACTTTGTATAATCTAATTAATTTTTCTAAAGCAGTTACCTGTGATCTGTAGAAACCTTTATTTTAATGTAAAAACTGAAAGGTGGTGGAACATGTCAGTAAACTGTAAGGTGTCTTATCACATTTGTTTCTTGTTGCTAACAACTATCTTCCCTGCCCTTCACATTATTAGCATCATTCATCTCTCTCTCTCTCTCTCTCTCTCTCTCTCTCTCTCCCTGTCTCCCTCCCTATCCCTCCACGTGCATGTGTTCTTGGTGGTGTATCATGTTGTTAATGATCTATAATCATGAGCCTGAATGATGTAAATATATATTGTTGTCTCAGTGGTATTTATAATTATTGGGGGTATATCATCCTTAACAAAGCAACTAAGTTTAATGAGGTCTTTACATTACATTGTTTAATAAAAAACATTTTTGTTGGTACATGTGTGCTGCTGTTAGTTTTTATCAAAATTTTAAGAACACTACCTCGATGATGAAGTGTAAGATTCTTTCTTGCACTCTTTTCTTCTAAATGAACGTGCTTCGTCTGTATTGCTTGTGTTATGAACGTAGATAGTCATCCTGAAGACACTGTATTCTCGCTTAATATATATTCTTTCTGAAACAAAGATGCGTATATTGTTAGGGGTCGGAGTGGTTATGCTGGTGCTAATGCTCGAAGAAGGTTATCTTTGGATGAACAAGGACCCATTGTAGTTCATCAAAAACCTGGGCCACTGCAAACAATATTTGGTCTTCTTCCAGACGAGGTAAGCTTCATGATGCATTACAGTTTCGGCGTCTTAATTTAAATAGTTTCGTTTTGTGTTTGTCAAATCTCTATAAGTCTATATACATGTGTTCAACTGGGCCTTTATGTGAAGTTGCTGCTTTTCTCATTAAGCATATCGTTTCACTATTTCAGATTGTTGAACACAGCTATTCGTGTGCACTTGAGAGGTCCTTTTTGTACCATGGACGTTTGTATGTCTCAGCATGGCACATCTGCTTTCACTCTAATGTATTTTCAAAACAAATGAAGGTTAGTTTGTAATTTTTGTAAAAATATGAGTTCAGATGTCCAGTACCATTCATCCTTGCAAGGAGTAAGAAGATGATGTTTAGGCTACACACCTAGCACCACTAGTTGGCAAATAGTGTCATATAATTTGGATGAACTCCTGAATAGTATGTTGCTTCTTGAAATGATGGTATGCCTTAAACCTTACCTCTCTTTTTAGTGAGCAGATTCAAGAGTAATAAAGTTATCTAAAGAAAACTCGTACTATGCCCAACCAAATAAAAGAAACCTCTTAGAATGATCTGATAAAGATTAAAACTCGAGCCATAGTCATTGATGAATTGTCTTATGGTGATTTAGTATTTACATTAATGCTATTGGTTCCATCTATAGTATTGCTAATATGCAAATAATATGTTTTTCCTAACAGGTTATCATCCCCCTAGGAGATATAGATGAGGTATACATTTTCACAAGGATTTCTATGCGATCTTCATTCTTTATATAAATATTTCTCTATTGCTTGAATAATTTAAATATCATTTCTGATCTGCAGATAAAAAGAAGCCAACATGCACTCATTAATCCTGCAATTACGATAATTCTTCGCATGGGTGCTGGCGGTCATGGTGTACCTCCTTTAGGAAGTCCTGATGGTTAGTAACTGATGCAATAAATCTAGCTCTGTTTTACTGGAGTGTGTGCCAGACTAATTGACGTTATGAGATTCACGAGATTTGTGTGGTGAGGGTAAGGAAGAGCATTTCTTTGTACGTACAATGAGGAGTGAAAAAAAAAATCATATCATTAACAATTACTACTAAAAGTCCCAAAGTTCCTGAAGTACTTGGGTATTTTTTAAGAGGAGAAAACATCACATTAATAAACAATGCCATTGGATCGTCCAACTTGTTCATTTTGCTTCACAACACTAAACTAACGCAGCTTCAATTGCTATCTTTCTTCACTCTTGCTGTGATCACTTCAAAATGTTAAAATCTACATGTTTAGTTTCTGTTTCTCTTTTCAACATCTTTTTGCCATGTTTCGAGTGGATTGTTAGGTGCCTTGACTTCTACATCGGGTTTAAGTCAATACTCAATAGACTATTATAGATGATAAATAGTATTTCCATCATCTTTACTTTTTGACATGAATATGTCTATAAATATTATCTTGTGGTTTTGTTTTCGTTTCAATATTCTCCTTGTACAATTTCAGGCAGGGTCAGATATAAATTTGCATCATTTTGGAACAGAAATAATTCACTACGAGGTTTACAACGGGCAGTAAGAAACTACCATGCTATGCTAGAAGCAGAAAACAAGGTCTGACTTTGTCCTTCTGATCAAATTCCTAAACCATAGACCGCCTTTGGTTTAAACAACTCTTTTAAAGAAAAATATAACCTTGTATACAATTTTTTTTGTATACTTTAGACGGATGCATGCAATTTTGCCTTCTATTGGTTGAATACTCAAGTTGCTTTTCTCTATGTATGCATGTTTATTTAAATGTGTGTTAGGTCCTATTTAGTGAAGAAATGTGATTTTCTCTTAATTCTTCTATATCTTTAGAATTTAGATCTCATATATTATATATACTAGCTGATAACCCGTGCGAAGCACGGGCCCAGATTGAACACGAACCGAGATTAAAATATTAATATTAATAAATTAATAAACACCATTTAATTATGTAGTTATAAAGAATCAAATCAGAGATAAAGCTAAAAAAATTTAAATAAATAAATCTTTATAATTATGTAGTTGTAAGGAATCAAACCCATGGTGAAGCCAAAAGAATTGAAGTAGAAAAATCTTGTATAATTATGTAGTTGTAAGGAATCGAACCCCGAGTTTAGTGATAACCAAATTTGGTATTTTGGTACTTTGGTACACTTAATGTACCATTAAACATGGTTTTTCACGTTAATAAAGAGTATAGATTACCGTAATAACAAGTAGTTTGTGGGTCCCACACAAAGATCTAATGAACGAGAGCAATTCCGGTAAATAAGAGCAGGATTAGGATAAGATGTATTTTAAGAATAAACTAGTCATAGTTTCTTCACACCATTCGAATTCCAGTGAGTAGTTAAGTTACTGGCTATCCTAAAACCTTAAAAGTTTTTCGGGGTATTAGGATGAGGACTTAATACGATGTTATATGATATCTTAATATGTTAAGTACAGTTCTCCAAAAATCTCAATGTTTTAGGAAAAAGACTATAGGGTCTTATGTTATTTGTGGACACTCCCCTCACTCTATATCCCATTTTTTGTGTCAGATGGTCCATCTTTGGGGAAATGTTTTGCCTTGGTGTCCAAAATAAATTTTGAGAAATGTTGGGGGGTAGGCGGGAATCAAGCTTGAGACCTTTAAAGACTGGGAAGTTCACATCTTTGGGGCAGTAATATTCTTTAGTGTCAATATCGGTGGGGGGTGGGGGTGTAGCAGGGAATCGAACTCGACACCTTTAGTGTCATGTCACCTTAAAATGTCAAGGTTTTAGTAGGAATTAAGGTCTTATGTTATATTTTAACGTAAACATCAAAAATTGGGAAATTTAGGTTGTAAGATTTAATACCCCATTGTAGATTTTTTTTTTCCAGAGGACCAGATGAAAAAAATCAGAAGAGACAGACGAAGATATAACTCCACTTATTCAATTCAAGCACTTCTTAAAACCGTTTATTTCAATTGTACAATGTGTATTGTTAGTAAGTATATACATTTATGGCATCAGATAAGTTATAGAAGAAATTTCAGTACACGAATTCTGCCAAATACTGATTTCATTGGTGAAATGGTGAGCTCTCCAATCTGGAGACTTACTGTTACAAAGGGAATCTTTTAGGAAATTCACTAACAATATCCATTGACATCCTTATTTTTTTTTTTTTCCATTTTGATTAAGCTACTGATGGTCTTATTGAATTATTAGCTCTGTAGTGGTTAATATTTGTTAGGGCCTACGCCTGGCAATGGTGAATATTTTCTGTGTTATTGTCACTGTTACCAATATCAGATATAAAAAATGAACTGATTTAGTCACAAGATTTTCCATAATGTGCTTTTAGATGATAAAGAAAATGACTTAACAAGTCACATATCTTCTGGTGCACTAGATATAAACAATCACCTTAAAATGCAAAGTTAGATATTGCTACTGGAGAGATCTCATATCTTACTTGATGTTTATCTATTCGCTGACAGGATAAAGTGCAGTCAGCACTTCGTGCGCATAGTACATCTATCGAAAGCACGAAGACTCCCGAGCAAATTGTGCCCTCAGTTGGGAAATTACAGCCTTTTGTCAAAGACGAAGTTCTTGTTAGCATATACGATGTATGTATATAATTTGTGGTCTTTGTTAAAAAAATAATAACACATCTGTTGTTTGCTTCTGATACATGTATTTTCTTCAGGGCGTTTACCCGACCACGGCTGAGAAGTTCTTTGAGTTACTGCTCAGTGATAGTTCAAATTTCACAAATGAATATCGTGCAGCAAGAAAGGATGCTCATCTTACTGTAAGTTATTGACTTTGCCATCCAGCATGTATCATGCATAGTACATCAATATCTTTTATTTATAAAATCTTATTATTGTGGTCATGTATGCTGCTGCATAATACACTCTGGAAGTACCTTGTTTGAAGCATGAGTACTTCTATGTTTTTTAATGGACCTAGGATACATGTGTCTTGGTTCCTTGAATGTAATTATTATATTGCCCATATACTACTTTATTTTTTAGAGAAAGATAAAGTTGAAAAAGGGCTTGCAGCTACAAGCCATATGCCACTTGTGACTTAGCATGCTGTACCACTAACGGGGACACACTTATTGACAAGTGAAAACTTGTCAATTTAAATAACAAAAAATTTGCCAACCATTTTGACTTTTTGATGACTATAATGTTAAATACCAAAAATGTTTTAAGGTTATATACTTCAGACAAATTTAGCCGTATTCACACACATATACATACGACTGGAAATTAAGTTGTTGCCTGATTTGCTGTAGAGTGATCTGACATTTGTACTTTTTTTGCTATTCTTAGATAGGTCAGTGGCATGCTGCAGCTGAATATGATGGTCAAGTCAGAGAAATTAAATTTAGGTCCCTCTGTAACAATCCTATGTGCCCTCCCGACTCTGCAATGACCGAGTGGCAGCATGCTGTTTTCTCTCCGGATAAGAAAAATCTGGTTCGCCTGCTTTTATACTTATTTCATTGATTCCCCCCTCCCCCCCTCTTTTGCTCGTTTTAATCTATCTGCACAGGTCGAATTGTCTCGGTTTTCAATATTTTCTGTGGCAGGTATTTGAAACTGTACAACAAGCACATGATGTTCCTTTTGGATCATCGTTCGAGGTACATAATGTTGTTTAATAACAGATTTTGCAGTATCATTCCAAAAGTGATATGAAAAGTTCTTATTATTACTTCCTAGTAAATTACACGTGTAAGCATTTTGTCAAGTAATTAAATATATAAAAGGAAATGGGAAATTTTTTGTTTCTATTTGGGTTGTTAGTTGCACAACGCTTGTACTATCTTGTGAAATTGATCCTTGATCATCAAGGATCAACGACTTACAAACAGTGGCGTAGCCAGGCTAAAAGTTGAGGATGAGCTAAATCTTGCTCGTTAAAATTCTATCCAAAAAACGTAGGAGATATAGATAGTTAGATACTAGGTAGATACATTTATCTCATTAAATTCTAATTATAAGAGTCATAAAGTTAGGTTATTCTTTCTTTAGTACTATATTTACCTGTATTCATTAAAGATGGCTTGTCATAAGATATATTACATTTCAAAAACTTTTAGTTACTATCCAGTTATATTATTATCAACTTGCATTTTTTTAAATAATTTTATTGAAATATATTAAACTACTAATGAATCTAATAGCAGAAACTAAAGTCAAGATAATAATATGAGTTTCCTACCAATCAATGCTATTAGTTGCACTTTTTATCCAACACATTTGGCATAAAAATAGCGTTGATAGTATATCTGTGCCAATATCAAGTAGCTAATTTATAGGAATCTTAATTATTGCATGCAACTACAGTTGGTAGAGTGAGTTCAGGGTGGGCCAAACAAATATACTTTCGCTTTCTGCACTATTGGATGCAGAAATCGGGCCTTCTTCTTTTGCCACAATATCATGTATACCTATGAAGTATGAAGCAAGGATACATTGTGTAGCGGTCATCCATATGGTTAGCTTTCTGGTATGTAAAACTCAGTTTGCAGCTCTTCCTAGTTGATAGATATACAACTACTAAAAGGGATGTACTCTCCTATCTCCTATCCCGGTCGAAGAGCTGAGTTAAGAGGGTAAGACATATGCAGCCTTATCCTTTGCTCAAGAGAGTAGAGTTGCTGTTTTTAGAAAATGACCCTGGCATCCTCGGATACGAGAGTCTAACCCATGACATCTGGGTCATGGTTTGAGCACCTTAACCACTGGACCAACGCGATAATGTTAAATGGTTCAAACGAGAAAGCTTTATGTATAAAGTATGCACAGCGGAGGGGCTATCATTTTTGAACAGCTGTGAACTCAATGAAAAAGGTTAATGGTTATAAAATTATAACTCACAAAAAAAGGTTAAAATACAATAAATTATTGACAGTTTCAAGGTATCAAGTTCCTATGTTTTGTATCATATTGAATAAACTACACAAAATTGGATGGGCAAATATGAATATTTTTAAAATTATATACCTTAAACCATATATAGTCCAAGCTTTAGGGAAAATCTGCGCGTACAATTACCCCTCTCTCCTCCCCTCAAGGTAAGATATGATGTCGTGTTCGATGAGTGATAGCAGGGCAATATTTAGTTGTGAACTTGTACTAAACATTTTTTTACCCTGAGTGTTCTACTTTAGCTTTTATTAACAACTTCATATAATTAGGAATGGAGTTGGGCAAATTTGAGTTCAGAATTATAAAGAGGTGAATAATTTATTTCATTAGAACAGTAATTTAAATTTATGATTAGGTTTGTTTACACTTAACCTTGTGAATTTAAACTTTAATGAACTCATTATATCTTGGCTTTTATACATTTTCAATTGGAAGACTTTAGGTTTGTTGGAAAATGGGATTACTGTAGAATAAAGAGTTTTAATTTACTTATTATTTATTTTATTTTATTTTTTAGCTGAAGCCAGATGCTTTAGCATTATCACTATTCACTGCACTTGGATTTACATATTTTGATTTGGGTCCCCGTCCCTGACCATCGATGGCTGTAACCATCTGTCCGCGGGAAATTTCCGCGTATAGGTTTAACGCCTAAAATTGATGTGAATGCAGGGGGGGGGGGCATGTCACTCTATCCCCGCTTAATTTATTGATTCCAGGCTTTTTCGTATCCGCGGAAATTTTCCATGGACAGATGTTTTGCCAACATTCGCATATTATGGACCAGCAGCCTTTTGATATTCCTTGTTCTAGTTTTGAATTTTGAGTTGAGTTGAGCTACTGGAGAATCTGACATTCATGCTGATCTTTGCATGTTTACCTATTGTATAACTCTGCTTGATAGTCGGTATCCAATATTCTAATTTATATATTTCTGTATGTTGAATAGAACATGCAGTTGTAAAATACTTTTCTAGCTCTTGCATTTGCGACACACTTACTCCGTCATTCTTGATGCAAAGAATTGGTTAGAGAACCTTACAAAGAAATGAACTGTATTAATATATTTTAATCTTTGTTATTGACATGGCTGGGCTGTATCAAAGTAAAAAAATTCTAGGTATTGTTTGTTTTTAAAAATCTTTCGTCTGATAATGACCGTAGAAATTCAATTCATTTTGGTAGTGTTTAATGAGGACTAGATTTTCCCCATGAAGCATAAACAAGTTACAAGTAGCACATGATATCAGTTTTATCAATTTCATATACGTTGTTCTGACTTTTTCTTTTTGATATGTATAAATTTATTTCTTGTGCCAGATACATTGTAGATGGTCCGTGTCTACCAACTCTGATTCATCATGCAACGTTAATGTTAAAGTTGGTAAGTATCTTCTGGGAAATGCAAGCACTTACCATTATTAATAATTGTCATTATCAATTAAGGTACATTAATGCGTTTGACAAATAGTAGCTGGTTTTTATTTTTCTTTCCATATGCATATGACTCTACTCTCCTTTACCCTTGTTTTTCCTCTCTAGTAACTTCTAGATGGTCTACATCCCTTCAGCCATATGTTTTCCCCTCTGCAAGCAGGCTTTTGTTTATAACGGAAGCATATCTAGTGTAAAGTAATGTGTTTAAGAAAGCTAAATCTTAGATCAATGTCTATGATCATGATGTAACCAGTGTCTGCCAGTCTCCTATCTAAGAATCTTTAAGATTGGCTGAAAGCCCTTTTCAGTGGTACGTCATTATATTACCATAGTTAAACCACTCCTCTATATGTATTGAGAAATTTCAGGTTGAATTCTTACAGTTACATTAACTTAACTAATACTGAAAAACATTTAGGTTTAAAGTTAGTTAAATACTACAAAAGTTATCTATACTATACTATAATAAGCGAAATGGGGTATAATTTGTATTTTGGTTATCCCCTCATTTTTTGTTATTCCCTCATTCGTTAGATCTTCAACAAATAGATCATGACCGTTAGATAAAACAATATTAAAAGTTGTTAAATACAGAGGTCTTAGGTTCGATTTCTGCCAACAACATATTAATTTATATTTAATACTAAAAATTATTCTATACAAAGATGTAAGGTTCGAATTTTTCTAATAACATATTAAAATTAATATTTATAATATTATACTACACTATAAACAAATTTTAAAAAATTTAAAGTAACCCGTGCTTTGCACAGGCTATAAGCTAGTATTATTTAATGAGTATAAAAACAAAAGTTATAATTAGTTTTATCTAAAAATTATTTCCTACCAATTGATTACAATTAGGATCACAAAAATTATAATTACAAATTAATTTTGTTGTCATCTTTAAACCATACAGTTTTAGTATAATCACAATATTTTAAAAATCACTCTATAGTATATAATCGATTTGATTCAATACAAATATAAAATTATTAATGTCGATTGAGTTTAACATTAATCTGACAAAATTTATATAGTCCACTAAGAAATTCAGAATTGGCCCGTGCTTCGCATGGGTAGCACGCTAGTATGTATTAGACATTTAATGGTGTCTTTTATGCTGTTATGGATTGCCCACTGGTATGTAATGAATATGTGATGGTATCTTATATGGCATGCTGTTATAATTTTGGGCAATATAGGTATCATTGTGGTTTGTGTTTGCTGATTACATGTTTGTGTTGCTGACACAAGCCTTGAAATTTCCTTGTGACTATATAACAAATTATATTGTTTCTTTAATTTTAAAAGAAGTCTTTGTTTAAATCATGAACGTATAA
Source organism: Kitagawia praeruptora (assembly GCA_037693485.1). Taxonomy (NCBI): domain Eukaryota; kingdom Viridiplantae; phylum Streptophyta; class Magnoliopsida; order Apiales; family Apiaceae; genus Kitagawia; species Kitagawia praeruptora. The sequence continues at coordinate 73,006,735 of CM075347.1, forward strand.
AACTCAGACACCAAAAATCACAGTGTTACCAGATACGTGGTGTTTTATGGAACATGGTGCTAGTGCAGGTCCCCAAGCATGTCAAATTGTCAAAGTATCAGAAATAGTTACTATTATATCTGGGATTTGAGAATGCCCCAATAACTTATATGTTCACAGCATTTTAAATTGTCAAAGTATCAGAAATAGTTGCTAGAGTATCTGGGGTCGCCAGAATTTGAGAACCACAACAATTTATACATTGAAAACATTGATATGTGTAAAAGAACATGAACATGTTAGCGATTGAGTAATAGATAAAGTTTTAAGTGCACATTAATTTCATTAAATACATTATGTAAGTTGTGTATAGGATTGTGATGATATCTTATATTTGCTCCATAAATTGTACAGGTGTGCATTTCAAGAAATGGTTGATTATGCAATCAAAAATTAAAGCTGGTGCTATGATTGAGGTATCTGCACTTTTTTTTTATGGTTTAAATGTGGTTATCATAAAATTAATTTTGTTAAAGAATATTCAGCTTTATTAAATAGTAAGAGCATATATATCTTTTTTTTATAAATGCAGTATAAAAAGGAGGTGGAGTTAATGGTCAAGGTGGGACAAACTTATATTCAGTCGAAGACTACTAGTGACAGTAACATTGATGTTGCCCCTGAATCGAATACTCAAGAGAACATTTAAACATTATGTTTGTCTTGTATAGAAACTGTACAAACCTTCTGTAACATTCCCATGGTCCAGTCGCCACTGTATTTAATTAGGAAAAATGTAGTGTAGTTGTCTGTTCAACTTATTAGTTAACAGAGGATAACTGGTGCGGTCTTGTGACCCTTGTGCAGTAAACTTTTATGTCCGACTTCTGTGTTGTCGGTCTGATCAGGTCATCTTTAAGCCTATTTGCCAATTTGGTAGTTTTCCCTACATGTGAGTCTCTTCCAGTGTTGTTAAAGGTGTGCTTAATTGCGCGATTAATGGTGCTTCGTGCTTTAGCGCAAGGTATGCGATTCAAAATTGTGCGATTTAGTGCGATTCTGAAATCGTCCAAAAAGCGCTCATGAAGCGCGATTAAGCGCTAAAAAGCGAAAAAAGCGCAAAAAAGCACTAAAAGCGCTAAAAAGCGCAAAAAGCGCTCAGATTAGCAAAAGATAAAATTACACTTACGCTCAGATTAGTGGCGCTTCGCAAGTCGCGCTTCAAAATCAGGTCTTGCGCTTTTTTAGAATTAGTTCCTTAAACAACACTGGTCTCTTCTGTACTTGTTTTAATTTGAGCTGTAGGCTTGTAGCAAACCCAGCTTTTCGAAAGCTTATTCTTGGCACTTGTTATAGCTGCGTTCTCATTCTCGCTTGAGAAACTATGCTTGTCGATTTTGAACTTTTAACTATCTGTATGTCCGTATTTAATGGAGGACAAGTTAGTGTTATGGACCTTATGGTGCAGACGGGTGTTTATTTGACGATTTTTAACACAAATCTCTTAACTCATTAATTGTGCTTTTACATTTAAAATGTATAGAAATTGACTTAACTGAGATTTTTTTTGACAAGAAATACATGACACGATTTGTATGAGAATACAATGATCGGAGCAAGCACTTCCCTTCATTCAAAATAGTTATTATCTACTCGTTGACATGCAAAGATGATGGGAGAAATTTCGATAATAAAACTTTAAGGGTCGTTTACTTGTGAATTTTTTTTCTATTTTTCTATTTCCAAAATTTCCAAATTTTTATTACTTTTATGGTTTTGGAAAACTGGTGTAAAATGGGAAATGTGTTCCAAAGAAAAGAGGGGTGATGGTTAAAAATAACCATTTTTTAAAATTTCATCATGAAAATATCCATTTTAAAAGTGGATGGTTATTTATAACAGTTGGGATACTCATTTGTAAGTTGGGTATCTCATTTTATATAGGATACCCGTTTATAAGTTGGGTATCACAAAATTTTTATACTTTTAATTTTTTGGGATAACCATTGACGGGCTGGGTTGGGTATCTTATAGGGATACCCATTTTTGAATTGGGTATCTTATACAAAATGTGATACCCAATTACGAGTTAGGTATCCCATCGGGTAAAAATAATCATACACTTTGAAAATTGTTATTTTTGTCATTCTTAACTCAAAAATAGGTATTTTTAACATTTTTTCATAAAAGAGCACACATAACATAAACAAGGAAACAGAAAATATAAATTAAATTAACTTTTTTATAAGTGTCTTATTTTAAAGAGAAAAGGATCCTGAGATTGATCTCAGGAAATTTTTTTGAGACACTTAAAAAATACATTTTAAATTTGATTGAGTCCGTAAGATTAATTAAAAAAAATTGATTTTATAAAAATGCCCACCTCATATTTGCATATAAATCCATCTCAAAGAACTTACGTGTGATACATCTCAGGCTTCCTAATCTCTATTTTAAATCGTGGAGTATATATATATATATATATATAGGCAAGTGCTCAAATACAAACCACTCTTAAAATACAAACCTACAAACCAACACTAAATTAATTATATTTCATCTATTCTAAAGTTTCCGCCAAGGGTACCTTCACAAAAAATGCTTAAAATAATTGGCTCTATCCAACAAAAAAAAAAAAAAATTCCAAAAAAAAAAAAAAAATCTTGCCGTGGAAATGCGAAGCATTTAAGACAGTAAACGGATGAGTTAGGTAGTCATGAGAGCCGAAGGCTCTCGACACACCCGTCAATCGTCTATTGCCTTTACCATTGATTGCCATTCCTTACAACTTTAGAATGATAAAGGCGCGAAGCGCTGTACAAGAAGGTGCGAAGCACCGTTAACCAGTGAAATCCACTGCCACGTCATCACGTGAACAGTGATTTTTTTTTTTTTTATTATTTTTTTTTGTTGGATAGAGCCAATTATTTTAAGCATTTTTCGTATTGGGGTACCCCTAGTTTGGTCATTAGATTAGCTTGAAATATTAGATTATGCTTGGTTTGTAGGTTTGTATTTTAAGGAGGTTTGTATTGGAGTAGCCCCCTATATATATATATAGGGTCTTGTTCTAATAGAAACTAACTTAGAATAGAAACTAGAAACTAGAAACTAAACCTAAATTAAATATTTCAAGATAATCTAATGACCAAATTAGGGATATTCCAATACAAAAAACGTTTAAAATTATTGGCTCTATTCAACAAAAAAATAAAAAAATAATAAAAAAGTTACTGTTCACGTGATGACGTGGCACGTGAACAATAACTTTTTTTAATTTTATTTTTAATTTTTTTTTTAATATTTTTGTTGAATAGAGCCAAGAATTTTATAAGTTTTTTGTGAAGGTGCCCCTAGCGGGGCCGTTAAAATAAATGAAATAAAATTTATTTAGTGTAGGTTTCTAGTTTCTATTCTAAGATTGGTTTTTATTTGAACGCTAGCCTATATATATAGGGTCTTGCTCAGGTAAGAACCACCACTTATGGTGAGATATGAGATCTAATCTTATCCATTCATTTAAATACATTATATTCATATTTTACCATTCATTTAATATTTAAATATTTTTATATTTGGGATTTCATCATCTTCTTTATAATTCAACCACCCACCATCACCGGCAACCACCACCACCTCCGGCGACCACCAGAAAATCACCACCGACAAACATAAAATCACCACCGCCAAACCAGAAATTACCACCAGAAACACAAAATCACCACCGGCAAACACAAAATCACCACCGGAAAACGAAAAATCACCAACAGAAACACAGAAATCACCATAAACGAACTGAAAATCACCATAAACGGACTGAAAATCACCATAAACACATGTACACACTTCTAAATCACTAATTCAACGGAAAATCGGCCAAAATCTGGTGAATACGAAATTAGTTCAAAAAAAATCAACAAAAATCACCATCTAGTTCAATTTACAATCAAAAACCACCGTCAACAAAAAACACCACATTCAATCGTCATGTCCGGCTAGCACCTCCGACCATTACAAACGAATCACCAACATCATGTACAAATCACTAGATTTAAATTAAAAATCACTAAAAAAATCATTAGCCGGTTATGACTCGTTATTGATTTGTAAATTGATAGAGAGCCGGCGAGATTTCATTATCAGGAAAGAAAGAGAATAAACCACTAGAATCAGGAGGAAACGGAAACGGAGTGATCTCCGGCGAAATAACAATCAAAACTTGTTAGGCTGGAAGCAGAACTAAAAAGGTAGAGATAATAGATGGCGGCGCAACGGCGGAGAAAGAATCAGAGTCGGAGGTTTTTAACAGTAACGATTGTAATCGATAGAGACGGGGTGGGAGATGCTAAATTAGGAGGAGAGAGAAATGATTTGTGGGGGGCAGGTGGGTGTTGTGTGTGTGCGTGTGTTTTGTGTGTTTATGCGTGTGTTGTGTGAGTGTGTGGTGTGTGCAGGTGTGTGGCTGTGATTTAAACTGATTTAATAATTGTGGGGCTGAGATTAAATCTCAGTTCTCACAATAACAACGGGGTTCTCACTTGAGTAAAATCCTATATATATATATACTAGCCTTTAGCCCGTGCGATGCACGGTGCTAGGTATTTTTTTTTTGTTGTTTTTTTTTATTTTTGTTGTTAATAATTTTTTTTAAAATTGTAGGTGGTTTTTTGTTTTTGTATATTCTTCTTTGATTTTAATAATTTAATTTTGGTATTGTTTTTATCATTTTTTAATTTATTTGTTATTGTTCAAGTTTTATTTTATATGTGAAGTTCTTTAAATTTAATCAAATTTGCATATATCTCTAATTGTTCATTCTTTGAAATTTTTTTTTCTTGTGTATTGATTTATATATTTGAAATGATGTTTATTTTTTTTTAAAAAAATACAATGGCTTAAATAAGTAACTATTGTACTTTAATTAAGAGGGGGAACATTTTTTTTTATTGTAGATAGTATTTTTTCTTCATAATATTTAAAATGAAAATTATAAATTGTAAACAATTACATTATGTTTTAAGGATTCATACATTAAAGGAGTTTGTAACATTGTTTTATCTTGATAAGAAAATTGAAATTTAAGAAATAAGATATATTAATTCAAGATAAGCTTAAGTGTTAAGTTGTTATATTGTAATATTTTTCTTGTCTTGTTCATATTAATTAAAATAAGTAGGCAATATTTTATTTGTCATTTCCTTTTTTTTTTTTATATATTTTTAGTGTAGATAAGTATGAATTGTATTTTAAGAGAGTAAATCATTGTTTTATTGCAGAAACTATTTTTTTAAAATTTGATTATAACACTGGATTCAAAACTTTATCTAAAATTATGTTCCGTCAATTATTTGTATCTGAATTTAATTATTTTTTTAATATGTTATAATAGATGTATATGTTTGAGGATATGTTTTTTTTATTTTACATTTCCCATTTAAAATTTAATCATTTAAAGTTTATTAAATTTTGAATTTTTATTTATGTCATTTAAATTTTGAAAAAATTGTTTCATATTACCTCTTGCCATTTTTTTAGTTTATTTTGAGGTTGGAAAAGAAAAATATTATTGAAAATTTAAATATGAGTGTCAATTATTATGAATAAGTTTTATTGTAGATTTACATTTATTATAGTTTTGTTATGGTGCCTCATATTTTAAAAAATAATTAAACATATTTTTTGTTAATTTTTTTTTATATGTTAATAATTTTTTGGATTCAATTGAAACAAAGAATTCATTGCCATTGCAGATTCCCTAATATATAATGAAATATAATATATAATGAAATGAAGATCTGGTTACTTTTAATGTGAAATAAAGGGGAAAAAAGAGATCATATATTGAAAATTTAAATATGAGTGTAAATTATTATGAATAAATTTTATTGTAGATTTTACATTTGTTATAGTTTTGTGGTTCTGCCTCATATTTATCAAAATAATTAAACATATATTTTTTTTAGATTCAATTGAAACAAAGAATTAATTGCCATTGCAGACTCCCTGATATTTAATCACTCGTTAATTAAAATTTGAAATAAAGGAGGGAAAAAGAGATCATAAAAACACAGGTAAACAGATAAAAAAACCTACTAATGTCCTACCATAAGACCTTTGTAATCTCGTAATCATTCCTGTTGTAATCATTCATAGGTGTAGGTTTTTTTATTTATTGTTGGAAAATGTTGTTTTTAGGATAGTGTAAATTATTCTATTGCCAGAATTCATTGCCTTATTGCCAGATGCAAATTATTCTATTATCTATAGTCTTTCATAAATTGAATATGTATCAGTGTTGTGTAAAACAGGAACCAAAACCAATGGAAGACATAAATATATTATTGAAATAGACTTGGATTGGCTACATATCAATAGTTCAGTACCTATGGAAAGTCATAATTAGTAATATTACAGAGTGCAGAGCAATATATGAAAGCTGAGAAACTGGTATAAGCACAATATGTAGTTTATAACAAATTCGATGTTCAAATAATAAAGACACAGATTTATTGTGTACTACTGTCTTAAAAAATAGGTGTTAAAAGTTTTTTTTATTGCAAATCTGGTCGTCTAATACTGCATAATGAAGAGTAGCATATCAGCTCTTGCAATTTCTGATCAACTGGTATTGCAGTTGAATATTATTATATCTACGTGGCCTGGTAAATGCTATATATAGAATTACGATCTTTAATTTGAAATGTACTAATATGCAAAAGTTTAGATTACATGCATAACTTAAGCATAATTTCGAGGCGTAGCTAAAAAGACATTGGTCAGTAGGAAATTATTACATGTAGATTGAACCTTGAATGCATTGAACAAACAGAATTATTAGCATGGCAAAAATTATATGCAATTAAAAGTATGAATTAACGAAAAATAGATGAAATATATTAAAGTAAAGAAACTAACTCTATAATTATTGTCTTTCTTTTGTAATAAAGAAATGGTGAGAAATCTTACATTTATGAAAAACTAATTGTCTATTGAGTATTTAGAACATATCTAGGTAATAGTCAATAGTATCAATACGATAAGCTGAAAGGCATCCCATGAGGAGAGCAACTTTGCAATAAGGACATGTGTAATCATTCATTTGATCTGGGGTTACGGGATATCCATCAGGTTGATAGTGATTGTCTTCGTTTGGTAGATGAGGATTGCAAATAGGTGGGCCACTTAATGCGTCAAATATTGTATCTGGATAAATGTGCCCTCCAATTTTTTTTAATGCCAGTATCATGCCAGTAATTTTGATAGTTGTATCTGGTGAGCTGATCATTTGTGAGATAGCAGCGACAGCATCTTTTCTTTTTTTTGGAAAGAAATATATGTCTACCATATTCTTGAATAGTACGGAGAGCGTGTGTCCTTTGTTAGACAAATCTTTAATGATATTATATGAATATTCTAAGGTATCGTAGTAAACATGATTCCTTTGAACTATACTTTTACAGACCCAGTAGAATTCAGCATCCATGTTGCCAAGTTGTTGGGCCATAGCCATGAAATATGTGAACATGCTTTCGTTAGGCCTGTGCACATCAAGTCCCCATTGATATAATTCTTGAATCGGAATATGTGTCAATAAAGCTTTGATTGTTTTTTGTGTTTGATCTCTTATCCAGTAAATTAGGAAATTGAAGAAATTTTTGAACCTATTGCTTGATGTCTTGATGAGTATTAATGCAATGGATTTTAATGGCATGTCGTGTATAAAATCAGTAGCTGAAAGCTTAATAGCTTTCCAATTCCTGCAGGTAGCACGTAAACTAACCCGTTCTTGATAGTTGAGCTTGTCCGTGACTAACCGCATTAAATCTGGTGGCAAATGGCTCCATTTGAAAAGAGTTTTGTCCTTTTTTTGCTGTCTCTGTCTTTTTCTTGCTGGATAACTTGGGTGGTGCAGGCCATGTTCTTCAGTTGGCTGTGTTTCATATTGAGAAGGTTTTTTATAAGTAAAATTGCAGAGAAACTGGTTGGTAAAATCAAAGAACATAAGTTTAAAAATATGAATTAGTTACTCACCATAGGATACAACATATGAGCGCTATCTGGAGTACCTATTTTCACATAATTTTGAGATAACTCTAGTTTGTTGTCATGTTTTTGTCGATGAATATTTTGTTTTCTTGTTGAGATCTTCATTCTTTGTGGTTTTACAGCTGATGTTTGTTGTTTTTATGGTTTTTTTAATTGAGAAGGGAGTTTTAAATTTTAGTAAGTTTCTTCTAATTGTGAGTGTGTATGGTTTGAGTTCTATTTGATACTAGCATTTAGCCCGTACTTCGTACACGACATTCATTTAATTTAAAATGATAATAACAAAAATTTAACAAATTTGATTGATTTCTTAAAACATCTTATTTAATTTAAATCGACAATACCAAAAATTTAACAAATTTGATTGATTTCTTAAAAAGATATTGTATTCAATTATATAAATAATCAATTCTTATAAAGATATTTTATATAGTTATATAAGTATTTAATAAAATAATGATATGATAAAATTCATATAAAAAGTAGCATACAATTGTATTTTAATAATGTTGAAAATTTATTTAATCCATCAAAATTTGCAATAACAGAGTAATAAATATTTTTACAAATTTTGTTCTCTAATGGAAAACAATAATAAATTGTCTTCATTATTCAAATGCGAAAATGATAATCCCTTCACCCCCAAGGACTCCAAAACATTAAACCTCATCATATAACATCAAGAACATATTATATTAACTATGAGACCTCATAGTTAATATAATATGTAAATGTTGGAGAACAATGAGACCACATTTCAAGCAATTTTTAAATTTTTTTGTTATTTTTTTTATGAATGGATAGATGGTAGAATTATAAGACTTTTTTGTGAAGATGCCCCTAGCGGGGCCCTTTAAAAAAGCTTGAAATGTAGTGAATATGTGTGTTCTCACTGTTCTCATTTTAATTTTTTTGTTAATTTTTTTTATGAATAGATAGAGGGTAGAATTATAAGATTTTTTTTGTGAAGAATACCCCTAGCGGGGCCCTTTAAAATAGCTTGAAATGTAGTGAATATGTGTGTTCTCACTGTTCTCATTCTCACCAGAGCGTGACCATTAAACTGTATTAGTAAATTCATGTATGAAAATACAGTGTATATATATTATTAATATAGATTCTTTTATTAAAAATAAGTAAATTATACAATTAAATAAGCAAGTCAAAATATCAGATAAATATTCTAGTAGATTTATTGTTTATATTCAAATTAAGGTCTTTCACCATGGCTCTTGCTTTCTGAAATTGTTGAATTTTTATTTTATTGACTTTATTATAGTAAAAGTATGTTCTTATTGAAACGAATATAATAATTTGAATTTGAATATATTTTTAAACTACTTATTTTGATGGGTTGTTAATTTTTTCTTGATCAACCTAGAAGGGCGACCAAAAATAAAATTAATGGGAATACATAAACCTATTACCCACGTTATGATAAACAGTACCTATAAAATAGAAGTTGCTTCTGATTCAGGCTTGTTAATTACTTCAATACTTTATTAGCTTGTTCATCATGTAGACCATCTTTCTTTTTATCACTTATGTTACTGCTATGTAGTCTATCTGTAACTAACATCTTTCTTTTTATCACTTATGTTGTGGCTATGTAGTCGATCTATAACTAAACATCTCTCTCTGCTTGTAATCTATATTTATAAAAGCAAACTTCTTCTTGTATTGTATTTTGTTTTCAATATTTAAAATTATGTAGCTGGAGGAGAAGAGAAAGGTTGGAGGTACAATCGTAATAATACAGCATTACTGAAAATAAGTACAATATCATAATAGAATTTTTTGTTTCAATGTAATTTGGGTCGCTCCAAATGCCTTGTAATGACAAAAAAGGGCATTAAATAAATAAAGAAGATTAAAAAATGAAGGATAATACTGTTTACCAAAAACACAGGTCTCCGCAAGAAGCTCACTTATTCACTTTTATCTTCAAATAATGTATGATTACAAATTATAACAATCACATTTTCCACTACCTATTCTCTCTCAAAAAGCCAACTAAACTGAAAAAGGGAAAAGTTAGTGCTTTTATATTTTAATGTGGAGCTCAAATGAAAGTGCTAAATATGAGATCATATATGAAGTGAAATTGAACGCGAGTAAAGAAGATATTTAGAGCATAAATAAGAGCAATGTTGCATGACCTAGAGGGTGAGGCTTGTGCCGTGGGTCTGAGCTTTTAAGTATGCTATTCCATAGTCCCTTCGGAGACATCCGATAAAAAGTATGCTACTCCATAAGACCTTCTGGTACGTAGCATGTCTACCCCATAAACCTTAAGTTGAACAAATCCATAAAGAACATAAACTTGCTTGAAAATAAAATAATGTCTATAATGCTAGATGTTTCAAATTGAGTCCCAAGATTATTTACAAATAAAATGGTGCAAATAACGTGACATCATGATTGGTTGTAACTGATTGTCCACAAATTTTTATTTAAATTTAAATATAAAGTGAATATTTTAAAGGTACCTTTCTGGTGTCCTGTATATTATTATAACATCGGGTAATTCATTAAAACTTTAATTCTTAAATGCCAAATCAAAATCAAAACCAAACAAATATTATCCTGTCTAATTTTTAATATTGTGAAATCAATAAAAACTTAACTTTTAAGGCCAAATTAAAAATCGGAGCCAAACATATATGACTCGTCCCTACTACAGGGGGTTTGACATGTTAATTTGGTGAAAAACCGAGCTTTCAAATCTGAAAAGTGCAAACATGCGTCAAAATCCAGCAGTGTGAAGATTTGAGCGGCTTGGACTTGAAGGTGAAAAATGACAGAGATAGATTTGGGTAATGACAAAAAGGAGCATCAAAGAAACAAAGAAAGATAAAAAAATAAAGGATAATAGTAGAGATTTAGATTTGGGTTGATCCAATTGGGTTACTCCAAATGTTGTGTAATGACAAAAATTAGTATATGTTTAGATTTGGGTCGATCCAATCTAAATTGGGTCGATCCAAATGCTGTGTAATGGTAAAAAGGGGCATCAAAGAAATAAAGAAGATTATGAAAATGAAGGATAATATTATCGCTGACGGAATTCGAACCTTGAAATTTTAGTAAATAAATTTAATCATGTAATATATTTAATCATTAGATCTAACAGTCCTAATTTTTAACTTAAAATCTAACGGATATTATTCGTTGAATACGAATTTTATTATATTTTGTTTGTGGTTAGAAGATATGATGTCATATTTTTGGGTATGTATTTACTAATAAATTAAATCATGTAATATATTTAATCATTAGATCTAACGGTTCTAATTTTTAACTAAAAATTTAACGGATATTATTCGTTGTGTACGAATTTTTATTATATTTTGTTAAGGGTTAGAAGATATGATGTCATATTTTTGGGTATGTATTAATTACTGCAATATTATGTTTTAAATTAAAAGTCAAAGTGTTTTAATTAGAGAGAAAAAAATTACTGATTGAAATATATGATATTTTAGGTATTTATAAAAATTCGAACCTTAAAATTTTAGTAAGTAAATTTAATCATGTAATATATTAATCATTAGATCTAACAGTTCTAGTTTTTAACTAAAAATCTAACAGATATTATTCGTTGTATACAAAATTTTATTATATTTTGTTAGTGGTTAGAATATATGATGTCATATTTTTCGGTATGTATTTTGTAAATAAATTTAATCATGTAATATATTTAATCATTAGATATAACAGTTCTAATTTAACTAAAAATCTAACGGATATTATTCGTTGTATACGAATTTTTATTATATTTTGTTAGTGGTTAGAAGATATGATGTCACATTTTTGTGTATGTATTAATTATTGCAATATTATGTTTTAAATTAAAAGTCAACGTGTTTTAATTAGAGAGAAAAAAATTATTGATTGGAAGATATGATATTTTAGGTATTTATAAAAATTCGAACCTTGAAATTTTAGTAAATAAATTTAATCATGTAATATATTTAATCATTAGATCTAACATTTATAATTTTTAACTAAAAATCTAACGGATATTATTCGTTGTATAACGAATTTTTATTATATTTTGTTAGTGATTAGAAGATATGAAGTCATATTTTTGGGTATGTATTTTGTAAATAAATTTAATCATGTAATATATTTAATCATTAGATCTAACAGTTCTTATTTTTAACTAAAAATCTAACGGATATTATTGGTTGTATACGAATTTTTATTATATTTTGTTAGTGGTTAGAAGATATGATGTCATATTTTTGGGTATGTATTAATTATTTTAATATTATGTTTTAAATTAAAAGTCAACGTGTTTTAATTAGAGGGAAAAAAATTATTGATTGGAAGATCGTTCCAAATGCTATGTAATGACAAAAAATAGTAGATGTTTTGATTTGGGTCGATCCAATATAAATTGGGTCGCTCCAAATGCTGTGTAATGACAAAAAAGGACATCAAAAAAGTCAAAGAAATAAATAACTGTGTTAAATTTAAATAATTAATAATATTAAGTTATCTTTCATTATTATATCGATTAATTTTTTATATATCGATTAATTTTTTATTAGTAACCAGACGGTGTTTTTGTCGACTAAATCAGAAATTTTCAAAACAATGATAATAGATGATGCCGTGTATATTGAAAGTTATGAATAAAGATATTATTTAGTTACTTTGTTCATGTTTTGGCTCCATAATTAAAAAACTCTTTTTTTATTTTTTAAAAATAAAATCAAAGAAATAAAGAAAAAATATTAAAAAACAAAATTAACCACCTATAATACTTATACAAAAAATTATATATATTTGTTAAATATATATAATAAATTTACAAAACAAAAAATCATCAATATAGTTAATCGACGAAAGCACCGATTTAGATTTTATGAATACAAAAATTATTGATTACGCAAACATAAGTATATAATATTAATTACTTCAAATAATATAAAAATATAATATATAATATATAATATATAATATATAATATAAATTATATAATATATAATTTATTTGATCAAAGAAATAAGGAAGATAAAAAAATGAAGGATAATAGTAGAGGTTTAGATTTGGGTCGATCCAATCTAAATTGGGTTGCTCCAAATGTTATGTAATGACAAAATATAGTAGAGGTTTTGATTTGGGTCGATCCAATCTAAATTGGGTCGCTCCAAATGCTGTGTAATGACAAAAAAGGACATCAAAGAAATAAAGGAGATTAAAAAAATGAAGGACAATAGTAGTAATTTTCCTGTGTAATGACAAAAAAGGACATCAAAAAAATAAAGAAGATTAAAAAAATGAAGGACAATAGTTGTAATTTTCCGAAATGTAATACTAGCAGACTTTAAGATTATATTGATAAGTTATGTTTAGATAATATGTTTTTGTAGGTTTTAAACTCTATGGAATTGAGTTTTATTTGAGATAAGTTTTGTTTAGATGAATTTTTTTATTGGTTTTATTTTTTTCTATTTTTTTATTGGTTGATTTTTTTTTTTTTTTATAATTTGAGTTTTATTTGATATAAGTTATTGTTGGATAGGTGATAAGGTAATAGAAATAGATGTAATCTGAATTAAAATTTACGCTGCTTCTACTACTGCATCTGTGGGCAATCTGCATTCAATTTTCAAAGAGGACATCAAAGAAGACATTTGTTCCGGTAGTCTGTTTTGGGGTTATAAGAGCATCTTGAATATTGTATTTTATATAATATACACAGTTTGCTTATTGTGTGATTTTTTCTACAAAGATATTTATTGTGTATTTATTGTTTTGTCGTATTTATTGGTTTTAATTTTGCAGAACATGGATTGTGCATTCTGGTCAATTGTTAAACCGGATAACTTACCGCCTAAACCACTTGTGAGTATCTTCTTTTATAATTTAGATTTGTTTTTATCATTCTCGTAGTATTATCGATACCAAAATAATTTTGTTTTGAAAGGGCATTGTTGGAGGTGCTGGTTTGCGATATTTTTTGAATGTGCCATGTAGCATTGTGATTGTTGCTCCGAATGGGTTGGAATTTACGTTGAAAGTTGAAAAGCGTGGGCAAAGGTTTTTCATAACTGAAGGGTGGTCCAATTGTTTTTCTTCTTTGGAGGTCTTGCTGTTCAGTCGTATCTTTTTTATTCATATTGGAAAAAGGAAGTTTTCTATAATAATATTATTGGATTCTTTGGTAACTGAAAAAATCACGAACTGTCATGGTCGTGATGTTCTTGATTTAGCGGTCAATAATCCAGGTATTTTGATATTCATTTTTAGTTATGCTTTTATTTTTTATTTTTTGGATTTAGATGTTATTTTATTTAAGTATTGATTTGTGTAACAGGGCCTTAGTTTGTTTTTTTTTGAAATTGTAAATGCATCTTTAAAAGTGTAAGTTCTTTGCATCATTTTTTTAATGCGTTGTGAAAACTATATCATTTTAGGTATTTGTTTTGCAGCAACAAAGCTGACAATGGTTGGGTTTGTGGTTGCTAATTTACCATGTTTCTTCGAGTTTGGGAAAATTGTGAGTGTTAGATCCTATTTGGGAATGTTCTTTTGAAATTTATAAGTTGTTATTTTCTGATATTTTTTTTTCTTGAAATTTTTGCAGAGGATTCCGAAAAAATTTAATAAACTTTATGGGCCAATTGTTCCAAACGATATTGTTTTGATTATTGATAATGGAGATCGATGGTTTTGTAAATATGATCATATTAGTTGTCGAATTGTTGGGTTAGAAGATTTTATGGAATTTTATGGTGTGAATACGTATTGGTTTTTGGCTATGACTTATTTTGGTAGTGATGAGTTTGGGGTAAATATCTTTTCGCCAAAGGTTTGTGAAATTTTTTATCCCAAGGTATTACATGGTAATGTGAAGATTGAAGGGAAACACATGGTTGATTTTAAAGCACCTCGTAAGGATTCCATTAATGAAGAAAAGAATGGTGCTTTATTTGTTTTTAATGTATCTTGGAGCGACTTCAGTTTCTTTAGACTTGTGATACAGTCAATTCATCTAAATAAGGAGTATGGTAAAGTGGTATGTATGCAATGATATACTTGATTATAAGTTTTTTTTAGTTGTTAGAATAAGATTGTCATAGTAATATGTTTCTTGGTTTAATTTGTAGCCCATATGCGAAGAGATGTACGAAATTTTTAAAAACTGGAACAACGGTGAAAGAATTACTATGTGGCTCTTTAATAAGTGTTGGGAAGTTGAAATTGAGTGGTGCAATTATTATTGTATGTTCGGTTTGGGGTGGAGTAAATTTGTTGAAGAGGTAGATATTCGAATTGGTGATTCTTGTATTTTTGAGTGTACTGGTAATCGTTTGGAATTCAATATATGTATTGAGCGGGATGAAGAGCATGATTTTTTTATTGTTAATCCAGGTGATTTTGTTTTTATCCTTCTTAGTTTCTATATTCCATGTGATTTTGAGTTTGTTTTTAATTTTTATTTTTGTTTGCAGATTTGTACGGTGTTAAATTCTTTCAAATTGTATTCTATCAGTCACTGGAAGAAGATAAAATTGTAAGGGTTTTTAGATTTTGTTGTTTTCTTATATATCTTATGTAGTGCTTTGGTGTGTAATTATGTTGTTGGTGGCAGGTGTTGCCAATAGCACTTTGGAACAGCTTAGGTAAAGTTTTATCAGGAGTTGTTGAGTTTGTGATGCCAAGTAATCGAACATGGTCTATTTGTTATGAAAGAAATTGTTCAAGCTTTGTATTCATAAAGGAGTTTGCAACATTCTACAGTCTTAAAGAGAATTTTGTTATTACATTTGAGTATCGTGGGCATTCGAGTTTTTTTGTTCGGATTTTTGATAAAAGTTCTTTGGAGATATCATATTTCAAATTGTCCAAGATATTGAAGAGGGAAGATATTTTTTTGAAGTCAAAATATCAATTTGGATTTGCTAAAGGAAATTTGATGGATGTCATTCGTTATAGGAATACTAAAGGTAATTCCCCGATTAATTTTAACTTATTATCTTACTGGTTATTAGGTTTTAGATTTAGTTTTTGATTTTGTGTTGTTAATTTCAGGCATTGTTAAGGATTATGTACAGATGTTAGAGAAGTTCTATGACGATTCTTCCTTATTATCGTTATGTAAGGGAGGATATATATTTGGTCGATTTGTCATTGTGTTGGGTTGTTCAAGCATTGATCATAAGCTACTCAATGTGGTATGCAATATTTGTTTTGTATTTATTATTTTAGCTCAATTTTTGTTATTAGTTGAGTATATTGTTAATATGTTTTTTCAATTTTTGTTACAGTATGGTGGGAATTTTGCTAGATCCCTTTCTAAAGATTGGAGTAATGGTTGTGTTTCAAGGTTACTTGTTCATAAAAGGCAATGGAGGGTATTAATCAAAGTTAAGCATAATAAGGTTAAGCTTGGAAGTGGATGGGATATATTTGTTCGAGATAATGCACTGGGCAAAGGAGACGTATGCATTTTTAATTTGCTCAATTGTATTAGGAAAATATTTCGAGTTGATGTTATTAGGGTATGAATAGGTTTTTGTTTTATTTTTCAGGTTTTTCTTCTTGTTTTTGCAAAATTTTAGATTAAATTTTTTTATTATTATTTTGCAATTCATACCTGATAGATTTAACTGAGTGGTGTTTCATTTGAATTTTGTTTAAGGATTATTATAGTTGTGTGGAAGGTTACTTGGTCCTTCACTACCAGAATTTGAATGGTTTAGTATAATGTCAATAGCCAGAAATAAATCAAGCCGAGATCCTACTGCTCCATGTCTTGAAATTTAGTTTTTTTTTGTGATTTTTTTACAACACTTCATAGGCAGAAGATAAAGACACAGTAAATACACTTCAAGAACAAACAACAGAAACTGGAGAAAGTTCTTGCACCGCTATAGATGTTGAATAAACATGTTCAAGGGTCTTTCACAGAAGGAGTGAATAATATTTACACTAATTAGAAGAACTAAGACATAAGTTGCATTAAGTTGCCCCTTATGCAATCTTAAGTTAAAATAAGGGTCTAAGGGCCTGGACCATGTGCAATCAGAAAGCAATCATAAGTTGGCCCTTTTTTTAACTGAGTATCGATCATATTGCTTGGTCACTAAGTTCTAATGTTAGTCTCTTTGGTGGAAAGACAATTGCCAGCAAGGAAATTCTGTTTAATATAAATGTTAGTTAAAATAGGTAGTCTATGTTATGTAGAATAGTGCATCTTGAATTCATGACCATTATGATCTTGTCAGATTTTGTTTTACTTTCACTATTACTTGATTCTCCAACACTGTTACATAATATAAGTATAGGTTATCTGTAGATGTCTTGGTGTAATTTTCTGCCAAAATCTGTTTGGTTTGCCGTTTAAATCAGTTAATTTGCACAAGGCCTAGGCAGTTTATGTTTTATACTATAAATTAGTTGCTTACTATTATACAAACTTATAGGGAGCTCAGATTTATTTATACAGAAAGATCTTTTTTGCATTTCTAGTTTGTAGATATGTTTTTGGTACAACTATTTACCAAATTCAGTTGGCGTAACCATAAAACCTTATGATTTAGCTGCTTGAACAGGGTGGACCATATATTTTTAGTTCAGTGAAGTAACTTTTTTTTCATATTTTTTTTCTATTCTCAACTTCTATACCAATTTTATGGGCCAGAACAAATAGATGTACCAATGAGATTAAATAACTAATTAGGTGCAGAGTGTTGGTCTTTGTAGTGAATTTTAAACCTATTTGCTTGTCCCAAGTAATTTTTGATAACATGTGTTCGTAATACACTTGTCACTTTAAGTTGATTATTGGTTTCTTTAAGTTATAATTTCTTTCTCCACTTTTTCTAGTTGCAACTTTGATTTCATGCCTTTGGAATCTTGATTTTTTCTGTTTTTTTTTGTTGATACTGCTGGATATTAAGATTTTATCTTCCAGTTTTTAGTTTCTTATCATTTTCTTTTAATTTAGTTTTGTGGGTAGTTTTGATCGCCTATAAATGTTGAGCATATTGAGTAGATTTTCTGGTGCCAAGTAATTTCTGATAACGTGTTTTTACTACAATTGTCATTTACATTTTGGTCATCAAGTTCACACATTTGAAGCAAAACTTTTATAAATGCACCCTGTGAAGGCAATCAATCCAGAAATAATTAGCATCTATCCTATTCAATAAACTCATCACACTGAGAAGCTGCAGCAAGGGAAATATGATATCATGGAGATTACTTCCTATTCTATGCAATCCCCGGTTTTGTTTTTGTTTTTCTTTCTTTTCTAAGATTGTGGGTGCACATGTTATAGTGAAACTGCAAAAATGCAGGAGACTTGTGTTTTTAGGAGATTTCAAATTTTCATTGTATTAACTTTTGCAACTGTACCAAATGTACTAAAATTTCTTGTGGAAAACCCTTTCTGCTTTAGTGCTTTTGTGCTTTATGTCGATCTGACAGAAAATCATGTGATTCCTTTTGGGCTTTATTTTTTTTTCAGCGAGTTATATTATATATTCCATTTCTATTGGTATATATAAAAGATAATAAAACTGCATACCTGATTTAACTTTCTCATGACATTTGGGGCATAGGGGGATTGGTAAAGAAGACCTAAAAGTGTGCTCACAGAACCTTGCCTGATCATATGGCAACCATTTTGTGGAAGGTTTGATAGGTTCCGAAGAGCTTTAACTGCTACTTCTTTCATCTGATCATCACCCTCTTTGAACAACTGAAGAAGTATATGCAATACACCTTATTCAAACAGAGAAGATTTATAGTGCTCAGTTATTTACATTTCTGCCAAAGTTGTTGCCATTTTCACCTTCACATTTGTTGGTCCTATAAAATAGGTGCAGCTAACTTAATATAAGAATTACCAAGGCTGATCTAGCAAATGGTAATTGTACCAAAGAACTCTTTCTCTAACTGTATCGTCCTCGCTTCTTGTGTGGGAGGTCGAGGGATCAAGCCTTGTCGAAGACAAAGTGGGTGTATGTGTGTGGTAAGTAAGCCAAAAATAAAAGGTTAATTGTCGTCAACCTGTAGATAGACGCTCCAGAAGATGTTCAAAATAATTAGTCTTAGCCATCTGGATAACATTATCGTCAGAAAATGAAAGATTCTGTAAGAGATCCCTTGCATCTCTTGCAGCTTGACTGTCAGCGCTGTTTGACATTGTCACCAGGTATATTATGCAGACTTTGACCTTTCCGGTACTTTGGCTCAAAGAATAATTTTTGATTGTTTTGTTATAAGTAGTTATAATTGTTGGTTCTATTATTTCATTTTTTCTGTTATTTTGATTTATGGTAATTTTTTACTTTGAATTGATTATTGGTTCCATTAAGTTGTAATTTCTTTCAACTTTTTTTTCCTAGATGCAACTTTAATTTCATGCCTTGGGCATCTTCATTTTTCTGTTGGTTTTTGTTGCTACTGCTGGATATTTTTCTATCAGAATTTTCCGTTGTTTACCTCAGTAGAATTGGCATGTTTTGTTTCTGAGTTTTGCAAGAAGAAAACTTTATTGCATGCCCTCACACTAACTACGGCTTTTAGATATGGTACTGGCTGTTACTATCTTAATTCCCCTAATATAACATTAAAGATCACAGTATTAGTTATGCATTCTTCATGTTTCATCTATGCTAGGTCATCAATAGTCTGATGAAAACTGCAGAATGAAAGGTCTTGGGCAGTGGATTTAGTGGATAAAAGAGCCTGGTACTGATTACGACAATGAACCACTTGATGATATATTTTTGTTTGAAAGTGAAGAATAATAAAAGTGTAGACCTACTATCAATGGCAGTCAGAGGGATTTATTCTATGATTTGCTGTTCTTGCCAATAAAGGGGTATCTGCCATGGAATTGCAGGACTACGGAAATCTAGTTTTGTTGGGGAATGATGAAAGAATAGTCTGGCAAAGCTTTGATTATCCAGTAAATTGGCTTTTGTCTAACCAGGAGTTTCGTGAAGGCATAAAAGCATGTAGGTTTTGTATAATATATTACACAATGAAAAATATAGACATGATCAGATTTTTGTAAACTTAATATTCATACAATCAGAAAAACCTTGGTAATAAGAATGAGCATATGCAAAATAGCTTAACTGAGAAGTGCTTTGAAAATTTAGAATAAACCATTGTCTATTATTCAATATATGGAAATCCTAATATTAAATTCTATTAAAACTACTAATAAATAAAACTATCACCAATAATAGTTATGGGATAACTTGTACGCAATCGCAGTTGTTACTTTTGACGTTTGTTTCGAGGTTGCTTACCAACCGGATCCTTTGTAACAGATGATGGTGGTGGTTGTGAATCCCCATTAGTATCTTCTGGTGGCTTTCGTTTATTCTCTAAATGATCTTTGGAGTTTTGCTCATTATCATGTGCTATCTGTTCGTCTAAGTTGACAGGGTGAGGTTGTGCATTGTTGACGTTTGCAGCTGTAATTTCTTCTACTTGAGTCACCGTGAATCCTTCTCCTTTTTTAATTGTATTGTAACTTGTGAGATTCAGCTTGAACATATATCTTTTTCCCAGCATGTTATTAAGAATTGGTGGTATCATCTCGTTGCTTGCATTCTGCTTGAGGAATATTTTGGCACAGTTAATTAAAACTCAAAAAATGTAACCATCTAAAGGATAAAAGAATGCAAACATGAGCATGTACCTGATCATTGTTGAGTATGTGCTGCGCTGAGACATTGATCATTTTCATGACATGCCTGTCGAAAAGCACAAAAGTTGTAACTGATGTTGTGTCCTCAACTTCTATTGTTACTCTATATCTAGGAATTGGTGGTGCTCTAGTCTTTGTGCATTTCGGGTTGGGGCACTGTTGCACTTCGTTGACTTTTGTGCTGCACTTTCTGCATGCCATGTAGTACCAATCATTGTGTGGTGGTATTCCAAGCACAACTGCTTCTGTGAAGAATGCAATAGCCCATAGGGTAGAATTAGTATAAATAAAGCTCTAGTGATGATACAATGGGTTATTATAAATTATTGTTTGTGTGAGATTATAAGTAAAATGACATGCGTAACTTACAGCTTTGCCCATGGGCAATTCAACATCAAATAACTGGTGTATTGTAATCTTTTCAATATCCTCTACTATAGCTTGCTTTTTGCTTAGAAGAAGTGGAACAATCTCTGGAACTGAATCATCTTTCATATTTGGATTAGCACGCAATGCTAAAATGGTTGGATGATCGATGTTGAAGAAAAATTGAGTTGAACCACTTGACCATAAGACATGTTCCTCTGTTAGACATAAGAAGGTGTTAGAACCAAAAAACAATAGTCCTATAAAAACATAAAAGAAGTGTTATAAGCACAAGTATGTGTAGATAGCTGAACCATAAGTGGGTACATGAATACTATGGTAAGAAATTTTGTATAAATGGAGAGAGAAATTGCAGGCAAAATTCTATTATTAAAAAGCAAGAAAGTGGGATAAAAGTTCAGAAAAAAAACATGCTAATTATGTTAAAATTATGATGGGGGAAAATGCATTATAGAACTTCTGAGACAAAATTCTTGAAATATAATCAGCAAATTAAGATATAGTACCTTGTATCAATTTAGTGGTGGTACTTGTTATAATAACAAATATATTTGGCTTTTCATGATATTCTGTCCTTAGCTGTAGGAAATTGTGTGCTTGATTTTCCCACAATGTGACCTTCATGGTTTCATTCCTAAAGGAAAAAATACAGGAAAAACAATTAACATGAATATAACATAATTCAGTAAATTTTAAATTTCTTACATCAAACTAAGAAATAGGATTCTCAGTTTTAAACCTTTCACTTGTAAGAACAATTTCCACCTTCTTCTTTCCTTTGTCTGTGGTTTGTATCGGAGTATACTTTGTCAACTTGCCTGCCACATCTGTTGAGTGTAATATTATTTTTTAGTTAATAGTGCAAACAACAGATGAATTACATTGCATATAATAGATATTTACAAAAACATGGCAAGAAAATAACTTAAATTCATATAATTACCCATTAGATTAACTATATCATCCAGCCTTGATCTTGCAGTCTCAAAAGTTGCAATCTCAAACTTATATCTGGGTATTGTCGGTATATCATTAACATCATGAATCTTAGTTTTTCTATAAAAATTGATGACATATTCTCCAGGAATTGGCTTGTATTCTTTAGCTGCTGCTGCTACATTATAGTCTGAAAACATGTAGACTTTTCCAATTTCCAATCGCTTCTTAAAATATGTTATGAGGCTGTACTCCGATACTACGGCTTGTATCTGTGTACCCTGCATAATTTTATTTTAGTAAAACATCTTGTATATATGTATACAGACCAATACATTCTAAACGATGTATAAATATGTAGTGTTATTAAACAAACCTCCTCATCAAGTAGAAGATAGTTTTTCTTTGCGACATACGTGGAGCCTGTCTTTCTTCCATCCCAATCCCTAGATACTCGAACCTTGATAGAATCATTGTCATCTCCAGTACACAAATCTTTCAAGAACTTATATGTTGCCATATTCTGAATGTTTTGTACAAACTCATAAGCCATAATAAAAACTTTTAACAATTATACTCAAAGGAATAACTTTGCAATAATTTTAAGCAGACAATAAGATGTAATACATGAACCATTGTTTTATTTAAAAAAACTTATTTAACGAAGATGAAGATGCGAACTAACCTCTACACAAACTGGATGGAGACGCTGTGAACAATTAGGTGATGGATGGCATTGGTATATATACTATTTTTTTTAGTATGCTTCAGAAACCAATTTTAAGTATAACATGTTTGTAGCACAAGTTAAATTGGGATAGAATTCTTCTCGTGTGTGAACTTAGTTAATTGTATGTTTGTAAAAGAACCCCTTTTTTGTGTAAATAAAAGAACCCTATTTTGTAATGATCAACTCATCGGCTGGATGGCATTGGTATACAATATTGTTTAAAATTATGTTGCAGAAACCAATCTAAAATATAACATGTTGGTAGCACAAATTAAACTGGGGTAGAATTCTATTCAGTGTTAGAAGTAAAGAAAGTAAAGGTTTGTCTTAGTTTAATGATAAATAAGATTTGTCCAACAATCTCTTAAAGGGCGATCAGGTCCATTTCCTAGGTCCAAAATAATAGTTAACATACAATTAACAAATAAAAAAATTAAAAATACAAATACAATTAAAAATACAATAGGTCCATTTCCTTTTTTCAGATTTTTTTTGAAATCTTATACAATTAAAAATTATAAATACAAATGATCACATCAAGATAAAATGCTTGATTTACGTGTTTTTTAAAAATAAAAAATTCAATAATCAAAAGATATACGACATCTATAAAAATGATCAAAAAAATGTAATACGGTTATATGTTTACTTTTTTATTTTTTTTATTATATGCTTGACTTACTTGAGTTTAACTCAAAAGAATTATTTGATTAAAATAATATATAGAGTTTACTTGAGTAATTTATTTATAGAGTTTAATAGAATGAAAATTTTAATACGGGGTTTCAATCAATTTTGATTTAAAAATTTATATTTAATTTATTTAGACACGATTTATTTTGTATTACATGATTTAGCGTAAAAAAGTAATAGAATTTGAAAACAAATTAAAGCAAAGAGGAAGATTAAGGATATTATGGTCAAATATAGTAAAGGGTGTGCAACCATCAATTGAGGGTGTGCAAATATCACCACCCATTTTATTTTACAAAAATGGCAAGCTCCATGCAGGAGCAATTCAGTGAGTCTTTGCATCACCCATTTTTCAGGATTGTCTTTTTGTACCATTTAAAGATTATTGAGATTTCGATGTAGGTGGGTTTACTGCGTGTTCTATGCTTTGTAGCTTTATTCTAATGTTTAGCATAAGAACACAGCTATACAATAAAGCCTCCAACACACGTACTGTCTAGATTTTGTAACATGTTTTGCTGTAATGGTATAACTAAATTTAAGGCTCTGAAAACCTGGTATTTTAATTGAACATGTCATCACATTTGTAAATAACTGGAATTAGGTGTTCCAGTCATCGTGCATTAGAATGTGTGTGTTATGATTAACAGGGGAGACAACTGTTGGTACTTGTATCTTTGTTGAAAACACATCAGTAATTTTCTTTCAACAATGATGATAGATTACAAATTTTGCTAATCGTATTAGTCATACCTGCAGTATGCAAGAGCTCAATCATTGCCTGAATTTTTCAATATATATAAAAGTTCTATATGAGTTAAAAACAATATGATATATTAAAAAAAGAAAAATAGAAAAAACAAAGTTATAATCAACTACTAATGTAGTGGGAAAATATAAGTTCACTATCACATGAATGTTGTTGCAACAAATAATCTCAGTTCCCATGAGGAGGAAAAAGCTATACAACAAAGTTAAAAAATGTTATATTTGTACAATCATAAGTTACCAAAAACCTCGTGGTAGACAACATTTTTAGTCATGCCAGGTATTGGGTGGCTTTCATGTTCACACACTATATGTAACCCTAGTGGTGTAGTAACTCTTGATATTGCCACATAAAACTGCCCATGGCTAAAAACCGGTCTAGGTAAATATAAACCGACAGATTTCAACGTCTGTCCTTGGCTTTTATTTATTGTCATTGCATAGCACAAAGATACTGGGAATTGTACTCTCTTAAATGAAAAAGGAAGTGTTGTTTCTGTCGGTCTCATACATATTCTTGGTATGAAAGCCTTCTCTCCAATATGATTGCCGGTAATTATAACTCCTTCTATAACTCTAGCACACAATTGAGTTATTATCAATCTTGTTCCATTACACAGTCTCTTGCTCGGAGCCAAATTCCTTAATAAAACAATTGGAGCTCCAATTTTAAGTTCCAATTCATGATTTGGTATACCTGTAATTCTAAGAGAATTTAAATATGGCTCCCGGTCCCTGGCAAACGCATGCCAGGGACGGTTTATTTAACATACGGCTTTTAAGCCGTTGGATCGTTGATCCAACGGCTGTGATTTAAAAAAAAACAATACCGTACCGCATAAACTTTATGCGGTACGGAGTAATTATCAAAATGCCCCCCTGTTTTCATATAAAAAATCTACTGTTCACCGTACCGCAGAAAGTTTCTGCGGTACGTGAACAGTAAGGGCATTTTGGTAATTACTCCGTACCGCATAAACTTTATGTGGTACGGTGCGAATTTTTTTTTTAAATCACAGCCGTTGGATGAACGATCCAACGGCTTAAAAGTTGTATGCCAAATAATCCGTCCCTGGAATGCGTTTGCCAGGGACCGGACCCCTTTAAATATTCTTGCGGATACATGCTTTCAAGTGATTCACAGTTTACTGTACTTTTACAAATAGAATCCACACTTCGATATACTCTAGAGTCGCCTACAAACATTTGGAAATGAAATTAGTATATGGATATGGATTAGAAGCATTAATAGTAATAATTAATGATAAAGAATGTAAAATGGAAATAGACAACAACTTCTTTTATTTCTAGAGCATTAAGTTCAATACAACATCTGCTATTGCTATTAGATGTAGGTAGTCTTAGAACTAATTATTTATTTAATTGCAATTGCATATGCAATTAAGTGAAACAAAATAGGAAGAACAGATGTTATTAGTTCTAGGCAGTTTTAGGAATGTTATTGTATATGGACAAATGTTGGCTAATATCATATTAAGTTGTAGGCAAAGATAACCTCTTTTATTAGAAGCTAGATTAATTTTAGGTTTTTTATTTTAATTGTTCTACAAATCATAATAAATGACTATAATGTAGTGCATAGTAGGCCTGCAATAATTATGTTTTGATAAGAGAAATATTTACTGACCTGTGAATCGTTTTAAGACCTCCTTATTGATAAGATCCACATCTTCGTTTAATGGAGTTAATATAGCACGATCCCTGAAGTATTCTGAGTCATTATTGTCACACAGTTGCGCATAAATTGTATCAATAATCACTTTCTTCCCATCATTTCCTGGATCGAGGCTTAATTCAGGTGGAATTTCGATCCAGCTTGGCTCATTTCCTTCGATGGATGAAACTGTAGGTACCTGCCCATCACCAATACCAATTACCCAATCAGCATATGAAATTTTTTGCCCAGAAATTGTGACCGGTGGGACACCAGATTCGATCCTCATATTTTCATCTAATCTAAAAACTTTACAGTGATTCCATAAGTAAGACCTGTTAATGGATGCCATGACAATATCTTCACGTCCTTTTTTGGGTAAAACAGGAAGGATCTGTCTAAAATCACCGCCGAGTAACACTGTTTTGCCTCCGAATGGTTTTTCCAGGTTGTTCACGTCTTTGTGTCGCATGAGGTCACGAATTGATCGATCAACAGCCTCAAAAACATGTCTGTGGTTCATTGGGGCCTCGTCCCAAATTATTAAATCAGATTGTACAATCAATTCTGCCAAAAATGATTGTTGTTTTATATCACATGTGCTATTTTCATTAATGTCAATTGGTATTTTAAATCTTGAATGGGCAGTCCTACCTCCCTCAATTAGTAGTGATGCAATGCCAGATGATGCAACTGCAAGAACTATTTTTCCTTCTGATCTAAGGTTGTCAATGATAGTTTTCCACAAAAAAGTCTTTCCCGTACCTCCATATCCATACACAAAAAATAAACCTCCCCTTTTATATGTAACATTGTCCACAACAGTTTGGAAAACATTTTTCTGCTTTTCATTTAACATCGCAAGACATTTTTTCCCCTCAACTGCTAATGCATGCCTGTCATACATACTCTCTTCGTATAATAGAGTGTTCATACTTTGACGTTGCAAATCTTTATCTAGTTTGGGCAAAGTTGGAAAGTCACCCACTGATTTACCTCTTTTTCGCAATTGCAACTCAACATCGAATAATGTAAGGCATTCAAGTTGCTCATCAGTAATAAGAAAATCACGTCTCGGATAATTTTTTCTTTGTTTGTGCTCAATATCATCAGAGAAGCTTTTCCAATGCTTATCCCATAAATCCCTCACATCAGAAATATCACAAAATAATAACATTGTAACAAATAACTCACGCAATTGAGCACCTGTTTGATGGATAGAAGCATCTGTTATTGCATTATGCCACTCATCATCAGATTCTAGAAGACCATGGTGAAAGCAAGCTTCTTTGTACGTGCTGTAGACAACATTGTTAACTGTTCGGACATCCTCAAAAGACGTTGCACCTCGTACAATGTTCAACAACATTCTTAAATAAAACCTCTCTCCTGCATTTATTAGAGTAGACAACTGAATAAGAAATTGTAAACTAAGTTTAAAGGAACAACTTTGAAACAGACTACTATTCTAATAATAATACATGTATCAATACATTGAAAACAATATTGAAACAATACTTTTGAACAGATATGGGGCACTTATTATTTTCAACTATAAGTAATTATTGTTCTCTGGTTAATACACACACATATATACTACCAACTTACATAAAAATTTAGTAAATAGACAATTAATTGTATAGGTTAATCAATTTAACAATCAATCAGGTATAAATCTATTCTTAACCGGACATGGAGAATTTTATCTGAGGATAAACAACCTATTTAATCCTTTTGGAAGATTAAGACAACTATAATGAATACTTTAGAATTTTAAATATGTATTGTGGGTTTTTACAATGGAATATATATAGGGATACATCTAGAGTTGGCATATATCATGAGATTCTTTTACTTTAAATGTATTATTTCTTTAATATGTATGGTTATTAAAATCTAAGTAATTATTTTAATGTGTAATTGTTATATATTATATTTCAAGCTATATACTATTTTTTTCATCCACAATTCTGTAAGAATACATTTTAAAGCTGATAAAGCTAATAGTTGTTGATAGAATGATTAAGCATCTTATTTTCCATTTGCAATATATTATAGCAACATTCTATAGTATATTAAATAAAGGTTGAAATTAAATATTATCGAACAGTTGACCTTACCCGCCGTAGGGTGAACGTAGACCAAACGACCGACCACACATATTTTGTTTTTTCTACGTTTCCAAACTTTTTTAGCTTCATCCCATAAGAATTTTTCAGGAAATTCTACAAATGTTAGTCCTCTTCCAAATGGATCTCTACTATTTGCGCGAAACCATTGAATAAACATAGTTGCTTCCGGGTCAATTCTGTCAACAACTGATGGTAATGGTTCGTCATCTTTAAAGCAAATTTGTTGTTCATTTTCCAAATGGAAAACTAATTTTGTAACAACTGGCTTCCGATAGTGAATTGGAAATTTGAAGATACGCCAACATGCCTCTGCAGAAGAAAGATAACGGCATGCTATATAATCATCCACTTCATTATTAACTATATTACCTTTGCCTTCTCCAGAATTGGCATCCTTGCATTTTCCAATAGCAATAGTTGCTCGGTCAGGACCTTTTGTTACATACTTGAACATATACTTAATCAACCTCCCTTGATTGCACCATTCTATATTTATATGAGCCTGGTACTTTACAATAAGTCCCCTGTTGTATGGCACAACAAACCTAAAATAGAGAAGTTATCATGTCCAAATAAGAATCCTCAAGTTATTTTTAAGAAAAAAAATTAGAGATATACAACCCATCAATTAAAAAGAAAGCACCTGTTATCTACTTCAATTTCCTTCAATTGTATAGTACGGTTGTCGTTTCGCCTTCTATAAACAGGATAACCATTTGCGTCAATAGTAGTTTCACTCCTGAATTCCTTTGGGTAAAACTTTGTACATTGATCATCCCGCATGCAACCACAATTTTTATTATATGATCCGCAAGGACCATGAATCATATATTTTGAAATAGCCTCGTATCCAATGGGATCAGTTTCCTTATCAGGTATTTCGGCACATATTAGCTGATCAATCTCGTCAGTTGAGTGGCACTTGTCAGATTCCTCAAGCCAGATAATTATATGTGCATGAGGCAAACCCCTCTTCTGGAATTCAATTGTATATGCAACTGCATAAGATATTTTAAAATTGGAATTAAACTTGTAGATCACATCAAATAAATATGATATTCTGAATGGAACATAATTCATAAAAATTATTAATACATTTAATAAAGTGTGTGATGGACTAATAAAGAAAACAATGTAGTTGATAAAAGTGAAAGATCCCCTAAATATGCAGCTTATGAGGAACAACAAATACCCACAAGTTTAATAGAGGGTCAAATCCTGATTTATTAATTCACAAAGCCATGTGATGCGGATAATGATGGAGCACTTGTAGTGGTCTCCCTTTATTGATTCATATATATTGCATTTATTATGTTTTATATAAATTATTCTATTTGTTTATAATATTTGTATATACAGAGTCCAGGTGGACAACTTTCATTGTTTGTTGCATCTAAGTTGTTAATGCTTATTAAGTACAGGAAATATATTATAAGCTTACATTTTCTTGAACCTAAGTACATGTGCAAACTATGTGTTACTTCCGGTGTTCTGCCTTTATTGATCCATATAGACTGCAATATATATATATATATAGTATTGATTGTGATGTACATATATAATATATTTAGCTATTTATCTTTTAGCAAAGTGGTAAAATAAGTCCTATGTTCATGCCAGGTTAGGGTTTTCGATTAGTTATTCTATTACTATATAGTCTTCATATTATAGAGCCTACGTGTACAACTTATAATATTCACAACATCCAACCCATTTATGCTCATTGAGTACGGAAAATATATCAAAATCTAAATTTTTTTCAAACCTAAGCACATGTGTGCCATCTACATATTACTAATTGACTTTTCCATGAAAATAAAAGATCTTAAAATCTAAGCATAACAACCGGGTAACTAATTATATAAGGATTCTTTTAAAAATAAAAAGGAGGCAGAAGTCATTATTAGTTGGAGGTACATACAATACATTCTAAAGCAAGTGAGCCTAAAAGTATCCTAATTTTTTTCTCATAATGCATGAAAATCTATATTATCTCAAATCAGCAAATGTAAATACTGACAAATTAAAGAAAGTGTAAATCATAAAAGTAAGATGAACAAAGGAATATTAGTTGGTGTCAAGAGACTTGTTTTCTACCATGAAAAAGTATGTTGTAATCCTAAAGAACACGTTAAAAGTGGTAAAAATATACCTCCAATTACTTTTCCAAGAACATGTTTGTCGGTCAAATCCTCCAATAGCAAGTCCAACTTAATCTTGAATACTCTGGACAGTATATCGGGTCTGTCAGCTGGGCTACAATGCGGTATCTTATCACAATATTCCTTTATTTCAGGCCATTGAGGGTTACATGTAAATGTAATAAACAAATCAGGGCTACCAAATCTTCTACAAACAGCCATACAGTCCTGATAATTCTGCTGCATGTAACGTGGGCTTCCAGTAAAAGAGGATGGCAACACGATCCGTTTTCCTACCGTGGAAGCATCAGTATCTCCTTTATTCACAGAATCAACAATGTTATTATACAAATCAGATCTTAATATGTCTTGGTTCCGTAAGACCCATTTAAGTCTTGTATGTTCAATACATGTCCATGCATCAACTACAAACTGTAAAAATAACCGCCCCCCAGAAATTAAAGTATGACCTTCGTTATCTCTATATTGAATCCTAAAACAATAGTATTCGCGAATACTCAAGGAATCCCTTTCATTTTCTGACTTGCTATTTATGCCAGCATGTAATATATTTAATCTGTAACCATCTTCTCCATATGGGAATAACAATGGGTATTGCAAGGACATAAAACATGGATGTAATACTGAGATCCTATGCAAGTTGCCACCCTTAGTTTGTACTAATATATCTCTAGTAACAGTTAGATCATCGTTTGCAACCAAAGCTGCAAATTCATAGGCATTGGTAGGAATATTACTTTCTCGACCATCTATTTCTCTATTTGCAATCAAACGCAACTGTGCTGGAACAATATCTAAATCTTTGAATCTATCTCGAACATCCCGATAAATATCTACTAAAGCATTTTCTCGATTCAACATCGCAGACAGAGATTCTGTTATTTCTAGATCAAGTCTATTATCACCATTTGGAAAATTCAGACGCTCCTCCAATTGTTGTTGATTATCATACATATATATTTGTGAAAAAACTGCTTTTTCAGAACCTTCTGGTTGTAATGATCCAATTTGATGATAAACTTCACCAGATATGCGATAAACATATGGACCACCACCATTATTAATTTCTCTATCCACATTAGCTCCCACAGAGGTAAAAGCAAATGCATTATTGTACAACCGCAAAGATTTACGAAAGATTGTACTCTTATTATTAGTCCCATCTAGCAATGACTTCAATTCTGGAGGAGTTTCTCTTAATAATGGCAAACGTACTTTTCCATTACCACAACACAAAGAAAACTTATCTGATTTTGTTCGTTGATTTTTTTTTGTTTGCTCAAATCTCCACATTAAAGCTCCACAGGCACAACATATTTTATCAGCACAACCAATATCAAGTATTTCATCGCTCGATGCTGCATTCAAAAATATTTAACGTCACAAATTTAAGTCAACTAATTGTTGGGACTATAGAACAAAAACACTAAGAATTAAAATTTTGGAATGCTAAATAAAATAATATATTACCAAATCTTTTTTTAATGTCATTTATTTTACTCCTCATTCTCTTACTCATTGGAGGCAAAGCTGCAACATTGGTAACTTGTTAACAAACAAACAACAAAAGATATTATTTAATTCCAACTGCAGAACTAACCTTCGAATTTAAGCAACGGTCTAACAATTAATTTTGAAGCATCACATTTCACATTTGGAGCCGCATTTTCTGCACAAATAACATGTTTTATGTATATGGGAACATAATCCTTGTTCAGGAAGAAAAACACACATGTGAAGCAAAATCTTCATACCTCAGAAAAAGCCGACATACATGTTGTAAATAATAAATATACAATATAATAAACTATAGCAACTAATTTTTTTTTGAAAAAATGATTACTGAACACCACAATAGAATTCTAGGTTATTTTTAACGTACCGTTTTGGTGAATTCGATGTCGTTTCTCTTTACGTTCCTTTCTTTGTTCGATAGTTTCAATCTGGATTTCTGAGGAAATGACAATTATATACATAAGGAGAGAGTGAGTAAATTGTTTGGTACAGATAAAAGTATTGTAAAAACATTACACTACCAACGTACTATTTTGGTACACGCGTTGTCGTTTCTTATTACGTTCTTGTCTTTGCTCAGTTGTCTCAACTTGAACTCCTAGGAAAGATATATGTTAGTCAATGTAAAATTAAAAACAATACTAACCCACCCATAAAAAATAAATAACCATTGTGTAAACAATTGTTTTTGCAAATATAAACATGATAAATAAATTGATTCAAGTAATTTTAGTTACATATATTTTATGTTAAATCTATCCTCGATTCCATGTAATTTTAATATAAGAAATTATTTTGAATTTACATTATTTTTGTCTAAATACATAAAAAATTTAGATGGCGGGAATTGAGGATTTCTAAATATCTGAATGCGTTGATCCAATATGAATATCAACAAACACAAACCAAATTGTAGCTTACTTTCTTTGTACTTCTCACGCCTCCGTTCATTACGCTTATCCTTGACTTTTTGAAGATCGAGGCTATTTTCCACAATGACATTCTGTGAATTTCAAAGTCTACAGCATTAGTGACCAAGACATTTTTAATAATTATTTTAAAATGGTATTAACATTGTTAGTAAATGATAGGTATTTGCTACAATATAAATTCAAGTTATAGATGGTAATACCTGTTTTGCATAATTTCCTCCATGAATTTTATTACGATCACCTTGATACTCAGCACTCTTAGTAGCTCTCTTAGATAAGACACTCACAATCAAATAAGTAAGCATGGAAGAATAGAGCATTGTAAAAGCAGTATATATTCCTAACTTCTTCCATATATTTTAATTTAATTTGTAATTGAGACTTAAATACCTTTTCCATGTACTTTTTTCGCCGTTTTGCATTACGTTCTTCCCGTTGTTCAACAGTTTCAGAGTCTTTTCTTTTATGATATCTTTCTCTTGCCTTTGTCTTATTGGCCTCCAATTTCAAACAAATATCTATAGTTCAAACATTTAAAGGCTTAAAGATATAACTCTGTTGTTAAATAAATCTAGGCAACTTTAATTTTTAATTTGTCTACATAACAACTATGTCTACAATTTGTATAAAAGAGTTATTATCATGTAAGAATCACAAGTAGATAATTCAACTTATCTATAGTTCAAACATGTAAAGGCTTAAAGATATAACTCTGTTGTTAAATAAATCTAGGCAACTTTAATTTTTAATTTGTCTACATAACAACTATGTCTACAATTATGTATAAAAGAGTTATTATCATGCAAGCATCATAAGTATATAATTCAACTTATATATACAAATATAGGGAGCGAAGCAATAAGGGTTTTGAGTATTATGTTGATTATAGGGACCAGAAGAATTGAGCGAATTTGCACTATACAAAATCAGTTTTAAAAAGATGTATTATCGCATACTTGTAACTGGAGTGTTATCACCAATAACCAACGGTGATGAGGTTTGTGGTGCATGTTGGTTCCCTATAAAAAAAGTATAGACAAATTAGTCGATTAAATAGTTAAGGGGCATGTAATACACATTTTTGGAATCCTATTAATCATAAATATATATGTACCGTTATTCAAATGGTTCCTCGTTGCAATCACCTTCTATTTAAAATGGAAAGATCAAGGGTCAGTATTACATAGTGGCAAAATTTAGCATTGAATGAGCGACTAATCAAACTATCATGTATACTTGTTGCACGTATTTTGCTTGACGTTTCCTGTTCTGCTCATCCCGTTGCTTCATCGTTTCACGCATACTTCTTGTAAGTTTTTTT
The DNA here is from genome assembly GCA_037693485.1 of Kitagawia praeruptora. Taxonomy (NCBI): domain Eukaryota; kingdom Viridiplantae; phylum Streptophyta; class Magnoliopsida; order Apiales; family Apiaceae; genus Kitagawia; species Kitagawia praeruptora. Next base: position 73,040,699 of record CM075347.1, read on the forward strand.
TGCTTTGCAAGAGCTTAACACCAGATTAAAGAAGATGTAACATGATTAATTACTATTTAAGTACGTAATATGAACAACTTATTATACACACAATCAAATAAATAATACAATTCAGTTTCAAAATGGTAAATATGACTGATCATCAAATTTCATATATATTGTGTCCATTTTATAAAAAATGGCGGGATTTTTTTATAACAAACATATTCATTTGAATATTACCCTAGGTACAAACCTGCACTATGATTCAAATGGTTCCTCAATGCAATAACCTTCTGTTTAAATGGAAAATCAAGGGCTTAGTATTACATAGAGTCAAAATTGAACATAAACTTAACGACAAAGTAAATTATTTGTGTCATACTTGTACGTATTTTGCTTGTACGTATTTCGCCTGACGTTTCTTATTGCGTTGATCGTGTTGCTCTCTAGTTTCAGATTTCCTTCTTTTGCAGTTTCTCCCTTTTACAAAAAATTTATAAGAATCAAAGCATTGGAAATATAATAGAAATTTATCCATGAATAAAGTTACATATAAAGTAAATCATTACACAAAATTTATATGGAATCTAATAAAGACTGGGTATATTTTAAATATGGGAATTTCCTTAAATAAAAAAAAGTTTAGTTTTTCATATATAGAAAAAGAATAAAATAGATAAATTTAGAAAACAGAAAAATTGACATTAACACACCAGATGTATAGTATGTGGTAGCGGTTCTATGTGAGCTATCGGTTGTTCTGTCCAAATAACTTCCATTCTCCACGTCCTCGTGTATAACTATCAAGTAGGGGAAAAAAAATACCAAATTGCATTTATACATGTAAATTTGAAAAAAATAGGTTTAAGACGCATATGTACCAATGGAACCATAACAAATAATTAAAATTAACACACCAGATGTATAGTGTGTGGTAGCGGTTCTATGTGAGCTATCTGTTGTTCTGTCCAAATAACTTCCATTCTCCATGTCCTCGTGTATAACTGTCAAGTAGGGGGGAAAAATACCAAATTGCATTTATACAGGTAAATTTGAAAAAGATAGGTTTAAGACTCATATGTACCAATGGAACCATAACAAATAATTAACATTAACACACCAGATGTATAGTATGTGGTAGTGGTTCTATGTGAGCTATCAGTTCTGTCCAAATAACTTCCATTCTCCATGTCCTCGTGTATAACTGTCAAGTAGGGTAAAAATAACAAATTGCATTTATACAGGTAAATTTGAAAAAGATAGTTTTAAGACGCATATGTACCAATGGAACTATAACAAATAATTAATTTGAATTATAAAAAAATAGGAAAACTAATCTCAAATTTGAAGCAATCCAGTTATAACCAATTCATAAAGAAACATATATATCTTCAAATACAAACCAATATGTTGCTTTCTTTCCTTATTCTCTTCACGCATTCTCGCATCATGCTTTATTCTACGTTTGCCGGCCATAATTTCTGACAAACTCATTTCCTGAACGATCTGCACAAAGATTGTAAAATATTTGGAGGTTACTATTTAAGATGAGCAAGTATTTTCTTATTTTAAATGAGCAAGTATTTAAATAATTCTAAGCAAAAGCCTTAGCTTGTAATACCTCATCCTCATATATTTCTCGTTGTTTCTTGTTATGTTCCATGTATTTTTTCCAAAGTTTCTCATTGCATCCACCTCTCTGCTCATCAGTTTCAAAATCACCTATTTCATAATCTGGACTCTTCATGTTGCATTAAATTACTGTCAAGCAAGAAAAATAGTGAAGCTTAGTTACATAGAAGTAAAAGTCAAAAAGTTTAAAACTATAAATTATGCGACAAAAGAAGTAAATAAATAAAGAGGGCAAAACTACTGGAAAAAATATTTATAAAAGTCAAATCTGTAGTTTGAAAGAGGCCAAAACAGCTTGGAAAAATATGAATAAAAGTCAAAATTTGTAAGAGGGCAAAACTGTTGGAAAAAATATGTATAAAAGTCAAAATTTGTAGTTGTAAAAAAAGCAATTAAGCAGAGATAAATAATAAGTTACGTGATCAAGCAAACATTAATTATTTGCTGCTTCAGATTTATTTGCATTTTCCTGCTGTCTTGGGTTTTGACATGTCTCCTTCTTAATTTCTCAATCTCATATTTCTCATCTATTACAATATCATAGGGTGATTTAGAGGGCGGTATTTAGGGTTGTTGGGTGATTCTAGCCTAGGAAGAGGGGTCTGGGCACTGAGGGGAACACATGAATGTTGCTAGGTCTGTATTGGGTGTGCCGCTGGGATTTTGAGGGTGCAGGAAGGGTATTTTTTGGTGGTGTTTACACCACCATCTTTCAAAATGACATACCAATACACCTTCCAAAAACTCCACGTATAGAAAGAAGCCGAGGTTTAATGAGATTTAATATAAACGTCACATACTATAAACATAAGGTTTAATGAGGTTTAATATAAATATGAGATTTATAAATATGAGGCTTAATATAAATATGAGGTTTAATGAGATTTAATATAAATATGAGGTTTAATGAGGTTTAATGAGATTTAAAATAAAATGTTGCAAGTATGTGGTTTTCTTTTCTGCAATAAAAATAGTTTCGACGACGAAAGGGACCAGACCAGTAACTTTTAATGTGAAGTATGGATTTTCTGGCTTAATGTAAAGACCAGTAACTTTTAGATAAGAACTTTATCGCATGTGTTACATTAGCCACTCAATTTCTAAGTGAAGAATGTGTCTTCTGTTTTGATCTTCACTTCTGCTTGTACCAGAAAGGTGTCATTCACTATGAAGCCCCTAGACTCACTTTTAAGGTCACTGAATAACATGAATTCTGACCAACCCAGGGCTCTTAACTGATAAGGGTTGATCAAGGTTACGTTTTATGCATACTAAAATATAGATATTAGTTTGTCTAAATCTCTTACTTGAATACTAATTCATATAATTCATAAGCATAACAAAATATAGATATTAGTTATACAATTCATACTAATTAGTTAATAGGTTATAATCAAATATCCAAAACAAAATTGTTGCTAACACATTAGAAAGACATAAAGTAATTGATCCAATTGAGAAAATTAACATAATCTACCACGGATAGAGAGCAGAATAATTGGGTGGAAGGGTGGTACCTGTAGAGCGATAGTAGGTAGCGATTGAGCCTTCCCTGTAATCCAGTTCATTCAATCAAGTTCCGTCGATAGTAGGTGTCGTGTGTAGAGTGTAGGTAGTATTAGGTAGTATACAGGGAAGTGTTTTAGCACGTAGATACGTGTTTGTATGTATTTAAAATTGTTGAGATTTTTTTTGTTTTAGGAAAGTTACTTTAAAATTTTTGGAAGGTGTTAACCTAAACCAACCAACAATTATACCCTATTTCGCTTATAATAGTATAGTATAGATAGATAGGGAGCTACTCTAATGAGACCCTGTTATAATGAGAATTGAGACCTCGGTGGCAGTTTTGTAATTAAATTGAACTGGAGGGATAGTTATAAATTACAATTTGTAAAAAGAAAAAGCAGTCGAAAGCATCATAGATTCACGCTCAACTGAACAATTTCCCCCTTCTTGACTCTTGTATCCATAACCCCTAAATCACTATTCAAAACTTCTAAATAAACTCTATTAACAGTAAGAAACCACCGATTCGAAGCTATATATTATGTGATTATCATCATAACACACGTTATCTTCCCCCAAATTTGGATTGCAGGTACTCATAAGATGTTAATCACCAAAAATTCAGGTATTTTCAATATCTTTTATCACTATTATCATTGAATCGTTAACGTAATCAACTATATCAATACGAGATTCAAACAATCTGTGCTAGAATAGATACATACACGATTTTCGTATAAATTCTAGGGTTTTTGGATTGAAATTCACTACATTCTAAGTTCATGAATTCAAATATGCTTGAATTTTGGGAAAAAAATATATGTTTCTCATATAAATCTTTTTAAAGTGATTTAATTAAAGATAACATTGAAATAGTTTAAATAATCAACGTACTGGTTCATGGAAGATGTAATGGTAGGCTTGTGCTTAATAAATTTTTTTGGCTTGAGTTGCTTTTATAGTTAAATATATTGTTTAAATAGCACATTACTCTCCCCCTTATGATATTTTTTTTTGGTGATTTAGTTGTAAAAAAAAGTGATTTGTTTTAAAAGTAGGATTTATTTGTTCGTGCAAGATAAATTTTTTTGGTAATTTTATGTTAAAAGTAGTGATTTATCTTCATAGTGATATAATTTTTTTTAATAATATGGTACTCTGCCATCATGATAATTTTTTTTAATAATATGGTACTGCCATTAGAAGCTAGAACTTAAGGTACTACTTTACACTTTACAGTAATATGGTACTTTAAATTAGTGAGCTTGTTAAAGCACGGAGTAGATCTAAACGTTCATGTTTTGTAATTTTCAGGTTTAGGAAGTTGAGTTTTTTTTTTTGGGCAGTAATAGTGATATGGTCCTAAGTATTTCTGTGTTTTTTTTTGAGTTCCTGCTATATATCTCAGGCCCTGCATTTTTATTTTACGTACAGGCTTCTATTGGAATTGTGTTGACTTGGTCGTATTGTATGGATAGAATTCACAAAGGTGCGAGTTCTGAAGGTTAACACCAGATTCGCAATTTTAAAACTTTCCAATTTTTTTAATTTGTTAGTATTATTTTTTGTCCAGAGCTGTGCTACTTTATAAGCACTGTGACTCTCGTGTTCATGCTTCCACATGGTTTCAGTCTGGACAAATTTTATTGCATTAATATGTTTCATCATATTTTTTCAGTGGATATTGTTTAGGTGTGATAAGTTTTTGTAGAGAAGTTTTTCAAATGATAGTTACATTTTGCTAATTGCTTAGAGTGCCAAAGTTGTGCTTCAGTTGTTGTATTTAGTTAAGAGATAATATTTAGTTAAGAGATAGTTCGCTTTATAGATTCTTTCCATTTGATGAGCAATACTAGTTTTTTGGTTTATGTACTTGGCATTCTGATATGTCTAGTAATCTAAAGCTTATCTGAAAACAAACATAGGGTGCTATTTTGCTCGATTGCATTCGGCTGTGCTGGGATGAGCTTGGTAGCTGGCAATACCATCATTTGGTTTTAAGATTCATTCTACTGTTCTATATCCTTCATCGGAGGTTCTATTTTTTGTTGGTGCAATTTGGTGGTTTGACATAGTTTAAGAATGCCTATGGTGTCTAAGTGTATCGAATTTATGATTAAAGTATTCTTTAGTAGGATGTTTCCGTTAGATTTGGTGATGGTTGTGTGATTCTCTAGAATTGAGATCGAGTAGTTTGTTTTCAATGTGTTTCGTCAAGATTGGTATGTTGGTGTACTAGTTGAATGGGAGGTTTGTATGGCTACTTCAATGGGAGGTTAGTGGTTTTTGTTTCTTGGTTGTTTTGGATTTCAGTGGGACGGCAAGATCTTGTATATGTATTGTTGGTATTTTTTATTTATGTTTTCTTTTTCTCTTTAATTTGGATCTTGTTCCAAGATATTAATATTTTTACAAGTGTAGTCCACTCTTATCATCATGTATGTTTATGTAAAAAGAAAAGATATACACAGATCTTCCTTTTGTGTACGTGAGGTGATTATAAAAAAATTATCAATTAAAATTACGACAAATTACCTAAAAAATACACATATATGGTTTCTTTAAACTAAAGCAAAAAAAAAAAGTGTTCATTTAGTAAAATAATATTTATTGATACTGCTTAATTATTTTTAAAAAATTTAAACAAATTATCAATAAATTTACACAAATCACCTTTTTGTATTTTGGAATAATCATTTATAAAATTAATCAATGTTTTTATATGACATATTTATTAAAAATTATACACAAATCACTAAAAAAATGTGAAACATCTTTTCGCACTTAAAATCACCAAAAGTAAAAATCTCATTTTAAAAACAAATATATACGAATCACCAAAAATAATAATTTTCTATACTTAAAATAATAATATACATTTTTAAAATCATTTTTTCTATGCTTACCATTCAACATTTATAAAAATAATAATTTTCTCATGTAATTGTTGTGAAAATTTTGACACAAATCACCAAAAACTATAAACAAATCACTAAAAACATAAACAATTTACTTTTTTTTTTACGTAAGATGTGAGTATTTATATAAAAATGTATTATTAAATTCACCGAAATTTATGTGCAAATCACAATTGTTTAGAAATGATAATTTTTATAAATTAAAATTTTGTTATTACTGTTGTCACTAACTTTTTAGTAAATGATAGACTTAAAACATATTAATCATAAATTAATATACATCAGAGGATTCCTCACTTAAACATTCTCCATAGATATCATCTATTTCTCAACAAATGTCTATGAATAGAAAAGAAAAGTCACAAAAGAAATTAGAGATATTCAGTAAAACAAGACATCCCTCCTTTCGACTAATGCATCAATACAACAACCTATCAGGCACCAAACCCATATACAAGAAGGATACCATCTGCAACATTAAACCGCATCACCTTAACAAAAACATTTGGATAAGAAAAAATCTGTTGAAGCTCACCAAAATCCCACCAATAACGACGAGCTAGAAATTTTTTGATACAACTGAATGCCATAAGTCTTCTGAAACATTACTACAATGTCACTAAACCACGCAATAAAATGAGACACTAGTAAAATATAGTCCTAAGAAATCATATGCCTAAAAATTCCAAAGATCGTTCTACAAACTCATAAGGAAATACCCCACGACTAAACCATTGTAGCAGCTTATAAGATTAATAAAATTAACCAAAATAATCTTCAATAATATCTTGAAAATAATCACATTGCCATTCTTGTTTCAGGGTTTTGAAAAAACTTGCATCAAAGAAACTAATAACTAGAAAGTTATATTCTGAACAAACCCCTGACAGATATATTCAATGCATCAAATAGGTATTAAAATTCACAATGATATCGATCTGGGAGACTTATACAGGACGTCATATGTTATACTTAACTAAAAAAAGCCGTGAGAAAAAATAAAGGAGAGATGCGTTGACAACCAAAAAACTACGAGCAGTATTAGATAAAAAAAAAACACACACACACACACTATCTTCATACAACAAATTTCTGGTCCTTAAGCTCCAAACATGACCGGGACAAAATCATAAAAAATCAACAGTTTCTGAACAACAACATAACATATAAGCCTTTAATATAGTTCCAAGGCATGAAGGTACTACAAAAACTTGTAGCAGATTATATGCACTCAATAAAAGCATAACAAACTCACATAGTTCCGTAAATCACTAAAACTACATAAACATAATTAAGAATTAAATCAATTTAAATACATCTCCCAGTATTAGATCGAAAAAAGAGAGAATTACCAGAATTTAAATCACATTCATACCACAACCATAGCCATTAAAATCTTTGGAATTAAGCTCAAGTCATCAAAATTTCAACTGAAATTACTAGAATCACGCTCTAATCACCAAAGTTTACAAAAATTACCTAAATTAATTGGCAAATCACCAGATAACGAATAAAAATTATTAAATTTTTTGAGTGAAGATTAACAAAAGAAATTCAAATCTGTGCATCCACAGACCTTTCCTTCCCCCCGTGGCGATTCTAACTCCATTTCTGCCTCTTCTCCTATATTTATCTCCAGAAACTATTCATATAACGATGTTGTCTTTACTTGTATAAACATCATCATCAAGGAAGTGGTATTAAGCTTATTAAAGTCTTCAATTGTGACCTGAAATGGCAACAGAGGAAAGAGAAAGCGACGTATCGAGAAGAGAAAAGAACGAATTCGTTGGAGAAGATAATATATACATGTAAGTATAGTTGGGGTTAGGGAATGATTGTGTGGTGACTGGTGAGAGAAACAGAGAGATGAGAGATTAGCGCTCGATAGGTTCGTAGGAGAGAACGAGGGATGTGTGGTCCAGATTAAAAGATATTATTATAAAATAGAGGGCTGAGATTTATTCTCAGTTCTCATTATAATAGGGGTCTCATTTGAGCACTTGATATTAGGGGGCTGCTCAAATGAGACCCCTCTTATAATGAGACCCTCTCTTATAATGAGTCCCCTTATATTTTTTTTTATTCTAAAGGGCCCCGCCAGGGGCACCCAATACGAAAAAGTCTTATAATTATATCCTTTAGCCATTCATCAAAAAAAATCTAATTTTTTTTTTAAAAAAAATAAAAAAAATTGCTGCCACATCATCATTTTTTTAATTTTTTTTTGTAAATGAATAGATGGTAGAATTATAAGACTTTTTAGTATTGGGTGCCCCTGGCGGGGACCTTTAAAATAGATGAAATATGAGGGGGACTCATTATAAGAGAGGGTCTCATTATAAGAGGGGTCTCATTTGAGCACCTCCCTATATATATATAGGGAAATGTTATTTCCAGAGCAAGTTTTTTGCTTCCAGATCAAATTGCTCTGGAAATAACATTTCCATTAAGCTTTGGTTATTTTCAGAGCTATTATTTTGCATAGAGGGGATTTTGCTTTGAAAATAAGAATGTTGCTCTGGAAATAAAATTTTCCTATATATATGGAGGGCCTTTTTATTTCGATTATACACATTAAACCGGATTTTTCCAATTAAGGATTTATGAACCGTTTGGAAATATTTTTGTGAACTCTAGCATTTTTCATAATTATTAATTTATTAATAAAATGAAGAGAAATTTATGTTAAAAAGAAGTTATGTTCCTATCTATACTATTATATTAAAACCGAAAAATTGAAAGTTTGTCTGTTTGGTTATCCTAATTATTAAAATAAATAATAACATAATATAATTAATGATAATTATCCGGTTGCCTTTTTTCCATTTACTTTTAGTTAAAGATATTACCTTTTATAAACTCCTAAAAACATCAATCATACCATATCTTTCAACCATTAATATTGCATTTCTAATTAAAACACGTTACCTTTTTGATTTAAAAATAATCTTACAATCATTAATAAATACCCGAAAATATCATACTATATTTTCCAATCATTAATAAAGTATATTAAAAATTCGTATACGTTGTTTTTGTTCCATATCCACAAACAACAAGAAGTTTAATTTTAATAATTCAATCTATTTTTAGAAAATATATTTTATTACCTTCATTGATAATAGTTAAAAATATTGGGCAAATTTTATAATCTCAACCCCTGAGTGGGCTGAGGACTTCGATGAGTGGAATAGAGAAACATGAGTATATTAAATTTAAATTAAAAAAATTATTAAAAATAATGTTGATATAAAAACATACTCTCTTCGTCCCATTTTACATGTTCCTTTTGAGAAAAACACACATATTAAGATAAAGGTTAGTTGGATAAAAATTTTCAACTAATATCCTTACTTAATACATTGATAAATAAGAATAGAGTGAAGTTTGAAAAAATGAGATACAATAAATGTAGGGATAGTTTTGTAAAACTACCCTTAAATTTGCATTGAAAAAAGAAAAGGGACATGTAATTTGGGACAAATTTGTTTTTCAAAAGGGACATGTATTTTGGGATGGAGGGAGTAATTGTATTATTAAAGAAAATTTAACATAAGAAAGGAAACCCGTGCATCGGGCATTGAAGGTTTGTCGGTTCGGTTTTCGGCACGGTTATCCTAATATTAAAATTATTTATAAAATAATATAATTAATGATAATTAACTAATTTCATTTCCAATTAAAAGACGTTTAATTTTAACTGATGATATTACTTTTTATAAACATCTAAAATATCGTATTTTTCAAAAGTTGTGTTGTTTTGAGAGTCGATTAGGGTTCTAGCCGCCACTTCTCCGTTTTCTACCTTCATCCCTCTTTACCAATTAAGCCTCTTTCATTCTCCCATCCTTTCTTTTATTTACCAATTTTTTTAACAAAATCGAGATCTATTCCTTTTTGGATGAGATCTTGTTGAATACCTTGTTATCAAGGTTGTTAATCGTGCCCATATTTTTGGGATGTTCTGTTATGTTTTAATGTTTTTGTATATCTTATTACGGGTTTCAGTAATTTTTCTGAGAAGGATTTATATGGTATTTTGGAAGATTTGTAAGGCTTGCATTGAATCTGGGCCCGTGGTGGATACCGCAAGAGCTCACCTTTCACAACAAAAAATTGTTCATATTTTAGAGGCATTTGTTGCTCCAATATTAGCTGATGTAACTGATAGTTCTGGACATTGGGCTACAAATGATGCTTATGTGAAGGTCATGCTACTCGTTTCACAGCTGATGTAGCTTGGATTGGTCAAACCGTCATTGTAATACTTTTAGTTTAAAGAATTTGGATATTCAATGTGTTAAGCAATCTGAAAACAAAATGACTATTTGTTTAACTCATTTTTTGTTTCACAATCAGGTTGTAGTTGATAGTTCGGGGATTTGTCCCAGCTGGATTTCAATATTTTAATAAATTCTTTGCTTTACGTCAAAAAAAAATATATCGTATCTTTCAATCAGTAATTTTTTTTCTAATTAAAGCACGTTAACTTTTAATTTAAAACATAATCTTACAATAATTAATATATATCCAAAAATATCTCACCATATCTTCTTCACTAACAAAATATAATAGAAATCCTTATACAATGAATAATGACAGTTAGATTTTTAGTAAAAAATTAGAATCGTTAGATCTAATGAGTAGATATTATATGATTAAATTAATTTACTAAAACTTCAAGTTTCGAATTGCGTCAACGACATGTTTATTATGAAATAAGTTTTAAACCATGCATATCATTAATTAAATATATATTAAATTAATTAAATTAAAATAAAAATAAATAATTGAAAATATTGGTTGTATAAAAAATAATTATAAAATTAAATTAAATTTAATACATAATAACATCTAACCTAAAACTTTTTATTAGGATGATAAATTTTAAATGCAAATTAGTTTATAATTTTTTTCGTGTACTGGGGCTCGAACATGGGTTGGGCATGTTTTAGAGGTAGGTTTATAGTGTTTCTTGTTTTCTTAATTTAGAAAACTCTCCAAAGCTGTTTTCCAAAGGGTTCTGAATTGTAGTTATAAATTGGAAGTTTTCTCCTTTTTTTAGTTGAGAAATTGCCCTAAATACTGAGATTTTAAGCAACGTGGTCTAATTTACCTACATGCGGGAATTGGGCCCTATATACCCACCAAACGCGCTATTTAATAATACGTATCCCATTCTAAACATAAAACCCCTGCTTCTTCAACTACAACTCATCACAACGAAAATATACAAGGACATGCACTGATGCACTTATGTGTTGTCTGCTATCTTTCTTCCGATATTCTTTGTATCACATCTTCATTATCTCAATACTATATATTCACCCTCTCCTGTTGTATACACAGGATCATATATGGAATTATATCAGTAAATTATCCGTCGAAATTCCTACAAAACGAGCACCCAATTTTTAGATTTTCATTCAGATCTAGACAAATTCGATTTGGGACTAAGGATGATAGTCGTGTGCTTGTATTATATAAATCGGTATCTATGTATGTATATACAAGTATCTTTCTAGTACTAATCGGTGTGGGTTGAAGATGAGAAGGTCAGAGTATGCGTGTTCGAATACGTGAGTAAAGATACGAGTGCCTTTGATGCGTGTTCGGATACGTGCAAGAGGTATGTGTCCAATGATTTTTGTGAAAAGAAGATGGGTAAGGCAGGCAGCCGGAGCAAAGATACGTTGATGAGTGATGCGTAACCATAAATACGTGATTCTGATATGCGTGTCCAGTGATACGTGATTCTGATATGCACGTCCAATCAGTATTTTGGGCCTCTGCTATCGCCTGTCAGCATATAGGCCCTCGGCTATTTTAATGTAGGTATAATGGGCCATCACCCTCTTTTTGTTGTATATGTAGATTTACTGTTTTTTGTCCATTTTCTTTTTCAAATGCTTAGATGTGATATTCAAAATGGATGTTTTCTTCTCAGAAATTGAGGACCTATTTATTTCACCAGTTTTTCAAAAAAAAAAATCTCAAAAAAAGTGAAATTTTTGAAAACATATCCAACGGGGATATTTTCTAAAATGAAAACTAAAAAGGGTGTAGATTTAATTTTTAAGGAACATTCAAGAGATTGTTGAAATAAATAGGTCCTCAATTTCTGAGAAGAAAACATCCATTTTGAATATCACATCTAAGCATTTGAAAAAAAAAATGGACAAAAAACAGTAAATCTACATATACAACAAAAAGAAGCATATATCTTAATAAATTTTAGATTTAGTATTGTTTAAGATAATAAGATATTATATATATGAGTTAAGTTCAAATTAGAAACTTATATATATAAAATTAGAACTTAAAATTGAAAATTTAAAGGATTTGATCTAAATATGTATTTCAACAATCTCTTGAATGTTCCTTAAAAATTAAGAAATATCTTTCATTTATTATGTTTAAGGCACTCTTAATTCTCTCTTGTTTCATTTTAACCAATAAAATATTTACTTTACTCATGTTTTAACATTTTTTCCTATCTCTTTCCTATTTTCTTCTTTCTTTTTAGGGTTTTTTATTAATATGTCCCAATTTAAAAACTGATTTATAAATATATCCCATTTATAATTGTATTTATAAATATGTCCCATTTTCAAAAAAAATTAGAAGTTTAGATTAACCATGGTTAATTTTATTACTTCATCTTTTTAAATGACAAATATAACCTTTTTCACAAATCTTGAATAGTTATAATTAATTTCAAAAGTGTTGTACGGCATTACTCTCTTTTTACCCAACAACTATCAGTCAATTCTAGCAATGTTTAAAGTACCTCTGTTTATTGTCAAAATTGTGACATAATGAAGGAGACTATAATGGTTGCTAGCAGTCTTACAAAAGATTTACTCATAGCTCTTCTCGTGTCCTCATCAGCACTCTGGTATATTTTGCGGAAAAATTTGTTCAAAGCTGCATCCCCATATTTGTCTTCCTCCTGAACAGCAAAGGTAACACCCAAATTCACTTAATACATGTCATTCACCAATTCTGTAAAATAGGCATAAGGAAGAACATAAGCCCCCGGTCACAAGCCTACCTCCTTTTTTACTTGAGCTTCCAGCTTGTCCCAGTCTTTTTTTGGCTTTGACAAAGGGTAAGCGGGTCTTTGATTGCCTTGACAATTGACATGGAAAATTTAAATGTCCAGCAAAAATTTAGAGTACTTGGGAAACTAGAAAATATCAAGCAACTGAAAAATTAGAAAAGAATGCAAACATGTGTTTCGATAACGTCTTAAAACCCAGGAGTAACACCCATCTTGCACAACAAATGGAGTGATGCACGATAAATCTAGTTAAACTACAGTAAACTGCATTACTGAATTTCCTACTGCTGAAAAAAATGAATAAACAGAAAACGACTCCAACCTGACGATACATCATTCTTGAAACTTTAACAACTTAAAAAAGTAACAATCCTTTGAATTGAAAATCATAAACTAATTTATCATTGGGTTCAAAAGCACTAATTTGAACGTAGCAAATCATCCATCCACTTCCAATCTACTCCTTTTTTTCTTTGAGTTAGAACCAATCTGACCACCACCGCATGTTGTTTTGTTATGTCCAGGTTGCTTGCACTTGCTGCAACACCTTGCTTTCTTCTCATGTAACGTCTCATCATAAGCCTTTCTTCTATTCTTTCTCGGTCTGCCTTGTTTTCTGATTAGTAAAGGGGGAACAATCGTCGTTCTAGGCTGCATAAACAAAGAACAATGGGTGTTCATTATTATATTAAATTACTATGATTGTGTAATTAAATACAACCATTGTTGTATAGAAATACCTCTTCCCAATCATCTGGCCCTTCCAAAGGTACCATCCCTTTGGCATATGTTCTCTTGTAATTATCCACCGAATAATATTTAGCACAGTACCTATATACAAATCCAGAAAAACAAATTAACAACATTCATATACATGAAAATTACTTTGTTAATTTTCAAACACTTACTGAACCCAATTGGGTCTGATTTGTTGTAGAGCACAAACAGCATGTTGGCAAGGAAAACCTCTCAACTGCCACTGCACACAACTACATGTTTTTTTTATCAAGATCAACAGTGAAGATGGAAGAGTGGATGCTTGTAACTTCATAAACCTTGCCAGCAACAGCTCCTGCTACTTTGTACTCCCCTATTTTTTTCAACATTAACTTTAGTAATTTCTTGGCGCTAGGAACCAAATCCCCAGAATCCCAACCAACGCAAGCATTTGTTCTCTTGTAAAACAATCCCATGACCAATTGACCATACATTAATACTAACTTACAAAGAGGTTTCTCCCTAATTTTTGTAATCATATTGTTAAAACTCTCAGAGAAGTTGTTGCTCAAGTGTTCACAGGAACTATTATGATCAAAGAATGCCCTACACCAGCTTTTAGGATCCTCGCCCATCAAGTACTCAAAAGCCTTAACATTCTCCCCCATCATACTATCCATGTGAGCCTATAATTAAGACACATTGACTTAGTAATCTCTAATTGATAAAAAACTAGAAAAAGTTGATCAACAAGATTTAGTAACGAAGAATATTACTTGAAAGTGTTTAGCTTTATAAGCTCTAGCAGCATTCCAGAATATAGTATGAAGCTTCGAGCCCTTGAAATGTGATTTGAAGTTTTTGTACATATGTCTGTCAGCAATTCAAAAATTAATGTAAAGCAAGCATTACAAGAGTTTGGTAAAAAGAAATGTCAAAACAAGTTCACAAACCTGAAACAAAACCTGTGTGGTGAAGTGGGGAATAGTTTATGGACAGCTTCCCTCAATCCTTTTTGCCTATCAGATATGAAGTTGATTGCCTGTACAGGATGTTCATCCAATCTAGGCTTAAGATGTTTCAAAAACAGGAACCAATTCTCAGCACACTCATTTTTACAAACCATGATCCCTAAAGGTACCAAGCCGTTCTGTCCATCTAAAGCAGTAGCTGACAATAAGCAACCACCATACTTTCCCTTAAGGTGGCATCCGTCAAGACCAATAACATTTCTACAACCATTAATAAAAGCCCTCATAGACGCATCAAAAGCAATTGTTACAGACTCAAAGGTTTTATCTTCACTGCAACAAGAAAAAAAGATAATTTAAAATACACATGAATGTCAAAATTCTGCATAAAACAACTAAGAAATTGTTGCATATAGTACTAATGGTAAGTTAAAAAATTCTGTATTAATCCTCCCTGAAATGGTAAGTTGTCGAATATAGTATTAATTTAAGGCGGAATACAATCTGTTGGTTTACAAAGGCTAAGATGACAACTAATTATTGTACTAATGTCTAATGCTGTTCAGTTTTTTGTTTTGCAGCAGCCATTATTACTGCAGGACTGTCCATGCTTGAGCCTGTGGTCCATTGTGATGGTCCAATCTATCTGTCTCACAGGCACTGTACATGAAATTAATTACTGTATCACCATACTTATTTAAGTACTGCACTGTTCATAATAATTCTGATCTTATCTGTTATTAAGTCAAAAATATATTAACACGAAACTGGCCACGATATTTTAGTGGATCGTGTTTAGTAGTATAGTAGTAGTGTACAGGGCCAATTACATCACGGATCGTACGACGTCCATATCAGGATTGATTACGGCCCAACAGCAGTGAGAAAAAGGAAAAAGAAAAGGAGAAACAGAGGTGGAAAGTGCTAGTTATGTAGAATGTAACATTGAAACGTGTGGAACACCTTGTTCATGGTCACAAAGCCGGAGCTCGTGATTTTAGGTAGATATTTGTCCTGAGTTGTCACATAAAATGTCCATGAAAAACAACGTATTGCATTACTTCCAGGGTTAAGAGTAGCAGTTCGAGGAAGATTGATGCTCAAATAAAGAAATAAGAGGTCAAGGCAGAGTAACAAAAGGCTTCTGCAATCCATAACTATTATTCTAATGTGATGTTAGCATACGTAATTGTTTCATGCCCTGTTGCAACTTGCAATCGAACATATCACAATCTTCACAAGTATGTAAAAACTATTAGCACCCCTTGCATAGTACATCAGTTTACAACAATTTAAGAAGTCCAAACAAACAGATTTCTAGATACCATCAAATTTGATTTATAAACTTGAAGGATCACATAAGCAGTGAAGGGTCACACAATGACACAAGCAATTTATTTTATCTGGAGGTGACAAAATTATTATGTAAATTAAATGACATGAACAAGTTGCATTGCTTACCTTCCAGAACTATATACCAACAGGGTAATTATAAAATGTAGAAAGTAAAATAGAGTTTATTGTTGTAAAGTGTGCTATTACAATTTCAGAGACAATGATCAGAGGTCTGACTAAACTAAGCTGGGAAAAGGTACAATAACACCTTGCATATCAAACACAATACAGATGTGATATTACTAAATGTCGGGTATAAGAATGACTTTATTTTTATGTTCAGGTATGAGTTTAAAGAATTTACCTGATATATGTGTACGTAGCAATTGAATTTGGATTGGTCCTTTTTATCATCTCACATAGACTTGGTACGAGTTTAAAACTTTCATCATAACTACCATTTATTTTCTCCAAAATCTTGTTTCTAGCCTTCCATGCAACATGATACGGAATTAAGGTGTTGTGACTCGTCCAAAATTCATCGGAAATCTCACTAGGTTTGGGTACAATTTTGCTATGTGATTTCTTCATCTTTTCGATCAAATGCTCAGCCACGAACTCATAATTTGCACTTGAATTTCTTCCATTAGAATCTCCAACACAAGTGTGATACACTTGACATTTTCTTATACTCCAAGTGGGCTCACCGGGAACCTTGCGTGCAGATACAAACCATGGACACATGACGGGCTGTCCAAAACCTTGACACACCCTTGATCCTAAGATTGTCACTCTTCTGAAACTTGCATACTATCTTATTTGATACGCAATATTTTCTGAGATGTTTTTGAAAAGCAGTCTTATCTGAAAACTGTAAACCCACTTCAATTTTATCAACCACACCCTCTTCATCATTTTCTGGTTCAGAAAATAACTCAGGGTCCACTAAATCAGCCGCGAAAAATTCATCAAAATCATTATCAGTCAACAATGGCCCGATACTAACATTGCTTTTTGGAATATTAGAAAAATTCTCCGTTGGCACATTATCATCGGTTATAACTTTTTGATTTGTTAAAATAGGAACATTACCTTCATCTTCTTCCTCATTATCCTCATCGAAACCTCTATTTTTCATGCTAAAATGATAAAGAAACTCATCCCAGTCTCTATCATCTTCATCCTCACTATACATGAGTGGTTGATTCCATGGTTGATCTTCAGGATGACAATCATCTTCTCCAAAATTCTCAAGATGTATAATTGGTTCTTTAATCACACTGAATGCATCTTCAACATTATTAACTTTTTCAGAGACCAAGTTCCAAAAATTCGGACCCAGGCCATCAACATTATTAGCTTCAGTAGGATGTCTAGTCTCTTCAACATGACTATCAAAATTCAGTACCATTCTTGAAACGCTTTCCCTCATTTTGTTAGCTCTTTCAATCAATCGTGGATTTTTTCTGGGAGTGTATGTTGCCGAGGATGATTGGTTCTTTTTAGGTGTTGCATACCTAATTTGTGGGTTACAAACCGTTGAAATTGATATAATCTCTTTCATCTTCTCCTTCTCCATAATTATGAGATAACACGTTATTGAGAGAAAAAGAGAGATAATGGGCGGGAGTTAACACAAAGGACTGGCGGGTGATTATACGTGATCTCAACAAACCTAATTTTTAGTCTTGTACTTTATCAGGGCATTCTAGTCCAAATATTTTATATTTATAACTTAATTATATCTATATAGGTTATATAGGAGTTAAAAATTAACCAAAGGACATAATAATAATATTAGAATAAAAAAGGACATATTGATAAAGTACAACCTTAATTTGGGATATATTATACAAATTCCCTTCTTTTTAATATAATGAGAATTGTTGGAATAAGCCGTGTTAAACTTGTTTCAAAATTAAGAAAAAATCAATTGTTTATAATATTTTAAGGTTTTCATAAGATACTGTTGAATTTACTCTAAGATACTAAATAATCAGGAAGGTTCTTTCCAGCAGGTTCCTTTGTTCGAGTTCCCCAAGAAGAGATCATGGATATTCAGGAGGTTCTAAATTCTAATTGAGATGACAAAGTTTGATTAGACCTATGCCTGAGAAGTGTTCCAGCTTATGCAGTCCAGTGTTTATGCAGTTTAGTTACGCAGTACTAGTCTCTATTCAGTTTTAGCTCTCCGTTTATGCAGTCTGGTGCTCGCAATGTGTATAATATATGGGATAAGGCTGTAGTTCTGATTGGATGTCTAATATATACTACTCCCTCCGTCTCTTAAAACTTTTCCTGTTTACCTTTATCACGTTTGCCAACGCACACTTTTGATCGTTAATATTTTTAATTTCGTATTAGTTTTAAATATAAAAACTTCACGGTATTAAAGTAATTATAAATACGAATCCAACAAGATCACGCATGACTATATTTGGACTTATAGATTAGACGTAAATAAGTAATTTGTCTTATGTCATGAACAGTCCCGACATATTAAACGAGAAAAGAATTGTGAGACGGAGGGAGTATTCTTCAAAATTGTTTCAGACCCTTGTTTCTAATATTAATTTTATGCTTGGTTCACCAAAAAAAAAAAAGAAAAAAGAAAAAATAGCAAACATCAATAAATATATATATATATATATATATATATATATATATATCTATCTATTATATATATAAAGGAAAACCCCCAGAAGCTCTAGAATCGCTCGATTCATATTTATCTATTTTTCTAGAGCTCCTCAATTTTAAATAATTAAAAATAAAATTTCCTTCTTTAGGCCCTATTTTTTAGAAAAGAAATCAAAATTTCCTTTTATAACATCAACACTAACATATTCGAAATAAAAAAGGTTTTCGAATCCTATTTATCTATTTTTCTATAACTCCTCTATTTTAAATAATTAAAACAAAACTTCCTTCTTTAGATTCTATTTTTTAGAAAAAGAAATTGAAACCTTAATTATTTAAACTGGTCAAGAAGTTTTTAAATTTGAAATAAAAAAGGCTTTCGAGCTTCTCTATTTTAAATAATTAAAATCAAAATTTCTTTTTTAGATCCTATTTTTTAGAAAAGAAAATCAAAATCTTATTTAAATAGGACAAGAATTTGAATTTTTGTCTAAAATCTTTATCTATATATAGATCCTGATGTTGTACAGTAAATCAGAAAAATTCCACCTATGTTAGCTGCTGTTAATTGGCTTCATCATGTTTTTGGTATAAATATTAATACTTTTTTCTTTTCTATCTTTGAAATCTGGTTATTGTCATATTGATAAAGATGGTACCGTTCACTTCATCCGCGTACAAGGTATTCTTTCTAACCAAATATCAATTATCAAACTCATGTTATTAAAAGATTGTGAGGTATAGTGATGCCAAAACTTGATTTATCTTTTACTTTTTAACGTATGTTTATATCATCTTATATTCTTTGGAGATTTGTTCGTATAGAAGGATAAATTTGAAGGTTGAAAGGCTAAGTTTTGTTTATGATGTGAAATTCTCTATAATCGCTCGATTCGTATTTTTCTAATTTTCTAGAGCTCCTCAATTTTAAATAATTAAAATCAAAACTTCCTTCTTTAGGCCCTATTTTTAAGAAAAGAAATCAGAATTTTCCTTTTTAACATTAACATTAAAATTTTTGAAATAAAAAAGGTTTTCAAACAAGTCAAATTTATATATTCGAAATAGAAAAGAAATCAAATCTTTTTTTTAACATTAACATTAACGTTAACATTAACATCTTTGAAATAAAAAAGCTTTTCGAATTTATATGGAAGAAAAAGTCAAATTTATATGATCGAAACTTCAATATTCTCAAAACTTTCTTTTTAGGCCCTGTTTTTTAGAAAAAATATCAAAATCTTTTTTAAACTGAATTTTATAACCAATTAATTACGGTTGATATAAAGGGATGCCCACCCTGAATGTGCATGCGGCCAGTTTTCTTAACATGTACACGACTCATAGAGTCAGAGTTATCATAAGATGTGTGTTTCATCTTTCATCTTTAATTTGTTTTGAAACTTTATTCAAAACTAACATTATAATGCCTCTTTATATGTGTAGAGTGTAGGTCTTATTTTCATTATAAAAGTTGTAGTACAGTACATTTGGATGCATCTTTGGTTATGATGACTAAACGTTTTTTAGGTTATGTGGTCTAATACAAAATTTCTGCAGCTTTTTTTTTCAGGAATTTGTCAAAATTGATGCGCAATCCAGAAGCCAGAAACTAGCTAGGTGCAAGTTAGTAATGAAAATTGAAACGTTTTATTTTTGACATGTATTCTAATTTTTTATATATAATATATTAATCTACTTTTTTTTGACTAAGTAATATGTTAATCTTCTTATGACTTTTGCGGAGAAGGTTTTCGGTTAAAAGGGTTGCTCATGTAAGTTTTTTTTTTTTTTTTTTTACTCTGTTTGTTGTAGGATAAATTCCCAACTTGACTGAGCAATAAGATCGCTGGTATGTGTACTACGGGAGGTTAGTAAACTATATTATAACGAAATAAAAAACAAGTTCTATTTTTTTTTTACAATAAAATTTCCCAGTTTTAATTGAATCATAAGAAAAATTCAGCGGCGTGCAAACCGAAATCAAAGTCAAAGAGTATTTTAGTATTTAAATTTTTATTGTTGTGCACGCTTAATATTTTTATAATATATATAACGGGTGTCAACCAAAAAAATTGTTAGACAGAATCGGTATAGAGAAATATATGAATCATTTATCTTATTATCATGTATATTTAATTTATACAATATTTTGTTCACCAATCTATTTTGATATTATAGATATATTTTTGTAGATTTTTTAAAAACTCGAAAGTTATTTATCTAATTTTCTAAATTATCTCAATTTTGAAACTAAAATATGCAACCAAGGAAATAATTGATGCACATAAATATGCAATCAAGAAAACAATTGATGTTATTAATGACAAGTCTCATCTTTAAATTATATTATAGTTAGGATCAGTGTTATAAAACGGGTGTCGGCTTAAAAACTTGTGAGACAAAATCGGTATAGAAAAATATATGAAAATACATCTTATTATCTATGTAAATTTAACTTATACAATATTTTGTTCACCGATCTATATTTTTGTCGATTTTTTCTTAAATAATCTTTGTTTAAAATTTTAAAAAAAAGATGTTATAAGGCCGCCACGAAGCGCGGCTTAGTCGACTAGTATATATATAAAGGAGGATACGTGGGAGTTTAGGTGGCGTTTTAAGATCGTCTCAATCTATTTTTCTAATTTTTCAGAATTTTAGGATTTTAAATACTACTAAATATTAAAATATCTTTAAACATAGTAGAATATGTGTTCGAATTTATAGAGGAGAAGAGTTCGAATTTATATATATTGACTTATAATAGTTTAAATTTATAAGCAAAAAATATGATCAAAAAGATCAGAATTTCCAAAATAGAGTAGATGTTCGAATTTATAAAGGAGAAAAGTTCTAAAATAACTTTGACAACCCAGATCGAGTCAGTTTGTCTATATATTCACTAGCTAGCATGATTGATGCAAAAAGCAATGGTTATTTCACACCTTCTCATCTACCCAGGTAAATATATATTACTACTATAATCAAATTTCGTATCAGTTTACTGAACTCATGTTCAATGTAGTTCATTATTATTTATTTATTTATTTCATGTACTATCACAAGTTTTGCCTTTCTGTTCAATTTCTGCCATACATTGGTATAAATGATTTTGATCAAAAAATTCTAATAGAATATCATCTCGAATTTCATGTAAAAGAAGGACTAAAACAAGAGATTACTAAAGCGGAATGTCTTTACATTGATAGTAAGTTTGTTACTGTTTGTATTTGTTTGTATTTCGTTTTTTTCAATATATATATATAAAGGAGGATACGCGGGAGTTTAGGTGGTGCTCTAAGATCGTTTCAATATATTTTTCTAATTTTCTAAAAATTTAGAATTTTAAACACTAATAAATATAAAAATATCATTTAACATATCAGAAGTAAAATATGTGTTCGAATTTATAGAGGAGAAGAGTTCGAATTTATAGCAAAGACATATGATAAAAGTTCTATTGGAAGTAGAATAAGTATTTATAATGCATATGATTAAAAGTTCTATTGGAAGTAGAATAGGAATTCGAATTTTTAGAGAATAAGAATTCAATTTTTAGAAAAAATATATAAATAAAAGTTCTATTAGAAGTAGAATATGTGTTTTAATATATAGAGCAAACATATAATTAAATATTTTATAAAAAGTACGATCGTCTTAAATTGTATATTTTTTATATAAGTTAATTATACTTCTATTAGAAAAATTTATTCATAAATCCAATACTATTGTCATAAAAAAGTCATCGTATTCAAAAAGAAAAGAATTAATGTGTTAACATAATAAAATTACATTCTCATGCAAAAATTCCTAATAAAAATATCGTTTAACATACTAGAAGTAGAATATGTGTTCGAATTTATAAAGGAGAAGAATTCGAATTTATAGTGAAGACATATTATTAAAAGTTCTATTGGAAGTATAATAAGTATTTATAATGCATATGATTAAAAGTTCTACTGGAAGTAGAATAGGAACTCGAATTTGTAGATAATAAGAGTTCGAATTTAAAGAAAAAACATATAAATAAAAGTTCTATTAGAAATCGAATATGTGTCTTAATATATAGAGCATACATATAATTAAATATTTTATTAAAAGTACGATCTTCTTAAATTGTATATCTTTTATATAAGTTAATTATACTTCTATTAGGAAAATTTATTCAAAAATCCAATACTATTATCATAAAAAAAGTCATCGTATTTAAAAAAAAAAATTGATGTGTTGACATAATAAAAGAATATTCTCATGGAAGAATCCTAAACAAATACAAGAGTATCTATAATATAAAGAGAAAATAAGATGTGTTTTCAATTTCTAAAATTCCGTAAATTTTAGAAAGTCCATAAAATTATAAATTGGAATTCGCCCTATTTTTTAGGCTTTCATTTTAAGGAAAAAAGTTGTTGTGTAAGGCAAGTATCAACAATAATATGTAATGAAGTTGGAATTTCGATCCTAAACGAGAGCGGTTCGAAACGTGTTTAACGGAAAGATGGATCACTATAAAAAGATTATATTAGCTATTAAAATTTGATACTGATGTCATAATTTTTTTTAATTTTTATGGTTCGATTTTATGGATAAAAAATATTATATAAGTCTTTATAATATATGTTAAAGTTGGGATTTCAGTTTTAATGGAAGAGCGGCTCAATCGAAAAAATCGTGTTTAACAAGAAATTGATTCATTGGAGAAGATTATTTAATTATTAAAATTTTTAATATTGTAATATAACGTAAATGTATTGATTTTTTTTAAAAATATTGCAATGCCGCCGCGAAGCACGGCTTTTCGACTAGTTACCAAATAAATAGCAATATCATTCATTGAAATTAATTATCATTAATATACTAGCATTAAAATCAATTACTTAAAAATGGTAATAATTTTTTTTAAAAATGCAAATTAAACAACACATATCAGCATTATAAAATAAATTAATACAAATTTGATTTAATCATTAATTTGATCAAACTAATTGTAGATTAAAAAAATGCAATGATCCAGTATACCACACTAAATTGCATCTCAACCTAATAAATTGGATCAAAAAATATTACCCGAATGCTAGTAAGACAATTGCATATAATTTATTTAACTATTGATTTGAGGAACATAATATCAATATCATTTTGACCTAAAGTTCATTATGTCTATTTGTTGTAGTTTTAATTCCTGAGTTGGTTAATTTACTTGCAAGAACGTGTCTTGCAGAGTTGCAGTGAAGCAAGTAACCAAAATAAAATAAAATTAGTAGGAGTATATTAATATATGAGCAGTGTTATGTATCTCAAAAATGATTTTAAAAAAATTCACAAATGCTACGTGACATAATTTTATTGGTGGGATTCATATTAATATATAAGAGGTCCATCTCATTAATGAAAAGATAACCAATCAGAGGATGACAACTCAGCATTCAGAAATGATTTCAGGAGCGTTTTCGGGAACTCTAGCATTTCTTAATATAAATCGGGATGAGGCGACGAACTTCACCTCTTTCATTTCAAGGCTCAATGACTAGCTCATATAAGCGCATTTCTCTTAATATATATTGGGATGAGGCGGCGAATTTCATCTCTTTCATTTCAAGACTCAATGACTAGCTCATAAAAGCATCTTCAACGGTATTGGCTAAGTTAATTGTTAAATTAAAAAAATGTAATAGTTGACTAAAATTTACTGAACCTATAGGGTATTTTGCTCTAATGCGGATTGGCTATCATATATGTAAAGATTCAATAAATATGGTCATTATTGAAAAAATATAGAAGATTGGTTAAAATTTTAGATAAGGAGAATACCCCATTGAAATGATGAATATTTAACATATTATGTATCTATAATTTTTAATTTTAGTAAGTTTTTTAAAATTTTAACAAATTTGGTCAATTGAAGATGTTCTAACACAAAGTAGTCACCCCGTAGGGTTCATATCAAGGTTAGCTCTTCAACTTTCAATTTAATTTATAATTATTTTAATTTATTAAATTAAAACGTAGTCTTCTACTTGGTTTAATCCGAACAATCTTAATTTCTACTTAAGCTGTGAGTGCTTCTTACTCTAAAATCCTGCATTTTCATTGGTTTATCATACTTTACCATGCATCAAAATAAATAAAGCTACTCGTGATTGATGAGTTTATTTTATTGGGGACATAAAGAAAAACTACTCGTGTTCGTTGGTGTTTAAAGATTTGTGAAAATAAATTAATTATGTTCTTATCATTGCATGATTTTGAAGAGAAAAATTCTATGTAATCAATCATTTCACCGGAGATCTTAAAAAATTGTATATATTAGCCATTGTTCTATAAAGAACCATCTTACGTGGTGAACATGGAAAATCACTAATTTATGATTTTATGATAAAACAAAAGTTCATTTTTTTTGGTTCTATAAAAAAAACCAAATTTTTTTGGTTCTAAATAAAAAAAAATTCTGCATCAATGCTCAACCACGTCACCTGCCACGTCATGAGTGTTGACGTGACAGTGCCACATCATCGATGACGTCATCATCAATGACGTCATCATCAATGACGTGGAACTGCCACGTGTCAGTGACATGTCAACAGTGATGGTGTCATCGATGACGTGGCAGTATCACGTCAGTACTGCCGACGTGACAGTGATGACATGGCGCCTTCAGATTTTTTTTTTTGAAAATTTTTGGTTCTGCTACAGAATCAGAAAAAATAGGATGGTTTTCCACGGAGTGCTACTCTGTATATGTTATGTGTTTAAAACATTACAAAATTAATTATTTTACAAAGCTGTGTTACATGAAAATCACTATTTCGATAAAAAATCTTTTATGTTTTGTAAAATTTTGAACGTGATTTATATAACAACTCGTTTTGAAATATTTTATTAGCAAAACATGCATGATTTTAAAAAATTTAGCTGATGTAAATAAACATGATTTGTAAAATAATTTTAAAATATTTTACTCACTCAAGATATTCAATGAAATAGTTGCATCTATAAAACTTTGTGTTGGGATTTATGGGTGATAGCATAGAGACAACTTAACTGTATTTCCCCGTACTTAGTTTTTACTAAGTTGAACATACTGTCACAGCCAGAGTATGTCTTTGTAATCGAATAATTGCTGTCATATAATAATTGTATGATTTTGGAGAAGTTCATACATTTGTTCAAGGCTCAAGGAATACATCCAGAAGATAGCAAGAATAAAAGTTACTGTCATGTTCTTGACAGTAAGGTTACAAGAAGACAAATGTTGCAAAGTCACGACAAAGCTATATCTGACAGCAACATTGGCTGAAGCATGGGACAGTAACATTCTCATACTTGATAGCAAGTCTGGAGTTTCGACAGCAACATTGGCGGGACCTCGTACTGTCAACTACTGAATATTCCTGTGACAGCAGACTCGGCGGTTAAGGTTACTGTCACATTGAATTATTTGATTTGGGTACTTTTCTCAGTCAAAGCCTGTGACAGGTTACATGTTCAAGAAACAAATTTGCTGTAAAACTCTATCGTTTGTAGCAGACCTGCAAAGACTACGACAGAAGCTTAAGAGATTCACAAGACAAGGCTGGTCAATTCGAATTGTATTAGCTAGAAATAGAAAGAATCTAGGTTGCTTTACTTGTAAGGTTTATCCTGTCTGTATAGCAATTCAGGAAAGTCACATGGGTGTGCAAATTGTAATGAGTTGTCACTTTAAAACGACAACAGCTCAACACCCCATGCGATAGAGACAACAGAGTATCTTAGTCTACTTAGATACACATCTCAGATTCTTTTCTATATACATGTACGCACACGAAGCAATCTTGTAATCTCACAAGACAACAAAGCTGGAGAAACTTTTCTCTAGGTTGTAGCAACACTTCACACAAGATAAATAAAACATTTATTTTGTGAGAAATCTTGTTTCACTTATTGCTTGCATACATCTACTGATAACTTATAATCTTTATCATTGTTGTTGTTTTAAAGATTGAATTTTATCAGTATTGCATTCAACCCCCCCTTCTGCAATACTCCGGGACCAACACTTTGAAAACATATAATCTCTCTCATTTCTTTACACTTTCCTTTGGATGTCCCTCTAAACTTTTTACATTTCAAAATTTATTCAAATTAGTAAAATTTTACACCCATTACTTTCCTCCACTAAATTCACTTTATTATATAAAATAATAATTCCATTACTCACTTTTCTTATTTTTTTTTCACTATTTTATACTTTTTCGTAGGGCAACTCCAATCGTGGACTAAAAATCCAAATTTGGGACAATTTTGCCCCAAATCAATTCAACCGTGGACTAAAAAGTGATCCAAATTTGGATAAGTGAATAGTTCTGATACAAATTTGGATCACTACTATTC
The DNA here is from genome assembly GCA_037693485.1 of Kitagawia praeruptora. Taxonomy (NCBI): domain Eukaryota; kingdom Viridiplantae; phylum Streptophyta; class Magnoliopsida; order Apiales; family Apiaceae; genus Kitagawia; species Kitagawia praeruptora. The sequence goes on from CM075347.1 coordinate 73,067,845, forward strand.
ATTGGTCCAAATCTTTATATCATTACAATATTGTTATCTTTTCTATTTTATTGATTTTGTTAATGTTATTAAAATTAAATTAATTAAATTTGGAACATAACTAAATTCACGATAAATTCTAAAATAAAATTTTAAAATACATAAAAACTCAAAATACATTAAATTTGAAAAAACATTAAATTTAAAAATACATGAAAATTAAAAGCATAAAACAAAACAATACAACACAGAATCTCACGGTAATACAAATTCAAATAAAACGAAATAAAAACTAAATTCTCGATTTAGTCGTCGGACAAATCATTTCTTCCTCCTCCGAGATAATCAAAGTACATTCGAAATTGTTATTTTGAGACCCTTGACCTTCATCTTTAGATGTTCGACTTTGAGATGCTTTTAATTTATTTTCATGTAACATTTTATTTATTTCGAATGTATTTTGTAACATTTTATTTTTTATCGAATGTATTTTAGTTATAATCTAGTTGTTGGTGATGTTATTAATTAACCTTTTTATAAAATATTTAAAATCAAAATATATGAATAAAATAATGACAATTGAATTTGGATTTATATTTGAATCACATGGTTGGAATAGAATTTGGTTATGTGATCTAAATTTGGATCTCATGATTGGAGTTGGCCTTAATACCCAATTTTTTTTATAAACAAATAAAAGGAACAAAAACAATATATTCACCTAGGAATATAGGATATACAACTCACTCAATCTCGTAGAATTGACGTATTTCCTTTTAAATATATTTCACATTCCATTTCTAAGTTTTTTTACACATACTCAAATTGTGACATTATATTTGAATTTGAGTTAATTGGCTAATTTCAACACTGAACTGAACCTGAACTTGTAAGTGGGTAATTGAACTTAAAAGCTTGCAGTCAACTCATCATACTAATTAAAACTTGCAATCTCATATCTGCCGTCAACTCAATTAACAGGACTGACGGAAAGCTGACGTGGCAAGATTTTTAACGGGTAAAATGGCTAATTCATACTGAACTGATCCTCAACTTGCAGCTGGGTAATTGAACTAAAAAAGGTTGCAATCAACTCATCAGTTAGTGTTATAAAAATATTCTAAACAATAATATATAAAATTATATGATGGAACAACATTTTTTACTTATATTTAGTGTTATAAAAATATTCTAAACAACTAACTTATTAAACTAACTCTTTAGCCCGTGCAAGGAACGTGCACCCTCCAAATTTCAATTATTTATCGATTTTCAAAAATATATCTGAAAGGATATCTTCGATATAACATTTATTTTGGTATTTTTACGATTTAACATAAAATTTAAATACACGTAGAATCCTCTCCACTAGGTCATATATTTAATTGATTCGGTCAAAAGTCAAATGGTCAATTCTAGCAAAATTTATCATCCCTATTTTAAATATAAGAGATATTCCAATTTGCTGAAAAATAAAAATATATCTTACGGAATATATCTCTACATCAAGGCAATAAGATCGAAGAAGAAATATCGAGGGTTGATATTTTTTAGATCTCCGTTGCAATATTAATAAGGCAACAATCTCGAACAAAGAATATTCGAGATTTAATATTCTTTAGAGAACTCGTGCTAAATTAAAAAACGTTCAGTTTTTATTCAAAAAATATTATGTCTTCACACTCAAATTATTTTCTCATCTTAGAAAAGACTTTCTATCCTCAAGAATATTTTCCTCTCGCTCCAGAAATATTGAAAGTAATTTTTCTCCCGGTTCATAATTATTTTTCGCTCAAAAATATTTCCTACACTCTCAAAATCTTTTATATATTAGGAAATATATTCTAAGTATTTATTCTAGTCAAAACATTGGTCAAAAGATTTATTTAATTCAAGAAAAGACCAATCGTATTTTATTCGGAACCGAAATCTGATTTAATCGTTTTAAATCCAAATAAAATACTTCCACGTGCTAGAATGACTTGAAACTTGAGATTGATCATTTAAATGCTATTTTATATGCATGGTTAAAGTTTCGTAATTTTTCGGAAATTTTCATCCGGGCACGAAAATCGAGATAGTTAGTCAACAATTGACCACGTTTGACCAAGTCAACCTTGACCAAACTTTCCAGAATATTATTTTATAATATTCGTAAATGCTCCATAATTTTAGAATTATTTATTGGGTGTTTTCGTATTTATCGGGAATTTAATTAACGATACTTGGTTCGTATTTAATCGTTAACTAAACGAATGGTATATTAGATTAAAAGAGTGCTGGGATATTTTGGCTCATCCACTTGCAAAGAAACACAACTTTACATGTTGGCAATCCAAGTGAAAGCCATGTCACCAATCCACACCTTTTCAATCTCAACCACTCCCTTACATCTAAATCTCCACCATTCAATCCACCCAACTCCTTCTATAAATACCCCCATCATCCACCCATTTTAAATAGAAGCTAAGAGCCATAGAATTGATGGGATTTTTGAAGTAAACACTCTCTATCAATATTCAAACACTCTCTTTATTTACTTTATCTAAAAAACCTTCTCTCTCTTAAATATATATCTATATACTCAAGGTTTTTGTTCACCAAGCTTAGTTCCACCCAACCAAGCTTTATCCCACCAAGCAAGCTCATCTACTACCACTTTCCGGCCTCCCGAAGGGCTGCCCAAAGTTCGACCAAGTGCCAAAATCCGGCCGAACCTCCGGCGAATTTTTCCGATCGTTTTCCAAAGGTGGTAAGTTTTAGGTTCGTCTTTGTGTCTTAATCGACCATATTTATATTTGAGATTTGCGCTTAACTTCTATACTTCATCTTAATCTCTATACTTGGATCTATAAGTTTCCAAAAGTCTCTTCATTAAAAGAGAAAGAAATTTTACCATTGTTACGAAAGTATTTATACGGATACCCTACTAGCATCTTTAGTGCTTTCCGTGGGCTATTCTTGAAAGATACTTCATCCAACCTATACTTCTACTAAAGCACAAATTAGCCACTTGTCTTTATTACAATTACGTTTAGTGATTGTAGTGGCTCGTGCAAGAAGTAAAGAAGAGTATACTTTGACACTTGTATTTAGTCATAAGAAAGTATACATCTTAAAAGCCTTAAGCATAAAAGCTTAAAGGAGTTTATATATAATCAAACTCCGAGATTTATATTTTATCTCATCTTTCCGGAGTATTGATATTTGACATAAGTCAAAGTTGTAACGAAAAGTATTAATACGGATACCCTACTAGCATCTTTAGTGCTCTCCGTGGGTTATTCTTGAAAGATACTTCGTACAACATAAACTTCTATTAAGCACAACCTAGCCACTTGCTTTTATTATAATTACGTTTAGTGATTGTAGTGGTACGTGCAAGAAGTTATCCGTATACCTTGACCTAAGCCACTTGTTTTTATTGCAATTACATTTAGTGATTGTAGTGGCTCGTGCAAGAAATTATACGTGTATAGTGACAATATATTTGTCCAAGAAAGATATACATATCGAAGACTTAAAGCACTATAGCTTTTAATAAGGTCTTCCAATATTACTCCATCCATCTTTATATTAATTTGGAGTAATTAAAAGTATACTTTGATTATAATTTAATATCAAAGGAAGTATACTTAAATCATAGACAATATAACTTAATATTCTTATACGAATATTAAAGTTAACTTTGGATCTATTACCGTAACATACTAATCCAAACTTTATATATCATTCATCATATTTGTTTCGTAGATATTGTTTGTCTAACTTTTGTAGTGAGGTGAAGTTGAAGCGAGGTGAAGTTGAAGTGAGGTGATTCTCGTTCTAAGACCCAAGTCCTAGACGTACTAACGGGGAGTTGGTAGTCTTCGCACCGTGAAGAAGAGGAAAGACCCGAGACCTTTCATCTAAGACCCAAGACCGACAAAAGCCAAGAATCAATAGTCTACATCAAAGGTTCTACATCAACTTTGAAGAAATAGCGGGGAGTTATTGTCTAAGATAAGTTGTGTAGGTTTTCGCAACGACTTTGAGGTGGTGACGGGTAGTTACGCACCAAGACGAGTCTTGTATTTGTTTGCATTTATTTTGAGGTGGTAACGGGTAGTTACGCACCAAGATAAATATTTGTACGGTTGTAAAGGCTTCTCCGCCTACTAAAGGAGCGAGTTTATTTTAAGTTAAAATCTCGAGTCCGGAGAGGAGCTCGGGAACTGGAGTAGGGGTGAGCGAATCCATTAGGGGTTGCGCCATCGCGAACCAGGATAAAATCTCCTGCGTGGTATTTTCTTTACTTGTCATTTATTTCCGCACTTATAAACTGCTAACGACTCGGTAAAATATTTTTTTAAAAAAGGGAAAATTATTTTAAAATGCCATAATAATTTTTAAATTGGATATTAAGCTATTCAACCCCCTTCTAGCTTAAAATAGTCCTCTTACGGGACCTAACAATATCTAATATATCTGTATGTTGTACGAGATAGTTAATATTTGTAATATTCATCTTGTGAAGCTAAGATCATTGTCCAATTCGTTAGATTTAATGAATTTATGTAAATTTGAACTTATTTCTACTATGAAAATAATACTTTTAATTAAGTACGTTTTAATACAATGCCAAATGTAAGAATCATTATATTGTGGGTATAATTATTTTTTGAAATAAAATTTGGATATCAAGAAGTATGAACGACTAAACCACAAGTTGAATATAGACGTATTATATGACAACTTTTCCTTGTGAATTTAAAAAATATTGCTCTAATTTAGTGGTGATGATTGTCTAATTTCACTTTATAATTGGGTCATATATAAATTTAATATATTTTTTACTTATTAAATTTATTGTATAAAAAAATTTCCAATATTTGAGTTTAGATAATATGGCGTGCAGGAGATGTACATATATATATATATATATATATATATATATATATATATATATATATATATCTGTGTGTGTGTGAGAGAGAGAGAGAGATAATTTTCTCACAATTTTATACCACCTAAAATCTAATTTTGTACCTTGTAATCAATTCGGTTAATTGCTATTAACTTTTTTTTCTCTAAGACACAATTAGACATATAAGTCATAAGAACATGTTTGTTCAAGTACAAATTTTAATATGAAAATATTGAAATAATATTAAATAATGATATGTGAGTGTTTTAATGTGTAATTTCAGTTATCCAGTTGGAAAATGTTTTGAGTTCAATTACCCAGTTGCAAATTGAGGGTCAGTTCAATTATGAATTAGCCATTTTATCCCTTATCTGTACAAAATTAATGCACCTTCATTAAAAGTCAACGGTCGTGCAAGCTTTTAATAATTTAATTATGAGATTGTAAAGTTTAATTAATTTAATGACGTTAATGCAAGTTTTTTGAGTTCGATTACCCAACTGCAAGTTAATCACGAGTTCAGTTACGAAATAGCTAATTAACCCGTTTGAAATTTATAATAAAATATGGAAATTTTAGTTTTACGAGATTGGAGTTCTTTCGAATATATTGAAAACATCATTTTAAAGATTTAGCCAAAAAGAAAAACATCATTTTAAAAGCACAGCAGTGAGGTTGTATTGTAAATTCACAGGCGGCCCGTTGTTGATGAGCTGGTTTGGATTATCGGGAAATAATTATTTATAATTTAAAATTAGTTAAATTGATAAGTGAAAAATAAAAAATAAAAATTTTAAGTTAATACTTGGGTGATTTTTGATTATGAGCTACTTATGAATCATTAAAAATATTAAAATAAATAATATTTGATTAATCATTCATTTAAAAAATGATATTAATTTTTATCAAACAAAATTAACAAAATAAAATAAATTGTTTAAACAAGTATTTCATGCTAACTTCTGATTTCAAACTAATTTTTTAATTGTGTTTATTCATTATTACCTAATAATAATTTTATAATTATATTTATCTCATTATAATTTTTATATTAAAGGTGAAAATAATAGGGGGGTTTTCGTAAATATTCATATTCAGAATATTTTTTTTGTAAAAATGCCTTTCTTCCATAAGTTATTTTACAAAAATTCTAACTTTTATAAAATATTTGTAAAAATACATTTTGCAACTTTTTAACCATATTTGCTACCGATATCAATCAAAATTAACCATAAATGCGTTTTTAAAAATTTAATAATTGAAATCACTTTTCGTTGTATAATAATTTGCTTAACAAGTTGCATCGGTTAACCCAAATTCAATCTCGAATGCAACCAAAATCAACTTCAACTGCAATCAAAATCAATTTAAAATTATTTTTTCAGAAAAATGTAAAAACAGGTTATATTTGATTGCCGAAGATATTTTTACAAATATTTTCAAAAGATATTAAATTCGCGAAAAAACTTGAAAAAGTGATATTTTTAGTAATTTCTCAAAAGGCAAAATATTTCATATTTGTTTTAGCTCATATATTCCATTAAGAAAAGTGAAAATATGAATATATTTATTGTGTCTTTAACAAAAAATTTCTTTTAAAATTTATTCGTGTTTTGCACAAATTAAAAGTCTAATTTTATTTTTTCTCTTCACAATTAAACATATTTATATATGGGAAATTACCCCATATACTATCTTTTTAAAACTATTTTCAAAAATACTATCACTTTAAAAGTTATTTAGAAAAATACTATTTTTTAAATTTTATTTTCAAAAATACTAGCTTCTTAAGTTTTATTTTCAAAAATACTATCTGCAACCTATGCAACCTTTTGTATATATGGGCGGCGCCAGCCGCAACTTTTAATTTTTGGTTGCAAAGGTTGGAAAGGTTGCAATGGTTGGAACAGTTGCAATGGTTGAATTTCCGATTTCAAGTTCCTGTTTTCAGTTGTCATTTTCGAATTCTTTTTTGAAATTTATTATATATATATATAGGCAAAGTATCAAATAGAAACCAACTCTTAAATAGAAACTAGAAACTAACATTAAATAAATTCTATTTCATTGATTCTAATGGCCCCGCTAGGGGCACCTTCACAAAAAGTGTTTAAAATTATTGGCTCCATTCAGCAAAAAAATAAAAATATTACTGTTCATGCTGACGTCACTGCCACGTCAGCAGTGAACAGTATTTTTTTTTTTTTTTTTTGTTTTTGCTGAATGGAGCCTAAAATTTTAGACACTTTTTATATTGGGTTACCCCTAGTTTGGTCATTAGATTAGCTTGAAATCTTAGATTAAGGTTTAGTTTCTAGTTTCTATATTAATTTGGTTTCCATTGGAGTAGGAATATATATATATATGGGTAAATAGGCAAATTCATAATCAAACTGACCCTCAACTTGCAACTGGATAACTGAACTCAAAAACCTTGCAATTACATAACTCAATAAATTAAAACTTGCATTTAGGTAACTACCGTTAACCTAACTAACAGAATAAAAACTGAACTTGCAACTTACAAAACTGAACTTATCCGTAACTTGCATTTACATTACTAGATTAATAGAAACTTGCAACTGGGGTATTGAACAAAAATAAACTTACAATTGTGCCCTAAACAAAACATTCAGTTTTTTATTTTAAAATCTTAATTTATTGTTTATATATAAAAACTATAAAATAAATATTTTAAATCTTAATCTTTTTTTAATTTACTAGCTTATAACTCGTGCAATGCACGACTCCTTTTCAAATATCTTTAATTATATTATTTTTTTAAATTTTTATATGTTATTAATTTACGTATCAAATTGTTGGTAAAAAATTAATATATATAAGATTTTACACATTCAATTTAATATTTGTGTTCTATCTTGAATTGTTAAAATTTGATTTGAACAATTTTACAGGTCACATGAAATTAGCAAAATATTCATTAATTTAGTGATGACTTAACAATTTTTTTCCAATTAAAACTATGTAGAAACAAAAGAGAGAAGAAATTGATCATTTTTTTACGTTGAAAATTGACCTTTGTTTAATTTATAAAAAAATTTGAATTTTCTTAAAAATTTCATGTTCAATTTTTTATTTAAAATCTTAATTTTTATATATAAAAACTATAAAACAAATATTTTAAATCTTAATCTTTTTTTTAATTTAAAAAAATACGAATTTTCTTAAAATAAAAAAATAAACTGAATCTCAGTCTCCCTCCTCTCTCAATCAGTTTATTTTGCTTATTCTCAATCTCAATTTTGTTCAGTACCCCCGTTGCAAATTTATTTTTATTTAGTTGTCAAGTTGCAAGTTTACTTTTGTTTAGTGCCCCAGTTGCAAGTTTTAATTACATAAAAAATGTAAATGCAAGGTTTTTGAGTTGAATTACCCAGTTGCAAGTTGAGGGTCAGTTTGATTATGAATTTGCCTATTTACCCATATATATATATATATGTAATAGATTTCAAAAAAGAGATCGAAAATGACAACTGAAAACAGGAACTTTCATTTTTCAGTTTTCAGTTTTCGGCTGTATATAAGATTGCATATGAGGTTGCATAGCAACCTCATATGCAACCTTATATGCTATATAGTGGCGCAGATGAATTTTCGATTGCAAGTTCCAGTTTTCAGTTGTCATTTTCGACCTCTGTTTTGAAATCTATTATATATATATATATATATATATAGGGTCCTACTCCACTACAAACTAAAATTAACTACAAACTAAAAACTAAACACTAATCTAATATTTCATGCTAATCTAATGATCAAACTAGGGGTACCCCAATACAAAAAATGCTTAAAATAATTGGCTCTATCCAACAAAAAAAAATAAAAAATAAAAAAAATAAAAAAAAATCACTGTTCACGTGATGACGTGGCAGTGGATTTCACTGGTTAACGGTGCTTCGCACCTTCTTGTACGGCGCTTCGCGCCTTTATCATTCTAAAGTTGTAAGGAATGGCAATCAATGGTAAAGGCAATAGACGATTGACGGGTGTGTCGAGGACCTTCGGCCCTCATGACTACCTAACTCATCCGTTTACTGTCTTAAATGCTTCGCATTTCCACGGCAGAGATTTTTTTTTTTTTTTTTGATTTTTTTTATATTTTTTTGTTGGATAGAGCCAATTATTTTAAGCATCTTTCGTGAAGGTACCCTTGGCGGGAAACTTAGAATAGATGAAATATAATTAATTTAGTGTTAGTTTGTAGTTTGTATTTAAGGATTGGTTTGTATTTGAGCAAAAGCCTATATATATATATATATATATATATATATATATATATATAATATAATAGATTTTAAAACAGAGGTCGAAAATGAAAACTGAAAACTTGAACTTGAACTTCCAATTTTCAGTTTTCAGTTTTCGGTTGCATATAAGATTGCATATAAGGCAACAAAGCCACTTTACCACCCCATGCTGGGTTTACGGATTGTACTTTTCCCGTTAGTCCATTCCTTGAACCCACCCAATAAAAAATTCACCAATTCTCAACCAAGAAAGGCATGGGACTTGTTGGGCAGATAGAAATGATAACTCCAACAATTTATTTGTTCAAAAAATCTCAGGATCGCCGGATGGCTGAACTGTAAAATCGGTACATCTACAAGTAAACCAGATATAAAGATGGCGACTAGGTAGAATAAACAGGATATGCAACCTTATATGCTATATAGGGGAGCAAACGAATTTCCAACCTTTGCAACTTTTGCAACCTCCAGTTTTCAGTTGCAACTTTTGCAACGTTTACAACCTCATTTGCAACTCACACGGCTGCGCCGCCAGAAGTTATAAATGAGATTGCAATAATTGCACAGGTTGCAAACCGTATTTTTGAAAAAAAGAATCTTAAAAAAAAATATTTTTATAAATAGTTTCAAAAATGATAGTATTTTTTAAAAAATAATTTGAAGGATGGGTATTTTTGAAAAAAACCCCTTTATACATCCATCCACCTTATTAATACCTTATATATAATAAGCATAAGGGATATCTTATCCAAAATTTTGGTCGTCGTCATTGTACTACCAAAAACATATGATCCGTTGGATTCTAAATTATATCCTTATATATTTAATTATAATTTTCACTTTGTTAATTTACTATAATACCCTTTCTTCATCGATTTTTTTTTCTTCATCATTAGAACTAAATTTAATTTTAAAAAAAGAAATTATAATCTAAAAAGGATATAATTAGAAAAGGTTGTATTAGAAGTGAATTTTAAAAAGAAAATTATAATCTAAAAAGGATGTAATTTAAAAAGGTTGTATTATAATTGAATTTTAAAAAGAAAATTATATTCTAAAAAGGATATAATTAAGAAAAGTTGCATTTGAATTGAATTTTATTTTTTATTTATTAGTATTAAAAAATTTCATATTTACTATTTGGCCTCTATCTTGAGATCTAGAAATCAGATTTGAATGATTTTACAATCCATGTGAACCTCATAAAATTATCTTTAATTTAGTGATGCTTTAATAATTATTATTCAAATAGAAACACTCAGAATATCAAGAGAAAATATAATTACGAATTTTTACATTAATCCTAATCTATGTAGAAGTTCTACATTGATAATGCTATCAATTGTTGAAAACATAATTGTATATGATTTAAATGATTGACATATACATTTTCGTATTTCAATATAAATATACTTTTTATTTTATAACATATTAAAATATAAAACATTTTTATGCTAAATCCAACGATTTATATCTATTTATTTTAAGATTTTTGTCGTCCAAAGGAATAGACGATTATCAAAATTTTGGACAAAATCTATCTTATATAAATATATATACGGAGTACTTTTTAGTTTATAACATATTAAAATATATAACAGTTTTTATGCTAGATCCAACTGTTTTCATCTATTTACTTTAAGATTTTTGTCATACGGAGGAATAGACTACCGATTATCAAAATTTCGGACAAAATCTCTTTTACACTTATTATTAAATTGTATTTGATTGTGAGTAGAACTATCTTTAAATAATTATAAGGATATTCTGATAATGAAAACGAATTATAAGTAGTATTCATAAATCAAATAGAATTTCCAACTTAAAAAACCGTCAATTTCTTCTCTTTTTTGTTTTTGTGTAGATTTAATTATATTAAACCATCATTAATTTAAATATTATTTTGTTAATTTCATGTGGGCTGTAAACGTCCAAATCAAATTTTAAAATTCAAGATAGAGTACAAATATTAAATCGAAGATGTAAAATCTTATATATATCAATTTTTAAACACCAATTTGATATGTTAATTAATAACTTATAAAATTTCATAAAAGTAATATAATTGTAGATATTAAAAAGGAGTTTATAAGCTAGTTTTTTAAAAAGATCGGAAGCTCTAACATTTTCTAAAGTAAAGAGGGAGATACAGTTACACAAAAGGTGACAACTACTTAGTAGTTAATTTAAAATTAGGCTTAATGACCTTTTGGCCCTTCAAGTTTGCGCAGTTATACCCATAAAACCCTAAGGTATAAAGTTCCTTTTCGTCCCTCCAACTTAAAAAATGTACCTTTTAGCCACAAACCGTCGTCTTTAGCCTTTAAAAGGCGACAGTTTTGTGTCAAAAAGGCGACGGTAAAATGGCTAAATGGTACATTTCTGAAGTTAGAGGGGCGAAAAAGAACGATTCTAAACCTTAGGACTTTATGGGTATAACTGCGCAAACTTAAAGGGCCAAAAGGTCATTAAGCCTTAAAATTATTTATTAAGAAACAGAGTAAAGCATCTACAAGAAATGTGGGGAACTAAATTTGTTTTTTTAGTAATAATGTGACAGCCATTTACACAAGTAAGAGTGAGCTAGATAGGCAAAATATAGCTTTTTTTGTTTAATTCATTCATCTTACGTTTTTACCATAATTGTATTCATTCATCTTACATTTTTACCATAATTGTACCATAATTAAATTTTGATAAGGCATTTATTTTATACTAATAAAATTTTGATAACAACCGCAACTAAAATTTTGATCATCAATTTTTTTGTTATCAAAATAAATGACGAGTTAAAAATTACTTAAACTAGTAGAGTTCTTATTTTCAACTCGCATGTTCAAAATAGTGTTTACTTGTGTTTACTTGTTTCAAATAAATTGTGAACTTGAGAAGCATTTTTGGAGGGTGCTAACTGCTAAGTACTTATCACACGAGAAAAATTTAATGAAACCAACATATGTTACTACAGAGTAATTAGTCGAAAGAAAATGAGTATTCCATTAAAAGTTTTACTCAACAAAAAATACTAATATTAATACTGGTTTCTCAATTTTTTTTTTTTGAAACTAATATGTTAGATGAAGACCATAAATCAAAAAAATTAGTATGCCCTGTTTAAGAATGTAAGATTTTATGAAACTGTTTAAAAATGTTCTCAATCAATGACCAAATTAATATTATAGATAATTACCAATTTGATAATTAATCTAAAAGAAAATATTGAAATTAAACTATTTGTCTTATAAACTCTCACAATAAATCAGCAATTTTTGCTTAACTGTGAAATTCACAAGAGAACAAAGTTCATTACCTTATTAAATTTATCTGAGGTACCCCTTACCTAATTTTATACATTCATGCATATATTTTCAATTAAAAAATTATTCACTTACCTTGTATATCACAAATACACAAATTTAATACTAGGACATGTGTCATCTTATTATTGGATTTAATTTCATTACCTCAAATAATTCTGAAAAAATTTAAACAACAACTAAGATGTAGAAATCTTTGTTTTTTCAAATTTTTTAGCAAACCAAAAAAAAGGAATTTCCCTAGGGTCAATAGGTGATTTGAGAGAGATATAGAGCGGGTTTGAGTTAACTTAAAATTATTGCTTTAGTTGCTTAAAATGGTAAGTGAAAAATAAAAAATTTAAATTGTTATGTAATAAGTGGATGACTCTAGATTATCTTTAGCTTTTGAGTTCTCCTTTATTAATGAGAGACTCTTGACCCTCTATTTCACTTGTAACCTACAATCTCAAGTGCTATATAAAGGCACTTGTACTTGTTGCTGTGGTGTTTATTATTATATCACGATTTGCTTTGATAGATTACAATATTTTTTTTCTTTTTTTTTGTTGCTATTAGAAAAAGATCATTCAAAGTTTTTGGAACTGCTCAAAATTAGAGAAAGGAAGGCTATACGGTCAAGAGTATTAAAATCTTACTGATCATTACTCATTATGTAAGTATATACCAATTTATTTGTTTTGCTCTGTCAGACTGCTTGTTGTTTATGCATGTGATTAGTAACTAGTATGCCTATTTCAAATTACTCTAATCTGATCTTGAGTAATATCTTGTTTTAATATACCCAATTTTTTTTTGTACGTACTATAATGTCAAATTTAAGTGCAATTTTATGATTCTGGACCATGTGTTTACAAATGTATATTTATAATATGTTGTGTGTGGCCTACAAATATCATGCACAGAAATAAGATGCTACATAGGTGAATATGGTCAATTCTCGCAACAAAAAAAAAAAATTAAATGTACTTTCTAGTTTCTCTATGTTTCTGTTTCAATAAATGAAGTTCTACAGCCTGTGCAAAGTTAACTTCAAGCAGCTATTTGGTATGGCATCAATCAACTAAAGGTCATGCTTATTGAATTTGAATACATTTAGTACTAGTTAATGTAAGAATTTTACAAGACCTTTTCATGCAGCCACACAAGCCACCCCCAGTCCGCACCAAATTCACGGGCACCAGCACTAACATGTATTAAGTACGTCATCAACAATCTCTTTAAAATGCACTATCAAAAGATAGCTTGTATAATATATTAGTAGTGAATGAACTATGGCCATATTTTTCTGCACTATTAAAGGCTATGACAAATTAATTTATTTTATTATGATATTGCATGCGAGGATCAAATATTGTGTTATCATATTCATTTGTTATATATATTTTTTTTAGTATATATCCGTTTCGTTAATGTTGATAACATCTGTGCATGTTTAGATAAATTAATATTTGATTATCTTATTTAGTAGTGGCAATGTCAAATCTTACGAAACTTGAGTTCAACGCACTTGATGTCACCGGCAAAAATTATTTGACATGGATTCTTGATGCCGAAATCCATCTTAGCGCTATGGGCCTTGGTGACACTATAAAAGAAGGAAATAAAACTTCTGAGCAAGATAAAGCAAAAGCTATGATATTTATTCGTCATCACCTTGATGAAGGCCTAAAAACTGAATATTTAACTATTAAAGATCCATCAACTCTTTGGAAGGATCTCAAAGAAAGATACGACCACCAAAAAACGGTGATACTTCCAAAGGCTCGCTATGATTGGCTACACTTGCGATTGCAAGATTATAAAAGTGTGAGCGAGTATAACTCTGCCATGTTTAAGATTACATCTCAATTGAAATTATGTGGCGAGAATATCACTGATAAAGATATGTTGGAAAAAACATATTCCACTTTCCATGCCAATAATATGCTCTTGCAACAGCAATATCGTGAACGCGGATTCACAAAATATTCTGAGCTGATTTCTGTCTTGCTTCTTGCTGAACAAAATAATGAACTTTTGCTGAAAAATCATCAAGCACGTCCAACTGGCTCAACACCATTCCCTGAAGTGAATGCGGTGACTAATAATGAACATGAAGGTAATAAGCCATTTGGACGTGGGCGTGGGCGTGGATATGGACGTGGACGTGGTCGTGCACATGGTCGTAGTTTTTGGCATGATCGAGGTCATGATCAACAAAATCCCTCCAACTTTAAAAGGAAGCCTCACCACCAGAAATGGACAAAAAAATGAGGAGAAACCCGAGGGAAGTACGATGATTAAAAGGGGTGAGAGTACTTGTAGTCGTTGTGGAATGAAAGGTCATTGGAGAAGTACATGTCGTACCTCCAAGCACTTTGCTGACCTTTATCAAGCTTCTTTGAAAAATGTTGAAACTAATTTAACTGAACAAAGTGATCCCTTGGGAATTGCTCATCTTGAAGCACACCTTGGTGGTGGTGCAGATCCAGTTTATCATTCGGGCCTCACTCATATGGAAGTTGGTGATTTCTTTGAAGATGGGAATGATGAGATGGCCAAATCTGGTGGTGGCAATAATTAGACCATATATTAAAACTTTGCTTTTGCTTATTAAATATTTCATATTTCTGTTCGAACTCTATAATGATTGGCTTTGCTTTATGCATTCTATATAATTATCTTTTAGCATGAATGAGTTGTTTTGGATATTATTCTAATCTTCATTTATATATTTTTTTTTGTGAAGAATTATGGCTAGTAATATCTCATTATGTGCTATGAAAGATGAAGAATCATTTTGTTTGGCGGATAGTGCAACAACACATACAATTTTAAAAAGAAAGAATATTTTTCGCATCTCATATTAGCTAAAGCTAATGTAAATACAATATCGGGTGCATCAGATATTATTGAAGGCTCCGGAAGAGCAAGCATAGTGCTACCTAATGGTACACATTTATTTATTGAGAATGCCATGTTTTCTACCCGATCAAAAAGAAACCTTTTGAGTTTCAAAGATATACGCCACAATGGCTATCATATTGAAACAACAAATGAAAATGACGATGAATATTTATGTATCACGTCTATAGTCTCTGGGAGGAAGCAAATAATAGAAAAACTCCCATCATATAAATCTGGATTATATTATACCTTTATTAATCCAGTAGAGACACATATGATAATGAGTCCAAAATTAGCAAACCCGGAAAATTTTCTTATGTGGCATGATCGCTTAGGTCATCCGGGTTCAACAATGATGCGAAGAATTATAGAAAATTCAAATGGACATCCTTTAAAGAATAAGATTGTTCCATTGTCCAAAGATTTTCCTTGTGTTGCTTGCTTTCAAGGAAAACTAATAACAAAGCCATCACATGTGAAAGTTGCGATTGAGTGTCCATCATTTCTAGAGCGAATTCAAGGAGATATATGTGGACCTATTACACCATCAAGTGGACCATTTCAGTACTTTATGGTACTTATAGATGCATCGACACGTTGGTCGCATGTCAGTTTATTGTCCACTCGCAATGTTGCTTTTGCAAGACTCCTTGCTCAAATAATTCGATTAAGGACACAATTCCCAGATCATGCAATCAAGAAAATTCGATTAGATAATGCAGGAGAATTTACTTCTCAGTCTTTTAATGAATATTGCATGTCAATTGGGATTGATGTGGAATATCCAGTTCCACATACGCATACCCAAAATGGTTTAGCAGAATCTTTTATTAAGAGGCTACAATTGATTGCTAGGCCCTTACTTATGAAAACAAAATTACCAAATACTGCTTGGGGCCATGCAATATTACATGCTGCATCACTTGTTCGTTTAAGACCGACTGCTTATCATAAATATTCCCCAATGCAGCTTGTAAATGGTCAAGAACCAAATATTTCTCACTTAAGAGTTTTTGGGTGT
This sequence comes from Kitagawia praeruptora, assembly GCA_037693485.1. Classification (NCBI taxonomy): domain Eukaryota; kingdom Viridiplantae; phylum Streptophyta; class Magnoliopsida; order Apiales; family Apiaceae; genus Kitagawia; species Kitagawia praeruptora. Next base: position 73,084,225 of record CM075347.1, read on the forward strand.
GCAGTTTATGTTCCGATATCTCCTTCCCAACGAACAAAAATGGGACCCCAAAGAAGATTAGGGGTATACGTTGGGTTTGACTCTCCCTCAATTATAAAATATTTGGAGCCCGTGACTGGTGATTTATTTAAGGCAAGATTTGCCGACTGTTAGTTTGATGAGACAGTTTTTCCTGCATTAGGGGGAGATAAGTCAAAATTTGAAAAAGAAAGACAAGAAATTTTGTGGAATGCAGCATCTCTGTCTCATTATGATCCTCGCACAAATCAGTGTGAACTTGAAGTTCAAAAGATTATCCACCTACAAGAGGTTGCAAATAAATTGCCTGATTCATTTACCGATGTCAAGACAGTGACAAAGTCACATATATCGGCTGTCAATGTTCCTTGTAAAATAAAACTTCCTGATGAAGAAAATAAAGTCATGCTAGCAAATGAGTCTAAAACACGCCAAAAGCGTGGTAGGCCTATTGGATTCAAAGATAAAAATCCGAGAAAATCAAGGAAACTTGATAAACAAGCTGGTACATCAAATGACATCATTCCAAATGAAATAGAATTGATCACTAAAGAGACGTCTTCAAATGATGATCAAACACCTGAAATTGAGGACAATGAAGAGATCTCGATAAATTATATCATTTCAGGGAAAAGGTGGAATAGAAAAGAAATTGTCATGGATGAAATATTTGCATATGCAGCTGCACTTGACATTTCTGAAGAAATCGAGGATCATGAACCTAGATCGATCTATGAATGTAAAAGAAGAAATGATTGGCCAAAATGGAAAGAAGCAATTGAGGCAGAATTGAAATCACTTGAAAAACGTCAAGTTTTTGGACCTATTGTCCAAACACCTGCAGGTATGAAACCCGTTGGATATAGATGGGTATTTGTGCGCAAAAGAAATGAGAAAAATGAAGTTGTGAGATATAAGGCACGCCTTGTTGCACAAGGCTTCTCACAAAGACCGGGAATTGATTATGAAGAGACTTATTCTCCGGTAATGGATGCAACAACATTCAGATTTTTATTAAGCTTATCAATTCTAGAAGGGCTCCGAATGAATTTGATGGATGTTGTGACTACATACCTGTATGGGTCACTAGATAATGACATTTACATGAAAATCCCCGATGGATTAAAAATGCCCGAAGCATATAGTTCAAGACCCCGAGAGATTTATTCAATTAAATTACGAAGATCATTGTACGGGTTGAAACAATCAGGACGAATGTGGTATAATCGCCTTAGCGAGTACCTTTTGAAAAATGGATATGTTAATAATGTAATTTGTCCATGTGTTTTTATTAAAAGGACAAAAATGGGGTTTACTATAATTGCGGTTTATGTTGATGATCTAAACATCATTGGGACCCCAGATGAGCTTAATGAAATGATTGAATATTTGAAAAGAGAATTTGAAATGAAAGACTTGGGTAAAACAAAAATATGCCTTGGTTTTCAAGTTGAACATCTATCCAAAGGAATTTTTGTCCACCAGTCATCATATATTGAAAAGATCCTTAAGCGATTTATTATGGATAAAGCATATCCCGTGAGTACACCTATGGTTGTTCGCTCACTTGAAAAGAAAAAGGATCCATTCCGCCCAAGAGAAGAGGGAGAAGAACTTCTTTGTCCTGAAGTACCATATCTTAGTGCCATTGGTGCACTATTGTACCTTGCCAATTGTACACGTCCTGATATTGCTTTTTCTGTTAATTTATTGGCAAGACATAGTTCTGCTCCAACTCGAAGACATTGGACTGGTGTGAAACAAATTTTTAGATATCTTCGAGGTACAATGGATATGGGTTTGTTTTATTCTAAAGACTCAAAAGTAGAATTAGTTGGTTATGCAGATGCAGGTTATCGATCTGATCCCCATAAAGGTAGATCACAAACAGGTTATGTATTCACATATGGTGATACCGCAATATCTTGGCGGTCTACAAAGCAAACACTTGCAGCAACTTCTTCGAATCATGCTGAATTATTGGCACTACATGAAGCTAGTAGAGAATGCGTGTGGCTAAGGTCTTTGGTCCATCATATTCGAGAATCATGTGGTCTTTCAGTCAATAAAGGAAGTCCTACTGTTTTATTCGAAGATAATGAAGCATGTATTACCCAAACTAGAGAAGGCTACATCAAAGGAGACAGGACAAAGCACATTGATCCAAAATTCTTCTTCACCCATGAACTTCAGCAAAGGGGAGAAATTGATGTCTGTCAGATCCGCTCATGTGATAATCCGGCTGATTTATTCACAAAGGCACTTCCTACATCTCCCTTCGAGAAGTTGGTACACAAGATTGGAATGCGTAAACTTCGAGATTTATTATGATTTCTATAGTCATGCTAAAATGAGGGGGAGACACTTCACGTTAATATATGTACAACACATGTACTCTTTTTCCTTCACTAGGGTTTTTCCCACAGGATTTTTTCTAGTAAGGTTTTAACGAGGCATGGTGTTCGTACCAGTCATCCAGGGGGAGTGTTATGTAATAAGTGGATGACTCTAGATTATCTTTAGCTTTTGAGTTCTCCTTTATTAATGAGAGACTTTTGACCCTCTATTTCACTTGTAACCTACAATCTCAAGTGCTATATAAAGGCACTTGTACTTGTTGCTATGGTGTGTGAAAATACAATGAAGCTCTCTCTCATTTTCTCTACTTCATAAGTTTATTATTATATCATATTATTATACAATATAAATCAATATCTCTTTGGATAATTTTACATTTATATGACTTATAATTTATTAAAAAAATAAAAATAAAAATAAATCAGATAAGTTGTATATTTAAATAATGATATTAAATTTTATAAAAAAATCATCAAAAAAATAAGTTATTTCAAAAAATACCTCCTAACAACTTCTGACTTTAAGTTCACAAACACATAATTTTTAAGGCAGAAACCACATGCTCATAGAGACACAGAGACGGAGACTGTGAAAACAAACATTTGCAACAATGGTTTTGGAAAATGTTCTACACATGAATGCAGGGGATGGGGAATTTAGTTATGCAAACAACTCAAAACATTCAGGTCTTTCAAAATTTTATATCCCTCCTTTACAAGCACACGCGCACACACACACACTACTGATTATATTGTCATTAAAATTTATCTAAAGAAAAAAATCGTTTCATGTTCAGAAATCTGTGTTATTGAAGTCGCTTAAAGCTTTAGAGGACTCCATCAATACTTACAGCATCGATGGATTCCCGGAATGCTTTAAGCTAGCTGATTTGGGTTGTTCTTCTGGCCCAACACCCTCTTGCTTGTTAACACTATAATTGACATTGTTCATGCAACATGCCAACAGAGAGGTTTTGATGTACCTGAGTTTCAAGTTTTCTTGAATGATCTTCCGGGGAACGATTTTAATACAACTTTCAAAATGGTACAACCACTCTTTTCAAAGCTTACAGATGAAAAGGGAGACATGTATAACGATAAGTGTTTTATTTCCGGAGTGCCAGGTTCTTTCTATACAAGACTATTTCCTAGTAGAAGCCTTGACTTTGTCCATTCCTCTAGTAGTGTTCATTGGCTCTCTCAGGTTAGTTCTGAACTTCGAATTTTAAAACTATATTATACTCTATTTAATTTTGAATATTGTTTTTCAAAGGAAGGTTTTATAATTGAAATTTGCTCCAGGTACAAAATAGATTCCTAATGTGTATGTGACAATTTTGATTGGACATATTGCTATTATATGTTGAGATCCCCTGGATGCATATAGGCATAACCAATTATAATCCGCCACTTTATCAAGTGATACCTATTGTGGAAATTATGTTTGTAATTAAGGCCCGGTGAACATAGACTAACCATAATTAGTTCAGGTCCCTGAGAAATTACTAGAGAGTATTAACAAAGGACATATCCATATGGCTGAAGAAAGACCTCCTGCTATTTGTCAAGCGTACTCGAATCAATATGCAAGAGATTTCTCAACATTTTTACGTCTCCGATCTGTAGAAATAACTACAAATGGTTGCATGGTTTTAGCATTCCAAGGTCGGAGCAGGGCAGATCCCAGCAACAGTGGCAGTTGTGTTTTATTTGAACTTCTAGCCAAGTCCTTACATGATATGTCAAGTGAGGTATGTATGACCTTTGAAGGAGTCTTAATGCCTGTGAAACCACCAAGTCTCTCTGTATATATATATATATATATATATTTTTTTTGTAAATGGGGTTTTCGATATCTTTACATTTATTTCTGAACTATGTTCTACATGATTTATTGGTTGAAGGGATTTGTCAGTGAAGCAGATATTGATTCATTTAATATCCCATTTTATAACCCTACGACCGATGAAGTGAAGGCTATAATTGAGACAGAGGGCTCCTTTAGTCTTGAGAGTCTGCAAACCATTAAACATGTAGGAAGCACTAACATAAACTTTGTACAAATCAGATCCTAAAATTATAGGAAGAATAAACTTTAAGAACATTTCCGACAAGTAGTAATTGGAGTTGTCGATACCGGTGATTGTTGTCCAGATGGAGGAGGAGGGGTTATAGGCTTCACAATGGAGCAGATAACTCCTCCACAAATGACACCTCCCTTTCTGCAACATGCAGATGTGACTGCATTTTCACTTTGAATCTTCTATCAGTAAACTGACCAATACTTAGCAGATTATGCTTGAGCCCCTTGACTAGTGACATTACCAACTTTCAGCTTGCCATATCCCAATGTGTTACCCATGCTGTCATCTCCAAAAGCAACATACATTTGAGCGGAAACGTATTATTGCAGATGGTTAAAAAACGTAGTGTACATGACTAGTACGCGAGGTATGGTATGCCTGCAACATACATTTGAGCGGGTATGTTCACTTTACATTTCTAGGTAACAACCTAATTAAGTAATTATATAGTCAAGTGCTGATAAAGTTCGCCACAAAAGATTCAGTCACTTCTAACTTCAAAAATTCTGAAATTGACCGACTTTAAACTAAATACTACTCCCTCTGTCCCATCCATTTCTTTACATTTTCCTTTTTGGGATGTCCCAACCAATTCTTTACGTTTCCTAAAATATTAACTTTTAACAATAAAATACTTTATTACATCCACTACTTCACTCCACTTTTTCAACACTTTACACTATTACACCCACTAACTCACTTATTTTAACAATAAAATCACTATTACACCCACTAACTCACTTATTTTAACAATATTACATCCACTATCTTGGTTTCCGTGCAAAAAGCAAATGTAAACAACTCCTTGGGACCGAGGGAGTAAAAGAAATGGCGAACGTGTTCAAATTTTAATTTAATTATCTGAAACGATTAAGAAAAAAATGGTCACAGAGTAGAAGCTACAAATTTTGTATATCAAATTTAATATTTTTATATCGGAGAATAGCATAGCTAGTGGCGTAATGGATGCTGGTTTTCACTTGATAACAAGCCGTTGAGGTTACAAAGTTACGAGTATTTTCAAATCCTTTATAGCGGAGACGGTTAATAGATTTTCATATTAAACGTGTAGCTCATTTCGTGAAAGCCCTGGTAGTCTATGTTATTACACAAACACATGTGGTTGTAGACGTAAACAATTAAAAACAAGAAAACTGGAAATGTCATTAATTATATCTAACGATATCTCTGTTCAGAAATATTTTAGGTCACAAAATCGGGTTCCCAATAGCCGAGTAGTTGACATTATATACTTGGAAACTTTTGACAAGAACAGAAAAACATTAAGCAGCCTGACATACACAAACCTTATAAGTATATACACACACATATAGTGATATTGAGTCGTAGCCTTGACCTGACCAGCTAGCTAGCTAGTTATCCACATTCGTGACAAGTAGTAACTAGAGTTGTCGCCACTGGTGATTGTGACATTCAGCTTACTGCTTCACACTGCGTCTGTTAGTTTTACTCATGATCTGTTGTCATGTTCATATGAAATTTAATTGACTTAGAAAGAATGTCAAGTAGTCATGGCCTCATGGTCATAGGTCATTAATTTGTAGTACATATTTCTAAGATATCTTTTGTAAACATACCAGTAGATGATACTCTGTTAATTGAAACGTTGTATTGTATACTCTATTGTTTTAACTCTAAAACTGAAGCGAGGGTCTTAGGTCGAGCGATAGTAGTTTGTTGTTTTGTACGATCATATACAGCTGCACAGTACTGCAAAATGCCAAGATCTAAACTATTTTTAATTTGTTTCCAGAAGATTGATTTAACGTTTTACTTGGTTTCATTGAAATTAACATGCAATGAAACAAAAATGGTTTTGTCACGATATTATATTAGAATTATTCAGCACGTACGTACACTCTAGCTACTACAAATAGATGTCAGCTCTCTGTTAACCCTTAATATATACAAGAGTTCCGATTTCATATAGATATGAAGGCTAAACACATGGGATTGACAATGGTTGTTTTCGTCCTTTTAATGACAACAGTGGAGATAGATGCAGGACATAGATTTCAATCTATCACGACTACATGCTGCAGAAAAGGAGGTGCCATTCACCCTTCTACAGAGTCTCCGACTCCCACTCCCTATCCAGCTGAATCACCCCTTAAAATGCCTCTAATTGCTCCTCTTCCAGCAAAATCACAACATGTAAAATACCACAGCGGCGGATCCATGCAGTCAGAGAGTAGGGTCGGCGCCATACAATCGAACAGGGGTGGATCCAATGACTAAGAGGTCACTGCGGGAGGAACACCTGCTCCCTAAAATTATTATAAATGTGCATTTGTGTTTTCTATTACTCAAGGCCTTATATTTCTTTTTGTTCTTTCTATGTCGCTGTGTGCCTTTTATTTTTCTTTTTTTATTTTTCTTTTTATCCTAGTTTAGCTGAAATCAAAGTAATTGCTTGTTTAACATCCCAATATAAATGGAGTACCTTAATATAGTAAATAAATTCATCAAAATTTTGCATTATCTACCGGGGAAAATAAAGAAATAAGATCAACAATGAACGAAATGTTCATATACGCATATAAAATAATTTACAAACTGAACAAAGATTAAGATCAGAAGACTAAGAACAAAATTAAATATATTAATAAAGGACAATGAGACATAGCGAATGAATTAATATGAAACGGAGATTCAAGTCACAATATAAAAGTGAATGCTTTCGAATCAAAATAATCTTACTATTACTAACAATAATCACAATTATCAACGAAAGCACAATTGATAATATATAATCATATTTATACATATACTTTTATAGTCACAGTCAATATCCAAAGTCGTTTACTCTTGGAGTTATTGGTTATTTAGGTGTAGATTTTGAAAATAATTTATTAGGAACTCAACTTCGTGACACCTATTTGGCTATTTGATCGGAAGAGTTGAAGTTAAGAAAGAAATAAAAAATATGAATGTGTTGCGATTTGTAAAAGAAGAAAGTGAAAAAGTGAGGTAGATTTTCACTAGATATAATTGTACAAGTTTGCGAAAACTATTTTAAAAAAAATGTTGGTTCGATAGGACTCAAGAATATTAAAAAAAATATATATTAAGTACATGACAAAATATATTATTCTAAAAAATAGTGGAAGTTAATATTTAAATAAAAAATCGTGTGAAAAGTGAGAGTCATGAAAGGAGATATTTAGGGTTGCACATGGGTTCTAAAAACCGACCAAACCGATCTAAACCGACCCTATTTTTAACCGATCAAACCGAACTGTTCAAAACCATGGGTTAAACGGGTTAATTTTTTAAAAACCCGAACTAATTGGGTTGGGTAAGGGTTTAACAAATTTTAACCCTTACCCAACCCAACCCGTTTACATAATTAAAATGCAGAATTTTTACATATTTTATACATATTATGTATATTTGCGGCATATTTTATACAAATTCTATAAATTTTTTGCACTATTTAAACTTTTTGCAACATTCTACAACACTTTCTGGCTTCTGCAACACTTTCAGTAACATTCTGCAACACTTTCAGCAACATTCTGCAACACTTTTAGCAACATTCTGCAACACTTTCTGGATTCTACAACACTTTCTACGAAGTGCATAATTTTCTACAATGTGCGAAATTTTCTACAAAATTCTTTCGATTAGTAAATTTAACCCAACCCAACCCGAACCAAACCGAACTAATTGGGTTGGGTCGGAGTTGGGTTACATAATTTTTTTTGAATTAATGGGTTGATTTCTTATAAAACCGAACTAATTGGATTGAGTTGGGATTTGACAAAAACCCGACCCAACCCTACCCATGTGCACCCCTAGAGATATTAGTTTGGCTTATTTTGCCAAACATTTTCTAAAAGAATTAAATACAAATTTATTTTTATTTGTAAGTTACATGTACTATACTATACCATAATAAGTGAAATGAATATAATTTGTACAGTAAAACTTCTACAAATTAATATTACTAGTTTAATGCCCGTGCTTCGTACACGGGAGTTCATATTTTAAATAAATTTTATTTTAAATTTTAATAAATTGTGTGTAGTTTTATAATGTAGAAATGAAAAATGATAGTAGTACTAAAAAGTTGCCTACTTTAATAGTTAAATATGTTAATTTCTTGAAGAACATGAGATGTTTTGATATTTTAAATTACAATTAGTATAACAAATTATTAATACAATAATCAATTTTAGAAAGATCAAAAAATTGAACATTGTAACATTATTTTAGTAGTGTCAACTATATCATGTTTTATAACTGTAGTAGATAAAAAGAATAAAATAAAACAATTAAATCATAATACGGGAAAAAAATGAAGTTAGTATGCTCTCACTCAATTTAAAGTTAAATTTTAAGTAAATACATTAAAGTCACAGACACACACAACGCAGAGACACGTGGATAAATTTTAAGACATCACATAATGGGGAGCAAGGAACTCTTCTTCTTCCTTTTTTTTTCCGATTGCTCTCTGCCAAATCTTTGAAGTAATATGCCAATTTTGTCATCTATGGAGTAATTAAAAATTAATTAATAATTATCGACGACCCAACAGTATGGATGTCAATATATTTCTAATTTAGTGATATTACCAAAATTTTAAAAATTAAAAAAAGAATTTGGATAATGAAATTAGTAGTCAACTATTGAACTGCCAAGAAAAATGACACACATCATTAAACAAAATAATTTTACACAAAATTAAACAAAATCATTAAAATAAATTGCTTATTTATTTTAAATAAATTAAAATAATTTATTTAAGTAATTTGTTATCATTAAACAAAATTTAAAATAATTTAAAATTTGTGGAAGGAAATAATTTTTGGCAAGAATGTTTTAATTGGATTACCCTGGCGGGCCCATTATAATTATAATTGACAATTGTTAGAAAGGAAATAATTTTTGGAAACAAAATAATTCGTGTTTTGTCAAGGAATTTTTTTTTTTGCAAGAATGTTTTAATTGGATGGCCCTAGCGGGTCCATTATAATTATAACCAATTATTTGGCATTAATAATAACAACTGCCAAGAAAAATTGACAATTGTTAGAAAGGAAATAATGTTTGGCAAGAAAATAATTTGTGTTTTGTGAAGGAAATAATTATTTGGCATTTTGGAATATTTTAATTGGATGGCCCTGGCGGACCCATTATAATTATAACCAATCAAAATCATTTGTTAACAATTTTTGGTATTATCAAGGAAATAATTTTTGGCTGGTATTATCAAGGAAATAATTTTTGGCAAGAAAATAATTTGTGGTTTGTCATGATATTGACAATTGTTAGAAAGGAAATAATGTTTGGCAAGAAAATAATTTGTGTTTTGTGAAGGAAATAATTATTTGGCATTTTGGAATATTTTAATTGGGCCCATTATAATTATAACCAATCAAAATCATTTGTTAACAATTTTTGGTATTATCAAGGAAATAATTTTTGGCAAGAAAATAATTTGTGATTTGTCATGATGTGTATTTTATATAATATCGGGTCAATATATTTTAAAATATGGATCATATCATATAACTGGATGGGTAATATAAATGGATCCCATTGTAATTATAACCAATCAAAATCATTTGTTAACAATCTTTGATATTATCAAGGAAAAATTTTTTGGCAAGAAAATAAATGTGTATTTTATATAATATCGGGTCAATATATTTTAAAATATGGATCATATCATATAACTGGATGGATAATATAAACGGATCCCGAACCTAATTCTAAGCATATAATTTACTACTATAATGAGTCATGGATATCTATCAAACCTGAATATGGATTCCGAACCAGAGGAAAGGGCTATCCAGCAATTTATAATATATAGATTGGACCAGATAAATTTATTAATTTATAGAGATTATTAATTAATCGAGGTTAAATTTACACTATCATACTTATGTTGGGACAAAAAACTGCAATAAAAATATTAATTTATCGTGATATCGAGTATTAATTTAATGAGTTCTTACTGTAGTTTGGTTAACCTCCTATTTTTTGTTATCCCCCATTTTTGGTTATGCCTCATTCACAACCGTTAGATCTCAAGTAGATCATCATGACCATTAGAAACAGTAATACTAAAAGTTGTTATATATAAAAGTTTAAGGTTCGATTCCCGACAACAACATATTAATTTCCTCATTCATAACTATTAGATCTTCAACTTAAATACATCATGACCGTTAGATACAACAATACTAAAATTGTTATATACAGAGGTGTAATAAGGTTCGATTCCCGCCAACAATATATTAATTTATATTTAATACTAAAAATTATTATATATAAGATGTAAGGTTCGAACTCTTTCAATAATTTATTAAAATTAATATTTAAAATATTATTACAACATAAACAAATTATAAAAAATAAAAGTAACCCGTGACTTGCACAAGTTATAAGCTAGTATATATTAATATGTATTAATATAGATATAAGTTACATACCAATGTATATTTTTATATGCATAAATGGACAAATTAATGGCCATTTATTTTTGTGGGTGTGAAGGAAATACTTGCTTATTCTCATCACAAATCTGAACCCTTTATCAAATCTAATTTTTTCTTTTACAAATCTATATTCTTTATTCAAAATAGAAATCCTCTTTTAATGGTATGGGATGTATATCGCGGTTGCGGTATGTCACTGAATATTAATTAATTTAATTAATAAAAATTGTAATATTATATAATAATTTAATTTAATAATGAAATTATATACTATGAGTCTATTAAATAAAAATTGAAATAAAAATCAGGAATACAGTATTACATAATTTAACTACTCTTATATTACCAGAATGAAGTTATGTAAATTTCATTAATTAAAATAATAATATTAAATATTAATTTAATTTAATAGTGAATAGTGAAGTTATATATTAGGAGTCTATCAACTAACAATCGAAATAAAAATAAAAAACATAGTATTATATACAACTTGATTCATCAAGATTTTATTTATTTAAAAAAATTAAAAATTAAAAATTTAAGATAATTTATGTGCTTCACACAGATTATCGGCTAGTATTACTAAACATCATCTCAAGTTATTACTAAATTATTAGGTAGAAGTATATATTGCTAAGTGTTCTCTCTTGTTTTACAGTTTTTAATTATATAGTATATTACTAAACACCATCTCAAGTTATTACTAAATTATTAGGTAAAAGTATATATCGCTAAGTGTTCTCTCCTTTATTTTGTTTTACAGTTTTTAATTATATATTTTGTTTTGGCATCGTGTTTGTTTCGTTATTTGGTTACTTGCTTAATTGTATGTTGGAGTTTAATTCTATATTCATATGTTTAGTTATTTATTTAGATAATGTTTTGTTTTAATGTAAGACTCAGTCATACATGTTGGCGAGTCTGTTTAGGCATATGAGTTGTCTGAGTTGTTTTAGGAAGGTCTAAGAATAAGTTTGGTAGTTGCTTGATTTTAGGACACTATCTGTTAGTCCCTAATTAGTCGCCACCATCATTGGTGTGCAGTAGTTTGTTTTCTATTATTTATATGCATATAATCTTCTCTGATTCTATACAAGAAGAAAAGCTGTTCCAGCATATCACAATTCTATCTCATATAAACATTGTATATACGTATATATTTTTGTTGGTTTCTACATGTGGTATCAGGGCCTGGGGGAGGGGGGATCAAGGCTTAACAGCCTTCCCTCCGATCCTTAAGGCATAATAAGGAAGAGGCGGAGCCTTGGTGGCTCCATTCAGGCCCAGTCAGTTTTGTGGACGGTGGTGAAGCCACTACTTGTGTACGTTCGAGTTATGGGTGGCTGTGCTGCAGTAAAGAAAGCTACTGCAGGCAGTGGCATGAAGCGACGACGGCTGCAAGATAAGTCAGGGGGCTGTGAGGCGTATGATGTCGCGGAGGAAGTCGAGTTATAGGAGGAGATTGATGATGCTGTTGAGCAAGCCGTTGCTAAGGTAGCGGAGGTGTTCGATTAGAGGCTCCAGAGAGTCAAAGAGTTTGTGGCCTGGCTGCTAGTCGGGTGTATTTGAAAAAGTGGGAGAGATCATCATGTGCAGTATGGGATGCATATGGTGTTCTCTTGCACTGCCCACGTTCGATATTTGCTGGAATCAGTTTAGGGGATGAGGACGTTAGGGTCGTGGAGTGCAAGGAGACGCGACATGGAAAGGTAGTCAAAATAAGAAGTGCCAGATGGGTTCTTAAGAAAGCCATACGGGCTAATGAAATCGTACTAGTGGGTACGCAGGAAGACGTGTTCTTAGTGAGCGCACAGGAAGATGTGCCAGGGGGCATATAGAGGATAGCCATACGGGCTCAGTTTAAATGGATGCCATATGGGCAGGAAATGAATTGCCAGATGGGCAAACAAGGAAGCCAAAAGGAGCTGTGATCACTGGTGCCATATGGGCACAGAAAGGCCACACGGGCTGGATCAATGTATTTGCGATACGGGCATGAAGAAGCTGTTTCAGTTCAAGGCATGCCATACGGGTAGCTGAAGAATTGATAGATGAATATAGAATTAAGGGGGAGATTGTTGGAGTTTAATTCTATATTCATATGTTTAGTTATTTATTTAGATAATGTTTTGTTTTAATGTAAGACTCAGTCATACATGTTGGCGAGTCTGTTTAGGCATATGAGTTGTCTGAGTTGTTTTAGGAAGGTCTAAGAATAAGTTTGGTAGTTTCTTGATTTTAGGACACTATCTATTAGTCCCTAATTAGTCGCCACCATCATTGGTGTGCAGTAGTTTGTTTTCTCTTATTTATATGCATGTAATCTTCTCTGATTCTATACAAGAAGAAAAGCTGTTCCAGCATATCACAATTCTATCTCATATAAACATTGTATATACGTATATATTTTTGTTGGTTTCTACATTGTAATATAACTGTTCCATTGTTGCGTAGTGATGGAAATCTCTATCTGATCATCTGTCATCAATAAGTGCTAAACATCCATAGGATCATTTACTGTCATTTGTCTTATGTAGTAGCTAGTAGTTAAAGTTTGTTAACTGTTTGTACTGCAGCATTAAGTAGTTCTTGTAGTGTTCTGATATGAGACAAAGAGTATCCTTTGTCCTCCTATGTCAGAGTTGGTTACTAGTCTGAGATAAAAACTCACTCATTGTATTGTTGATTCCAGGAATGAAAACATATCTTTGAGTGTGTGTTCTGTGTTCTACTTCTGTCATAGTGTTATTGAATGTAGTATGCTTTGATAAAACTCTTTATGGTATCAGAGCTGCATACTTTTACATTCTAATCAAAGAAGAAACACGTTTGGTGTCTCCATTCCTCGTGTGTGTCAAATCAAAACCCTGTGTGTGTTCACATTCAAACTGGTGTGTGTCTCTCATCTGTTTTTCACTCTTGAGCTATGACTAGCTCCACTACTCCTAACTCTAGTACTCATAACAGTACTACAAGTCGATTCACCTACACAGATATGCAAAACCCATTGTTCATTCACCCCTCTGATGGCCCTACATCTGTGTGTGTCACCAAACTTGAAGGACCTAGTGATTTTCGGGCCTGGAAACGATCTTTTGAAATCCAACTCAGTGCCAAACGAAAATTGGCCTTTGTTGATGGCTCTCTTCGAAGGAGCACCACTGATACAAATGAGGCAGCTCAATGGGATACTTGCAACAATCTAGTGCTTTCTTGGCTTCATAACAACCTTTCTGATACAATAAAAAAGTCTGTACTGTTTATAAACAACGCTGCTGAGGTTTGGAATCAACTTGAAAAACGTTTTTCACTGATCAATGGCTCTCGAAAGTACAAACTTATGAGAGATCTGTATGCTGTAAAGCAAAATAGGGCTTGTGTCAACGATTACTTCACTACGATGAGTAGTCTTTGGGAAGAAATTGAAGCTATGAATACTCTTCCCTCTATCACCACTGTCACCACAGAAATTGATGCCTTACTCAACGCTATTGATACAATGAAAGAGGAATCCAAACTCTTTCAGTTTTTGAACGGACTTGATGAACAATATGGCGCACATCGTAGTCAACTGCTGATGATGCACCCTCTTCCATCGGTTGAAACAGCTTGTTCTGTCGTTCAGCAAGAAGAATCCCAAAAGGATGTTCTTCAATCAAGAACAACACCTGATCTTTAGATGGCAGCTATGTATAGCAAAGGAAACACAGACAGAGGTGTCTATCACTGTTCCAATTGTGGGGGGAGAGGTCATTCCAATGACAAGTGTTGGAATGTCATTGGATACCCCAGATGGCACCTCAAGTATAATCCTGATCAACAATACAAGAAACCAAATCAACGAATGCCAAATAAGTGGTCAAATACCATATTTTCCAGCAACAAAAACAGTGACACAAAGAGAGCTAATGTGGCAGTTGGAAGCAGTGATCAAAATGTTACCATGATAACGCAACAATTGGAACAGCTGCTCAAACTTATTCCAGCAAGCAACTCACAACAGAAGGGCTCAGAAACCGATGAAGAACTGGACTGTGTATTCTCTGGAATGGCTCAAAGTGAAACTGACTCACTGAAAGGAACAAGGTGGGTGATGGACTCAGGGGCAACTGACCACATGACATTTTCAATTCAGCATCTTGTCAATGTAAGGATGGCTCCTGCTAACTTCACAATAAAGCTTCCAACTGGAGACACGACAAGCATCACACACATTGGTGATATAGAGCTGCAAAATGGATTGAAAATGCTGAATGTCATGTATGTTCCCCAATTTACTCATAATCTCCTTTCTGTTCATAAACTAGCTAAGGATAATAATTATGATGTTATGTTTTATCCTTCTACTTGTGTTATGATGGACTCTGTCTCTAAGAAAATTAGGGCAGTAGGGAAAGTGAAACAAGGGTTGTATTATCTTAGCCACACCACTGAATCTGAAGCCTGTGATAATATGGAACCTCGTTCTATTGTTTGTGCAAATGGTTCAGTCACTCAACCTAAAAATTTAGTCACTCAACCTAAAAACTCCCCTCCTGATTCAAACACTTGGCACTTAAGGCTAGGGCATGCTCCTAATGCAGTTCTTAAACACATACCCTTCCTCAACTCAGTTCATAAAACCCTTGACAAGGTCTGTATCACATGCCCCATGGAAAAATTCACTAAACAGCCATTTTCTTTGAGTGACTCTCATGCTAAAATGGCATTTGACCTTGTACACACAGACATCTGGGGTCCCTATAAGGTGGCCACAAAAGGGAAATTTAAGTACTTCTTGACACTAGTTGATGACTACAGTCGAATGACTTGGGTATATCTCATAGAGAAGAAATCTGATTACCTAAGTACCTTAACTGCATTCTTCAACTATGTGTCAAATAAGTTTGCAAGACAGGTCAAGACTGTTAGATCAGATAACGCCCTGGAATTTGATGATAAAGCATGCAAAATCTACTTCACTGAGAAAGGAATAAAGCATGAAAAGTCATGTGCCTATAGACCCCAGCAGAATGCTAGGGTTGAAAGGAAACATAGGCACGTCTTGGAGATTGCAAGAACCTTGAAATTTCAATCAGGTTTGAGCCTGCACTATTGGGGAGACTTTGTTTTAACAGCCGTATACATTATCAACAGACTACCTAGTTCTGTTTTGAACTTTAAAACCCCCTATGAAGTGTTATTCGAAGAACAGCCCACTAATGAGGAGTTCAAGGCATTTGGCTGTCTAGCATTTGCTTACAATCAGCAACCATCCAAGGATAAATTCTCTCCAAGGGGAATTCCCTGTGTTTTCCTCGGTTATCCACCAAATCAAAAGGGTTCAGACTGTTGAATCTCTTGGACAACACGACTCTGGTCTCAAGAGATGTTGTTTTCAATGAAAGTGTCTTTCCCATGAATAGTACAAGTGATGCATATCTTCAACCCTTGCCTGTACACATGCCTGTTCCCAACTCTGCTCAATACACTGAAGATCCAGACATGGAACTTGAAACTCAGAATGATGATGACGTTGAAGTGCAGCCCCCTTCTCCAGCATCTCAATCTCTATCACCTGCAGAGACTTCTCTCAGGAGATCAACGAGAGTTAGCAATCCACCAATATGGATGAAAGAATATGTTAGTCAACCTGGTAGCCAACCTGCAGCAAACATCGCTACTGTAACAGCCTATTATATCACCCCTGACTTCAAATGTTTCTTAGCAGCCATGTCAAAGACACCTGATCCAACCAACTTCAAAGATGCAGTGATTCACTCTCACTGGCAAACTGCCATGAACGAAGAATTGGATGCCCTAGAAGAAAATGACACCTGGGAGATTGTTCCATTGCCTGCAAACAAAACAGCAATCGGATGCAGGTGGCTGTATAAAACAAAGTATCGTCCAGATGGCACTATTGAAAGACACAAGGCAAGGTTAGTGATTTTGGGATGTAAACAAAAGTATGGAGTAGATTACATGGAAACTTTTGCTCCAGTTGCTAAAATGGCAACTGTTAGAGCACTTCTTGCTGTTGCTGCCTTGAAAGGATGGAATCTCTACCAAATGGATGTTAAAAACGCATTCTTGCATGGAGAGTTGGAAGAGACAGTCTATATGAAACTTCCTGAAGGCTACACAGGCATGGGGAGCAGAATTACATCTTAAACTGGACACTACAAAGCTGATCCTGCAATCAATCTTGTCTGCAAATTGAAGAAGGCCCTGTATGGCCTTAAACAAGCACCTAGGTTGTGGTTTTCGAAGTTGGCTGTCACTCTTATGGAATCAGGCTACTCTCAATCCAAGAATGACTACAGTTTGTTTATATATCACACTGATGACTCTATCACTGTCATCCTGGTGTATGTGGATGACATACTAATTACTGGGAACTCTGAGCATCAAATAGCAGTGCTGAAATCAAGTTTATCCAAGAAATTTCACATGAAAGATATGGGATATGCAAGCTATTTCCTTGGTTTGGAAATTACAAGAAGTGAAGCTGGTATTTTTGTCTCTCAAAGCAAGTATACTGAAGACATGTTGAAAGAATTTGGCATGGCAAACACCTCACCATTAAAGTTGCCTATGGATGTGCACCTCAAGCTATCTATTGACAAAGGAGACCCTCTTGCAAATCCTCACACATATCAAAGACTTATGGGAAAGTTAATCTACTTAACAGTGACAAGGCCAGACCTAACATTTGCTGTTCATACTCTAACTCGGTTCATGCACAACCCTACCAATATCCATATGCAGGCTGCAAAAAGAGTGTTGAGGTACCTCAGAGGCACTACTAGTCAAGGAATTCTGTTTGCTACAGCATCTAGTGCTCAACTCACTGCATACTGTGACAGTGATTGGGCAAGCTGCCCTTTCTCTAGAAAATCGACATCAGGCTTCTGCATTCTATTTGGCAAGTCTCCAGTGTCATGGAAGACAAAAAAGCAAACTATGGTGGCCAGGTCATCTGCAGAAGCAGAATATAGAGCAATGGCTCTTGCTTCTTGTGAAATTACTTGGCTAGCAAACTTGTTCAAGGACTTGGGAATCAGCAACCTGCCACCAACTGTTCTTAACTGTAATAACCAGGCAGCTATCTCAATTTCTGCTAATCCTGTGTTGCATGAAAGAACCAAGCACATCGAAATAGACTACCATTATGTTAGGATCAAATTAATTCAGGTGTCATCCAAACACAACATGTGCCTTCCTATGCTCAGGTGGCTGACTTACTGACTAAGCAACTCTCAGTGAAGCAGCACTCTTACTTACTTGGCAAGTTTGGAGTCTCAGACAAATCTTCCACTCCACTTGAGGGGGAGTGATGGAAATCTCTATCTGATCATCTATCATCAATAAGTGCTAAACATCCATAGGATCATTTACTGTCATTTGTCTTATGTAGTAGCTTGTTATGCAAAATTACGCAAGCGCACGTTGTCACAAGTAATATATGATTAAATCAAGTTCGTTCCCACAGAGATCTAGAATGGTGTTCAATTCAATTAATGTACCTATGCACCGATGTATGGTTTTTATCCACTGCTAAGACAAATAACAAATTGGATTTTTATTAACTACTAAATTAATTATCAAACTAAAGATTAACTAATTAAAGAGATTAAAGTCGAATTACTAATATGAGAATAAAACATGGAATCCTAGTTTCATCATCTACTTCACTTAGAGTTGCAGCCTTTAATTAAAACATGCGATGGGTTTGATATCTGATCGAATAACACGAAAAGAGTAAAAGTTACCTCTCGGTA
The DNA here is from genome assembly GCA_037693485.1 of Kitagawia praeruptora. Lineage (NCBI taxonomy): Eukaryota > Viridiplantae > Streptophyta > Magnoliopsida > Apiales > Apiaceae > Kitagawia > Kitagawia praeruptora. The sequence continues at coordinate 73,102,920 of CM075347.1, forward strand.
TACTAGTACCAATCTACGCATACATCCACAAAAGAGATAGAAGATGAATAGGCACCTATTATGTTTAGACCCTATATCTCTATAGAATTTGAAAACATAAAGGTTGAAGCACAAGTTATCCACTTAGATCACATAGGGTAGCATAATATCTCTATTCATGCCACAAATCATGATGTTCAAACATCAACCTATCCTATGCTAGCATGGCAAGTTCTAAATCTCAAGATCCACTCTCGCTTCACAAGAGATTAACAATTCAATTTAGATGTTAGCTACGCATCCAAAAGCATTAAGATTAACCATACGAGGATATCAAGAATTCACCACACATAAATCTTTAAGGCATGCAAACTACTAAGCTACATAGATAACTCCACTAGGATCACATGACAACGATTAGTTCATAACTAAACCTTTCGTCACCATGGGATTTGATGAAAACATGGTAAATAAAAAGATATGAATAAAAGAAGTAATTATATTAATAAACAAGAGTTTGAGAAAACAAATCTATAATCCAAAGTAACACAAAGGATGAAGTAGATCTAGATCCGTTGCTTGTCACGAGCGTTGAATCCTTCTCTCCTTTTCTCCCTTGCAGATCTAAGCTAGGTTACAAATAATAAAACTATGATAATGTGTATATCTATATTACAATGGTAGGATGTGTTTTTATAGGCTCTATATTTCTTGCCCAGCAAGAATTTATCTTCTATTACAATTAGAATTTAATTAAGGTGCTAAAACCTGCCCGAAATATAATTAGAACTTGAAAAGGGCAAAACAGGAATTTCCCAGCCATGCTTCATAAAGAATACACGCGCGATTTTATTCAGCACATTACTTGCACGTGCTTCCTATCCCAGGTTGTAGAAAATCTCTCAAGCTTCGCGTGGGCAGTAAGATCGCTGAAAACGGACTTACAGAACTCCAGATATGGCCAAAACAGTGTAAGCTGCGCAGCCTTCCCAGAAAATCCGAATTTTAATCAATTAATTCCCAAAAAATTATAGAAGCATCCACCTTAATCAACATTCTCGTAAACCTGCACAACTAAGCGAAACACATCAAAACTACAAGAAACTTGAGTCCAAGACAATCAATTTAAGCCGATTTAGAATGTTCCAAGTGGATATAAACTCCACTTATCACACCCCCAAACTTAAACCGATGCTTGTCCTCAAGCATAAACAATTACAACTAACTAACTAACTAGTACCACTTCCGTAGGTGATCACGGTTGCATTTGGCATATGCAACAAGCCCTTTAAACCCCTAGGCAGCCCTAGTGGACGAGTAAGGTCTCGTGAGGGCCTATAGCGAATGTACCCACAAAATCCATTTAACCTAATGCAATGCAATGCATGAATGCAACTAAATGAAAATGCAATTAATCTAATCTACCATACCTTCAAATCCTCTCATGCCATATCAACTTAAGAATCAAAGTAAATACGCAATGTCTTGGTGTCGAAAGTGCAAGTATTCACATAGTCTACTCAATGAACATGCATAAGTTCTCACAAGCCCATGTCAAGTGTAAGAATAAGTTAGTAAACATGCTAAGCCTACAAGAGCACATATTTGAGACAACACTCGGGATCTCATACGCAAGAACAAGCAAACACTCACAATCCACTCACAAAAGAATATTCACTCAAGAACAAGGGTAAGTGTATCACTCAATTCCAACAAAATCATAAGCATGCTTGACATTTGGTATCAATCTAACTCTTAACACAACCTACATCAATGACGATAATCAAAAGGTCTTTAATTGGGTTGTAACGGGGCTAGGGACAAGGTATGTCAAAGAAGCCAAAATAGGTGAAGTGTCAAAAGCTAGTAAGTACCTTAATAAATCATACACAACACCATATTTCCCCCCACATAATTTTACTATTCTTCTTCCAATAAACGCTCGACTAGTCGACTAAAAATAGGATCACAACAAACACAAACATGCTCTCATAATATATTTTTTTTTCTTTTATTTTTTTTTCTTTTTTTTTTTCATTTTTTTTTTCATTTTTTTTCATTTTTTTTTCTAGAGCTAGATAGAACATAAACAATAACAATGATCCCATAATTTATTACATATGTCGACTATCAAGTAAACAACCAAACCCAATTTTCAATATTTCCCCCAAAAGTAAGACCAACAATAAACCCCTCCTTACACACCTTATTACTCCCTTAACCACTCTACTAGCCTTTGACAATGTAGGTTCAAATTAATGTAAGGCCAATACAAGAAAAAGGTCTAGGTAAGTAATGTGGTATGTCACCGAAAAAATAGGATTAAGCTCAACGAGTTAACTAATTGATCATGTAAACATGGTATGGTAATATGGGAAAATATGCGGTTATTCCTAAATGCCTTTATCATTTTAATCGTCAAATAATGTCATGCGTTTCAAGAAAGACCTCAAACAACTGATAGCAATGCAAACAATCCGTGGACACTCAAGCAAACGAATAAATTGCAACAATATGCAATAAGGCTCAAAAACTCACTTGGTGGAAAAACATACTCAATCCCAAGCAAACATCTCTCTAACGCACCAACTTGTATTCAAAGCATGCAAACTAAATCATCATGCACATATTCATGTCCTTCTAGTCACTTACAACATTCAAAAAGTCTACTAGCTTCAACTTACTAGTGTATGTGTGTGCACAAGAACAAAGCATATCACTTCTCAATCAAAAGCGTCAACAACACAAAATTCCTATCAAGCATTGGTGCAAATGCATCTATTATGAACTCACACGATATACGAAAAATAAAAATAGAATGTCCTATATGAAACAAACATAGATAACACAAACATATATGCATAATTTACTACTACTAATATGTACAGCATGAAATCCTACATGAACAAATAATACAACAACATCTACTAATCCCTCAAACTACCCCCAAACTTGAAATATTCAATGTCCGCATTGAATGGAAGTAAATACAAGAGATAGTAGAAACATACCTGCAATGCCGAAGCATACCCAACAATATTTCTCTGGATTTCCGAGGCCGGATCTACCGTAACGGAATTCTGCGCAAAAATCCCCTTTCCTTAGCAACTGGCCTCAAGACAACCGAATACATTTAACCTCCACCGTCGAAAATGAAAATTTCCCATCACTGGCACTACCTCTCCCATGTTTACAAGCCATTAGAATCAAAACCCAACTCATAAGCAGCTCCACCAAAAATTACCAAGCAATATCACACCAAAAATAGCCCAATATTCCAAGAATAATACAAAATCCCAATTTACAAGAACACAAATTCGTAAGAACAATAAAATTTGTGAGAAGAAATAAACCTACTACGAATTGGAGAGGTGAACTTGCAATTAATTCCTCTTTAGAATTGAATTTTTAGAGAATTAAATAAAATAGAAGAGGAATTGGATTTGTATGTAGAGGTGTGTATATATATAAGATGATGCATAGATGAGATTTAAAAAAAATTTAGAGTGTAGGAGAGATTGGGAGAGGTTAAGATTTGATGTATGATAGATATAGGAATTTAGAATTGAAGAAATTTGAGTTAGGATTGAATTTGGGGAAACAATTGTAGGCAAAAACATTAATTTTCGAGAAAAACTGGGCAGAAAGGGGGTATAACGCAGCATCAGGCTGCGTTTCTGGGTCTGGGCGCGGAACAATGAGACACGCAGGCGCTACCTGCGTGTTAGAAGCGGAAAATAGTGTGTCACGCAAGCGCAACCTGCGCAACTGGGCGCTCCTGCGCGGTTCTGGCGCCTGATGCGCGCTTAGCTTCTGCGTTACATGGCGCTTCTGCGCCATTCTGGAGCCTGATGCGCTGGATGCTTCTGCTGTACTTTTTTTTTTCCTATACTAATACATCGGTTGCCTCCCACGAAGCGCTTCTTTAACGTCAATAGCTTGACGTTACTTCCTCAACTCATGGCGGTTTCAAAAGAATAACCGAACCATCTTCAATAGACAAACCATTCATACGAATGTTGACATCTTGGTTGCTCGCTTTCCACAAATCACTTCCATCAGATTTCCACCTGATTTTACTACCCAACGGCCAAATCTTTTTCTTTTTCTTCTTCACACCTCTAATGTGCTTCTCCAACTCAACCGATTGAACAAAAATTTCTTCTTCCTTATCATCAGTTTTCCACCGTCGCAACACGTTATCATGCCCCTCTTCAAAAATCACTAGCTCATTATTCAAAAGGACATACCTCAAATGTGGTGGAAGTTTTCCAAGCTTTACACTCGAGAGATCTTGAACTGAAGAACTGTCAATGGAATCACTAATGGGATGCTTTAGCATGTATGTGTCCAATTTCTCGCTCAACAATTGATCAAACTTCTTTCTCTGACCCGTATCAACTATTTCCACACTGCAACACTCTTCATCCTCTGTCGGAAATTTCATTGCCTTGAACACATTAAAGGTGACACTCTGATCTTGCACCCTCATTGTAAGCTCTCCTTTCTGCACATCAATCAAAGTCTTTCCTGTAGCCAAGAACGGTCATCCCAAGATTATGGGAATCTTCTTATCTTCTTCAAAATCTAGAATCACAAAATCAGCTGGAAATATGAGCTTATCAACCTTCACCAAAACGTCCCCTACTATGCCTCTAGGATATGTGATAGATCGATCAGCCAACTGCAAAGAGATGTTAGTTGGCTTTGGCTCCGGTAGACCAAGTTGCTTGAAAACAGACAAGGGCATGAGATTAATACTAGCTCCCAAATCACATAAACACTTGTTGAAAGAAAGATTGCCAATAGTACAAGGAATAGTGAAACTTCCTGGATCTTTAAGTTTAGGAGGCAACTTCTGCTGCAGAACGGCACTACACTCCTCTGTCAATGCCACTGTTTCAAAATCTTCCAACCTTCTCTTCCGTGACAAAATATCCTTCATGAACTTTGCATATCTCGGCATCTGCTCCAACGCTTCAACAAAAGGAATGTTAATGGACAATTTCTTGAAGACATCCATAAATTTCTGAAACTGTTTCTCTTGACTTTTCTTCAAACGTCCAGGAAATGGAGGAGGTGGATAGACCTGATTATTCATTGAAGATTGCTCTGGAGTAAACTTTTCAACAGGTTTCTTGCTCTTCTCACCATCTAGCTGATCAGCCACTAAGTCAGATTTCTCAATTTCTGGCACTGCAGATTTTTCAACATGCTGATTCTGAACATCTTCATCTTCTTCAGTTGCTGATTTAGGATCACTTGTGACTTTTCCTGATCTCAAAGTAACTGCATTCACCTGTTCTTGAACCTCCCTCTTGCCTGGATTACCCCTTGTATCACTTGGAAGAGTTCCTTGTTGCATATTTACCAAGGCACTTGTAATCTGCCCCAACTGGGTTTCCAAAACTTTCTGGCCAGCTTGTAGGTTCTTTACCGCTATCCACACCTCTTCTGATTTATCATTAGATGATTGCCCCATATGAGCCTGGGGCTGTTGCTGCTGAAATCCCGGAGGTTGATATGGTGTCCTTGGAGCGTAAGGCTGTTGATAGCCTTGATTGAATGGCTTTGCTTGCTGATAAGGCTGTTGAAAAGGTTGTTGTGCACTTTGATTGTTGCTCCAGCTGAAGTTGGGATGATTCCTGTTGTTAGGATGATAAGTGGCTGGAACTGGTACAGCAGGTCTCTGGAAATTACTCACGAACTGTGCTGATTCAGAAGAGATAGCACACTGATTCGTCTCATGTGCGCCCGCACATAACTCACAAACACTAGCCACCTGCTGAACTCCATAATTTGCAAGAGAATCCACCTTCATAGCAAGAGCCTTCAACTGAGCTGTATTCATTGAAGCTGTATCTACTTCCAAAATTCCTGCTGCCCTGCCTTGAGATAGCCTTTGGGTTGGATTTTGATATTCATTGGCAGCCATCATCTCAATAAGTTCATAAGCTTCATCATAACTCTTCGCCCAAAGAGCTCCACCTGATGCTGCATCTAGCAAAGGCCTAGACTGTGCTCCCAACCCATTGTAAAAACCATTAATAACCATCCAATCAGGCATGCCATGATGAGGACACTTGCATAGCATCTCCTTGTAGCGTTCCCAAGCCTCACACAAGGTCTCGCCAGATTGCTGTTGGAATTGAGTCAACTGGTTCCTTAATGCTGCAGTTTTCGCCATAGGGAAGAATTTAGTAAGGAACTTCTGAGCAAGATCTTCCCATGTAGTAATGGAACCAGGTGGCAGAGAGTGTAGCCAGCTCTTAGCCTTATCCCTCAGAGAGAATGGGAAAAGCCTCAACCTGATAGCATCATCCGTCACACCATTACATTTGAAAGTGTCGTAGATTTCGATAAAGTCCCGAACATGCATGTTTGGATCCTCCGTAGAAGCTCCCCCAAATTGGACTGAATTCTGCACCATCTGAATTGTGCCAGACTTGATCTCAAAATTGTTCGCTGCAATAGCTGGCCTAATAATGCTAGACTGGATATCATTGAGTTTCGGCTGAGAATACTCCCTCAAAGCCTTAGCTGCTGCTGCATCTGCCATTGCTACTGTAGTTTCAGCTTCCTCTTCCTTATTCTCTTTATTCTCTACAAGATCGTCTTCCGCCAGTTCTTCCAAACGAGCTTGTAAGCGAGTTCGCATACAAACTTAAGTACCTGAAACACCACGAAACAAACAAACTAAGTAAGAATCCGAGTCAGTGAACGCTAACGACCACTGATGACAAGCACATAAACTAAAATAACAACACCGATGATCCCCGGCAGCGGCGCCAAAAACTTGTTATGCAAAATTACGCAAGCGCACGTTGTCACAAGTAATATATGATTAAATCAAGTTCGTTCCCACAGAGATCTAGAATGGTGTTCAATTCAATTAATGTACCTATGCACCGATGTATGGTTTTTATCCACTGCTAAGACAAATAACAAATTGGATTTTTATTAACTACTAAATTAATTATCAAACTAAAGATTAACTAATTAAAGAGATTAAAGTCGAATTACTAATATGAGAATAAAACATGGAATCCTAGTTTCATCATCTACTTCACTTAGAGTTGCAGCCTTTAATTAAAACATGCGATGGGTTTGATATCTGATCGAATAACACGAAAAGAGTAAAAGTTACCTCTCGGTATACTAGTACCAATCTACGCATACATCCACAAAAGAGATAGAAGATAAATAGGCACCTATTATGTTTAGACCCTATATCTCTATAGAATTTGAAAACATAAAGGTTGAAGCACAAGTTATCCACTTAAATCACATAGGGTAGCATAATATCTCTATTCATGCCACAAATCATGATGTTCAAACATCAACCTATCCTATGCTAGCATGGCAAGTTCTAAATCTCAAGATCCACTCTCGCTTCACAAGAGATTAACAATTCAATTTAGATGTTAGCTACGCATCCAAAAGCATTAAGATTAACCATACGAGGATATCAAGAATTCACCACACATAAATCTTTAAGGCATGCAAACTACTAAGCTACATAGATAACTCCACTAGGATCCCATGACAACGATTAGTTCATAACTAAACCTTTCGAAACCATGGGACTTGATGAAAACATGGTAAATAAAAAGATATGAATAAAAGAAGTAATTATATTAATAAACAAGAGTTTGAGAAAACAAATCTATAATCCAAAGTAACACAAAGGATGAAGTAGATCTAGATCCGTTGCTTGTCACGAGCGTTGAATCCTTCTCTCCTTTTCTCCCTTGCAGATCTAAGCTAGGTTACAAATAATAAAACTATGATAATGTGTATATCTATATTACAATGGTAGGATGTGTTTTTATAGGCTCTATATTTCTTGCCCAGCAATAATTTATCTTCTATTACAATTAGAATTTAATTAAGGTGCTAAAACCTGCCCGAAATATAATTAGAACTTGAAAAGGGCAAAACAGGAATTTCCCAGCCATGCTTCATAAAGAATACACGCGCGATTTTATTCAGCACATTACTTGCACGTGCTTCCTATCCCAGGTTGTAGAAAATCTCTCAAGCTTCGCGTGGGCAGTAATATCGCTGAAAACGGACTTACAGAACTCCAGATATGGCCAAAACAGTGTAAGCTGCGCAGCCTTCCCAGAAAATCCGAATTTTAATCAATTAATTCCCAAAAAATTATAGAAGCATCCACCTTAATCAACATTCTCGTAAACCTGCACAACTAAGCAAAACACATCAAAACTACAAGAAACTTGAGTCCAAGACAATCAATTTAAGCCGATTTAGAATGTTCCTAGTGGATATAAACTCCACTTATCATAGCTAGTAGTTAAAGTTTGTTAACTGTTTGTACTGCAGCATTAAGTAGTTCTTGTAGTGTTCTGATATGAGACAAAGAGTATCCTTTGTCCTCCTATGTCAGAGTTGGTTACTAGTCTGAGATAAAAGCTCACTCATTGTATTGTTGATTCCAGGAATGAAAACATATCTTTGAATGTGTGTTCTGTGTTCTACTTCTGTCATAGTGTTATTGAATGCAGTATGCTTTGATAAAACTCTTTATAGTGTAATATACCCAACACTTTTTTGGTCTCAGTTTGCAACATCAAAGAAGTTCGGCCTACGAACTCCGTACACAACCAACAGAAGCTACATTATACTACTATTTAAAGCACACTGGAATGGTGATAATTAGAACTCAAAACTCAAAAGGACAAGGACGAGATTAATCTGTCTTGAACGACTGAGTCAAAGAATCATGTCTTTCTTTCGCAATCTAAAGAAACGTAAAGTTAACCTGTTAATGAGGAATTTCAATAATGTAACGTTTGTTTGGTGCTAGTCACTACCAAAGTAGAGCAGCAATGCATAATTTTTTCGGGGCACGTACATCCACTTGCAGGAAATAAGCAATTCATAGCAAAGAAAGTTTGAAAGTGCAAAACTGAAACAAGGGTCTTACAATCATTAAAAAAATAATATCTAGTTGTCATATATACATAAAAATACAGGTGCCTAGAGCCTAGTATTGCGAAGTCTAAAGCAGCCGTTACTTAAAAACAACGATATATATGTCGATATCCCTAGTTCATTAAAATTAACATGCATATGCAGAGTAAGGATAACTACAGTTATTAATTCAGTACATATGCCCTCTACTATAAATAGAGGTCAGCTATTTACTAATCCTTACCATACACAAGATTTCATATTCAGTGAAGAGATAATGGCTACACATAAAGGATTTACAATTATTGTGTTGGTCCTCCTAATGACAATAGTAGAGCTAAAAGGAGGAAGTAGATTTGGATCTATCACCAGGACTACGTGTTGCAGAAAAGGAGGTGCCATTTACCCCTCTGTAGAGTTTCCTACTCCCGCTCCAACTCATTCCGAATCATCACCTCTTACATTGCCTCCAACTGTTCCTCATGCACTGAATAATAATTCACCATACAGGGGCGGATCTGGGCAGCTGGTGGTTACCGCGGGAAGCACCTCTCCTTAGGATTGTTTTACATGTTCTGTGTTTTTATTACTCTTGGCGGACGGTTCTTTACATAGTTGTTATATTGCTACATGGCTTTGGTTTTCTTGTTTTTCTACCCTTTTCCTTGTTTTTTTTTTCAAACAAGTTGTATTGAAACCAGTTAAAATGTTGAATGGTTTGTAAGATATGGGCAAATGTCAGTTTTTTGTATAATAGGGAAGTATTGGTTTCTAATTATGATCATGATTATGTTTAAGTACATGCATTTGTTGGTTATATTTTTATACAAATTTCTAAATCAGTCATGCGAAGATATTTAAATGCATGCAGGCGAGCTCTAATAGTTTATGAATCTAATCAGCAATTAATCTTTGTAAATAGTATGAAACTAATCAACAAAAGAAGGAATTAGATTACTATGATATAAATCCTGATTAATATTTAATGAACTTGTATTGACATTAATTTGTTGTTTGAGAATTTTAAGTGGGGTTTAATAACAAGTACACCTGGGTTTTCTGACTTGGTCAAATTTGCAGTTCTTGAGGCCACAACGTCAAATCTGCAGGAAGCTGGCTAAATCTTACAGAGGCAATACATGCTTTGTCTTTCCAGTTTTGTGTGATAGATCGAGCACCACGTAGTCTTTTGATAAAGGAATCTAGGAAATTGCGGTCATTCATGTATCTTGAGCTTTATTTCCTTACTCATAGTTAACATGTCAGCTTGTGAGAGTTCCTAGTGGCATGGATGCATAAATGCATCCTTGGTTTCAAATTTAGTACCAAGGATGCATAACACCAAAGATGCATCCAACTATAACAAAATAGTCCCCCCGGTTTCCCCCTTCTTTCACAAAGCAACTCTCTCCTCTCTGTCTCATCTCTCTCTGTAGTTGACCGATTGAATACATATTTGTTTTATATATGTTTTTGGTATATCGTTTTTTTTATTTTGGTATATAATTTATCTGGTTTTGATATATTATTTATCGAGCATTGAGTAATAAATCGATGCTACAGTTGGTTATTAAACATCGTTTAGTTATTGAACTGACGTGTAAGCTGGTATTAAACATCAGTTCTCCTAATAAAACCGATGTTAAACAGTAGAAAAGACATCAGTTTCTTCTCAGGAACCGATATCTATAGACATCTTTGACATCGGTTGAGAACCGATGTTAAAGACCCCCCCTTTATCTACACCGACAAAGACATCGGTTCTGAAACACTTTTAACATCGGTAAAAAAACCGATGTTGTAAGGGATTTTTCTAGTACAACACTCCTTTGGATATGAGTTTTTTAACACTTGGGGCTATAATATAACAATAGCATCAAGAATAGCATTGCATTGGACTTGCTCTTATGGTTGCCTGGATCTGGAGTCCTCCTTCCTCCTAGTTCTGGAAATATTTATATAATGAATCAGACATTAGAATATGCAAGTTTGTCAAGTCAGGCCTAAAAGGACAATGGAACCACAACTGAATACTCTATTAAGAACATGACAAGGCGAACAAATGTCTGGGAAAGATTGCAGCGGAACAAATGGTAAACAAATTGCAATGGGTTCTTGAGGCACGTCGAAGAGTGGAAAAAGTTTAGAATTTACACGTAATATTAGCAACAGAGAAAACATCACTTATTTAGGTAGCTGAAATTCTTATCTTCGCTTTGTAAATATTGGAGTAATCGTGTAGAGTTTTTTTGTTATGTATAGGGATGTCAACGGGTCGGATCGGATTGGATTTGGCCAAATCCAAATCCAAAGTTTTCGGATCAGATCGGGTCTGGATGCGGGTTTGAAAATCAAAATCTAAATCCAAATCTTCGAGTTTTATCGGGTTTCGGATCGGATTCGGGTTTAAATCGGGTTTTTAATTCAAAATTCAAAAATTAAAATAATCACATTAAGCAAAACATAAAAGTATAATTATATTTAAAATTTAAAATATAAAAATATTTTAGTGGCATAAAAAATATAAAATATTATAAATAAAATTTAAAAACTATAAGAAAAATAAAGAATATATATATATATATATTTATATAAATATATTAGAATTTTAATAAAAAAAATAAGATTGTGATTAAATAAAAATAATATCACGTTATTTAAGATATCTCAAATATATATGTGGCGAGTAAAAAGCACTTCGTGTACTTCAACTTATACGAAATCTGCACTTGGGATACTACAGTTCAAAAACCCCTACTTGTAATACGGTACTTTCAAACTTTTTGCAAAGTGTGTACTTCCGTTAATTTCCCTCTAACGTCGTTACTTTGACGAGGGCAGTTTGGTCCTTTTCAAAACTATTATTTTCAAAAATCAAATTTGAATAGTGTTATTGAGGATTGATCATTCGGTTGGAGGTGATATTGGATTCTATTTTTGATGTTCGAATAACCAAATCGAAGCCTGTAACATCTACTATCTGAATTTGTTGTCAACATCTACCCAGGTTATCATCTCGATTTTCTACAAATTTTAATTTATATTTCGAATTTTAGGGTTCATGTGCTTAAAATTAGGGGTTTTTGATTTTCTAGATTGTTCTGATGATTCCTATAGCATTAGGGGATGACATATAATCGTTTTGCATCAATGATTGTGTCATTCTGTTGCTAGATATTGTAGTTCGAGTTAAAATTTATTTCGAAATTTTGTATTGATTCGTTCTTGAAATCTGCTGCTTGTTCGTGAACAATGAAACCATGGAAAGATTTTATGTATTTCTAGATTTAATTTGGCATATCAAACACTTGATTTGGTTTAGGATTGAGGCGAAGTCGAAGTTCGCCGGAATGTGCGTTAGTTTTGCCGGAGGTTAATTGTTGTGGTTATTTTCGTGATGATATGGTATCAGAGGTGTTACGGGGACGTGTAGCTTGAATTTTTGACTGAAAAACCAAGCAGAACGTGCAAAAACAAGAGTAAATGGGGTGGGTTTATGCTCGCCGGAAGTCGAGATGGCCGGCCGGAAACTGGGCAGTTGGCTGGTTTCTGTAGAATTGAAGAACAGTTATAATTGTTCTTGATTTTTTTCATTTTGTTTTATTTAAAAACCTGTGACTTTATAATGTATTTTATAAAAGTAATTTCCAATTAATTTCCAAGTTTAATTTATTTCTCTAATTATTTTGATTTTATAATGTATTTTATAAAAGTAATTTCCAAGTACAGATTTCTAATTATTTTGATTTTAGGGCTAAAAGGACCAAACTGCCCTCACCAAAGTAACGGCGTTAGAGGCAAATTGACGGAAGTACACACTGTGCAAAAAGTTTGAAAGTGCCGTATTTCAAGTAGGGGTTTTTGAACTATAGTATCCCAAGTGCAGATTTCGTATACGTTGAAGTACACGAAGTGCTTTTTACTCTATATGTGGCTGATCATATAGAGAGTCTGGCTGAGATGGTTCGGCCACGTCCGTAGGAGGCTGGCTGAAGCCCCGGTGAGGAGGGTCGAGAATCTTTCGGTTGATGGGGTGAGGAGGAGAGGTAGACCGAGGAGGTCATGGGAAGAGCAGCTTAGGTTGGATTTGAAGGCCTTAAACTTAAATGAGACCATGACCGCTGATAGGTGCGCTTGGAGACGCAAGATCAGAGTGGTGGATTCTCTTTTAGGGAGCGGTTCTGTTGTTGAGAGCCTCATAGTTGGGTTATCTCAGTTAGCTTTATCTTAGAAGTTCGTCTTTTCGTTCTCTTTTCTCTATTTTTTCTGTTTTTTGTCTTGGTTCTGTTGTTTTTTTTCGTTTGTTTTCTGGTTTTGCAGTTGCAGGGAGCTTGGCCAGGTGTCATCGTAGTGTGTCCAAAGCCATGGGCGCAGGGATCTGTGCGAGGAGACATCCTAGATCAGAGTATTTTGAGAACGGAGTGGACAACCCACACGTAGGTAAGTCCCATGTGATCAAAGCCATGGGCTCAGGTATGACTGCGATCTTTACCAAAATTTATGAAGCATTTGTAAATATCACACACTATTTTTCTGTTGTGCACTAAGCTGGGGGTCTTCACAGAAACAGCCTCCCTACCGTAAGAAGTAGGGGCATTGTCTGCGTACATCTCACCCTCCCCAGACCCTGCTCTGTGCGGGATATACTGGGTATGTTTGGTTTGGTTTTGTTTTATGTGGCTGATCATTTTGTTTATTTGTTTGATATGTATCTCAAATATATAAAATGATATAATAAATAATAATTAATATTAAATGTACGTAAATATACTATATATATATCGGGTTTTTATCGGGTTTCGGGTTCGGATCGGGTTTCGGGTCGGGTATCGGATCGGGTTACCTAAGATCCAGATCCAGATCCAAACTCTTTCGGGTCCAAAAATAAGATCCAAATCCAAAAAATCGGGTTCGGATAGACCCAAATGGATCGGATCGGGTCGGATTTTTCTGCAATCCCTAGTTATGTACAGTCTATTTCGTTTCTCTATTACTTTTTTTTTGAAAACTGAAAATTGATATATTAGATTAAATCACGATTCGCCAAAGTTGTGATGCTTTGGGGAAATTGGTGCATACAGATTAATTCGTTAGCCTCCTATTTATCCAAAGTTACTATACTCTTCGATTTTTTTTATTTTTTTTTGCGGAAACTAAAATTTTGGAATTATTAAAATTTTGTTATATAAGAATCACCAAGAAACTGAGCAGATGCATTCTGAAAAGGTGTTGTTCAGGCAAGAATATAGCAATAAATGCATCCTTGGTTTCAAATTTAACAATAATTTTTTTTTAATTTCTATTGAATATTCTCAACAAACTCAAACTCATGATGATGTGGCATGAATGCATAAATGCATCATTGCTTTCAAATTTAGTACCAAAAATGCATAATATAGCAATAGTACCAAGGATGTGCATCTAACTATAACACTCCTTTGGAGATGAGTTTTTTTAGCACTTGGTGCTATAATATAGCAATAGCATCAAGGATAGCATTGCATTGGACTTGCTCTCAACTCAACGGAAAACTATGACAAGCTAAGTCTAAACATAGAAACGACATCTCTGTTGAGAAATATTTAAGGTAACAAAATGGGTCCCCCACAGTTATGTAGTTGCATGTTGTGTTCTTAAAACCGGACCGGACCAGATCGGACGGTTCACCTATAAATCCAATCCCCCGGTTTACCTGTTCAAAATCGGTCAAAACTGACCAAAAATCGGTACCGGACCGGCGGCCGGTTTAGTGAATAAATGGGGCAAAAAAGAACAGGTCGAACCGTTAACCGATGGCAGGTCCGGTTCGGTTCACCTCTAAATCCAATCCCCCGGTTTACCTGTTCAAAATCGGTCAAAATCGGCCAAAAACCGGTACCAGACCGGCGACCGATTTAGTGAATAAACGGGGCAAAAAAGAAAGCAACGCAACATTCAACAAATCCAACTTCATACTCTAATTAAGGAATCTAGTGTTTGGTGTTAAGAAAAATAAAGAGCCTCCACCTTCCCTCAACCACTCCTCCACTCTGTATCTATATCTATATACTTACTTACATTTATTTTAATCTATTTTTTCTTTCTATAAAGCCACTTTATTGTGTTGATGGCAATTTGGAGATTTAATTATGAAAGAAGGGTCGAAGATAGATAAGACAGATATTTGGTGATTTCTTATTGGCTCTGTCTTGGGTTTTATTTCTTTTACAATCTTGGAATGTTAAATACGAGTAACAGTAGACTAGTATACCATAGTTGTATTAATTTAAGGGTCGCGGTCTATGGCAACCGTTTGCCATAATACTGTTACACAACATATTGTTCCATAACCGTTGGACCAACCATCCAACGGCTTTTGTTACACAACATATTGTTCCACAACTGTTGACCAACCATCCAACGGATTTGATTTAAAAAAAATCAACACCATACCGCGAAAAAAGTTTCTGCGGTACGGACAAATTACTAAAATGGCCCACCCCTCGTACTGCAAAAAATTTTCGCGCTACGGGATTGTATAAAACAGAGTTCACTACTTAATGAACAACAGTTCACTAGTTAATGAACCAGAGTTCACTAGTTAATAAACCATTATAAAGCATGGAATATCTATTTTATTTTTCTTTCTTTTCTTTTTAATTCCTTTCGATTTTTTTTTCATAAACTTGCATGAATTTAAATATCATTTAAAATATTTTTTAAATATCATTAATTTTTTTAAAACGTCATTTAAAATATTTTTTAAATATCATTTAAAATATTTTTAAATAGTTATGCGGTACGTGTGTACAGTAGATTTTTGATGTGAAAACAGGGGCTATTTTGGTAATATACCTGTACCGTGGAAAGTTTCTGCGGTACGATACAATTTTTTTTTTAATCAGGATCATTGGATGGCTGATCCAATGATTATAAAACCGTATGTTGCAAAACAGTAGTTTGACAACCGTTTGCAGGAGACCGGGAGCCTTAATTTAATCTAGTGTGTGTTGTGTTGTGGATGAGTGTGGATGTTGATACAACTTTATTAATAGGTCATTTGCGTGTAACTATTTAATTATGGAACTCCATCTTTTTGATTATTCATAATTTTCAAATTATATATATATATATAGAATCAAGTTCAGTGGAGACTTGATATATTGTGGAGACTTGGAGACCATGATCTTGGCCATTCATTTCAATATGATCCAATGGTCAGGATTTTTTTCTGTTTTAAAAATTAAAAAAGGATCAAAAGGGTATAATAGTCAATTTCAATCGTGCGTGTTTATTCTGTGTATCTATACAACATGTATCTTATCTTCGAGGCAGTTACTTTGAGTCGTGCTTATAGGAGTATGTGTTTTTCAGTTGTATCTCACAGGTTTTTGCGGAAGCTTCATTTCACCATTTTTATGTCTACCGGGCTGTTTTTGTCTCCATTTCTTTTGTGGTTTTGGTTGAAGAACAATTCACGATTATGTCCATTAACGAAGAAGTTTCAGGTTGGTTTTTTTCATTGATATGTATATTGTATTACAAATGATTCATATGATGCAGTACAATTGTGCAATATATTTTCGCAGGACTTTTTATTTTTAAATTAATTTTACAAACATTATCTGACCGCAAGCATCATTTTGTACCATAGGCATACAATTCCTATATTTCATTTTATCAGGTTCTTGTGTCTTGTAGTACTCTGGAATAACTAGTATAATTAGACAGTATATTAAGAGAAGAACTTGAAATTAGCATGATATTAAAATGCCAAAAAGTTTACAAGATATTACATGTTATGTTCTGTTTTCATAATTAAAAGGTAAAACAAAATAGATGAGTATATTGCCCTCACAAGTATACAGGAACTTCAGTGTATCAGCCCCTTTCATGGTTAATTTGAATTAAGTCTAACAAATAGCATTATGGGAACAGGGTTTTTTTTTATTGATGTGTTTACTGCATTACAAATGATTCAGTGGTTGTGTATGATGCAGTTCCATTATACTTTAAGTTCTTGCTGGACAAATGATGTTTACAGAAATTTGTCGAGCATTTATCTAGGATTATGTATCCTGCCCTTTCAATAAAATTTTTAAGTGTTTTCTATATGTTCATGCTTTTTTTTAATTATTTATTTAGTACATTTTTATAGGTGATAGTAGTTTGTTTTCCATGTCGTAATATGTTTAAATTTTTGTACTTGTGTGGTTCATTTTTAGGTTCTAAGTCCTCTCCCCATGTTGAGAGCTCTGATTCTGATCAATCAAGCGCAGAATCGGAAATTGAAAGCTCAGAATCGGAAAGTGAAAGCTCAGAATCTGATGATGATGTGGAGGATTTTAATAATTTAAATGATGCAGAGTTTACAACTTTTGTTGATGCGTTTGGTACTAAGAATTGGGTACCAAAATGTGATGAGAAGCAGAAACCTTACACAAATCAACACTTTACTACTTTGGAAGATGCTTATATATTTTATTGGAGATATGGGCAATTATGCAATTTTGATGTGCGTAAGTCAACTGAAAGGTCTAATGCGAAAGGAAAATTGTCGGCTAAATATATACAATGTAACAGGGGTGGCTCCCCCTATCAGGGCAAATCCAAACGTCTAGATGAAAATGGTGTTGAGGGAGCACAAAGGAAAACAACATCTCGCAGATGCAATTGCAAAGCACTGATAATTTTGAAACCTGCAGGACCCAAAGGTTTTGTGGTAATGAGTTTTATTGAGGAACATAATCATCCCCTAGCATCTGGAGCAGCTAAAATGTTTTTAAGATGTAATAGGAATTTGTCGGTTGCTAATCAGAATTTTATAATGGATTGTGCAAGAGCAAATTTAGGTGCAACGAGATCACATGCTTTAGCTAAGGAAATGGTTGGATCCTACGAAGACATTGGTGCAACTGTTACCGATTTTAAGAATTTTGCGAGGGACGTTAAAGTTCGCATTGGAGATAAAGATGCCGACATGATTTTGGCAAAATTTAAGTTGAAGAAGGAGACGTCTAATAATACATTTTATTATGACTACAAGGTTGATAAAGATGGTCATTTGACTGGCCTTTTCTGGACAGATGCTATAGGTCAAGCAAATTTTGATGTATTCGGCGACATAGTTTCATTTGACCCCACTTTTCGGACAAATAGGTATGTGCTTGTCGTTAATGTTTTTGGAGCTATGATTTGGCTAAGAGTATTTCTCTTTTATTGCATAAAAATTAGTTATTTAACACAAAAATTCGATTAGATATCTTACATGTCACTTATATTCTTTGCTTGGATTTTCGTCTCAGATTTATTCAGGTTTTATGTATAGATTTCTCATATTACCAGTGCAATTTTCTGCATAATTTACTATGTGCATTTTGTGACCATTATATCTGTGATTCTGTGATTATGTGATTCTTGCATAATATCTGTGATTCTGCAATGTTTTTATGTTGTTATGTAGACTTTCTTATTTTTCTCAATCTGCATCTTTTTAAAAATTTAACCAGATTTTTATAACAGTGAATTTCTTATAATGGTATTCACCACGAACCAGAAATTGTAGACTGCATTAATATCAGACTGTGAAATATGTGAGTGTGGTTTGCCCAGAACTTGCATTCCAAGTGGTTTTGCATCTTATTCTTCAATGTACGAATTCTAGACTGCAATATGTAGCATAGTTTGCACAGAACTAGCATTTTAAGTAGTTATTCATTTTGCATCTTGAGTAGTTCTGCATTTTGCATCTTATATAAATCAAGTTAAACATGCGTAAGTAGTTCTGTGATTCTTGCATAATATATGTGATTCTGCAATGTTTTTAGGTTGTTATGTAGACTTTCTTATTTTTCTCAATATGCATTTTTTTAAAAATTTAACCAGATTTTTATGCAATACATTCCAGTATTTGAACACAATGCAGATATATATATTGATTGTCAGTAAAAATTTAAACAATATGGTCTTTTGTTTTGCAATTTTTTCACCCCTACGTCAGATATAACATGGTTTTTGTACCATTCACCGGGGTTGACAATCATTGGAAGAATGTAACGTTTGCTGCGGGGCTTTTGGCGAAGGAAAATTACAAAAATTTTAAATGGCTACTTTTAGCTTTCAAGAAAGCAATGGGACGTGTCCCTCCTTGTGTCATAACTGATCAATGTCCTGCAATTAAAAAAGCTTTAGCTAAATGGTGGTGTAAAGCGAAGCATCGTCTTTGTATGTGGCATATTATGAACAAGTTGCCGTCAAAGGTAAATAGTAGAGTATGTTTTGTGTTTTTTATTATTATTTTATGGAACATGTTATAATTTTCATTTGGCACTTTTTATTTTTTTAATTAGGTTGGACCTGTTTTGTCTTCAAACAAGAAATTCGTGGAAAAATTGAAGTCAGCTGTTTATTCTGATCATTTTACCCCTGCTGAGTTTGAAGAATCATGGCATGATGTCATTTCAGAATATAATCTCGAGAACAATGCTTGGTTGACTGAGTTGTTCCATATACGGCATCATTGGATTCCTGCTTATTTTTCAGACATTGAAATGGCTGGTTTATTGAGAACTACTTCTCGTTCTGAAAGTTCCAATTTCTTTTTCCAACATTTTCATGAAAGTGGGGACACTTTGGTGGAATTTTACTCAAGTTTTGAGAGTGCCATGGACAAGCAACGTCTCAGGTATGCAGGAGATGAAAAGAAATCGCAACAGATTCCGCTAACGGACACCACAATGCCCATTGAAAAGGATGCATCAAAGTGGTATACCCTAGAAATTTTTTATCTTGTCAGGGAAGAAATTAAAACAGCTTGCTTTCACACTACTATGCCAGATATGACAAGGGAAAATGATACAAGGCTTTTCAAATGTAAAGATGATCTGCTGCAAGATAAAATTTTTGAGGTAGAGTATTTTAAACATTGATTAAAAGCCATTTTTTTTAATGTCCTTAGTTTCTTTCATTTTTATTCTGCAAATTATAGAAATGAAAAATTTCTCCTGTCATCTTTTTTTTTTTAATGTTCCGTTATTAGTCTGTTAATAGCTAGCTGATACAATATAAGTTGTTTTCTTTCTTTTTTTGGTTGAATGATGGCTTATTAACAAGAATTGTTAACTTAATGAATTCATTTTGAATTTTTGAATTTTTAATGTTTTTTACACATCTCTTAAATTATTACTTATATAAAGCGTCTTGTTTCCATCTTTTAGTTTATTAATTATTTCTTGTTCCAGGTTTCTGTCAGACTAAGCGACAACTATGTACAATGCAGCTGTAATTTGTTTTTCAGAAAAGGTTACTTATGTAGACATGCATTTGCTGCTTTGCATCAGTGTAGCATCAAACAAATTCCAAAGGAATTTGTTAAGCCGCGTTGGTCCAAGAATGCTGTAAAACGTCACTCATTCCTTGGGTCTGACAAAGTTACAGAAATTTGTGAAGCACGAGATAAAAAGAAGTTGAAAAGGACAAGGGCTTGGTTTGAGTTTCATAACTGTATGAATGTTGCTGGGGAAGATGAGGACAAGTTGGATTCAATTATCACCGGAGTTCAGAACATTAATGCTGCGATAACTCAGAGCACAGTTAACTCACCTGTACAAGGAGGAGGTCACCGGGCAGACAAATTTATTTCTCCTGTTCCAGAATCAGAGATTTCTATTCTTAATCCAAATAAAAGTAGAAATAAGGGTTGTGGGAGCAGGATAAAGAGCAGCAAAGAGATAGCTGTTGAAGCGGGGAAGGGAAGACAATGTAGCCGATGTAAAGGTGTAGGTCACAATATACGATCTTGCACTGGAATCCAAAAATCTGGTTAAATAGAATTTATTGCCTCGTGTATTTGGTTTTATATTTCAGAAGTAGATTGGATGTTTTAGTATTTGTTCACATTTTGAGTTTTTCATTGAAATTTATATTCTGCAGATTCTCCATTTTTTATAAAAGTTTTATTTAATTGGATTTTTAAAACTTTTTACTCGGAATTTCTATTGATTTTATTTGGGTATTATGTATGATTTGTGTGTTCAAAATTTATAATCTTTTGGTACAAGCATGCGCAGAACTGTAATACCAGAAAAAAATCAATCAAGTAACTTTAAATGTTCTTACTATTGAAGCTCATGATGTGTAAGAGCTTCCAGAGATAGCCTATCTGTAAAGATGTTCTTTATCTATAAATGGAGTTGTTAGTATGTACTGCTAATTTTTGCGACTTCCTATTTACTCAGTTATTGCATCACTTGGTTGTACTATTTATGCTTTTGCTAGTACACTCTGTTTACTTCGAAATATGTAGCAGCAGGACCACATGTATTATTATCACATACAATCTGATTAAAAATTTGAATCTTATTTGTTAAGCCAAAATTTTACAGTACAATATAACATACATATTTCTGTTTTTTTCTTAACACCTTAACATATGGTTGTATAATTTTTACATATTACTTTGGCCTCAAAGTTTTTGCGAAGAACGGGATATTCATGCTTTTGATAACACAAATCTTTCATTCTTTGAAGGGTGAAGAATGACTGAATGACCTGGTTCTAACAGTTGGATTGTAAAAGAAAGTTATATGTTCTTCGTTATGTAAAAGTTTTTCACAACTCACATGGGGTAACTGAGGGCATTATCATGGCAAATTATTTTGGAGATGCCAAAAATATATAGACAGGTTCATATGTCCTTCTCTCATTCCTGAATTCAAAGCCTATCTGCACCAGTTCTATATTTATGACTTTATAATAACCATTGGAGTGAGGAAGCAAGAGAACAATAAAAATTTGTGTCTCAATTTTTTCCTTCATTATTAACCAAAAGTGAGAAATTGCCATGTTCAGGGGTGGAGCTCCATAACATGGACAGAAATGGCAAATCAGAGTACTGTCCTTCTATCATCATAAAATATTTAAATTAAATTATTATGCTCCATTCATCAGAAAAACAAACAAACTAGTTGTCCTTCATTATCATAACAAATCATAGTAGTGCATTTGTACAATACGATGATACAAAAAAACCCACAGAATAATAGTTTAACTTACTGCATTAAGGATTGTATCAAATCCACGAAATAAATAGAGTATCTCACTACGTTATTAGACCTAAAATATTTAGGTAACCAAGTTCTTGCCCTTTGCCAAATTCGCAGCACCTTCCAATATGAGGGTTCTTTTGCTATTTCCTCTCCAAGTCAAGATTTTGTGGCAGTAGATCATCCGCAACTTGTTCAGCAGTGGTTGTTGATTGTCCTTCATAGGAGTCATTTTCAAAATCAATTAGTTTTGGTAAATACATGACCATATGAGTAGACTAGATATATATTAAATGTACCTTTTCAATACCGAGACCGACTTTCCATCCACACAAATTACCGAAATATGTCTCCATGTGCCTCATTACAAAGATTCCGCAGTCAATCCCGTTTTTTTGGGTTTGCCAACCCATTCTATGAACTCGTGGTTTCAACTTTACTATCTCACTTTCTTTTGGCAGGCCATATATTGAGATCCAATGGCAGAAGCAATCATGCTGATTTTATTAATATAATGTATTGATCAGCTTTTTTCACACTCAGTTCCTCAATCTAAATTAACTAAAAAATGCATGGTTCAAATATCACATACCAAGCGTGCTGGCAAATCTCCATAAATTTCCTCCACTCCATCTGTTTGGACTCTGTTATCTATTATTTCCAGTCGAGTTTTCTTTATGTTATAGCATATGATATAGTAATGTCCCATATCGTAAATGGGAAAAACAAACTGTAGATTAAACAATTAAAATGAATCAGAATTAATTATATGGTATGATGCAAAAAAAAAAGTTGGAAAGAATACATGTACATTTTTATCTTTCTTACCATATCGAAATCCCTTACATCGTACTGCTTGTTATGCATCTCGTTAACCATTTTCATGACATTGTCCATGTTATCGTCAAAAGGAACATAACGATCTGTCTTTCCAAATTCACCCTCTCCGATTTTAATCTTTAAGGGCCCGTACTGCATCAAAATATAAGAAACATAAGTAATTTTTCCCTTTTAACCACAACTAACATATAATTTAGACTTTCAAGTACTCTTATTAAGTTGTTAAACACGTACAGTGGTTTCTGTAGTCATGAACATGCGCAATGGTGAGGAATCATCTTTAAGTATCTCATTCTCGTTCAACAGGTAGGTCCATGTGTCAATCAGTGTCGACATAACCATTTTAGTCTCCTGCAGTGATTGAAAATGTGCTTTTGTACACAATCTCTCATTCCATTCAAACAAGTTATCCCTAAAAAAATGAAATATATCGATTAGTACACAAAGCACCCTTTAAATTGGAAAAAACAAATGCAGAACATATGACACATTTATGTAATAAACAAACTTTCTGTTCCTCCTGTTTTGGAAAAGCCACTGCCACACATTCCTCTCCTCCGTTGTTAAGACGTGACTACCCACATCAACCACCCTACTGACATATGGAGATCTACAAAGAGCTGATGCTTTTAATTCTCGTCGTGGTCTTTCCAACTGCACGTTACTGGTGTCATCTAGATCAGTACAGAGGTTTTTAGGCATCAACTGTGACAACCCCAAAGAGTAATTTGGTATGAAATCATCTTCATTTACTAGAGCTGACTTTTTTTCTGCATTTCCAGCTACACTACCAAATAGTAAATTCTTCGCTATTGGACTTGCAGCTTCGAACAGTTGGAAATATTGACTATATTCACTTTTCAGTTCTGCTAGCCTTGGATTTTGAGGATAGAGTGCTAATGTTACTTCAAAATTATTCAAGCACCTTCCATAAACATCATCAAATTCCTTCAAATTTTTTTCAAACGATATCATGTACGTCTGGTAGAATAAATAATAAGTTAAACTCCATATGTTAATCTCATGTCACATTTTAACAACCAAAATTAAAAGGAAATCTTACATACATTTTCGTCAAAATGCCTATCAATTTCTACATCAACATGTGATTGCGTGTTCTGCACCACATTAACTTCATCATCACATACCTGCGACTGTAGATTATGTAATGTAAACATCCAATTAGGTACTATTATAGAATGTATAAAAATTAGGTAATATAATTTGTGTAAACTATATTACTTTAAACTTAAATCAGTGAAATTGCTGTAACAAAGCAATAACAAGTCCCACACCCCTGTATATAAATACCTCAATAACTGGTGCAGGAAATGGAGGGATCTTTTTTGCATGTTTTAATGATAAACTATTGACGAGAATATCAGTGCCTGCAGGTGGACCTTGTAGATAGACAACTATCTTTGATGGGTTACCATTAAGAAGAAATGTACCCTGCAACTGTACCCAATCTTTATTTGTTGCCTGCATACTATAGGAAGAGAAAATGTAAAGTTATTTATTGTAAGGCTCGATGAACTAAAAAGGAAGACACTGCGGAGCTACTGTATATAAACGAAGAAAATAGTGTTTAAATGGAATTATATAGAAAGCTAATAACTTGTGTAACTTAGATGTTATGTGTCCAAAAAAGTCAATATTGCAACTACCATGTCTGTGCATAATCTATAATATTTTTTGTTGCATTGTTAGCTCATTATTTCTAAATGAGTTAGGAAAAACTAACTTGGCAATGCCTATGTACTGCTCCCCGAGATCTGGTGTCTGAACCCACAATGTAGCCTGTACATTAGCATTGGTAACATTGTTTCCATATATCCGAACCACAGCAGATACTTCATAAGCAAGCTTTCGCTGCACTCTTCCAGTAATATCCTGCTGAATACCATTCCAGGTCTGTGTGCGCTCTGTTGCAGATGCAAAATGTTTACCAGTCATGGGTAAAATTTTTCCATCTACCATAGTGTCATGGACAAGAATTTTGCAGCCTCTTCCGGACCAATTATTAAAACCATCATCAAATGCAGGATTCAATATTATATTTTCATTTACAGCAGGAAGATCCCCAGAGTCATTAATCTGTCAAATTACATAAAGTTTGAACATTCAAATAATGTGTAAAAAATCATTTGTTTCACATATTGACCACTATCTTCTAACCCTTCAAGAGATTAAACGTATCGATAATTATCAATAATATTATTGATCAAGGACAAGAAAATGACTCTCAAGACACTTCAATGATCCCTTGGTACTACTTAGTATTATGCGGTACATTAAAAAAAGAAAGATGTAGAATGACTATTGCAGGTCATTTTTTAGATACTTTAATTTACTAATACAAGGTATGTTTAAGAAGAGTACAAAAGGCAGGACATGTATTCTAATTTAACGGTTATACCTCTGCAGCGTCATGCCTTGGGTTCCTGTTTGCTGGGTTTTCCTCAGAAGAAGCACCTTCCTCAAACACATTGTCAGCATCTTTAACACCCTGAAAGAGTTAGGAATTAATTGGATGGATGGGATTCTCTAAGTCTGTGATACTCTGTACGTATATAACAAAAACAAAATGCAGGACATTGCCATACATCTATTTCTTCCCCAGAATTGACGAAAAGAAGTTTGTTCGGGCCATCCACATTGTTTCTGTCATTGCACAGAACTTTGACTTGTGCTACAGATGCATTTTCCTTGTATTCCTGAAAACATATTTATTTAAAAGAAATGTCTGAATTAATTAGCAACAACACTCCAATATTCAAAAAAACTTAAGTAGAGTATAGAATGCTTAGTAATACACACATCCAAATTCTCTTCACCATCCATGTCTTGAGAAATTGCACAATCATCTTTGACATTACTCCTAGTCTCGTTCTGCATATTTCTTGTAACTACTATATCAAGCATTGTCATCTCAGTACCCTTGGGATTTTCCTGCTGGATTTCTTCCTATAAATGAAACACAGATAAAACTTAATCCAATTCCAAAATATCTGACATTGTTTAAATATTGGGTAATTTTACCTCCTCTTCGCCCTTTATCTCTAAGACACCATCCTGCAAATGGATAAATTGAACTCAATTAAAGATATAAGAAGAAAAAGGACCTCAAGATTTTGTTAAGAACAGACCTTTAATTAAAACAATTATTGTTCCCTTACCACAATCACATCACGGAATTTCACTATTTCACCTACTCCAAAACTCTTTTGTGTTGAATCATATTTTTGTCGTTCTCGCAATAACATATCTGACCAACCACGAAACGTTGGGTAGTTTGCCTGAATGAATGTCGTTCCCCTGCTCTTACATTTGCTTACATACAAGTACTGCACCACGAAAAAATTGAGGCCATTAGTATCCTTTGACATATTCTCTAAAATATGTTAAAACTGTAATTAGATTATAACTTACAATAAGGAAAGGCAGAGGTCCTGCAAAGTTTCTTTTCGTGTCTGCAGCCCAGTAAGCATGCGTTTTTCTAAGTTTTTCAATCAACAGTCGACACCAGTTATAGTTTTTGCACGTTTCAATATCACCAGAAAATCTCAGTATATCTCTAGTAAGGAAACTATTCTGATGTGATTCAATGAAGAAATTATACATCAGAATCAGGATATTCCACTTGAAATTATCATCTACCCTTGGATTCTCAAGAATCTTGTTCCTCACCATTGAGGGTCTTATTTCACAATTTGCACACCCGGGGAATTGTTCTACCCATTTTGAATAAGCAGGCTTGTCTTTATTGCACTCAACCACTGCATTCCCATTTGGCAAACCCATTACACTATGCACGATACTTTCAGTAATCTTAATAGTCCCTGCTTGCAACACAAGTGAACAAGTTTCCCCATCGAATGCTTCAACAACATTATAGCCTAAATTGTGAGCGTAACATACCATCTGAAAATTCAACAGCGCCCCAAACCCAGTAGTTCTTACCCATTCCCTTTGTGATGCAGACAAATTTTGAATGACATCCGACATAATTGAGGGTGAGAATTTCTTTTGGATGTAACGATGATAGATTCTCACTGCCTTTTTCTTGGTTTTGCTTCTAGGGGTACCATGCTTCACCCCCCTTACAACTGATGGTCTTGTCTTTTTTATAGCCATCTTAACCTTCACTTGACTGGCATGATTTGAGATCTGTGCATATTCATGAGAATTAAATTGTTATGCAGTATCAATAAAAATATGTATTGTCGTGCTAAAAGTAGTATAATGCAAGACTTGTACAGAATAAATTCTTAAACACCTATTCATTTCAATTTTGTCATTCACCATTGCATTTCACTGATTAATGTTTAAATGAATACATCACATACTAAATGAAAAAATTATGTGCAGTACATAAAAATTTTCCCTGTATTTTATTATTAATTTAAATGTTGAGCGATAACAATTCACCTTGTCTTTTTTCTTCCCCAGCAATGCTTGTTTTCTTTTTAAAGGATTGTCCCTTTTAAACCTAGCACTCAAACTCCTTTGTTGCATTCCCTGCAGGACAATAAAGAAATACAATAATTATTTAACAGAATATGTCAACACCTTCAATTACACCAGGAAATAAAAAATACAATGTATTGCAATCTCACATCAGTCTCCATGCTGAATATCCTCACATTTTCTGAAATTCCCCCAACTTCCACAATTGCATTGCAGTCATTTTCAATTACAGCTAAATCTCTTGACAACTTCATTCTTTTTTTTTTAGTACTGCACCTTTTGTCCACAGTACTATCTCCAAAATGTTCTGCAGGAGTTACAAAATCGTCATCGTCGTCACTTGGTTCTGCTTTGTCCACCTTCTTACATTTGCTCATTGTAGTCCTTGCATTTGAACTAGTAAAAGGGGTTTTAGGGGTGTCTAAGCCTGAACTCAAGTCAATGTACACAGGTGGTTTTTTCGGCCAATTGAAAAGTTCAGGATTAGCAATTAATCTGCCACTACGTCGTCGTCCTGCATTTAAATGTTAAAATTTAGATTACAACTAAAAAGTCACAAATTTATTATACTTCACAAATTTACTCTCACACAACAACAAACCATTCTACAAAAATACAGTACACTACAATTACAAGCATTTTAATTACAGTTCAGTACAATTATAAAACAATAACCCGTAATCAATACAAAAAATCTTCTTAATTAAGACCCTTTTAACAGTTAAACACATAGACATATATCATATCACATGCAAAAAATGTACTACATTTTAAAAATTA
Source organism: Kitagawia praeruptora (assembly GCA_037693485.1). Taxonomy (NCBI): domain Eukaryota; kingdom Viridiplantae; phylum Streptophyta; class Magnoliopsida; order Apiales; family Apiaceae; genus Kitagawia; species Kitagawia praeruptora. Next base: position 73,130,948 of record CM075347.1, read on the forward strand.
CCAAATACTAAACTAACGATAACAAATACAGTACAATTCATATGTAGAAGTCACTTGATTGAATCAATTAAGTGAAGTTTTGTTCTGCATATCAGTTTAGGAAGTTACCGTTGCTCATCTTCTTGTTGTTCTGCGTCTCCTCCTCCTAATTCCAATGTTTTACACAGTAGTTGTTATACTTTATAGTGGATTAAAATTCTGCAATATCTTCTCCGATGAGTCAATGAGTCAGTTGGATTTGATAACTCATCAATTTTGTAACTACGGGATAAGTGGGAAGTGATAAATGGGAAGTAACTGATTGAATGTGCGTTGCTTTTAATCTGTATGTATATTGTATGCAGGATAGTATATTGACCCGATATATTGAAAGTATTACAAATTTGCCATTAAATTTGTTTTAATCTTAACCGCAGGATCAGAATTAATCCAATGGTCATTGTTATGGTCTCTAGTGTCTCCATTTTTTTTGGGTCTCCATAGAGCCCAACCCTATATATATATATATATATATAATTAAATATATATTTAATTATATACTCACTCCGTCCCTCATGGTTGTTTACATGGGGGATGGACACGGAGACCAAGAAAATGTGTAAAAAATGAGTAAAGTTAGATGAAAAGTGGGTAAAGTGGTGGGACCTATTAATATTTAATTATGGATTTGAGATAGTGGAGGAAAGTAGTGGGTGTAATAGTATTTTTTATTGTTAAATATATGAGATAGTGGGTGTAGTAGTACGAGAAACTTATTATTTTTGGAATGTAAAGAAACGAGAGGGACACCCCAAAATAGTAACTGTAAAGAAATGAGAGGGACAGAGGGAGCATTACATAATTATGACGTCATACCGGTCGAACCACTGGTCGAGCCGGTTGAACCAATCGAACTAGTAACGAGTAGGGCTTTCGGTTCAATGTCCGGTCCGATTCTATTCTAAGAACACAGGTTGCATGTATATGCTTGGAACCCTTTTGACGAGAACAGTATAATATGTAACAGCTAGCTTGACATACAGAAAAATGTACATACGCACACACGCAGAGTGAAACAGAGTAGTCTTGACCTGACCAGCTAGCTAGCTAACCACATACTATATGACAAGTTGTAATTGCAGTTGTCGACACTGGTGATTCGTATTGAGAAGGAGTCGGAGGCTTCATAGTAGAACAGATTACACCTCCACAAATGACACCTCCCTTTCTGCAACATGTAGACATGACGGCGTTCACCCTAGCTCCTCCTTTAACTGAAACTATTGTCATTAGCAGCAACAAAACCATACAAGTTACCTGTGTCTGTTTCTCCATGAAGTTTATAAAGACAAATAGTGTTTTATTCTTTATCTGTTTGATCCGTTTCTGCTATTACCACTATGTTTATTTTGGAAATAATTGATGATTTCTCCATATATTTATAATGCTGGGTTGTACGTGGAATATCATTTGATTGTGACATTCAGGTTACTGCATCACGCCGGCGTCTGTTAGCATACTGATCTATTGTCATGTTCTTATGAAATTTATTTGACTTTCAAGGAGCCATGGGTCATGAATTTTTATATATATTTTCAATTTTTATTGATCAGAAAGATTGTTGATTTGTATAGTCCCTTGTTTTCTATGTGGATTTGTCCATCTCAACATATACACGCATGTCACCATCTAAGAAACGTACACAATAGTTTACCTCTCTTAATATGGACTGTAAACATGTTCATTATGTTATATGCTCGGCACTGCCAAACTACAGCAATTCATAAAAACAGTTTTCAGGTACATCCACTGTAAAAATATTAATTAAAAAACAATTTCGATAGTTTAAAACTGAAGCAAGGGTTCGAGCGATAGTAGTTTTTGTTGTGTACCATCATACACAGATGCACAGTACTGCAAAATGCCAAAATCTAAACCATTTTTGGTTTCCGGAAGATTGATTTAACATTACCCTTGGTTTCATTAAAAATTACTAACATGCAAAGAACAAATATGGTTTTTTTCATGATACTATATTAGAATTATTCAGCTTGTACACTCTGGTATAAATATTTTAACCCTTAATATACACAAGAGTTCCGATTTCATATAGATATGATGGCTAAATAGATGGGATTCGCAATGATTGTATTGGTCCTTCTAATGACAGCACTGGAGATAGATGGAGAAAATAGATTTGAATCTATCACGACTACATGTTGCAGAAAAGGAGGTGCCATTTACCCCTCTACAGAGTCTCCTACTCCCACTCCCACTCCAGCAGAATCACCCCTTTAATACAGTATTACTCTATTACTAGAATTATAATTCTACAAGAGATAATAGAGAGAGACCAGAGAGAGATATTCAGAGAGATAGAGAGAAGAGACAGATAGAGAGATTGAGAAGTTTGTTATATTTTTCATAAAACTGAAAATGATTACAAATTGGAGTTATATAACTCTTTTACTGAAAATGCTAAAAACAGAATTCTCAACAACTTTTCCCGCCAAAAGCAACTTGACAACTGGCTCAGCCACGTCAGCACACAACTCAGCATCCTATATCATATACCATCCCCCATCAAAAGAGACTTGTCCACAAGTCTCATGGTAAAGCTGTAAAACCTGGAAACTTCTGCACAAAATGCTTAGCTATCTCCCAAGTAGATTCATGATCTTGCAGGCCTCTCCACTTAACCAAATACTGAACTTATAATGCATTATTGACTTTAACTATCCTCTTGTCCAACACTTGTTCAGGTTGCAAGTCTGTTTCTCCCTTATTGAACCAAGCAGGCACATTAGCAAAAATAGGAATAGGTCCATGATAAGCTTTTAGCTGTGAAACATGAAAAACATTATGGACCTTAGCTGCATCAGGTAGTTGTAACTTGTAAGCCACCTTCCCAATGATATCAATTACCTTGAATGGTCCATAATATTTTAGAGCTAGTTTCTGATTTCCCCTGAATTGCACAGTATTCTGTCTATAAGGTTGCAACTTCAGCCAAACCCAATCTCCCAACTGAAACAGTCTATCTGATCTTCTCTTGTCAGCCTGTTGTTTCATACGATTTTGGGCCTGCACCAAATGAGTTTTAAGGACAGCAATCATTTGTTCTCTTTACTGCAAGCTCCTATCCACAGTAGCTACTTCACTTTCCCCTGGCAAATAAGGCAGATGTAATGGTGGAGGCTGACTGTAAACCACCTCATAAGGAGTCTTTTGAATTGAAGTATGGTAGTGAGTATTGAACCACCACTCTGCCAATGGTAACCATAGTGACCAATCTTTTGGAGCATCTCCACACATACACCTCAAATAGCACTCTAAACACCTATTCACCACTTCTGTTTGACCATCAGTTTGAGGATGGTAAGCAGAAGATAATAGTAGATCAGTCCCATGTATAGAAAATAGAGCTTTCCAAAACTGACTTAAAAATACAGAGTCCCTATCACTCACAATAGATCTAGGCCATCCATGCAACTTGAACACATTATTCATATAACTCTGAGCTACTTGAACTGCTGTAAAAGAATGAGCCAAAGTCATAAAATGAGCACACTTGCTTAATCTGTCAACAACCACAAATATAACATCACAACCATGAGACTTAGGTAGCCCTGTAATGAAATCCATCGAGACATCTACCCATACTTCTTGTGGTATTGGTAAAGGCTACAAATAACCAGGATAAGGACTGTTGTCATATTTGGATGCCTGGCACACTTGGCACAACCTCACTACTTGTTTAACTTCTTTAGACATCCCAGGCCATTGAAAAATAGCTTTTATTCTCTTAAGAGTAATATCTCTGCCAGAGTGCCCACCTTCAGGTGAAGCATGTTGCCAAGAAATGATTTTATCTTTCAAAGATTTGTCTGGCCCAATCACTATTTTCCCATTTTTCCTTACTAAGCCATTTTGCACAGTATACTTCTCCATGCTTTGTCCTTGCTCCAACTGATTTTTAATCTCCAGCAATTTCTGATCATAACTGTCTTTAATCAATTGGACCAAATTTGAATCCACTAAAGAAATGGCCAGCAACAATACCTCAGCTCCTTGAACTCTAGATAATGCATCTGCAGCCACATTTTCTGTACCACCCTTATACTGAATTTCATAGTCAAAACCCATCAATTTGGACAACCAAAACTGTTGAAAGGGTGTAGATATCCTTTGCTGCAGAAGCCATTTAAGACTTTTCTGATCTGTCTTAATGATAAAATGTCCTCCCATCAAGTATTGTTCCCATTTCTGGACAGCACACACAATGGCTAGTAACTCTTTTTCATACACAGATAACTTCTGCCATTTTGGTCCCAAAGACTTACTTATAAATGCCAAAGGATGATGTTCTTGCATTAAAACTGCTCCAATACCAGTTTTAGAGGCATCTATTTCCACAACAAAGATTTTATTAAAATCAGGCAAGGCTAACACTGGAGCAGTACTTAAAGCTTCCTTTAACTTTTCAAAAGCAACCTGAGCTTGCTCACTCCACCCAAAACATCCTTTTTTCAGCTGCTCAGTCAAAGGCTTACTGATAATGGCATAATTCTTAATAAATTTTCTGTAATATCCAGATAGCCCCAAGAAACTTCTGAGCTCCTTCACATTTGATGGGAGGGGCCAATTAACAATTGAACTGATCTTTCTAGCATCAGTTTCCACTCCCTTTGCTGATATAAAATGGCCCAAATACTCCACTCTATCCATCACAAAACAACACTTGGATTCTTTGGCATATAATGAGTTACTTTTCATAAGATCAAAAACCTATGCTAAATGATACCAATGCTCCTCCTTGTTCTTGCTATATATAAGAATATCATCAAAAAATACCAGCACACACTTCCTTAATAATGGTTTGAAAACTATATTCATCCAACCTTGAAAAGATGCAGGAGCATTTGTAAGCCCAAATGGCATTACAAGAAACTCATAATGCCCACTATGTGTCTTGAAAGCTGTTTTAAAAACATCCTCAGAACACACCCTCAACTGATGATAACCAGCCCTTAAATCCAATTTACTGAACACTGTAGCACCTGCCAATTCATCAATGAGCTCATCTACTACAGGTATAGGAAATTTATCTTTTACAGTCTTCTTATTAAGCTCTCTGTAATCTACACATAATCTCCAACTACCATCCTTCTTACCCACAAGCACTACAGGAGATGCAAATGGACTAGCACTTGGTTGAATAATACCTTGCTGCAGCATTTCTTCAATTAATTGTTCAATCACATCCCTCTGTTTAAGAGGATATCTGTATGGTCTAATGCTGATGGGATTAGTTCCAGTTTATAAGGGTATCATGTGATAAAAAATACCCCTTGAAGGTGGAAGAGAATCAGGAGGTTTAAACAAATCAGCATACTTATTCTTGAGTTCAACTAACTCCACCTCAGTTTCAAGTTGATTTTTCCCTGTACCTGACAACTCCACCTTTGATTCTAGCTGATTACAAGTCTTATCTGGCATTGATGCAGGATCCTCAATTTTTCTTACTTGTAAGAAACATAGTTGAGCTGCAGATTGTAACATCTTAACAGATGGAGCCCCCTTTACCACCTTTATTTTTTTCTGAGAAATTCCCCTTAGCTTAACCAATTTCTCTTGCCACACAAACTCCATTTCTAACTTCTTAAAATCCTAATTTATGCTTCCCAAAGTACTCAACCATTGTACTCCCAAAACCATATCACAGCTTCCCAATGCAATTACCAATACATCTGTAGTAAACACATGACCTCCAAGTTGCCAACTGAAATCTTTAATCACATGTTGACAGGCAATATGATTACCATCTGCAACAGTAATGGCTTGTAACTCAATCTTATCTAATTTACACTTCAGTCTTTTTGCCATATCCATATCAATAAAGTTGTGTGTACTTCCAGAATCAATCAATATGTGTAACTCCTGATGATTTTGGACCCTTCCTTTTACCCTCATTGTATTAAATGTATAATTTCCAGCAAGTGCATTAACTGATATGCAAGGCACACAGTTCTCACAGTTAGCACTTTCTTCTTCAATCAACTCAGTTTCTTCTTCAATTAACACAGTTGGTTCACATGGTATCTCAACTGTGAATAATTGTGACTCTGCAAATTGACATTTGTGGCCTTTTTCATACTTTTGGTCACAATAATAGCACAAGCCTTTAGCCATCTTTTCAGCTCTAACATTTGCAGGAATGAACTTATAAGGTCTATCCTTATTAGCTGCTTGTTGTATAGGTTTGAGTTGAGGTGTGGGTAGTAATGGAGCTTTTGTCACTGAAGAATTATACACAGTAGGAGAAACAGTTTTGGTAAAAGCACCAGAAGTATTGCTACTAGATTTAAACATTTTATGTGAATTAACCAAGGTCTCCTCCTGCAACCTAGCATATCGAATAGCTTCAGTAACAGTAGTAGGCTTAAAAGCTCTCACAAATGGCTTAACTGCTGGTTTCAGTCCTCCAATAAAACTCTCTAACACATATGCATCAGGTAAATTGTGGCACTCTTGAAGCAATAACGATCTCAGATTCTCAAATTCATCTATATAAACTTCAATAGTTGAGGACTGTTGTAGCCTATTAAATTGCTCCACAATACTATAGCTACAATCATCCTTGAATCTAGCAGTTAAATCAGCTATAAATTCACCCCAATCAACCTGCTTCCTAACCGATAAGTAATTGGACACCCAGGTCTCAGCCTTATCAGACATATATAAAGAAGCCAGATCTACTCGTTGATCCTCAGGAATTTTACACAATGCAAAGTACTTAGCACATTTCTTAATCCAAATTTTAGCACCAATTCCATTAAACTTTGGAAACTCCACTTTTGGATTAAAACCTAAAGTTTTAGAGTTACCTCCCTGATTTGCAGCTCCAGTATGATCTGAATTTGGAGTTTCAGCAGTATCAATGGTGCGTACGGGCGAATCATTTCGGCTTCTTATTATTGACAATAGCTCTCCCAGTTTTGCATCCAGAGTTGCGAATCTCGCATCAAACGTTGATGCCTGATCTGAAATTTGACGATCCATAACGATGAAATGATCGTTGACTGCTCGAAATTGTTCGTCCATTCCTGGATTTGAAATCGAATTGCTCCGAGTTTGTGGCATCACATAGTTAGCAAATCAACAGCGAGGAACCGAACTTCTCTGATACCATTAATACAGTATTACTCTATTACTAGAATTATAATTCTACAAGAGATAATAGAGAGAGACCAGAGAGAGATATTCAGAGAGATAGAGAGAAGAGACAGATAGAGAGATTGAGAAGTTTGTTATATTTTTCATAAAACTGAAAATGATTACAAATTGGAGTTATATAACTCTTTTACTGAAAATGCTAAAAACAGAATTCTCAACAACTTTTCCCGCCAAAAGCAACTTGACAACTGGCTCAGCCACGTCAGCACACAACTCAGCATCCTATATCACCCTTACAATGCCTCTTATTGCTCCTCTTCCAGCAAAATCACAACATGCACAATACCACAGGGGCAGATCCATACAGTCAGAGAGCAGGGTCGGAGGCATACAGTCAGAGAACAGGGGCGGAGCCATACAGTCAGAGGTTACCGCAAGAAGACCTGCTCCCTAGAATTATTATGGGAGCTGATATGTGCACACCCTATACCTATGCTTATAGGTGCACACCCAATATCCATAACTTGACTAAAATACCCACACATCACTATTCCATGTTTAAAGAAATTAATTTATATGTTTCTCTACAAATAAGTATACTTGATTGTATATTTAAATTGAATATGTTAATAAATAATTTTTTTAATTTAATTTTAAGAATTTCAATTATACATGTACTTATTTATTCATTTTAAATGTATATTTTAATTACTCCTCCTGTGTGGGCGTGTCCGAGTAATTACTCCTCTTGTGTGGGCGTGTCCGAGTAAACTCTTTCTGTGTGGGCGTGTCCAACGATACTCCTCTGTCATGGACGTATCCGTGGGTATTTTGGGCGGCTGTTCGCGAATCTGGGCATTTTGGACAAGAATTAATAAAAAGTGGGTAGAAAGGGCAATCACCCTATTTTAATTTGATGATAATGGAAATTATCATAGATTATCATTTTTTTTTTTACTTTAAACTTTTTAAATGTAGTTAGTAAAATGTAAGTTAAAGTTTCTGAATAGATATGATACATGTTATTACGAGAACTCGAAGTAAAAAAAAAATTACTACTTCCTTCGTTCCATAATAATCTACCTATTTTTTTTTCAAGTTTCTGACACGTATATAAAAAACATATTTGTAGATATTATTTTCTTATTTTTCGTTTTGTATAAAAATAGGATGTTCAAACTTTTATATAGAACAAAAAACTCGAAAAAAATATTATCTACAAACTACAACTATGTTTTTTATATGTGTGAAAATGCATGACAAAAAATTGAAAAATATTAGGACGTTTATTATAGGACGAAAGGAGTAATACAATACATGCAATATTTTCTAGATTTCAAAATATAATTGTCATTAAAACTAGAGTTATTTGCAATTTGCACCCCCAAATTATTGTTCAAAATCAATTCTGTACCAGGATTTTGAGATAAACAATCTGCACCCCTTAACTTTCAATCTTGATTGCAATGTGCACCCCTTGACCATTTTCTTTGATTTTATGAAGGGTAAAATAGATATTTCAGTATAAAATTTAAGTAATATAAATTTCAAATTTTCAAAATTATTTTTAAAATCGAAATCTTTTTTTAATATTATAAAATAATAATTTTTAATATCCAAATCATACTAATAATTAGAATTACATTTCTTATGACAAAATATTAATTCCAAAATTTATGTTTTACTAATATTAAATTTTAAATAAATTTAACATTAACTTGAATTATACATTAAATTTAAATACAAAATTTGCTTTACAAATTTTTATTTAAAGTTGTTATCAATGTAGCGGGAAAATTATAATTTAATACAAATATTTATTATAAAAGAATTTATTAGTATAATTTTTTAAACTTATTTGAAATTTTAAATATAAATGTCATTGAAAGTTGATACGAAAGTTCCGATTTTACCCCTCATTAATTTAACAATAAAGGTTAATAATAATAAAAAATTATTAAAGGGGTGCACATTGCAATCAAGATTGAAAGTTAAGGGGTGCAGATTGTTTATCTCAAAATTTTGGTACAGAATTGATTTTGAACAATAGTTTGAGGGTGCAAATTGCAAATAACTCTTAAAACTATTTATGAATTATATAAAAAATATAATTATTACATCACAACAGATTAATACAAAAAGTTCAAACGAAAAATCTCAACAATGTAATCTTTTATTGAACTTTGCAAATAATTGGCCAAAAAGGATTGCTAGAAAATAAAAAAGAAAATTTTGAGGGTATTTTTGTCACATGATCAATATTGGGTGTGCACCTATAAGCATAGGGTGTGCACATATCAGCTCCCAATTATTATATACTCCCTCTGTCCCATCCATTTCTTTACAATTTCCTTTTTGTGACGTCCCACCAATTCTTTACATGACTAAAAATAGTACTCCCTCCATCCCATAATATCACTCTTGTTTCATATGTCGGGATTGTTCATAACATGAGATAAATTACTAATTTACGTCTAATCTATAAAACCAAATATAGTCATGAGTGATCTTGTTGGATTCGTATTTATGAGTATTTTAATACAGTGAAATTTTTATAATTAATACTAATACGAAATTCAAGATATTAACGATCAAAAGTATGCGTTGGCAAACGTGTCCAGTCAAAACAGGAAAACATTAAGGGATGGAGGGAGTAACTTTTAACAATAAAATATATTATTACATCACTACTTAACTCCATTTTTTCAACACTTTACACTATTACACCCACTACTTCACTTATTTTAACAATAAAATCACTGTTACACCCACTACTTCATTTATTTTAACAATATTACACCCACTATCTTGGTCTCCGTGTCGAGCCCCCATGTTAAGATATCAATGGGACAGAGGGAGTATGTACATTGTGTGTTTTCTATTACTGAAAGCTTTTTTACTTCTTTAAATGCTTTTTTTTTTTGAAAAAATCGTACTTGCATTACTTAAAAATTATCACTTTCGAGTACATGATTAAAAAAGCAGGAGGAGTGACAGACCACTCTCCATAGCCTGACATAGAATTTATGTAGCATTTGCAAGCAAAAGAACCACACGATTCGCAGACCGATAATCGAACTATTAGCACTTGATAATTGTGCTTTAGTGATTTTGTCCAAAAAATGGCTTCTTGACAACAGCTCGCTCCAACCAGATCTTCCCTCAAGCAAATTCCGAACCAAGTGTTCAGAAGTCTCTGTTGAATAAACTATGGTTAGAGTAACAACACTCCAGCTATCTACGTGCCGGATACCAGCTATAGACATGCCGAAAAAGGAAACCCCCAAAGGATGAGCAATACCCCAGCTATCTACATGCCGGATACCAACTATAGACATGCCGAAGGTTTATACCCCCCACAGGTAAAGAACAATATTTGATTGTGAGTTGTGAGCTCTTGCAATAATCGTCAGCATCCTAGCTTCGATGCAGACTTTCCAGATCTCGTAGACCTTCATCAAACCAAAACAAACCAAACAAACTCTCACAAGGAGAGATAAACAAACATAAAACCCCAAACAATTGGGGACAACAACCCAAAAAAATTGGGAGAGAAAATCACTTCGAAAATTCAAAGATCTCGGATTGACACCAAAATTTGATATGATGTTAAGCATGAGATTTTGAGTCTAAGAAATGTGTTTATTTGATATTTCGAGTTCTAAATCAAAACAGATCTGAAAAGAACTCGAATGGGTTTTTCGAAATTTTTAGGAAAAAATTTCGATTTATGGGTGGAATGAAGGGAATTTGTGAAGGTGGATGAATGCTTGGTTGAAGAAAGAGGAGGGAGAAGGAGGAAGGAGGAAGAAGGAGGATCGGAGCTTATCGCTATCTGGCTCTTATTTTATTCTTTTTAATCCTGTATTGTAACTGAAATCAGCGGTAGCGTTTGTAAGATATGAACAATGCATGTAGGTCTCTTGTTGTAAACTACTACTGTATTTATTATGCTTTAAGCTTGATTGTTCATTTCACATTATGTTTTACATGCATCTACTATTTATTTTAACTTTTGATTTTGAACAATGCGAAGGTATTTGATTGCTTGCAAGTAAATTTAGACAATTTATGCATATCAAATCAGAAGTCTGTAAAATGTCACTCATGTTGGTTACAACATACAATGGATGGAAGTACGAATTAGATTTAGCTGCTTCATATTTTTCTCATGCTTATTTCTGACTCGTATAATCCCTTTGGAATTCCGGTACATTTTATAATTTGTTAAACAGAAGTGAATGGGAAACACAGTAAGTATGGCTACAAGATCCTCCCAGGGTGATGTGTGCCTGATTAACGCGTCTTCTTTTTTGTCGAGTTGTCGTCTTCCCAAATCGTGCGATGGTCCAAGATTTCTTTAGGAATGTGGTATGACAGTTCATTGTAGTCAATTGACACAAGTGAAATAGAGTTGCAGTAATGTCTCTTGTATAACAACCAAGTTGGGAAACATGAAAGTTATCTGTATCATAGACTTACGGTAGATCAATCTCACAAGTAACCATGCCAATCGGACAATAAATTAGAAAAGCTCAAAATATTTGAAGGAAGTTCTGAATAACCATGTCAGTTGTCACATTCCTCAAACTGCATATCAAATTGTTACTCATTTGTTTATTTAGTCATATTGTAACATCACATACCTTAAAGTTTGTTCTGTTTGAGTGTATACTAAATTAGCTAGATTATTCTACGAGTCTGTGGTGGCCTGTCAAATAATCTGAATAAGTGTTAGGCATGTAAGCTTGGACTCGCGATGTTCCTAATAGTATGAGACAGAAAATAAGTGTTGTGTCCTACTGTCCAAGTATCCAACACCAGTATGGCGAAAAAACCCAAGAGTCAAAAAATGGGAACAGTAGAGGACATGAGAGAGATGGTGGAGATAACACTATATAACAGGGTAGAATGGGAGGAGCCATGGTCAGAGGTTCGAGAGGGATCAACTTATAATATCCAGAGGACACCACGGCATCACGCAAAGAATCTGATACGCTTTGAAGCATATGTAAACATTTTGTTGAGTTGAAGAACAGGTAATTGCAATTTGCACCCTTCAACTTTCATTCAAAAATAAAATTATACAACCATTTTGCAAAAAACAAGTTTGCTACCCGTAACTTTCAAAATCGGATTTAACATGCACCCCTTTAACAATTTTTCATTAAAAATATCAATTGTTTTTAATATTATGAGGGGTAAAATTGGAATTTCAACATATCTTTCAAATAATATTAATGTTAAAATTTTTAATTATACTAAAAACTAGAATTTCAAATTATAACAATAATATTAATTTAAGTTGTTTTAAATTTTAATGATATTAAATTTTAAAATTATATTATATGATAAATTTTAACTGTGCTATAATTTTATTCAAATATATTTATTTGCTTGATTAATATTTTTGAAATTAATCAGTGTTTTGATTATTTTATTGCAATAATAATGAAAAATAGATTTTGTTTATTATAATTTTTCATGTAAAAAAGATTCATTCATATAAAATTTTTAATTAATTCAAAATTTTAGTTATTAATATTAGCATTCAAATTCCAAATTTACCCCTCCAAATATAACATTTTTAACAAAAAATTGTGAAAGGGGTGCATTTTGCATCTGATTTTGAAAGTTAAGGGCTTTTACTAAGGCTGTAATTCGAGTCGGGTGGCTCGCGAGCCTACCTGGCTCGACTCGAGCTCGTAAACGAGTCGAGCTCAGCAGTGATTTTAGGCTCGTTTATATAAACGAGTCAGTCCGGGTATGTGCCGAGCTCGAATGAAACTCGGCTCGAAAACTCGAACTCGACCCGACTCGACCCGGCTCGAGCTCGTTTACAAAATTTTCTGTTATTTTTCAAAATATTGTTTCTATATTTTTTATAAATATTTCTCGACGATCCAACCATACGGATGTCAAGATATATCTAGTTAAATGATATTCCCAAATTTTCAAAAAATAAAAAATTAATTTGGTTGGAGATCTTAATAGAACAATACTATATTGTCTAGTACTCGTAACTAGTGCTGCATCCCAAATTATTGTTTCTATTTTTTCAAAAGTATTTCTCGACGATCCAACCGTAAGGATGTCAAGATATATCTAATTAACTGATATTCCTAAATTTTCAAAAAATAAAAAATTAATTTGGTTGGAGATCTTAATAGAACACTACTATATTGTCTAGTACTCGTAACTAGTGCTTCATACCAAAATATTGTTTCTATTTTTTTAAAAATATTTCTCGACGATCCAACCATATGGATGTCAAGATATATCGAATTAAATGATATTCCTAAATTTTCCAAAAATAAAAAATTAATTTAGTTGAAGAACTTAATATAACACTATTATATTGTCTAATACTTGTAGCTAGTGCTTCGTCCCAAATTATTGTTTCTATTTTTTTAAACATATTTCTCGACAATCCAACCGTACGGATGTTAAGATATATCTAATTAAATGATATTCCCAAATTTTTAAAAATAAAAATTTAATTTGGTTGGAGATCTTAATAGAACGCTAATGTATTGTCTAGTACTCGTAACTAGTGCTTCGTCCCAAATTATTGTTTCTCTTTTTTAAAAAAATTTCTCGACGATCCAACCGTACGGATGTCAAGATATATCTAATTACATGATATTCTCAAATTTTCAAAAAATAAAAAATTAATTTGGTTGGAGATCGTAATAAAACACTACTATTCTTATTATATTTGGTTAAATAAATGAAAATTAGATAATTTTTTATTATATTTATTTTTTTTGATAATTTGTAAATTAAAAAATTTCTAACATCTTGTTTGTTTACTTTTTTTATTATGCGTAAAGATGTTTATATAATTAATAATTAATTTTTAGATTTTTTTTAAAAAAAGTAATTTTCAGAATTAAAAAAAAATCAATGACTAAACGAGCTACCCGGCTCGGCTCGTTTAACTGCTACCCGACTCGGCTCGTTAGGCTCGCGAGTAAACTAGACCCGACTCGTATAATAAACGAGCCGGGTTCGGCGGAGATTTTCGGCTCGTTTAACAAACGAGCTCGGCTCGACTCGTTTAAAAAAACCCGGCTCAATTTAAAGCTCGGCTCGAACTCGCCCGGCTCGACAAGAATTACAGCCCTAGCTTTTACCAAAGTTGTTGTACAGTTTTATATTTGAAAGAAAATTTGAGGGTGCAAAATGTAATTACCTCGTCGAAGAATGATAATACATGTTGTAGGCAGTGTTCCAGAAATCGCTAGGCGGTCCAGGGCGGTCGGGGTACCGCCTAGCGCCTAATCGGGTAGGCGGAGATTAATCGGAGCATTAATCGGTTGTATTTAAATATTATTTTTAATATTTATATTTATTAAATATTTTTACCAAATATTTTTGCCCATTTTTGAATTTTTCAACATATTTTCTAATATTTTCCGATTTTTTGCCGATTTTTTGCCGCCTAGACCGATTTTTGACCGCCTTTTGGCCGCCTAGACCGATTTTTTACCGCCTTTTGACCGCCTAGACCGATTTTTTGCCGATTTTTGACCGATTTACATAAAAAACGTTTTTTTAACCGCCTAACCCCGAATCGGGGCGTTTTTCGGGCGCCTAGCGCCTAGGCGCCGCCTAGGCGGCCGCCTAGGCCGATTTTTACAACGCTGGTTGTAGGGTGTTTTTTTTTTAATTTCTGAAAACTCTACTTAACTGATTGCTGATTTTTTGTCTTAGGTTTTGCAGCATGGAAGAAGTTTGGTATAGGAACATAGTACACCACATATAAAGCTAGATACAACTGGATAGTACAAGGAAGAGATCTTTTTGTTTTGGACGATTGTATCAAAAAATCCCGTCTTTCTGTAACAAATATAATGAATACATTTCGCAATCTAAGAAACGTATAATTTACCTGTTACTGAGGAATTTAAATAATGTAACCTTTGTTTGGTGCTCGTCACAGCCAAATTAGAGCAATACATAATCCTTTCAGGGCAAATCCACTTGGGAAAAATAAACAACAATTCAATAACATAGACAGTTTGACAGTGTAAAATTGAAAGAAGGGTCTTTAATAACAACTAGCATGATAGTCCGTGCGAAGCACGGGCACCATTTAAATTCGTACAATTAAGTTGTTTTGATTTTCGAAGTAGATGACTCATATTTTTTGAAATTTTATACGATATTAGGGTGATACATTTGACAAAATATATATTTTATGAATATTGATAATAGCTTGAATTTCTTAGCTGAAACAATTTACTCAAATTTAAGAATTCACATGAATTTTTATAAATAATTTTAAAAACATAACTTAAAAAGACTAAACAATACATACATTGAAAAATCTACCTTAAGTTAATAGACTCACATGTAAACATATATAGTCAAGTACTCAAATGATAACTTTTAATATTATAATGAGAACCGGGAACTAACCTCACGCTATTTTGTTTATGCATATATTTATATATAGTCGCACATTTTTATATCTCCACCTTTACCCTTTCGTCTTTTACATTTCTAGAAACATTTTACACCATTTTTGGTAATACACCCACGTTATCACCATTTATCCTCCACTTGTACATCTCCTTCATCATCATCGTTCATGATACATACATACACAAATGTATAGCGTGTGTGTGCGCGTGCATATATAAACCATCTTCACTTAGTCATTTCTTCGTGTCACCAAATTGATCACCATTCTAGCAATAACTAACGAACACCTTTGTCACCGAGTTCTAGTCACATTCCCGATCACACTTTCGATAGCTCATTCATCTCATTTTTCTTCCTCTCACAATAGAAATGAGTATATAAATCCCCACTAATGTCGTTTTCACCTACTCTACCACCGTCAACGCCATCACTGACACCTTCAAACACTATCAAAATTTTAGATCTGGAAATATTTAGTAATTTTTGTTTAATTTTTTTTGTATAATTTGGATTTAAATTTTGGTGATTCAAGTTGAATTTTTGGTGATTCTATTTTGATTTTGGTGGTGTAAGTGGTGGTGCACATTCAAATATAATCTACATCTCCACCTTTACACTCCTACCTTTGCTATTTTTGGTGACTATTTACACCGTCTTCAACAACACACCAACGTTATCAGTCACACAGTCCTTCCTTCATGTCACCAAATCGATCACTGCTCTAAAAATAACTTGCGAACACGTTTGTCACCGAATTCCAATCACATTTCTTAGCACACCTTCGATAGCTCATTCATCCCATTTTTTGTCCTCTCACAATAGATCCGACTTCCGAGTAACTGCTAAAATATCTATATTTCATCAACATAGCTATACATCTTAATCTTATAATTATTTGTATTACATCTATAATGTAATTTATAATATCGTGTTCTAACCCAACAACGCATTTTTTTATTTAATTGACAATCAATAAATATTTATATCTCCTATGTAAATAATTTAATTGATCACAAAACCATGTTTTAAATTAGTATAAAGAATATGTTACTCTTTTTATAATTGGTCAAAAAATTATGTTGGCCTATATTAAACATAATAGATTGACAACATAATTTTTTTGAATAAAATTTTTAATTATTAGCAAGGGAGTAATATTCGATAATTTTAACTTCATTAAATCTTAAAATAAATATTAAATAGAATAGAACATGTGAGTTCTGTGTGCTATTTACCCCTCTGTAGAGTCTCTTACTCCCACTCCATCTCGTTTGGAATCATCTCTTACATTGCCTCCAATTGTTCCTCATACAGTGAATTCACCATATAGGGGTGGATCTGGGCAGCTGGTGGCAGTGTTCCAGAAATCGCTAGGCGGCCCAGGGCGGTTGGGGTACCGCCTAGCGCCTAATCGGGTAGGCGGGGATTAATCGGACGGATTAATCGGAGCATTAATCGGATATTATAATAATATTTAATATATTAGTCTAATTTACAATTAAACATATCATTTTAAATAAATTAAAAGGATTAATCGGATTTCAAAAATCGAATCGGTTGGTTACCTTCCAGAAGATTAATCGGGAATTAATCGGCCGAATCGGGGATTTTTAGAACAGAGGCTGGTGGTCACCGCGGGAAGTGCCTCTCCCTAGAATTGTTATATAAACGTTCATTGTTTATTTCTCAATTCTTAAGGCAGTACACTTCTTTTAAGTACTTGTTATTTTTATCTGGCTTCGATCTTCTTGTGTTTTTATCCTAATTCAGTTGAAACGGTTGATTATTTTGTAAGATAACGAGAAATATATTGGCTCTGTAAATTACTATTAAACATTGGCTTTTGATTATAATCTTGATTGTTCGTTTGTTGTTATAATAATTACATGTATTTATTGTTTAAATCTAACCAAACCAGTCATGCAAATATGACCAATTGCATGTAGGCCAACTTAACAGTATATGCATCTAATCAACTATGTCATATTACTATGAGACTAATCAACAAGAGAAGAATTTCAATAACTGTAATTTACATGCTAATTAACTTTTAATATACTTGTCTTGAAGTTTTTTGTTTTGTAATTTTATAGCTGTAGTTTATACTAGCACACCTACCGGATTTTTCAGCTCTATGCATCACTTATATAGCTCCTAAGGCCGCAGCTCACAGCTGAGTTCACATAATACTGTTGTCTGAATCTTGTAGAGTCTATCTATATGGTTTTTATTACTTCCAATATGTATCTGCGCGTTATTATAACATGTGTCGGGAGCACCCCTTTTTCTTTAGCGTTAGCTTCTTATAGAGTTTCTGAAGGTATTGGTTTTCACTGTTGGGATTTCATTTAGATAGTTCTGACTAGGTTAATTATATTTCACTATTCATTAGTTGATCCTTAATATCTTTCTTAACAGAAACATTATATGTAGTACTCATAAGATATGTGAGGATTTCTTTCAAACAAAAAAGGTTCATTCCTAGGCAGTCGGACATAGTGTCACTTTGGTTGGCAATGATAAACAACCAAGTGGAATGGCTCCTTCATATTACTTGTCATTCTCATATCTGAATTATTTGGTCCGTCGGGAATGCACCTGTTTTTGCCCAAATTATGGTCAGTCTATTTTACGACTATCATCTCTAAAATCAAATATGCGACTTTACCACTTCGAAAATAGCTCAACAATGTTAACATATATACTATTAGCTAACATATATAATATTATTATCACTGGATAATTTCATTGTTGTAATAGTTTTATTTGCTAGGATAATTTCCTTTATTACTGTTTAGTTGTTGGCTATTAAGCCCTCCTTCTATTGTAATCGATAACAAGTTCATTATAATAAAACCCTACTTTTCTCTCTTCTCTCCATACTTTATCAAGGTATCTAGAGTTAGGTTGATTCAATCCGGGATCGGTTGAGTGAGAAGTGACCGTGATGACGATGTCTTCCGTATGTTGGATTAAACATGTGCTTCGATTATTTTTTCTTCTCATTTTCTTCTTCAAATCGGTTGTGCTTTTTTCCTCGGATGATATTGATTTAGGTTTTTGATCGTGATTTTTTTCCTCAAATCAGTTAATATGAGTTCTTTGTTGTTTTGATTCTGGATTTAGCCATCACTCCGATTATTTTTTCTCACCTTCGTCTTTTGCTTCCAACGGGTTGGATTTTTCTTGGGTAAAAGTTGATTTTGGTTGGGTTTTTTATGCTGGTTTTGTTTTTTTTTTTTGGTTGGGACTCTCATACACACTCGTTGTTTTTCTCTCTTTGATGGACTTGGTTCATTGGTAAAATTGATTTTTTTTTCTTTCACTTCTTTTCCCTTGCCCTTCTTTCTTTCTCGTGTTGAATGATGGGAGTAGTCCTAGACACATCTGTATACCTTCTTTCAAAAAAAAAAGAATCATCCGCTTCAATCAACGCTTCAACCAACAGAATCATCCGCTTCATCCAGAGTCGTCGTTATGATCATCTTCTCCATCCTGATCCTCATCTCCATCTCTGATATCGTCGTTATGATCATCTTCTCCATCCTGATCCTCATCTCCATCTCTGATATCGATGTCACCGTCATCGTTTATATCATGATTCTCTCTAAACTCCCGTTTTTGTCATTATTGGTATGAGACAATCTCTTCCGTAAATCCACCACATCCATCATCATCGTCATTGTGCTTTCGTAAATTGTCATATTCGTTCTCATAATTTTTCTATAGCCAATAACTCTCACAAATTTTTTTTCCCCACGATCTCTCACAGGTATAATTCTCGCAACTTTTTTTTCACAGATCCACGAACTCTCATAATTATTTTTTCTCCTCTCATCCACGAACTTTCGCAGGATCTTCTCACACCCACAAACTCTTATAGAGTTTTTTTTTCTCACATGACTCTTGATTTTTTTTGTCTAACCTGGTTTAGGATTATAAATTGGTTTTCTCGATTATAATATGGATTCAATTTTGGTTTTGGTTGGTTTGGATTCAGTTCTTGTTTTAGCTTAGGTTTCGATTTTGAGTTGGTTTGGATTGGTTACTGGGTTCGATTTGGATTTGGATTTAGTTTTAGTTTTGGTTTCAGTATTGGTGTTGATATTGTTTTCGATGGTTGTAATTCTTTTTAGATTTTTCTTTCTTGTTATTTGGTTGTTGATTTGTTTGAATTTTGAAGTTGTCGATTGTTATTAGATGACATGGATGGTTCTTCTCTTGCTGACTGAATTTCTTGTTAGCTCCTGTTTTGATTCAAATACACTTGGATTTCACATTTGTTTTGGTCGGTTTTTGAACAACATGCATGGTTCGGATACACTTAGTCTTTGGATTCTTGCTGATTGGATTTTTATGTTCCCTTTGATTTTAGATTGGATACAATCGGATTGCAATTTTTGTTTTTTTACTCGTGGATGACATGGATACCACTTTTTCTCTTGTTTTGGTGCAGCTTGGATTCGTTTAGACACGTGGTTCCGTTTCTTATTTGGCAAACTCCCGATTTTCCATCGTGAGTTTGAGGGGGATGTTAACATATATAATAATATTATTATTAGTTGATAGTTTCATTATTGCAATAATTTCCTTTGCTAAGATAATTTCCTTTATTATTGTTTAGTTGTTGGCTATATAAGCTCGCCTTTTGTTGTGATCGATAACAAGTTCTTTATAATAAAACCCTACTTATTATTTGATAGTTCTTTTATTATGTTATTTTCCTTGTTAGGATGATTTCCTTTATTATTGTTTAGTTGTTGGTTATATAAGACATTCTTCTATTGTAATCGAGAACAAGTTCATTATATTAAAATTAATCCTACTTTATGCCATATTTTTTGTATGGTCTAATAATCTCCCAAATATCTAATAATTTTAGTTATCAATTCAAATTAATAATTATTGCCTGAATCGCTAAGTTTTATTTTCTCCCTGAAACTGAAACGAGAAAAAAATAAATCTCAATCAATCAATAACGAAAAATATCTCCATATGATATTCTTCAAATCAAGAAGATATCATCACAACGCCAAGACTAAATCAGATAAAATCAATAATTGCCAACATTAGCGAAGTTTATCCCTAAAATCTCTCAGGGATAAACACAATTTCACAGAACTACGTAAGCTTGATCCAATATAAATTTGTAAGCAGGAATCTTGGCAAATGGATCCGATATACGAGACAAATCGAGACACGTACATGCTGAGTCCAGTCCCTCTATTTTTCACTTGAATTTTAGTTTGTATGATCATGTTTATTTTGTGAAAGCAAAAAAAAATTAAGTAGTTATTTTTTGCTTTCTTATTTTATCTTATCTTAATTACGTTAATATTTGTAGAGAAAACGGGTCGTGAGGATGACCATATAATGTTTCATGAGACGTTATTAGTTTATAATATAAATTCTGGATGACATTTGGATAAATTTTACATTTTTCTACCTTAACTTACATAAACATCTTTGAACATGTATTGACATATCTCTTAATCTTATATAGTATTGATACATAATACTATATTTGTTTAAATTATTATAATTTATGTTTAGGAAGAAAATAAGGCACACTATTTCGATATGGCCGGAACGGCCCAGCCAACAACCCGACTCTTCCCAGCCTCTGATCTTGGCATTTCAGACGCTACACTTTGCAGTAAAATGTGGATTACATACACTTACAGATCATTGTTAATTATATTGTAAAAGGCTCAAGTATATCTATCATGTAAAACCAAAATATAAGAAAAGAGGATTACAAGATTAGAATATGATTTATAACATAGTTCCTTCTATAATTTTCTTAACTGCCAGCTAAAATGAAGGGTCCATTTGGTAAATCTTATTTTTCAGAAATAAGTTACTTATTCTGGAAAAAATTTAGGAAATATGTACTTTTTTCTGAAATAAGTAACTTATTTTTGTAAGATTACGAATATTAAACTCCCCATACACATATTTTTCTAAAATAATGTATGTAAATACGAATTTTTTTCCGAAATAAGTAACTTATAAGTCCCACAACAGAATTGCCAAACGGGCTCGAAGTCTCCCATAATTAGGCTAATATAATATATGATTTGCCAAACAAACCAAAAATGAATCTATAATCAAGTTTTGTCTTTCTTTACAAGGAATTTTGGATTCGGGTCTCACATTAACACTGTCTTATCTTATTGTCAGACAAATATACAAGGGTCTTATTTTAATAATACAATCTTGTGGAGTTGTGGTCATATACAAGAATATGCATGCTACTGCAAATTTAAACCATTATTAGTTTCCTGAAATACTAAGGACAAAAATGGTTCCGTCACATTAATCGTATAATAATTAAATATATGTCCATCTACTATAAATAGATGCCAACTCTCCACAACTATAATGGTCAGGTTCAAATTTTATACAGATATAATGGTTAACCAGATTGCATTCACAACTACAGTACTGATCCTTCTAATGATGACAGTAGCGATAAAAGGAGGAAATAGATATAATGTAGTCATGACTAAATGCTGCAGAAAAGGTGTCATGAGCCCCTCTATGGCGTCTCTCTCTACATTTACGTCTCCGTCTCCGTCTCCGTCTCCGTCTCCATCATCCCTTACGATACCTCTAATTGCTTCTCCAGCGAATTCACCATATGTAGTTACCTACAGGGGCGGAGCTGCGCAGTTAAAGGTCACAGTGGGAAGACTGTCTCCTTAGATTTATAATGTGTTAACTAGTAGTCCCTGCTCATGGGTTTGCTTGGGAAAGATAACCTGATGCCAACCGTAGGTGTTTGTTTGTTCATAATGTGGTTGTCTATATTTGTTTGTTTGTAGGATTTTGCCAAATTTGTGCTCCTGTCTGTGGCTTATATCATCTTTCAATCTTGTTTGTTTCATGCAATTAACTATAGACTTCTACACTAATTCATGAGATGCCCTTCCTTTTCAGCAGTTTGAATTAGCAGCAACAATGGATCCTGAAGTTTTTAGGTTGCACTTCTTCACACGAATGTCAAGGATTAGATTCAAGTGGAACAACCAAAAGTATAAGGCTAATGAATTAATACATAGCATTCCGATCAAATTGGCTAATCTCCCAATTTCATGTAAACTACTAATACTCATGCGCATGCTTGACTTAAAACAATGGCTTTACATGGAAAATAACCTTCCGCGGTGTAAGATACAATGATGAAAAGATTTAATTATATTAGCCTCTAGGTACGTAGTTAAACGTACAGTAAATCTCATCAGACTAATTCTGAAGGTCCAGGAACTAGACGGGTCTGTCTAGTTCCACAACTGACATTCACAGTGTTTGTCAAGAGATTATTCACTTTTAATAGATATTTAATAACTTAACCTCTGCTGAGAGCAGTGCCTTCCCAAAGGGTGAAACAACCTGCAGAAGATTTTTATCCACACAGTGAATGGATCTATCAATTTACTGCAGATTTTTATCCATGCATAACATATCATCTCCAACAGAGACCATAAATATGCTAACATTACATAGCTTACTGGTAATTGATCGAAGATTTTATCAGCAAGCATGCACATAGAGACCATAAATATGCTAACATTACATAGCTTACTGGTAATTGATCGAAGATTTTATCATCAAGCATGCACATACTACGGTAGTTGGGAAAAACAATCTTACAAATATCAAGGAAAAAATATCAATGCTAAGAAAAAAGACTTCTCAGCCATTCTAACAAGTTGTTTACTAACACTAAAGTAAAATGAAACAGCATACTGAGGTTCTGAACAAGTGATAACCAAATCACTGTTTATTTCTGGGATTGTCTTAAAGCAGAACAAACAAAAAAATCAAATTCAAACAGAGATGCCATAATGAAGTTTCCACTTCTCATTTCCAATAGATCACAATAAATTAAAGGGGTCCTGGAAATATACTATTTTCCCTCTGCTCATTCCACCTATCGACCTGCAAAATATAGGACAACAATCAACCATATAACTATCTGACATAATAATTTCTCATTCAGGAGAGATAAATAAAGAAGAGATAAAATGATAAGAAAGTCACAAATCAGCACTAGAACATGAGATAACAAGTGCACATAGCCAGTAATATTATGTTACAACCAGCAATTGACAGATGATTGCTATCATCCAGCAATTGGACATACACTGATGCTAATAATTTAAGTTTATGAGAACCCTGTGCTTAAGACAATGCTAGATATATTAAAGTATATACTGGCATGCCAAGTCTGAACATGTACGAGAATAAGGATAAACTAGAATAGACTTCCCATACTGAAAAATATACAATTTTTTACAAGCATTGTGCCATAAAGATTGTTCATGGAAAAATTGAGGATAGTAAAAGGCTCACCCATTCACCCGGGCACAGGGAACGGTAGTATTTGGCAAATTTCTCACATTCAGCGGATCCATCACCCTTTGCTGCCACGCACCTGCAATTTTCAATTGAATAATGAGGTAAAAATATACTTACTACAATAAATGATCATCTTAAATCACTTAATAACATCACATAAGGACATCAATAGATAAAATATTATCATAAACAGATTATTCACTTGCAAACCAGTTTCCAGTGAGACAAAAAATTGATAGAAACAAACAAGATCACTAGGGATGGCAAAAAAAACCGATCCGACGGATACCCGATCCAATTCGACCCGATTGGATCTTACCGAACCCGATTTTTTGGATTTGGATTTGGATTTGGATTT
The DNA here is from genome assembly GCA_037693485.1 of Kitagawia praeruptora. Lineage (NCBI taxonomy): Eukaryota > Viridiplantae > Streptophyta > Magnoliopsida > Apiales > Apiaceae > Kitagawia > Kitagawia praeruptora. The sequence continues at coordinate 73,155,255 of CM075347.1, forward strand.
GATTTTTAAACCCGAAAGAGTTTGGATTTGGATTTGGATATTAGCTATATCCAACCCGATCCAAACCCGAAACCCGAAAACCCGATCCAAACCCGATCCAAACCCGAAACCCGAAAAAAACCCAATATATATACATATATAAATTATAATATATATATTATAATTTATTCCTTAAAAATAAATACCAGTTACTTAGTTACACTAGGTAATTTTGTTCAGGCAATTTTGATACACATACTGTGATACTATGAAATTTCTTAGTTCAGACAATTTTGATACACATGCTGCTACTGCTAATCTTCTAGTCTACACTCTGCCTATGTGGATATATTATTTGCAATTGTATTTTAATTTTTATGTCTTTAGATAGTAATAGTGGTGTAACTTGGACTTATTTATTTTCATGTCTATGAAATCTAGATATTTATTTGCTATTGTAATTTTAATTTTTATGAAATTTAGATTAAAAAAATATTACTACTTTTTTACAAAGAATTAAAATTTTCGGGTTTGGATAAAACCCGAACCCGATCCAAACCCAGTGGATCGGATTTGGATTTTGAATTTCCAAATCCATTTGGATTTGGATTGGATTTGGATTTGGATTAAGGATTTGGGTTTGGATTTGGATATCACAGATATCCAACCCGATCCAACCCGTTGCCATCCCTAAAGATCACCTCAGATGAACGGGGTGCCAGAATATATAAACATATTCAAAATTCTATCATGAATTATATTTTAATTTTAATATTGACACTGCAATCATTTTTCTTATTTCAGTCATTCTACACAAATAGACTGCAACTCCAATTCTTTGATCATTCACAACTTGCACTAATTTTGTCATGCTCATTCTTTTATACTAATCCTATCCAATGAACTAATTTTGATCACTTTCTATATATTTAATCCCACCATCTCCAGGCCTCCACATTTACAATTATCCAATGAAAAGTGGACCATGATGACTAAAATTTGGTCCATGCTTGGGCAAACTAACTAATTAAATCTAGTATAAAGTTAAAACCAAACCGAACCATATGTGTTACACGTGAAGTTCCCAGGATTTAGTCATCTTATCTAGATGACTATAGGTGTCAGCCTCAGAATATTAATAAAACCAAAACGGTCCAAACCAACTAAGCAAAGGTTAGCGATGAAACTCTTTAGGTCACCACGCCTGCATTTAGGTCCCTGTAGAAGGGGCTTAACTTTGATTAAAGCAAAATTATGATTAAACAAATTAGTGTTAAGGGAGAAGACACACTAGTCCATACAGGTTAATCCTGTGTTTTCAGCGGAGGAAAGCCGTGTTTTCTGTTTACCTAAATCTAAAACATTGACTTTTGTAATATATATGAAGAAGTATAGAAAACAATTTATAGTACATCTCAGGATTTTCCAAATCCTAGTTACAATATAGAAAAGCCTAGAAATCCGTGTTTTCTGTTTCTCAAGTTTCCAGTTTAGAAAATAACAGATATGAACGCCTTTTGAATTTTTTCAATTTTCCAGGAAATTTTCTTGAAAAGTGACAAACAAGGCCTAAGCAACCCTACTTGATTCATACACGAAAAATGCAGAAACTAAACTTCAAGTTAGATATATGACAGAATGATGCTTGATCAGCTCCACTATAGGCTTCTATACGCAATTATCAAATAAACTAATTACAACTTGCAAGATAAAAAATTCAATAGTTTTAGAAAATATACCTATGAAACTCAATGTAGCGTGTGAAGCAATGTCTACTTTGATTTGTTGTTGGGAATCGGAAATCAGCTGGTGCAGTTTTCAATTCAATCTGAAAACAACAGTTAACATATAAAAAAAGGGACATGAGAACAGTGTACACTGATTGTCACTCAAAGATTACAAACTTCATCATACATATGGATATGTTGTCACTTGTCAACATAAGTACTATATTTGATGTTTTTCTTCACGTGTTACTTTTGTTGCCGAGTTATTATCAGGTATTAGACGCAAGTAAACATCAAGTTACCATACAGAATTACTTCATAAAAAAAAAAAATCACTCAAAACAAACAATACAGATGTAAATAAGACTATATAACACACAAACAAGTCTTCACGGGTGCATCAAAGTACATGTTTTTTCCAAATTTATGCAGCCTAATATTGCAATATAAAAACCTTTATACTATCAAGCAAAAATTATATATAAAATAAAAATCTATAAATAATACATTTTCTATATGACTAATCCTTGTGACAAATATCAAAAGGACTGAAATTTATCTTTAGTCTCATACCATGAATCAATATTTCTCCAAAATTCAATTATTCCGAAACACACAAATTACTTTACTGACCCACAGATACAATTCTTATCAGCATAACATCCACAACATAACCCATAATCCTTCTTAACCCTAAAACCCATGTATTCGGAAACGCGTAAATTACTTTACCCCCACCCATAGATACAAATTCTTACTAACATAACATTCACAACATAACCCAAGATCCTTCATGACCCTAAATTGTTCCTAATCAACATTTGACAATCATTGACAACCAAGAACATACAAAACAATATCAAGAGCTAACCTTTCTACAAAACCCAGATACCGTAATCCATTTATATCCAAGATTTAATCATACAACATCAAAATGTTTCTACTTAATATCAAAACACACACATACATATATATAAAAACAATTAGATTTCATGATAAGAATGGAAATCGAGATTTAAAAATGAAATGGGTACCTCAGCCATTTGTGATTGATCAAAGGTAGAAGCTTTCAGAGCCAAAAACCAGGGTATGATTGTTAAGAATTATTCTATGTCTTCACTCTTCAAGCTGAATTTTCTATTTTCTTATAAATCCATTCTCCAGCTTCTGTTGTGGATACAAGGCGCCTCAGACCAAAACACCTGGGATCGATTCCTAGGTCCAGCAGTCTAATGACTTAATTCATATTAAAAACGGGTAAAATGGCTAATTGGTCAATGAAGTCATTAGTAACTTGCAAGTAGGTCACGAAGTTAAAAAAAACTTTCAGTCAATTAATGAAGTACTTAAAAACTTGCAAATTGGTAACTGCCGTTAGTTCCATTAAAAGATGACGTAGATGCTGCCATGTCACAATGAAACTTGCAAGTAGGTCACTGAACTTGATAACAATTTTCAATTAGGTCATTAGCCAAATTTAATTTTAACTTATTAAATTTTAAAATATTTTCCGAATGATTTTTCATTAATAAAATTTAAAATTATGCATACCAATTCAATCATATGCTTATAAATAAATACAAGTGAACGGAAAGATAATAAGTTTTTTTTCGATAATATAAAAGGTAAAAAAAATCGAATGTTCACATTTTTTCCAAATAATTACACTTTAATTAAATTTAATTTGTATATACCGCTTTAACCCATATGCTTATAAATCGATACAATTGAACAAATATTTAGATATCCCTTTTTCCATTTATTTAATTTATAATTTAATTAAATATAGAATTGAACATATCCATTTACGTAGTATTTTATATGCTTGTAAATCGGTAAAAGCAAACAAATATTTAAAAAAATATCAAGTTTCCGATCCATCTTTTTCGATATTAATAAGTAATACCAAAAGTGTAATTTTTTTAAATATTATTTTTTTGAATGATTACAATTTAAATTTTAAAAAAACATAATCTTTTAAAAAAAATAATTTCGTTAGATATTTTTTGAATATTTAATTTTTTTTCCAATCAGTGACCTAACTGAAAATTAGCACATAGTTCAGTGACCTAACCGAAAATGTGTTGTCTTTTAACGGAGAACCATTAAAAGTAAAAGTCAACATAATTTAACGATCGTGCAAATTTTTTTCAGCTTAGTACTGTGATTGCAAACTAATTGTAACTTCATGATGCGACTGAAAGTTTTTTTAACTTCGTGACCTACTTGCAAGTTACTAGTAACTTCAGTGACCAATTAGCTATTTTACCCTATTAAAAACACATTACACCCTTTTATTTTATTTTAGGTTAAAAGGATTCTAAAATAACCTTCAGATAGCTTTCCTAAAATTAGTTACATTTGTTTAGTTTTATTTAATTGAAAAAATAATTTAACATTAATTTGGATTTTAATCATGTATATAATTGATAATTTATGATTTTAATAGGGTAAAATAGCTAATACATCACTGTAGTCACCTAAAACTTGCAAGTAGGTCACCAAGTTAAAAAAAACTTACAATCGCATAACTAAGTTACACATATTAATCAACCGAATCATTAAGTCATAACTAATTTGAGCGTCCGTTAAATATAGTAAATTAACAAATCATTACTCCAAAATCAGATTAAATAAATTACCCCAAAATCAATTACCCCAAATCAGATTATAAATCAACAAAAATTAGGTCACGAGAGAATACACCAAACTGAGTGGAACAACAGGAAACTATGGAGCTTAATGCCGCAAATAAACAAGCCACTGCTGCCACCGGAACCGTACCCGGTGTGCATTCGTATTCGACTACTGGTGTTACTGGGCATCCTACTGGAACCCATCAGATGTCTACTCTGCCTGGACATGGAACAAAGCATCCTATTGCAGAGGTGGTTAGGGTGTGGCTGGGACTCATCCTATTGCAACCAACACTGGAACCAACACTGGACCAGGCAACGCTACTGCTGGGCACAACACTTGTGTTGGTGACGGTACTAATTATGGTGGTGCTTACCGTTAAAATCCCGTGTCGAATACTTGTATGTGTAATTTATACTGATCGAGTGGATAACAATTCCCCTGTTTGTCTTTTTTGCTTTGATGTTGTTACGCCCATAAATCGGGCTCGCCCTATTTTGAAGGAAATCTATGTTTTAAATGCCTAAATGGGCTACGGCCCATCTAACAAAAGGACAGCGCCCAATACATGAGGACTCGCCTGTTTACAGGAATCGCCCTAGGTTGACAAAAGGGGGATTTCCCCCATAAGAATAAAAGATAATTACATTTCAAATTTAGTCAGAGAATTTCCCTATAAAGGAATCGCCCTTAGTGGTCCAGAGGGCTAACCCTATAACTAGATATCCCTCTTTGGTGGCTTAAGGTAGGCATTGACTCCAAAAAACTCGGGTCAATAACCTAACCGCCACGTTACGAGGAAATAGTTGGGCTAGAAAACCCATGAGAACTTCACTAAAGGCGGTGGTCCTGATTTGATGGGCTTCCCCACATAAGGTAACCTAGCCCATTACGGTTTCTTGTCTCCCAAGAACTACGTTTGGCTTGATCCCTATAAATAGGGTACGTAGGCACATTGTATGGTACGATGCAAACCCTAGCACAAAAAGAGAGAATTCGATATTCGATCTTAATTGCTACACATCTCAGCATACAATCTCAGCCATCCCCAAATCGTAAACCCTAACCCTAAACGTCCTACGCCGTTCGCCGTCATCAACCACCACCACAATTCCAGCAACCCTCCCCGAATTTGTTTTCCCAAATTCCTCCGTTAACAATTGGCGCTAGAAGGAGGGGCTTTTGACATCTTAGGAGGAAGGATGTCGCAGTCAAACCGTGAACGTGTTGATAATCGGCGTATGGAAGAAGTTAGGACAAGAGAAAACCTGCCCCCTCCACCACCAAGGAACTCTGTCGCAAGGAACTCTGTCGCAAGGAACTCTGTGATAAGGAATCCCGATCGCCCGGGGGGTGTGCAACGAAGGTCAGTAACGCCTAGGATGCCTGATAGACGGCCAATTCCACGGATAGGAGGAGACCCTCCCGTTCTGATGAGTAATACTGAGCTTTTCGACCAGATCACTTACATGGGCAATACAATTACTCGGATGGGGGCAAGAATGGATGCAATGGAAAGGGAGAGGCAGTTTCTCGAAGAATCTCGTTTGAATCAAGTCGGACGACACCCAAACAATGGCTGGGGAACGAGCTATCAAACACCAGTTGGAGATCAACGCGTCGGTAGAGAATCTGACATGAACTACCAGCGTGACCAGCACAGGGAGATTCCTTTTGAGGGAGATGTCCGAGTCATTGGGGAGATTGGAGGAAATCAAAGGTTTCGAGCTGTCACTCCCAGGGCTTTAACTTTTGGCGATCCGTATGTTGAACTCCCTCCGGATAGAGAAGAACCTCGACGATCAATTCAAACAGGGGGGGTTCGAGCTAATAGTCAGAGGATCACGGAACAGGAAAGGCAACGTTCTTATCATGAGAACGAGATTTTGGGAGGATCTGATCCTGCGACACTTACGATGGTTCGAACCGAGAATCATGATCCTCAGGTAAGAGCCCAGAATCATTATAGCTCGGGATATGGGGAAAGAAGATCGTATGCCAATCTCTTCAATCAAGCAGAAGGGAGACAGAGGGGACCCATAGAATCTAACTTGGAGAGAGATCTGATGACCTCCCGCGGATATAATTTTTCTCGTCCGGAGAACTCAACCGTTGGCGATCGATATCGATTTGAGGAATTAATAAACCAGCAGCGACGCGAGGAAGCCCCCCGTAGACTTCCCGGGTTTGAAGATATTGATTTAAATGCCCTGCGCAGGTTGTTGGCACAATCAGAGGGACATGCAGGTGCTATGTTTGAGCCGGCCCCATCTCCCTTTTCACTTGCTGTACGAGAAGCACCTCTTCCACCTTCTTTTCATGGAGTTGGAGATCTAAGATTCACAGGAAGTTCAGACCTAGCTGAGTATATCGCAAGATTCAATACTGAGATGGAACTCTACCAAGTTGAAGACTTGACAAAATGCAGATTGCTTGCTTCCACTCTACGGGGGAATGCACATCAATGGTTTCAGAAGTTGGGACCAGCCTCCATCACCTCTTGGGAACAGATGCGTAGAATGTTTTTGATCCAATTCCAGTCTTCCATTGTTTACGCTCCCCCTGTTACTACCTTAGCTAATATAAAGCAAAGAGATGGGGAGACTCTTCAATCTTATTTTCGACGATTCAATGCAGAGGTGCCTACTGTTCGAGGGGCCTCGAATGAGACCATTAAGAATTTCCTTATTGCTGGGGTGAGAGTTAATTCGGATTTCTGGAAGGAACTTCAGCGGAAAGAACCTCCTACCCTCGCAGCACTTTATTCGCAGGCAGAACCATTCAAAAGAGAGGAGGAAGCCTTAAAAAGAAATGATTACTCAGAAGCCAGTCGAAGGGGGAAGCGCAAGGAGAGATCACCAAGTCCTAGGAATGATAAGAGGAAGGCGGGAGGTGGTAATGTCAATATTGTTGAGACCAGAAGAGAGGAACGGTCGAGGTCACCTAGCCCATTGCGTCGCTATCCACCTCCGCCACTCTATGCTCAGAAGAATCAGGGATTTCCCCAGGCCAGCATTTTCACACCTTTGGTGGCATCTATTGATCATATTTTCGAGGTCACAAAAGGAGAAGGGTTGTACAGTATACCTAAACCACTTTCGAAAAATGCATCGAAGGATAAAAGGAGATACTGCGCATATCACGAGTCAAGTGGACATGAAACCTATCAATGTCGGCATTTGAAGGAGGAAATTGAGTTGTTGATCAGGAGTGGAAAACTGACTGAATGGGTGAAGGAAGTACGGAGGCAGAAGGGTCCTATTCCTCCAGGGGAGGGGAACAAAAAGGAAGTTCCCGACGATAAGGATAAGCCAGAACAGCAAGAAAAGATCCCGTTCGTACGGGAAGCGAGTATTCATACGATTTTTGGTGGTCCACACATTGGAGGGAACGGTAGGAATGCTATGGAGAGATACGCTCGAGAAGCTAAGCATCCTCCGCTTACTAATGTCAATCATTTATCAGAAAGACCTCCGAAGATGTTCAAAGGAGAGGACACCCAGATTATTTTTTCCGAGGAAGATGCAAGGTGGGTTCATCATCCACACAGTGATGCCTTAGTTGTTAATGTAAAAATTGGGTCTAGGAGTATTCATCGAGTGTTTATTGACAATGGGAGTTCTGTAAACATCCTTTATTATGGAACTTATAAAAAGATGGGACTACTGGATAAGGAGATGACTCAAGGAACTACTCATATCTACGGTTTCACAGGAGATTCTGTTCGTGTTAAGGGTACTGTGAAGTTACCTCTTACTTTAGGAGAAGAGCCTTACTCTGCTACTCAGGTTTTTGAGTTTCTTGTGGTTGATCAGCTTACATGTTACAATGCATTACTGGGACGGCCAGTTTTAAAGGAAATGAGGGTGGTAACGTCAATCTACCATTTGGCGATGAAGTTTCCTACGCCTACAGGGATTGGATGTGTAAAAGGGTGTCAGTATGATTCTCGGGATTGCTATAATAAGATGATGAAGTCTTCTTCGAAGGGTAAGCAAGGGGAGGAGATGCTGGATTTCAAAGAGGAGAGTGCTCGGGAAACCTTGAAATCTTTCGGACCCAAATCGTCAGGAAAGGCAGTTACTAGTATGGTGTATACAGTGGAATTCCCTGAGGATGATGCTTTGTCCAAATATGAGGAATTGGCTAAATTGAGCACACCACTCTTTCTTTTGGAAGCACCTCCCTCTCCGGGGGAAACCGTCGAGATTATGATGGAAGATGTTGCAAAAGTATATGATGGCAAGGTTTCCTCCGAAGAAGGTACTGCAATTGGTTGTGATGAAAGAAGTTACTGCAATGCAAAGTATAGGGTATTGATGATTGAGGCTCCTCCTCATCCAGTTGATCAAAACCAGTATCATGAAGGGATTGTCGAAGACGTTACTGATGAGGAAGAAGAACAAAGGAGTCTTAGAGCAAAGAAGGGAAAATTTATAATGGATTGTGGGGATACTCCAATAGTCGAATCACCAGAAAATGTGACAAAAGATTCCTCTCTTTTCATGGGCGGGGTCGTTTCTATGCGAGAGGAGGGTGCATCCAGTGGGACAAAGGAAGTTGAGTTTGACTTGGATCCCCGATTGCCAGAACTCAACAAGAAAATGGGGCCAGCCGAAGACACCGTACCCATTCTGGTGGATGTGGATGATTGTTCTAAGGTTTTGTATATTGGAGGAAGATTGGAGGCAAACTTAAGGGCTAACCTGGTTACCTTTTTGAGAGGGAATCTAGATGTTTTCGCTTGGAGTCACGACGACATGATAGGGATTGATCCAGGAGTGATGTGTCATCACCTTAATATAGACCCTACCAAGAAGGGAGTTCGCCAGAAGAGACGTGCGGTTAGCGGTGAGCGGGCTATGGCTTTGAAAGAAGAGGTTGATCGTTTGCTGAAAGTTGGTCTTGTTAGGGAATCCTTCTATCCGGATTGGCTTGCGAATCCTGTTTTAGTAAAGAAGTCTAATGGGAAGTGGAGGGTTTGTGTCGATTTTACTGACTTGAACAAAGCTTGTAAGAAGGATAGTTTTCCCCTTCCTAGGATTGATCAATTGGTAGATGCTACTGCTGGGCATGCTCTTCTTAGTTTTATGGACGCTTACTCAGGTTATAACCAGATACCGATGTATGGGCCTGATCAGGAGAATACTTCATTCATCACTGATAGAGGTTTGTACTGTTATATCGGAATGCCTTTTGGTTTGATTAACGCAGGGGCGACTTATCAAAGGTTAGTGAATATGATGTTTAAGGATCAGATCGGGAAAACCATGGAGGTTTATGTGGATGATATGCTGGTAAAGTCAAAGGAAGCGGGAGATCATATTCAACATTTGGACGAGATGTTTCAAATTCTCCGAAAATTCCGCATGAAGCTTAATCCTCAGAAGTGTGTATTTGGAGTGGAGTCTGGGAAGTTTTTGGGATTCATGGTTAATCATAGAGGAATAGAGGCGAATCCCGCAAAGATCCAGGCTCTTCTTGATATGAGGTCTCCACGAACTGTGAAGGAGGTGCAAAGTTTAACAGAGAGAGTTGCTGCGTTGAATCGTTTTGTCTCCAAATCCTCTGACAAGTGCAAGGAATTTTTCAAAGTCATTAAAGGTGGTGGAAAAAAGTTTGAATGGACATCTGAGTGCGAGGATGCCTTTCAAGCACTGAAGAACCATTTAGGATCTCCTCCACTGCTGTCCAAACCCCATGTGGGGGAGACAATTATTCTGTACCTGGCTGTTTCGGAATATTCTGTTAGTGGGGTTCTTGTGCGAGAGGAGGGTGGCGTTCAACACCCTATATATTATGTTAGTAAAAGGCTGTTGGATGCGGAGACGAGATATTCGAACATGGAAAAATTGGTATACGCTTTGATATTGGCTTCTCGAAAGTTACGACCTTACTTTCAAGCGCATAAAGTTGAGGTTCGAACAATGTACCCTCTGAGGCAGATATTGCACAAGCCGGAAACCTCAGGTCGCATGCTAAAATGGGCGATTGAGTTAGGACAGTTTGATGTCGAGTATAGACCGAGGAGTGCTATTAAGGGGCAGGCTCTTGCAGATTTCATTTTGGAGTTTCCTTTAGAGCGAGAGGGCGATGTATTAGCTCTTATACCCACCGCTCTACCACCTCCAATGGAAGAACAGTCTAGCCCGACTCTTTGGTGGACTTTATATGTAGATGGTGCAGTAAATAATGGAGGGGCTGGAGCTGAAATTGTGTTAATTAGCCCTGAGGGACATCATCTGCGAAGCGCTATTCATTTTACCTTCCATGCCACAAATAATGATGCTGAGTACGAAGCCTTGATCTCGGGTCTGAAGCTTGCTCACGAGATGAAAGTAGAGAATATAAACATTTTGAGCGATTCCATGTTGGTGGTATATCAAGTTAATGGGGGGTTCCAAGCGCGTGGACCTCGCACTGAATTATATATGAAGTGCACTCAGCGGTTAATGGGGTTATTTCGTGAAGCAAGATTGGAGCAGTTGCCAAGAGATAGTAATGCAGAGGCTGATGCTTTAGCTAAGTTGGGATCTCAGAGGCAAGCCACGTTGTTAGGGGTAATCCCTTTGGAAGTTCAAAAGGAGCCTAGCGTTCCCGAAGTAGGGTTAATGCAGGTAGAAGGACCTGCACAGGACACTTGGATGACTCCGATCTGGAAATATTTGAAGGATGGGGTACTTCCAGAGGATAAGGGTGATGCTAGGCGATTAAGGTATAAAGCGGCTCGTTATGTTGACTATGGAGGAAGCCTTTATCAGCGAGGATTTAATCAGCCACTTCTGAAGTGTATTGATGGGGAGGAATGTCGGTATGTCCTGCGAGAAATTCATGAAGGGATTTGCGGTAATCACTCGGGGGGTGGATCACTTGCTCAGAAGGTGCTACGACAAGGGTATTATTGGCCTACGCTTCGTGAAGATGCTTTCAATTTTGCCAAGGCTTGTGATAAATGTCAGAGGTATGCTAACTTTGTGAATAGCCCTGCTGTCCTTTTAACTTCCTTGACCAGTCCTTGGCCTTTTGCTATGTGGGGAATTGATTTAATTGGGGAACTCCCTAAAGGGAAGGGAGGAGTAAAGTATGTGGTAGTGGCTGTTGATTATTTTACTAAATGGGCGGAGGCCGAACCTTTGGCAACCATCACTGCAAAGAAGTTGGTAGATTTTGTGAATCGATCTATTGTCTGTCGGTTTGGGATTCCGTATAAGATTATCTCTGATAATGGGAAGCAATTTGATAGTAAGGAGATGCGTGAATTCTGTAGCAATCTTGGAATTAAGAAAGATTTTTCCGCTGTGAGTCATCCTCAAACTAATGGGCAAACTGAAGCAATTAACAAAATCATCAAGCATACTCTGAAGGCAAAGTTGGACGATAGCAAAGGGAATTGGCCGGAGGAACTGCCTAATGTTCTTTGGAGTTATAATACGACTCCTAGAACTACTACTGGGGAAACTCCTTTTGCTTTGACATATGGATGTGAGGCTATGGTTCCCGTTGAGTTAGGAGCAGGCTCTTTTCGCAGAGATCATTTTCAGCCGGAAGTGAATGAAGTAAATCATCGTCTTTATCTTGACATGGTTGAAGAATTTCGGGCTACGTCTCAGACGAGGTTGGTATCTTATCAGCGAAGGGTGGCCCGGTATTACAATACTAAAGTGAGGGCTAGGCCTTTGAAAGTGGGTGATTATGTCCTTCGACGTGTCATGCCGAACACAAAAATACAGAATCATGGAGTATTTGGTGCAAATTGGGAAGGGCCGTATAGGGTGAGAGCAGCTTTGTGGGAAGGTACTTATTACTTGGCGGATATGAAAGGGAAGCATATTCCTCGTGCTTGGAACATGGAGCATTTGAAGAAGTACTACCAATAATATGCCCGGTTTGATTTTCTTTTATGTTATTAAACTTTCCTTCAATTTATTTTTCGGAAAAGTCTAGGGGGGTAGTGCATGTACACCTCCTCAGCCAGGATTTATATTTATGAATAAAACATGCTTGTTTTTCCTTAAATTTTCTTGTTAAATTTCTATAATAGATGACCTCCTCTAAGGAGGATCTCGTGAAATGAGTGCGAAAGATAATCTCTTCTAAGGAGATCTTAATAACACTATAACAATTTTCAAGAGCATTATCTCCCGGGAGGAGAGTGTTTTTGAAATATTGGATATGACCTCCCGAGAGGAGGGTATCCCGATAATAAAATCCTTGCAAAAACCGTACTTCCGGGGGGGATGACCATACTTCCGGCGCCTCATCAAGGTATAATGTTTTCAAGAGCATTATCTCCCGGGAGGAGAGTGTTTTTGAAATATTGGATATGACCTCCCGAGAGGAGGGTATCCCGATAATAAAATCCTTGCAAAAACCGTACTTCCGGGGGGGATGACCGTACTTCCGGCGCCTCATCAAGGTATGATGTTTTCAAGAGCATTATCTCCCGGGAGGAGAGTGTTTTTGAAATATTGGATATGACCTCCCGAGAGGAGGGTATCCCGATAATAAAATCCTTGCAAAAACCGTACTTCCGGGGGGGATGATCGTACTTCCGGCACCTCATCAAGGTCCAACTTTGAGAATATGACCTCCCGAGAGGAGGGTATTTTTAGAATGAGGATATGACCTCCCGAGAGGAGGGTATCCTGAAGAATAGAGGAAGGTATTTGAGAGATATAACCTCGTGAGAGGAGTATACTTTCAAGCTAATGAAGATCATTAAAACTTATTTCCAAGTGGTAAAATTGGCGAGGACACATTTAAAAGCGACTCCTTGAACTAGGGGGTCGCCTGATTCAGAAGATTATAAGATTGACATATCTTTAAGGGTGATTCTTTCAAATGGGGAGGTCCCCCAAATCTCATTGTTGTGTTGCAAAATTATAGACAGATAGGTAAATAAAAGGATAGATGAACATTCTGAATAAAGTTATTACAAAGGCAACGCCATTGAAAGGAGGGCGTGCACTCCATAAATAGTAGAAAGGTACGAGTTAAAGTTTAAAGGTTACAAGCAGGCAAGGCCATTACTGGAGGGCCCGCACTCCAAAGAGGTTTGCTATAATGAGTAACTCGGATAGTCATGTTCCCACAGTGTTAGAGGGCGAGGCTATATCCGTACGCTCACCCTCTTGATTCCCTTTCTTCGTCTCTTCTTTCTTCCTCGCCTCTTCTACAGCAGCAACTTCCTTGGCAATCTTTTGTTGAAGGGCTGTTCGCGCCTTCTCAATAGCTGGGGCGTTTTCCGCTTTGAACTTGTTCATAAAAGCAGGAGTTGAAGGTGCAAAATGTGAAGCCCAGTCATAATCAGGGTCGCCGGCCAAGAAGTTGCAGAGATAAGCTAGGAATCCTTCAGAGTAAGCCCCCTTTTGATAGTTACGCTTGCCAGCTTTGAGTTCTTCAATCTCTGATTGAAGCTTTTCCACTTCTTTGGCATGGGCATCTTCTTTTTTCAAGACGATGTCTTTGGTTTCTGCAAGGGAGTCTTCAAGGCGCTTCTTCTCAACTTTATGGGTCTCGCCCAGATTAAACAACTTCTTTTCTGACTCGATCAGTTGGCCTTTATAGTAGGAGGCTGATTTTTTCGAATTATCAAGGGTTTTCTCTAATTTAGTGACCTCATTTTCAAGGTTTGTCACGTGGTCCAAACCATGGAAAAAGGCCTCGCCTAAGCCCTGTCTGAAGCAGAAGCTGGCCTCAATTCGATCTCAGCGACACCAAGATTTAACAGTGTCTTCATCAAAGTTTTTTGCTGCAAGGTCACCAAATAACCCGGCGACACCTGTTGATGGACCATCTGCAACATGTTTGCTTTTCTTAGCAGCATCGCCTTTTCTTCCATCTAAATCTGGATCCCCGCCTCCTCGTTTTCTTTCGTTTTTCTCCTTATTTTTAATATTGGGGACAGGTTGGGTGAGGACTGCTGAAGGGGTCGGCTGAGTTTGTGAAGGGGGCGCCTTTTCTATGACAACCTCCTCAGCGAATGGATTATCTCCAAAAGGAAGTTCTGCCATTTTACCTGTAAAAGCCGAGGTTAAGATAAATAAGATTACGACAATAAAGATGTACCAGAAAAAGTTACAAGAATGAGAATACTTGGGGAAGAGGCGAGACCTTTTCCGGTGAATCCTTTAATCTTTTTCTTTAGAGTTTTTCTGGACATATTCTTTTTAAATTTAATGTAGGGAACTTTCCCGAACCCTTTATTGTAAAAACTATAAGCAAGTAAGGATTCGGGAGTGACAAGAAGATCCAAGTCTTTTTCTGCTCGAGGTAGGTTTGATACATGTTCAGCTCTCTGTAAGGCCTCGCCTTGTAGATCAGATTGAGGAGGTTTATCTAACAAAAGCGGAATGTAAGAGGAAGGTAGTAAGGTAAAGAAAGGGCGAAGACAATAAAGTGAAGAAACTTACTTGGTTCAATGTTAAATTGAGGATTGATCCTAGGGATGTCGTAGAAATAGAAGTAATCGTTCTTCCACAATTTCATGTTGCTTGGGTTACCTTTGGAAAAACCTTTTTTATTGTGTTTTGGCCAGAGGGCGAGGTAGTAAAAGCCAAATTCTGTACCGCATCGCCTGATGTCCAGAAAGTACGAGAGTTCCTCCATGGTTGGTGCCTCGTATTTGCATTTCATATACATCATGTAAATTCCTATAGCCAACCTATAACTATTAAGCAAAAGCTGAATAGGGGCGATGTTATAGTGATTGACAATCTCCAGAAGGAAGGGATGGATTGGCCATCCAAAACCGAGCTCAACTAGCTGAGGAGTTAGCACCATGCGTGGAGTAGGGAGGCCATTGATTTCGAAAAGGTGCATTCGCATGAAAGATCGAGGGCGATACCATTTACCCATCAAGTTGTAATACTCTATCATCCACATGATATTTTCTGATGAGATTTCAGAGGCGAGGCCGGCACAAGAGACGATTCCTTTTTCTTTTCTCATTTCAATCCTTTCTTCTTCTGAAACGTCGCCCGCGAAATCTAGGTCAACTTCATGTTTATAAATTTCTGGTCTGAAAGGATTGTTTGGGGGCGAGGGCATTTCCATTATGTAATTCACGGGCGAGGCTGAATATATCGTGTCATCGTCAGAAATTATTTCATTATCTTCATTAGTTGATTCCTCGCTATCGTCCCCGCGAATGACATTTTCAAATCTCTTTAAATCCTTCCCTCTGCCTCGACCAATACAGGAAGGTCCCGGTGTTTGTGGATCAAGCTCGGAAAATAAATCGTGAAGATCATCTTCATTTTCTTCATCGCCCAAATCTTGAGCATGATAGGTGCTGGATAAATCCTCGACCTCTCCGTCTGGGCGAGGACTTTGGTTCAGGGATTGATTAAGGGATGATAAGGGACGCCTAGTTGAGTTAATGGTATTGTTATGTGCCCTAAGCCACCTATGGTCAGGGTCGCCTTGAGAAGAATGTGGGGGTGAAGCATCATAGGGCGATGTTGTTCTACCTTCGGATACAGACCTCTCCATTGACATCTGAAAAACGAAGGGCGAGGACTATTAGAGAAGAGATATTTGAGAAAAAGGAAGGGTACAAAAAAGAGTCCTCGCCCTAGAACCTAAGCGTCATCCTAACCTAATTATGGGGTTATCTCATTTTATTTAAAATTATTAGAATAATGAACAAGTATTTTCGTAATCAAACGGCGTTTCAGTTATGAGTATACATTTAAAGTAAGATAATGCAATAGAAGAAAAGATATGTGTCTTACTTGGAAAAGAGGACGCCTGTTAAAAGGTTGGAGAGCTCGCCTGGGAATAAATTGGCCTCGCTTACTTTGTTAGAGAAAATTCTGCAGCACTTCAGCAAAGTTTTTGGAGATATGAAGAACGAATAAGGAAAGTTTTCGGGTTTTTATAGAGAAAAATGAAAACCCACGTGGCATAATCTGATTGGTTCTCGAGATACGTGTCAAGGCGTGACAGTTCATTTCCCGCGCTAGGAATTTTGGAAAATGCTACAAGGGCTCGCCCTGTTTCTCGGGCATTTCTTTTGAGAAATAGTTTCTTTTGAAAAAATTACTGCAAGAAACTGGGGGGTAGTTGTTACGCCCATAAATCGGGCTCGCCCTATTTTGAAGGAAATCTATGTTTTAAATGCCTAAATGGGCTACGGCCCATCTAACAAAAGGACAGCGCCCAATACAGGAGGACTCGCCTGTTTACAGGAATCGCCCTAGGTTGACAAAAGGGGGATTTCCCCCATAAGAATAAAAGATAATTACATTTCAAATTTAGTCAGAGAATTTCCCTATAAAGGAATCGCCCTTAGTGGTCCAGAGGGCTAACCCTATAACTAGATATCCCTCTTTGGTGGCTTAAGGTAGGCATTGACTCCAAAAAACTCGGGTCAATAACCTAACCGCCACGTTACGAGGAAATAGTTGGGCTAGAAAACCCATGAGAACTTCACTAAAGGCGGTGGTCCTGATTTGATGGGCTTCCCCACATAAGGTAACCTAGCCCATTACGGTTTCTTGTTTCCCAAGAACTACGTTTGGCTTGATCCCTATAAATAGGGTACGTAGGCACATTGTATGGTACGATGCAAACCCTAGCACAAAAAGAGAGAATTCGATATTCGATCTTAATTGCTACACATCTCAGCATACAATCTCAGCCATCCCCAAATCGTAAACCCTAACCCTAAACGTCCTACGCCGTTCGCCGTCATCAACCACCACCACAATTCCAGCAACCCTCCCCGAATTTGTTTTCCCAAATTCCTCCGTTAACAGATGTTTAGGAGTGCATCGTGATGTTCATGTTTAAGAGTGTTGTGTTGCATGTTTGCTTGGATGCTAAACTTGCACCTTTTTATGATTTGCAAGTTAAGAGCATGTTATTGTACCTTAATCCAGCTGAATAAAATTGTTTTATGCTTAATCCATAACATACAGGGAATTCCTCCAGCTTTGCTCCACATCCATGGACTGACCGTGTGGTGATCTCTGCTCTGCACCTAATTGAAAGCCAAAGGCAACAATATTAGATTCCAGAACATGGAACCCAATGTAAAGAATCAAATTTGAGAGCTAAAGATTTCTAGAACAGAGGTCAATTAAAATTTAGAATTCAGTAAAATTTTAAAGGAACTTTATCAATGTGTACCACTTCTACTATTGGTTGCATCGCCAAGCTTTGAAATTACATCCATTAAAGCATGCTCATGCTCCTGCATTATCAATGAGATAATGCAGCTAGAAGAGTTTGAAGAGCTCATTGAGGGGTTAGGAGCTTTTGATTTTGTTAAAGTTAAGAGTGAACAAGTGCATACATATATATTTGAGCTATATGAATCGAGTTATATGTAAGTATTTCAGTCCATGTTGTTGGGTTTCTATTGGGGAGATAGTGCCAAGTAAGCAGTCCACCTAAGCAAAAACGTTAGATTTTTAACGGTACTGATGGGAGTGATGCGACTGCAAGTTTTTAAGTACTTCATTAGTTGACCGAAAGTTTTTTTAACTTGGTGACCTACTTGCAAGTTTTAGGTGACTACAGTGATGTATTAGCTATTTTACCCGATTTTAATATAAATGGGAGATCAATTATATTGGATTTTTAGAATTATTAGGGATGGGTCCTCTATCCTCTTCCTCCATGTCCCCTTTGTATCCCCTGCTCTTTTTAATACAAAAAGAGTGCCCCTGGCGGGGTCCATTTTAATAAATAATTATTTATTAAAATGGAGCCCGCCAGGGGCACTCTTTTTGTATTAAAAAGAGCAGGAGACACAAAGAGGACATGGAGTAAGGGGACAGAGGATCCGGACCCGAATTATTAAAGCATATTAGCAAGTTTATTTTAGATGTTAAGACTAAGACAAAGATTTGCCATTTTAAAATGATTAATTTAAGAGAGGTTATCCAAAAATAATTTTAAACTCTCTTTACTCAAATTTAAATTATTATTTAATACTCCCTCCGTCCCTTTTGATTCTTAACATTTCACTTTTTCAAAACTTTCTAGCACGCATTTTAAGGTGCATTTTAAGGATAGTTGAATAACTTTTTTTAAAATTTTCTTTTTCTGTATAAAAATTTAATGTTTAAATTTTTATACAGAAAAAGAAAATTTTAAAAAAAAGTTATTTAATTATCCTTAAAATGTACCTTAAAATGCGTGCCAGAAAGTTTTGAAAAAGTGAAATGTTAACAAAAGGGACGGAGGGAGTATAAGTTATATATATATTGAACATAAAAAAATTATAAATTTGCTGAAACATGATGTATAACTACTTGAAGCCATTTTTCTCAATTAAAATTTAGTCACAATATTAATCCCCAAGATTTCTCACCGGAAGTAGTTTATCAGAATTGTGATGAGGTTGTGTAGTGTATAAACAATTTTTTCTGAAAACAAAAATAGAATCAGCTTTAATAATCAAGATCTTGAACTAATACAATAGAAAGAAAGGGACGAAACGTGGTCCATTCCCTACATACAGACAAAGAAATGGCTTCTCTAGTGACCCTATGAGCAACCATATTCCCTGAACGTTTAATAAAATGAACTGATGAGGATCTGAAGTCCTTTAAAATGTTGAAACAATCTTCTATGATATCGCCAAAGTACGAAGAATCTCTTCTCTTCCTTGATATAGCCTGGACTACTAGCAGAGAGTCTAACTCGAAAATGACATTAGACATACCCTTTTCTTTTATCCACGACAACGCTTCACGAAAGGCCACAGCTTCTACAATCTTGGGTTGAAAATCACCCTAAAAAGATCCTCCGTAACCTGCCACAAACTCGCCCCTTTCGTCCCTTAAAACACATCCAAACTAACTGACCTTCTCCTCTGAGAAATTTGATAACAAAATATATTTGCTATAAGTTTATATATATTTATTGATGAACAAGAGGAAGAATAAGGAAAACAATTAACAGACTTGTATTACTAAGAATCGGAATACAGAGGACTACATTGTTACTAGTCTACCATCTTGATAAAGACAGAATGGGCTTTATATAGCCAAACTACAATTATTAAAACTATTGTAATTACTAAATTATCCCTTCTATTTATTTCCTCAATACTCCCCCTCAAGCCAATGAGGGGGAACAAAGTGAAGCTCTTGGCTTGAACTCCAACTATATCAGACAAAACCTCATAATCCTTTGCTGGAGGAGGAAATGGTGCCTGCATATGGCCAGACTAAGACATAGACTGCATACTCATCACAGCCACATTATGTTCCAGAGCTGGCATTTTAAGCTTGTCAAAAACAGCTTCTTCATCAACATTTTGATCATGCCATTTTCCTTGAGCAGTAGTTGGAGCACGTCGATTCCTGATAGGGACTCCAATTCCGGCCAGTAGGAGCATATCATGTCCTGACAGAGGACTCCAATTCCCTGCCATTTGGACCAATGCTCACAGAGCTCAATAGCTGGAATTCACATCAGCTTTTCACCTTTAAAAAATATCCATCGATCTCTTCTTCCTTGTCATCCAATAACATCTGTTTTCAAGAGGCTACTTCAAGGCTAATGACCTACTTCAAGGGTCATGGCCGCCTTAACAGAATTTGGTGCTGGAATTTAAACGGAGAATCGAGGCACAATTATAGCAACTTGGTTATGCAAGCGCTATTTAATTTAGCCAACTTGACACAATGCAAGCTCAACTGCAGCTGTTTCTGGCTCTGGCTCGGGCTTCTGGCACTGGCTCGGGCTTCTTGGCTCTGGCTCGGGCTTCAGGCACTGGCTTCATTTCGCTCTTGATCTCTCTTCTTCTTCGTCCCCAGTAATTTCTGTCTCCAAGCGGTTTTTCAAGGGCTCAATGGCCTACCTCAACAGAATTTGGTGGAATTCAAAAGTAGAGTCGAGGCCCAATACAGCAACTTGTTTATGCAAGTGCTATTTAACAGCAACTTGACAATGCAAATTAAGCTGCAGAATTAGCTCGAGTATTCGTTCATTCTGCTTATTTCAGAAATGAACTCTCGGTTTTTAATTTCAAACGATGGCAATGACTTCCATATAAATGATACCTTCCATCTTCACCTTTCAGATATTGCATACCTGGATGATAGAGGTGGTTAGAGTAATCTGCTACCTGTGACTTGACCAATAATATTGTAGCTTAATGGCCTTTATCAACTTCAATCTTATCCTTGTCTCTATGTGCTCCTGGGATGTCTTTGCCTGTAGCTTTGTAAACCACAGCTTTTCTTCTAAACCCCAGTTCAACTAGCTTGGTAACTTTAGCTTCAAAATCAGGTCCCTGGGTGGCACTACCACTGCCAGCTCCAGAAGATTGTCCCCATGTTGGCACGTTACTCTTTTTCTTTTGTCCCAGATGTAACCTGGGCTCTTGAGCTGGATGCTTCATGTGCAAATCTCTCTTCATCCAGATACCGGGGTGAGATGTCTTTCTCTTGCAAAAATGGTACAACAACCTCTCCCCCGCTAATTCTTAGGACATTGTCCTTCAAATCAATCATACACTGATGCTTACGGAGCATATCCAGACCAAAGAGGAATTCCATGTTTTGAGCATTCAGTACCGAAAAGGAACAAGGATAAAATATACTCCCAATTTTGATAGGAGCAACATGTATCCGTCCAAGAATTTCTGACTGACCAACTCCATGAGCTATGCGCTTAAAACGAGGATCTAAAAGCCTCAACAATCCATAGCGCTCGGCAGATCTTTTGGATATAATAGTTGACTGAGCTCCACTATCAACAAATGCCTTTAAAGGGACACCATTGACCTCCATGTCAACGTACAACATAATTACCACTCTTCCAAAAACTTCTGGGTTGTGATATATTGCAGCTTCCCAATTCTCATCAATACTTTTTTGGCGAATTGAAGCTTCAATTTTCTTCTGAGCTTCCACATCAAAAGGATCTGCATATAGCAATGCTAATTCCTCGTCTTGTAGACGTCGCATTTCAGATTTATGGCGATTACGCTCCCTTAAAAGCTGTTGTAGCTTATTGAGATCATTCCCAAGAATAGCTTGTGCTAATTGTGGATCAGTCTGAAACAATTGTGACATCAAGTTGGAATCATTGCGGATATGTTGCTGGAATCATTGCGAATATGTTGCTGGAATGCTGCAAGATTTACTGTAGATCTGTCTTGGTTAAAGCTCAAGTCGTTGGCTGATGGACTGGTAGCAAAGGAACCAGAAACCATCATAACCAAATCACCATCACTCAATCCAAGAGCACTCAATTTTTCACCATTCCTTCCTTAGACTTCCCAGACTGTACAAAACCACTATACAAAACCAGCAATCATAGAAGTCCATGACCTCACACTTCTTTCCGTCATTCCTAAAAGTAACTCATACGCACCATCAAAATCTCCTCTTTTCACCATATGCATTATCATCCTATTCTATTCAAGCATTTTTTAAACAATAATTCTGAATCCGTCATCGCCCCACCAGACAATGATGTTCAGCAAAAACCAATTCCACATCTCCAATAATGTAGAAACACTAAACAAACTTCTTTTTATAAATAATTTTTCCATTGTCTCACATAACAAAGTCAAAACTTTCAAAACACTAACACAGTTAACTCCAATTATCTTTACAATCTCATTCACCTTAGAAATCCCAATGAACAGATGCATTACTTCATTTGAGTTTCTAGAAGCAAATACAAGAAAATATTCGAGCATTAAGTAATCTTACCAATCGATGAATTTTCAGTTTAGTCATTTTATCAAACAGTTAAAGTGCACCAACCAACAACACAGCTGAACTGATACAATGCCACATTCTTCTGAATAAATACCGTAAACCAGGCTCTATCACCATCTTCACCACTGGCGCCCATGAGTTTGTGAGAATCGAGAAAAAACAAAATGGTTGTGATAAAGAAATACGGTAATCGGCCCAGAAATCGAAGGCTTTGATGGTGGTGGAGAGATGAGAGATAGAGAGAGCGATTTTGAGGGAGATCGGAGCAACTAAACAACTCAATGAAATATTATTTCTTTTTGGCATTCTATCAAACACCTCATGTGTTATTAAAAAGCTCACAATATTTTCACAAACAGCAGCTCAGCGAGGCCTCTAGAACGGAGGCTCTGATACCATGATAACAAAATATATTTGCTATAAGTTTATATATATTTATTGATGAACAAGAGGAAGAATAAGGAAAACAATTAACAGACTTGTATTACTAAGAATCGGAATACAGAGGACTACATTGTTACTAGTCTACCATCTTGATAAAGACAGAATGGGCTTTATATAGCCAAACTACAATTACTAAAACTATTGTAATTACTAAATTATCCCTTCTATTTATTTCCTCAATAAAATTGCAGCATCTACACTACAAGACACCCAACCCTGCTGCGGTTTCTTCCATTTACTAACTCCCTCCCACCTGTTTAACCCCCCCCTCTTTACTACTAGCTTGATCTTTTTTCCACTAGTCTAAGGAGTCACAAGCTGCATGAATAACTAAATGAGGACTCTGGAACTTTCCCCGCCAAACACTGCATTTCTATTCGACCACAAACTCCAAGCAACCATACAAAATATTTCAGAATCCGAATTTATCCATGTATAAAAAACCATAGCTAAAATATGCACAGTGGATCGGTCACTAAAACTTTGAAAATCAAGCCCTGACTCTTCCCAGCATCTACGTGAGAACGAGCAAGTCCACATTGCGTGAGCTAGATCTTCTTCCCCGCCCTGGCACACAGGGCATTGAGAATTAGCCTCTACCTGTTTCCTCTAAAAATTGTCCAACGTCGGCAAACAGTTAAAGAAAACTCTCCAGACAAAATTCTTGACTTTGGGAGGAATACGCATGTTCCATAATTTCTGCCAATTGAACTGAACTTGATTTATAGGCTGATTCATCACCCCCATCAGACGTTTATACCCAGTTTTAACAGTATACACGCCTTTTTCATCATCAATCCAACACCATTTGTACTCTCCCACATTACGACTACAAGGAATTCTCAGAATCCTTTCCACATCATACACAAAGAAGATGTCTTTTATCATACCTATGTCCCGGGTCCCGTCTTCTTGGCGCATGAGATTATTCACATTGATATGTTGTAATTCTGCTATTATAGGAGTAGTAATCTTTGCACCTTCAGCATCTGGTAACCACGGATCTCTCCAAACATTTATAGACTATCTTGAACCCACCTTAATCCTACTCCCTGCAATAACCATATCCCGAGCTTCCAGCACACTACGCTAAATATAACTCGGATTATTACCAATGGTTGCTTCTCTAAATGGACTGAAGAAAATTACCTAGCCTTAAGTAAACGAGACACCAAGGAGTGAGGTTCCGTCAACAAGCGCCAAACTTGCTTTCCTAGCTTAGCTATGTTAAACTCTCGAATTCTTCTAAACCCCATACCTCCAATTTTCTTCGAATAACACATACGCTACCAGCTCATCCACCTTATGCCCTTATTCTCAACATTTGATGTTAGGTCCAAAATAGGTTGTAGAAGGGGGTTGAATACAAACCATACCGTTTTATCGAAATTATTCTTTGTGTGTATATTAATTTCTTAACAATTCGATGCAGAATAAAACGAAGCCTATATTCAAGTGAAATTTAAAATTTATATTAACTTGGAGGGGTGTGTCTAAATACACGGTACAAATTACAAGGTTTGATGACCAAACTAATTATTACAAATTCTATAGAAAATTCGACATGAACTTTTCTATGAACTTTTCTATATTTGTAATAAAAAGATCAAAAGCTAAAAGCATTTCGAGAGATAAGTTCTAGGGAACTTCATCCGTTAGATAGTTCCAACAAAACAAGTAATCAAACTCTAGTGGCTAAGATATTACAAATGATTCTAGAGATGAATTTACAAGTAATTAAAACTAAGTTGAAGCTCTAGAGGGAAGAAGAAAATAATTCTATGTGTCTCTCTTTTCTCCCCTCTATATCTCTCTTGGTCTCTGTCTGTGTGAAGTTGTTCGTGTATGTCTTTTTTTCTTCTGTCTCTTTCTTTTCTTTTTATAGCCAAGTGACCACGACTTTGTCTGAGCCTTGATATTTTCTGTCGGTATGACTTAGCTTCACCATGACTTATCAACATATAAGTCATAAGTTGAGCTAAAACTTAAATAGGCAAACACCCCTCATAAGTTCTGATGGTCTTATAAGCCATAAGTTAATAGTAATGTGATAAAATAAACAGGCCCTTAATCAGCATGACTTAAATCAGTATGACTTAGCAGCATGACTTAAATCAGAATGACTTAACAACATGACTTAAATCAATATGACTTCGCAGCATGACTTAAATCAGAATGACTTAGCAGCATGACTTAAATCAGTATGACTTAGCCAAGATAATTTGCCCACAATGGCTTAGAATAGAATTTTTGCCGGAATGACTTAGTATAGACAGCCTTGTTGAATTCTCTTTTAAGTCATTTTAGGAGTTTAATTATTTAATAATTAATTAACTAATTCAGATTTAATTAATACAATAATTAATTTAATAAATTAATTAATTCTTTCAGAATTAATTTATTAATTAAATCAACTAAAATGATTTATATTAATTAAAAGAGAATTAGCTTAAATCATTAGATAATCAAATTAACTATATGAACCACTGAAAATAACAAAGAACTTCCACTGAATAGTTGTTTACGCTCGATGCACTGTCTGGTTCATAAGCGACTAACTCCAATGATTGTTCTTCATTTAGACTCTAAGATGTGGTTCTTTTCTCTTCTTATTTCTCTTGATCATCCTTTGATAATTATATTAATACCAACTTAATTAACCTTTTAATTAATTTACAGAATAAATTAATTCTGATAGAATTAATTTATCAAATAAATCAACCAAATGATTTAATCAATTAAGAGAAAATTAATTCACCTCCTTGATAGCATAACCCTTGTGGTCTTCCATGTCTTGATAAATCTGATCCTCCACAAAGATTATTCCTTAGCCAATCTTGATAGCTTGAACCACTAAAGTGAATGAAGAAACTACCACTTCATGATGTTGACACTCGATGCACGATCTGGTTCATGAGTGACTAACCGCAATGACTGTTCTTCATATATTGACTTTAAAGCAGTGGTTCATGTCATCATTTTCTTCACTCTTTTTTAAACCTTTATAATCTGTATTCTGTCACTGTAGGAACCTCTTGTCACTATAAATAGAACCCACTATCTTGATTACTCCACTGACGCTTGATCAACTGAATGAACTTCTTCAAGTGTAGTGTAACTCAAAACGGTAGATTGACTTTGTCTTCTTTCTCTTGACAGTTAAGCATTTGAGATCCATGTGATAGTACATATACTATTTACTATTACATTCTTGTTTGAGTTGAGTTAAATCCTCGATGTTTACAAATAGGGTAAACATATGACTTTCAATCTCCCCCTATTTGTTTGTTAAACATTAACATACAAATTCCTAGAGGATAACTCAACTAAAAATAAGAAGAAGATAAAGCATTAAAGAACTATAGTAAATAATACATAAAAAAATTTCTGGTTTAGATATAACATTTCCAGAATCTCCGTAGATGAAATGATAGATGATTGTTCCTCTATCACTGAACTGATCTTCATTAAGTAACTCATCTTCATTTCTTGACATATATGCCTGATAACCCTTTACATCTAACATTGAACATTATCAGCAGATACATGGAAATTCTTCAGTGGTAAAGAATATAACTTGTCAACCACATACTGAAGAATTGTTCTTTGTCATTTCATACTTCTCTCATTCCTTATGTCTCCCTACCTAAGGTGATATGTCTCCTCCTTCTAATGGTGAATACTTTCTATCTCTCCCTGACAAGGCGAATACTTTTATCTCCCCCAGACAAGGTGAATACTCCCCCTTTCTAAGGTATATCCTTTTTCATATCTCTCCACCTTAGATAGAAAATCTCCCCTTCACTAAGGTAAGCTTATAATCTCCCCCTTAGTTGAGTATATCTTACTAAGGTAAGCTTTGAGTATATATATATCTTCTTCAATATATCTCTCCCCCTTAGTTGAGTAATCCTCCAAGCATTCAATTATAGCAAACATCCAATTAAATTAGATGATACCAAATATTCAATTATAACTCACCTCTTACCTTTAGTACAACAGTTTCTTCATACATATACCAATGATTGTTGGAATAAAGTAAAGAAGTTTTGCTTGTGTTGAAAGATTTTTCATGAAGACTTCCAGAATAGAGGTATGTAGACTAATCAACTTTGCCCTTTAGATAAACAAAATGGCTTCACTGTTGATCATCCTGACAACCAAATCTCCCGACAATTTCCTTATATCTTCCAACTGTTCTTCCACTGTGTTTGGGGAATAGGGAATGGGATTTGGTGTTTATCTTTCTTCCTCACTGTGAGTGTGTGATTCTATTTCGTGTACCTTACAAGTGTTTAAATCATCTATCCACTCATATCACTAAAATGAGTGATCTCTTCTCTCATCTCTCAAGTGTTTACACTCATATCCACTAGTCAGTCATTCTAACGTCTCACAGCTCCAACATCCATGTGTACCTGCAAGGAAATTCACCATAGCCCCTTCTAGAGAGGTCACTGGTGGTGCAATGGGGTTTCGCAAATCCCCGATCCTTGTTAGACTAGTCAGATGAATCTGAGTCATAATCTACAAGTTGATAAAATTTTCTCTTTTTGTGGGTTTCAGATTTGAATTTTGAGAAGGTAAACAGTGAAATCAAAACTTAGAATTTAGATCATGTTTCCTTCTAATGTCTATGAAGACATCTCCTTGTTTAACTTATCAGGTGAATCTGATTCATAGTCAACAAGTTACCGATCTGCACCTATGTCGGACCCGATACCCGCAGGATCCAGAGATGTTCCCTCTGGGGAGTTAGACATTGATCCTGAAAGATTTTACATTAGGGATCAAAGCCTTCTCTCGAGGTCTGTGAAGACTCTAGGTTCTTTGAGGAACCTTCAACTAATCATCCTAACCGTAATATGGTCGGAGTATTAGTTGTTTCCGTCAATTCGTCCTTGCATGGTGTGTGCAATCTCACTTTGTGCATTGGAAGTATTTTAGTCTTGTGTATTAAGTAGTGACTTACCAACAGATGCCCTGGCCGACAGGCGAATTTCAATAGACTCATCCTGTTGAGAGAATGAATCCATAAACTGTTTTAGTGCCATTTTCAGCTCTGCATCCTTTTGGGAGAATGCAGGCAAGCTTACAGATACCTCAAGTTGTATACGTCTCATCTTTTTGTGAGGTAGAGCTGTGGGTTTACTATCCCTCATATCCTTATTTTCTGCATCAAGTGTATTTACTCCCTTATTGACCTTTAGTCTAATAGGTTACTTCCATTTCAGGGGTAAGTTAGGATGTGTTTAGATTTGGATTTATAGTCCGGGATAGAAGTTGTTGGGTTTACAATCTCATGACTTTCAATGTGAGAAAACTTCCACTAGGAGCTGAACCTGCATCACATAGCAGTAGAGCAATATAGAGATAGAATGCATTTACATCATACCAGAACATTGAGTGAAAACATATGCATTATATTTTGTGAAAGAAATGATGTACAGTTATGATTTCAAAAAGTTTTACAATTATAAGTAATCACAACTGTTGAAAGATTTGAGTTTTCTTTTTAAAAACTGTTAATGTGCAAGAGTCTGTATTTATGCATAAAATAATGTATAATCATGTCTTTTAATGAAAACTAGGTCGTTTCATTTTTTTTAAAAGACACAAACTCTTGACTTCGCAGTAATTAAGAAAGAAAGAAAGATTTTATTATATATATACTAACACTAATGATTTGTAGATAAGCAACATATACTTAGAATAAATCCTAAGTAATATCATCAGAGCTAATATATATATATATATTTCAATTAGTTTGCAATAAAGTATCAGAGCAACCAACAATTGTTAGTAAACAAATATTTTACTATTTGATACCAACTGTTAGTATTTGTCAAACACTTTAAAATGCAAGTAATTGTGTTTGTAATTACTTTATCAAAATTAAATTATGAGCAAATAAAACATAGAATTGCTTCAAATCATAATATAACTAAGATATAAATAATCACTGTTAAATACTAAATATTCAATTATACCAATTGTTAGATAAATTAAATTCAATGAAGATTGAATTATTACATTGAATGCCAATTGTCATAATGAATATTAGTATCTAACTACTTATGATTATCTTCCACTGATATTCATAAGTACGAGGAATTAGTTGACAAGAAGTGCATAAGTTCTTAAGATGTATCATTTCAAACTTATGACTTCAAGGCAATTCCTCGTTAATAACAATTGTTAACTCCTAACAACTGCTTGTTATATATAGACAACTTTGGTTCTAAAAATAAAACTTGATTACCAAGGCTGTCTTGTCTGCAATCTTAGAAATAATATTCCAAGTCCAATACACCTGATCCATAGTAAACAACATTCATTATCAAAGTGATTAGAAGCTTGCATATAAGTATAAAAATTATTCCAAGTAAATTTTCACTTAGAAAATTTTCACACCTTGTATAGTAGTATGAGTGAATTTCACGAGATACAACATAAATTACTTAGAGGAGTTCTAAGTAATTTCACTCATACCAATACATCTCACAATTAGTAAGTAAATAAAATTCTAACTAAATATCATTAATTGATATAAGTCAAAACTTTAATACAACCAATTGTTAGAACCATGATATTAATTATAGTGAATTTTTGAAAATGGAGCATTGATAAATTCACTAGAATTAACATCTCACAACTAATTGAAGACCAACACATTAGGTCCAAATTAGTTATGTTATATATTTATTTTAATAAATATGAGGTATAGAGCAAATACTAAATTGAATTGCTTCGGGTTCTATAACTCATATTAATCAAAGTAAATAATTAAATAAAAAATACTAAATCTCTATGAGTTAGATTTTAGCATTTAAGTATTTAAATTATCCTTAAATAATCACCACCGAAATATATTGCAATTATACACATGGTAATCATTCAACAGATAATTCTCAGCGTGAGATCTGGATGTAAATAAGTTCACAAGTCCTTTCAATACGGACAATTGAATACTTGTGAGCTTACTTAAGAATCACTTAACAAATGGGATTTACAAATCATATAGCATTAATAAAATCCCAAGTTTACAAACCAATCTTGAAAAATTAATTTCATCAAGTGATTTAGGAACCATGTCTGCAAGTTAATCTTAATTAAAGACATGCTCTCGAAATAATTGATACCTTATGCAAGATGCTTAGTCCTTGAGTGTTCCACAGAGTTGTTGGAGATGAATTTGATTCCTTGTGTTCTCCTGCTTTCTTACAACTCATTTGATCTGTCTCTATGCAGAAAAACATGTCAGAACTGATGTCTCTAGGGTACCATCTCCGCAGATGGGTCCAACTTAAGACCTCTGAAAATCAATTGTATTAACTACAAGAATAGATTCTCTAGGTTCCACTTGGGGCCTTGCACATTTGCATATTGAGAATATAATATGTGTGTAAGTGATATATTATCAATTGAATAAGATAATGAGTTGATGATTCCTTCATAGCCTGATTAGGTCCTAAAATAGTAGATCCTGAACTTATTGGGTCAAATATCTCTAGGGTACCATTTCCTCAGATTTTGGTCCAGCTTAAGATTTTTGTTTACCAACTTGTTAGGTCCAAACTAATAGGTCAAAAGTCAGCTATAGTGGTGTGTTGACAGAGAGTCTTGACAGGTCTAGAATCTTTTGAACAGAAACAAAAGATCCTTGGCTTACTTTTATTATCATCATTCTTTGGCTTACTAAATTAATTAAAAGAATTGCAACTTTACCAACATCAAACCAGTAAATATCTTGATACCAATTTATAGTTAGTAGACCAACATATAATATAATCAAGATATCATTGCACATATATATTATGTTTGTGCCTAAAGATGTAGAGAGTTCTATAAATATGACACCAATTTTTAAAATATACCAACTGTTAAAGATTGATACCAAATGTTAAATTATAGTTAGGGTGTCATACCATGTCTTCCATGCTTGCTTGAGTGATGATACCAGTTCATACTAACATGTAGTGATCTTCAATTATCTCACCAACCAGTAGGGATGGGAAAAAAATCCGATCCGACGGATACCCGATTCAAAATCCGATTTTTTATCCGATCCGAACCCGATATTTTGGATTTGGATATGGATATGGATTTAAATTTTAAACCCGAAAGATTTTGGATATGGATATGGATTTCATGAAACCCGATCCGAAACTCGATCCGAAACCCGATCAAAACCCGAGCCGAACCCGAAACCCGAAAAATACCCGACTTTTATTTATTATATTTTATATTTTATATATTATATATTATATATAAATGTATATTATAAATACATATTATACATACATTATTATATATATATATATATAATATAAATGTATATTATAAATACATATTATACATACACATATCTTTGAGACATAAGATATGGAAAGATCGAGAAAATAAATTATCATGGATGTAGCAGTATTTTTTAACTTACTTACACAATTTTTTTTATTTTTTTGTTAAGCAACTTATTTACACTATTTTTAATTTTGAATACCCGAAAAAAATCCGATCCGATCCGAAACCCGACGGATTCAGTAGGTCCATGTTCACATTCCTCAAGCATAATCGATTAAATCAACTGAATGAACTTCTTCAAGTGTAGTATAAATCAAAATGGTAGATTGACTTTGTCTTCTTTCTCTTGACAGTTAAGCATTTAAGATCCATGTGATAGTTCATATACTATTTACTATTACATTCTTGTTTGAGTTGAGTTAAATCCACAATGTTTACAAATAGGGTAAACATATGACTTTCATTTGACACCCACCAAAATTTATTCATCGGGGACTCTAGATCTTTACAGAGTTTTTGAGGCAAGAGAAACACCCCCATCACATAAGAGGGAATGGCTTGAATAACCAAATTAATCAACACTTCCTTTCCCGCCCTTGAAATTATTTTTCCCTTCCAACTTTGCATTCGACCCCACACCTTATCTTTAACATAACGAAAAATTTCCCCCTTATTTCTTCCCACGCAACTTGGCATCCCCAAATAAACAAAATTATCAGTACTAATTTGAACCTGAAGAAACTGGTTTACTGCCTCCATGATTTGCCTTTGTGTGTTCCGACTAAAGTGTACACTCGACTTTTGAAAATTTACATGTTGCCCCGTAGCTTTCTCATACACAAGCAAACAATCTTTAACACTTTGAGCCTCTTCTACAGTAGCTCTAAAGAATAGATAACAGTCGTCAGCAAAAATAATTGGGAGATGATCGGAGCTCTCTGGGCTATTTTACACCCATGAACCAACCATGCTGCCATTTTTCCGTTTTATAAATGCTAAAAGACCTTCTGAACACAACAAAAACAAATAAGGGGAAATTGGGTCCCCTTGTCGTAATCCTCGTTTAGGAATAATTGGACCAATTTCCTTTCCCGATACTAAGAAATTATACGTTACCATTTTCATGAACAAAGAAATCCAATCAATCCATTTGCTACAAAACCCCATTTTCTGCATAATTCCGCTTAAGAACTCCCACTCGACTCTATCATATGCCTTGCTCATATCAATTTTTAGAGCAGCATAACCCATCTTCCCTTGAGTCTTTCTTCGCATCCAGTGATTTATTTCGAATTGTGTAGTTTCAACATTTCAATTTATTTTTAAAGAAGAAACATACCAATTTCAATCGTGTGTTTTTAAACCGCCAAAATTATTACATAGTAAAAAAATGAACAACTACCAAATTAGTTTGGATGTCCTGAACTCAGTGACTATTTCAACAAAATCTTCAAACACTAAATTATCAAACTTCAATGTGAAGCAAAACCGTTTTATTTAGCAAACAATAAATAAATTACTTTAGCATTTTTCTATTGGTATTGTTGCATCAATAGGGTATTTTATTTTGGAGTTTTGGTTGGGTCTCAACATTTGTCATATACCTATTTAGAAGGTCAGTTTATTTTTAAAGTTTTTGACTTTAGTATTATAACATAAATGCATATAATTTCATATTAAAACGTTTATATTTTATTTATGGAATTATAAAAATTTAATTTGGAATTTGAATGTTTTCTAAAAAAATTTTATGAAAAATGAACAGAAATGTTCTTTTTGGTGAAAAGGGAAATCATTTTTCAAAAATTTATCATTTTTTTCAAGAAATATTTAATTTTTTCAAGCACATGAAAATTTGAAAAGTGTTTTTCAGAAATTCGAACAAACACAGGGAACACATTTTCCTGTAACATATTTTCGAGAACCCAAATAAACGTTAAAAAATTCAAAGGCTAGAAAACATTTTCCTGAAAAATGTTTTCAATCAAAAAAACAGAATCTAGCTTGGAATTAATATATATTTAATTTTTTAATTCGTACAAATTTTTCTTTTAATTTTCTCTTAAATTAAATATTGGGCAAACCCTTTCAAAATATTTTTTGATTGAAATATTACATTGATCACGTGCTTCTTAAAATGGACATTGTAAAGTGATGGTTATCCATTAGCTCTCTCATCTATTCCTTGAAAAAATCAGCGCTCTCTCATCTATTCCTAACTCTCTCCTCTAAATTGGTTTGCTTTAAAACAACCGGGTAACTTAGCGGCGTTAGAACAAATTCAATGCTGATGTTGAAATAAGAATAGCTATTGTTATTTTTTGAAACAAAATAAACTACTTTTTGTTACTAAAATGAAATCCATGTTCCAATGCATTGATTCAAAATGACATCATATATTTAGCAAAAAAAAAATTAAAAAAAATGACATCATATGAATTTATATTTAACTAATTTTTCAATCACCTTTTACTTATTACCTTATTCATTTAATTTTGTCAACTAATTCATTTAATTTTATTTCTAAGATATTCATTTCATAACAACTTGCATTATGAATTTTCATTTCAAATCAAAAAATGAGCAACTTAAGGAAAAAATAGCAAGAATAGATTTTGATGGCAACTCTTTGGACGAAGAAGAAAATTTCATGATTCAGATGATATCTAATGAGCATGTGCGAATAAATCATCACCAACAACAATTTGGTCATGTTGGTTGAATGATCCTTCATCCGCTGTGATATATCTGCCTCCAATGAGAGAATTCATATGGATTATTTTTCTGCTTATTCTTTGTTTAATGAAAAAAATGTTAACAATTTCGGATGCCAAACCTTTATTTGAGAGAATCTTCACTCAACTTTAAGAACACAATACTTATTTCGTCTTAAAACTTGATGCAACTAGTGCTAATGGTTTATTTAGGACCCAAAAAATGATTGCATCATTGAGGATTCCTGCCTACGAAACACCGATGGATAGCATTGATGAGTAAGTTAAAATTTGATGTATGCCTTTGATACTTTCCAAACAACTACGAAACTTGATGCAGCTCTTCTGGATTATTTGCCATCGAGATTCATGTTTGATTCCGATCTTTGATTGTCATTTTTTTTTACTTTATATTCTTTCAACACTCGACTCCATAAAGGACTTCGTGGTTGGGAGTTACCCATTATCGGATCTTTGGTAATGCTTAAGTACGCTGTACAAATTGTTTCATCTTGTTCGGAACTAAAAGATTTTACCCTTGTTGATGACATTATTTTTGCAAACTAGTTTAGCAAACTAGCACTAATTCTTGCATCTATTACTTCTATTACTATATATTATACGCTAACACAAGGGTAAAAAATTACGTTTTATTGCCAGTGAAATTACCTAAATAACCTTATCTTACTAAAAATAACAGAAGTACTCAGCCACGCTTTATTCTCCGATTCAATCCTATTATCCAATTCAAATTCAATCCTATTATCCAATTCAATCGTAAATTTGCTCCGAGCATCCCCAGATTATCGGCGGTGTGGTCCGATCATATACCCTAAAGCGTTCGTCAATCTGTGTAAGCCCGGTGGTTGCTTCCGATGCTTTATTGGTGGAGGTGCTCGTCGTTGTTTCCGCTCGCCCATCTTATCTACTGCTTTCAATATATTCCCTGTCTCCTTCATCACTTTCACAATTTTATTGCCAGATTTCAAAGGTATGATTTTTGTTATTTACATATATGCTATATAATATCTGTGTGTGTGTGTGTGTGTGTATATCTGTGTGCTGATAATGATGGGTTAAGCTCCAAATCTAGTAAGTTTAATCATGTTGGTAGCAATGGAAACTGATTATACTTGCTATGATGCTCACCTTTGATTGTAGTGCCGCATTTACATTATTAAATGCCACTTAATTATATTTTCATTTTTTTGTTAACAATTCCTATTTTTAATCTGTACAGGTGATAACTGGATATGCATCACTTCCATTATCGACACACACAGTATGTAATTTTGCTTATAAATAGTAATCTAGTGATTCTTCACCCTTTATGTGCTAAAGGTAAAAACAAAGTGTATATTTCAAATTTTTGCAAAGGATTTATTTCTTTTAACTGGCCGAAATACGTGGAAGAAAACAATGAGTCTAGGCTGTCAAATTTCATACAAACTGTACTTCTATTACGCTCATGTGGATGGTGTTAATAGTATGTAATTCTTATGCCAAATAATCAAAGCACCAAAATATTCTATAATTCTCTTGAATCCTTCATCAGCACATACCAAGTTAGGAGTGTTATTATACAATACTCAACTATATTATTACTTTGAACTTTACTGGGTTACGTGAATCTTCTCTTGCTCTTAAATTATGTATGTTATTCCTATTGTTTTTCACAGGCCGTGCATACATTCCACCACAGGCTCCGGCTCCAGGGCAGGAATTTCTAACTACATCCATCTTATGTTCATCACTTATATAATTTTGAATTATTTTTAAATTTTCCCAAATATGATTAGACGACCTTTATGACTTGTGCATCTATATAATATCTAAAATCAATTTTTTTGGTTTCACCTTTTACTATTGAATGGAATTAAATCTATTTGCAAGAGGGATTCAATGTTGCTGTTAATTTAGATTTAATTTTTCTAAAAATGTTGAAACTTGTCCCTATATGTGCTAATTTATAAGTCCTAACCCCTTCTAATGCATATCGTCTACATGATTTGTATTTTCTTATATATATGTACATATAGTTATTCTAATTATAATGGCTAATCAGGGTGGTTTGGAATATGCAGTTCATAATTTTTTCGCCTTGTTATATTTTAATTTTTCTGTGCAGGGGTGTAAACCAGATAGTGTACTTGATGCAACTAAATCAATAAACTAGCACACAATCATTTACCAAAGTAGGTGTTCATATGGTTTTTTAAAAAAAAGGTAAGTGTTCATCTTTTTATAGCCTTTTTTTTGTTAATTGAATACAAAGATCATAGTTTCATATGTCCTATTTTTCAGTTTCATTCTGTGGTTTTCTATCTTTCTACATTGCTCGATATGTTCTAATATCTTTCAAAACACTTTATTTTGGCAGATGATGATGACGTTTAGGCCCCCTCCTTTAACTTTTCTTACCTTCCATCCACAAGAGAACAATCCTTGTAGACGACATTGAGGACTCTTCAATACTAATATGTGACTCTAGAATTAATGAGGTCTTTACAATCACTGATGCCTAATAGTTTGATACATATCCCTTGATGAGCTATCTACTAAATTGCATAGGTAAAAAGCAAGTTAGAGGGTCATCAAAAAAGAGGAATCAGCATGGTCTTTTCCTATATTTTAAGTGCTCCTTTTATCATCAGGACCCGATGGTCAGGTATTTTTCTGGTTATGTTAAAGAGAAGCCCCCAAACATCTTTGCCACGTGTAGAAGATATTATATGGGTGTTCCGTTATGATTAATGCCTCTACATGATCTATAGTAATTTAAGTTTCTTACATCTTTTAGATCTATGTTTGTAGCGAAGCAAGCGAAAACATCCGTTCATGTTTTTTCTAGTGGGGAATCAAATTCTATTGTACAGATCCGTGTTCAGTTTTATCAAGCTTAAACTTATCTGTTGGTTATCCATGAAAAGCTGACAGCAATCTACGAGGTAGCAAAGCTTAAGTGCATTAAAGAGGTGCATTAAGTTTAGTGATTTAAAGTAGGATCCTAGGAGTCTCGTGTGGCTTAATCACAATCTCTTATTTTCTTTTCTATGATATTTTACAATTTCCCTGTTTAGTAATTTAAGGATTATTATCAATATAGAAACTCATAATTTTAGGCAGGAACTGGAAGGTACGGTCTTTGAAATCAAAGGTCCAGGCGAAAATTGAAAGGTTTGGTCTTTTGGTTGTTCTGCTTCGGTTGGGAATTTGTTGAGGGTGGAAGTTTTTGTTGCTATTGCCAATACTTAAATATATTTACTCCTCTCGAGTCTCATAGTTCTCATCCTCACCCTGATGTTCTCAGAACCCACACAGCTCCCTTTAGTTTTAGCAATTACATCATAATATATGAAATCTTTAGTTTTCTTCTTACATTATACTATATAAAATTGGTAGATTTTTTTTAATTTTAAAAACTTGTTTTTCCCAACTGTATCTACAAAATTTGAGGTTAGCAAACTTGGCCTGCATAAAGCTTCCTATTTTATATTGCAGGCTTGAAGTAAGACAATAGTGGGTGACAATGGCTTTCCGCAAATGTAACAAATAGGATTGTACCATGTTTTTCAAAGGAGCTGACCCATATGTTTGAGGTGTTTGCCCGTACTGCTAAAGTTCAGATTATAACTGTAAGAAAATCAATTCTCTTCTACACTCAATTTTGATAATAATAGATGTTGTGCTATGTTGTTTTCCCTTAATTTTTTAACTTTCACTACAAGTGTTGCTAATTTATATAATTAAGTTTGAGGTTCAGAAAATGAACCGCAAATGTAGCTTCTTGTAATTCACTTTTTATACTACAAGTTTTTTCCTCTACTAGGGCTGCATATTATTTGAAAGGGATCTCCACTGCAAAGCCAATAAACCTCGAAATTAAAACCATACGTGCAAAATATCAGGACTTCAGACATCAATGTTCTTCTCTTTTTGCTCTGGATTATTTTATTGAGGGATTTTGATTCATGAAATTCAAACCAGTAACCCGTGATCTTATGGGGTGTTCGGTTTTATGGTGTTTGATTTCGAGTAATAACATTCTAAACGTTATTTTCATGCTTTATATTTTATTGATAGAATTACTATATAATTTACCCATTTTTTAACCTTTAATTCTTTTTTCTAATTATTCTGATTCCCCTTTGGATTAATAATGCAAGCAACAACGTAGTTTTTCTATAACATAGGTCTGCCATATTTTATTATAACCACATATCGTGAAATTAAGAATATGTCTGAATAAAAGAAAAACAGAAAATTCAGTATGCAGTAAGTTATTGTATTTCTAGGGTAGATTACATGTGCACAAGGACAATTAAAGTTGGATATCAGTGTTTTCATTTTCAGAGATTTCGGTTAGATTATAATGGTTTATTCAGTCAGCAATGATTCCTTTGCCTGTTTCCCATGCATTTTGCAGATTTTGGTTTTCATATATACTCACAGAAACATATTACAGTTAATGCTCTAAAAACTTTTTCCCAAGTGCAAGGCTATTAGGGCCTACGAAACTTGTAGTTTTATAAGGGAAAACCAGGTGGAATATCGTACTGTGAATACGTTAAACTTACCTTCAAGGTTTTTAAAGGTTACATAAATTTATTATGGGAAATCATGTAAAATAAGATTGTGTGAAGGAACTTTATTTGTATTTAATAAATATCTACATCTTGTGTTCTTTCTGTAAGTTATCATTTTCCAAACCCTCAAGATTTACCTTTTAAAGAGATTAGACTTTTTTTAATAGTTATTATATCTCTTATTTGTGCGCGGTTTCATATTATTGAGGACTTGGTCTTTGCAAGGTTTTTTTATTGGAACATGAAAGCAAATTCTACAATTTTAAATGAGTACCATTTGGATTTATAAGGTGTAAATAATTTAAACTAGCCTTGGATGTTGTCAATGCTCGCAGAAATCAATACAAAAATCAGGTGCGAATAGGATTGTGTCAACAAGCTTTTTGTCATGTTCCACAAAGATATCTGTATTGTGTATTCAATTGTTAAGTTGTTATTTCTCGGATCCGTAAGTTTTGTCTTTTTATGAGGTTCCGGCTCTCTTTATTACTCCTCTGCACAATATAGTGAAATATAGGGATTGGGACACGGTGGTTACATTTTATTGAAGTGAAGCTTCTCCCACATTCTGCAGGAAGAGTACTAAGACAACCCCTAAATTTATTATTGCATGTAAAGCACATATGTTTTAGTCCCAGATGTCCTGCACATCTATTTTTTCCATAAGCTTTTTTATGCATCCAGTTAGCTACTTATTATTCATACTTGCATTAATTGCTCATGTGATGCTCCACCATTTACATATTAGTGGGAAGTTATTGTCCTCACCCAGATTTTTCAGGAATAAAAAATATATGTCAAGAACAAAATACCCAAAGTTCACGAAGAAATAGCTCACTTGCTGGTCATAGAAATCAAAGCTCCACAGCGTATTGTACCTGAACAATAGAATGAAATGGCATCGGCTTATGGATTGCATATAACTACTGTTTATTATGTACTCGATAGATGTCAAGTTTATCGAACACCTTTAAAGTACTTTAACAAGTTTCAAACCTATTAAAGCAGGATTCAGGGAAACATGATGTGGCTATTTTAGCATTCTTTTATCCTAATCTCATTAATTTTATAGGTATCATGGGTTTTAAACTCTTTAAATTTTGTAGGTACCATATTTTGTTATTATGAGGGAATAGGGTATAAACATCTATTTGTGATTTCTTTGAACAATTGTTCTGTTATTAGTACAAATTAATTTTACAGAGTTTGCCTTTCTCTTAATGTACATATGAATAGGTCGTAACATTACACTGCAGACATGAATCACTGGTCAGGTCTTTCTTTTTTCCCCAGGTAAAGGGTTTCCCTACACCCGTCTATCATTTTTCTTTTACTACTTTATTGCTATCTTACTTCTTCTTTTTTTGACGAAATAATACTTTTTTTATTGCTATCTTACTTTTTTTTTTTCAAAGCAATTTATGAAAATTAATGCAACTATTTGATAAAATGGCCAGGATAGATACTCATAATGAATTCTTTGTGGAGGTAACAGATCACAGGTGTAACAACTCTCTGCTGTTGCTGCCATAAACATTCAAATGACCTGGAGAATCATGTTTTTATGTTAATAACGATCCCTTCCAATTGTTATTTAGGGATAGAAAGAATGATTCTTTCCTACAAGGATCTACTTTTATTCATTTTTTTTTTCCATTTTGGCTTTAATGTATTCATACCGACTTGGTTATCTGAAAGTTCTGAATGTCTACACTGTAACTTTCATCCGATTTATTATTGTGCAACTGTTAAAGATAAATCAAGTATTTTCATCGGTACTGCAACTGCTGCAAATCTAACCATATTAAAAAAAACTTGAGTAAGAATAAGTTGATACACAAAATATTATGAAATTGAAATTGATCCGTTAGAACATGATTATATATTTTAAAAAAGCACTGCATTAATATTTTTATATTGTAAATTTTATTTATTTGCATTGAAGCCTCAAATTTTAAATACTACTCCCTCCGTCCCTATTTAGTAGTCCATTTTGAGAAAAAAAATTTGTCCTTAAATAGTTGTCTCTTTTCATATTTCAATGCATATTTTTCAAGTTTTTCCAAAATTACCCCTACACTTCTATTTCCAATGTTTGACTTTATAATTAATTATACATTTAAAAGTTATTATTTAATGCAATAAGTAGGGGCAACTTTGGAAACAAAATATGACATTAAATATTTCTTAAAATGTGTGTTTTTTTTTCAAAATGGACTACTAATTAGGGACAGAGGGAGTATTAGATTACATATTGCGTCAGGCCAATTTTTGCATAATTTATTGTACTCAACAATTTTTACAATTTTTACGTATTTTTTTTACTGATATATAGCGCTTTTATAAATGCTACTTAAGAAAGTGATATCCAAGTACATCTCCTACCAAAACGTTTACCAAAATGTTGTACAAGTTCTATTCATTATATACAATATCACTTGTATAGCTCTTTTTAAAGTGCTATGTAAGTGACAATTTTTTTTTAAAAAAATTATATATATAAAACCAATATTTTATTATACTCAAAAGTTAAAATAAAATAAATTAGGATAAGAGGATAATATATTTTTGATCAGAAACCTGTACCATTATGGATGTACTTGGAACTCACTTTCGGAGGAGCATTTTAAAAATGGTGGAAAACAGACGTAAAATTAGTGGCCCGTGCAAAGCACGGACTTCAATAAACCCTCCAAAAACTATTCACACCCAAAATGATTATTCCTCTGTACGATCCATTTCTATATAGTTTTCTATGCAGTCTTCATTACAACAGTATTAATGGTGTCTATATACAGTCTCGTGCCTTGCACGGGCTGTTACGCTATTATTGATTTATAGAAGGAGTTTAAAAACAATGATCGAAGAGAAAAAAAGGGTAGTTGGATACTGAATAATATGTTGTTGAACCATGAATGTAGAAGTAAATTTTAAACATCAATTTATTGCAGATATTTCAATTAATGTAAATAAAATATATTTATATATTGAGCTGCTGAATTCCTGTAATCTTCAGTAAAACAAATGAACATACAATTATCTGTCTTCTTTGGTTGCTATAGAAAATAGTGCATATGTAGCACCACCAATGGCCTTGCTCTTAGAGTAAGTCCAACACTAATGCTAAAATAGATGTAGTTAATGGGTTTTGATGTTAAAAAGAGAATTTATAGTCCAATGCACGGTTTAAAAATAACATCAAATAGGTTTAAATTTAGCTATATTCCAATTACTTCAACTTTAAATTCAAAATTAAATTTGGCACCATTACTTTAATTATCCTTTTCCCTCCATCCTACCACTTGCATGTCTATGTGGCAATTATAGATGCATCTATACTTGGTTCTATATTTAGAACCAACTATAGCATTCTTCTATTTAGAACTTGTCCAATGCAATGTTTTACGTGATGTCATTTCTATAATTTTGCATCAATTTTAGAACAAACATCTCCAATGCAATGTTAAATGTGATTCTAAAATAGTCTTGGTTCTAAATATAGTAAAGAAGTTGCTGTAATTGACACCTAAGCAAAAAAGTGGGAAATGGAGGGATATGGATATAAAAATAATTTTCATTGTTGGTTTCAGTTATTTGTACTGTGTTCATTATATAGTATTGATCATTAAAAACTTTGCGTCCTAATGCTTCTGTTATATTTATTTTTTCTATCATTATGTATACTAATGTCCCAACCACCAAATAAAAGAAATACATACTTTAAATTAATATATCAACTACAAAGTTCTTCTACATTACATTGATGAACGATCTGCATTATCATTCAATAATCATCGGTATCATTCAAAATCCAACAAATTCTATTCTTAAATTTTGTTATTCAAACAGCAAATTGGCCTCTGTAATTATAGGTGCGAAAATGCTCTTTTTGTTGGGTTTTCAGCCCAATACAATAGTATGGGTTTTGGTGATCCAAAACATATATGGATTGGGTAATAATTATATGTTTAGATATCTATTATAGATGGTATATTTAGATACCAAGTATGATAAGGATTGTAATTGGAAACCAAGTATGATTAGAATATCTTGGTGGCTAAGTTTGTGATGGCTATATATACATAGTCCTATTATGTTTGATAGGTATGCTTGAGTATTGTTTGGCTTAAGTATCGTGTGAGTGAAACACCGTTTGGTGAGATTGATTGTATTAGATTATTGTTTGGATTAATAATACAAGTTGGGACGTAGGTTTTCCATGTCATATAATTTTGTTGTGTGTGCTTTGCATTTGTTGATTATCTCGGGTTTTGCTCCCTAACAAGTGGTATTAGAGCCAAGGTTCGTGATGGATATGGGTGGAGGAAAATTCGAGATTGAATTGTTTAATGGAAGAAACAATTTTACGTTATGGCAGAGCACAGTGAAAGATCTGTTAATTCAACGAGGGTTATATGCGACTTTTGAAGATAAGAAACCTACTGATGTGGAAATTGCAAAGTGGCACGACAAGAAGTTACGTGCGGCATCGACAATCCGGTTGGCCCTTGCACCGGAAATCAAGTATGATGTTCTTGAGGAGAATAACCCTAAGAATTTGTGGGAGAAGTTGACGAAGACATTTCACTCAAACTCTTTGGCTAACAAGTTGTCCCTCAAGAAAGATTTGCTTGGGCTCAAGATGGAAGAAGAT
Source organism: Kitagawia praeruptora (assembly GCA_037693485.1). Lineage (NCBI taxonomy): Eukaryota > Viridiplantae > Streptophyta > Magnoliopsida > Apiales > Apiaceae > Kitagawia > Kitagawia praeruptora. Next base: position 73,197,993 of record CM075347.1, read on the forward strand.
GGAGATTTAAGAGATCATCTGAATCGTTTTAATGGATTGATTAACCAGCTGAATAATTTGGATGAAAATTTAAAGGATGAGGACAAAGCTGTTCTTCTACTTGTGTCTCTACCAAAGAAGTACAGTACTGTGATTACTTCTTTATTGGTTGGGAAAACGATGTTAGATTTGGATGAGACCATTATCGTTCTTTTAGAGACTGAAAGATTGATGAAGCAAGGATCGAGTGACGTATCTGATGGAAGTGCACTTGTGGTAGATGCGCGTGACAAGAATAAGATGTATGCTAAGAAACGTAACCCTAATATTAAGTGTTTTTATTGCGAAGAATTGGGTCATGTACAATACACGTGTCCACAAGTAAGAGAAGATTTGAAGGAGTTGAAGAAAATTCAAGGAGCGGGTAGTGTTTCGCTTGTAACAGCCGATGAAGATGCTCTTCTGGTTCAAGAAGATAAGGGATCGAAAGAAGAATGGGTGCTTGACTCGGGATGTTCTCATCACATATGTGTTAGGAAGGAGTGGTTCTCATCTTATGGCATTGGTGAGGTAACAATGAAACTTCACAATGGTCGTGTTCGGAGGTTAACTCAAGTAAGGTACCCAAAACATATATGGAGGCATTGACGGATGGATGTCGTTGGCTTTATGGTGACCGTTATGGTGATCGTTAATTCGGTTATGAAATTGTATTGGGTTGAAGGGGAGGATTTTTGGGTTTTTAGCCCAATACAATAGTATGGGTTTTGGTGATCCAAAACATATATGGATTGGGTAATAATTATATGTTTAGATAATTATTATAGATGGTATATTTAGATACCAAGTATGATAAGGATTGTAATTGGAAACCAAGTATGATTAGGATATCTTGGTGGCTAAGTTTGTGATGGCTATATATAAATAGTCCTATTATGTTTGGTAGGTATGATTGAGTATTGTTTGGCTTAAGTATCGTGTGAGTGAAACACCGTTTGGTGAGATTGATTGTATTATTGATTATTGTTTGGATTAATAATACAAGTTAGGACGAGGGTTTTCCGTGTCATATAATTTTGTTGTGTGTGCTTTGCATTAGTTGATTATCTCGGGTTTTCCTCCCTAACACTTTTTTGCTGCATCAATAATGTCATTAGCTAGAGGAAAGTCTTTTAGCTCCGAACAAAATGAAGTAATTTACAGAATTTACTTGAGCATTAGCGCAAATCTGATCATTGGTAATTCCCAACCACGATCCAATTTTGGAATCGAGTGTTACAATAGTATAAAACAAAAATAAATGATGACCAAAGATCAGAAGCAAGTATGAAATCGCGTTGGAAAATTATACAAAAATGCTGCAACAAGTTTCATTGGTGCTTAAGAACTATGGAAGCCTTACATCAAAGTTGAATGACGCGTCAAAACGATGTAAGAAATTTATCACTCATTTAATCTGAATTATAGATTATTAATGATGTAACTAAGAGATTTTCTTTTACACTTTGTAGTATGATTCGACAAAACAAGCTTACTTTGATGATACTGGCAAGTACTTTAGTGGTATAGATGGTTGTTGGGCCATCTTGGAAAAATCATTCAACTGGCGAGATTTCAACACTTCTGAAAGTAAATCAAATAATCATGTGAACACGAAGGTTTCGTTCACATGCGAGTCTCTAGAACCTATAACCACTCCATTAAGCGGAGGTAGAGGTAGTGTTGTTGGTCCCTGAGTATTGCAGAAGGGGGAGGGGTTGAATGCAATACTGATAAATTCAAATCTCTACTTCAATAACAACAATAAAGATTCTAATTTATCAGTGGAAGAAATGCAATCACAAGTAGTAACTCAAGATGTTTCCTACAAAATAAATGTTTTATTTATTTTGCAATGTTTTGCTACAACCTAGAGAAAAATAGCTTTTCTCCAGCTTCGTGTTCTTGAGTGATACAGATAGAATGAGAGATAGATCTCTATAAATCTAACTTTGCTCTATTGTCTCTATCTACATGGGTTGTGGAGCTGCTGTCATTTTCGAGTGACAGCTCCTTACAATTTGCACACCCATGTGACTTTCCTAGATTACTATACAAATAGAGTTATCAGTACATATAAAGCAATCTGGATACATTCTAAATTAAGCTTTCCCAGTTCTAGTAAATGTTGATTTACCATACTCTCGAATTGGTAAGTTGTGCCTGTTTCTTGAACATATCTTCTGTCACATTGTTTGACTTGGTAAATCTCAAATTCAAAATGATTCCATTGAGACAGTAACCTTCGATGCCAAGTTTGCTGTCATGAGAATGTACTTTGGATGACAGTATGAATCCCCGCCAATGTTGCTGTTAGGAATTCCAGACTTGTTGTCAAAGTGTGAGAATGTTGTTGTCTTCATGCTTCCGCCAATATTGTTGTCAGAGTGGATATTCTGTCATGACTTGCAACATGTTGTCTTCTTGTAACCTTACTATCAATGTTATGACAATAACATTTTTATTCTTGCTGGCGACCTGATGTGTTCCTTGAGGCTTGAACAATTGAATGAACTTTTTCCAAGATATATATTTATTACATGACAGTAACTTATTTGGTTACAAGAACATACTCTGGCTGTGATAATATGTTATACTTAATAAAAACTAAGCATGTTAAAAACTAGTTAAGTTGTCTCTAAGCTATCACCCATAAATCCCAACAAGTGTGTCTTCGCGAAAAAAAAGGCCTCCCGGAACAAAACTTGCAAAGCATAACAAGGCGAAGAGTAAAGTTGAAGAAGCTCTTAATACAAGGCATATAAATTTGTTGGAGACATTCAATAAGAATATGGTTGACAATCAAGCTAGAAAAATGGAAATGGAAGAACGAAGAGTTGTCTTTCTTGAAAGACAAACAACGTGCGAGGGAAAAAAAATTGAGAGAAAAGATCTAGAGATGGAGGAAAAAATTATGAGAATGGGTATGTCAGCCATAAAAGATCAAAAAATGAAAGCTTACTATCAACATAGACGAGCATTAATCTTAACAAAATGGATCAATTCCAGTTCACAACTTATTTCATCGACTTGTCTGAATGTTAACATGTGTATATGTTTCACAACTTAATGTTATTCACCTCTGTACTTGTATTAGTTTTTAAATTTGAGTATTTTCAATAGGTTACTAGCAGCATGTATGATGTCTTACTTTATTAAAATTTATGATGCTAAATTCTATAAAAAAAAAAGTTCCATCTGAAGTATTTATGCTACAACATTTAATATTTACGTCTTGATTCGTAAACCAACCATCTAATATTTAAAGAATCTAAATTTACAACTGTAAAACATGAAGATCACTTGTTAAATATAGCCATGTAGGTTAAAAAAAATTACTGGTGTTTGTCATAGACCTGCTATGTATTAATATTGTAGTTGCAGTACGGAGTCGTGCTCTGCAAATCAAAAACCCCATCATGTCATTGTAACAAGAATAATGGTATTGCTCAGGTCTTTTTAGAGACAACAGAAAAAAAGGTAATGAAGGGAATTATACTGGCAAAAAATCAATTACTAGTTTGAATGAAAACTTGTTTGTTAATTCAGAAATTACAGGAACTGAATACTGCTTTGTTTTTCATATTTATCCAGCATATTACTTCACAAATTTGATCAGTTCAAACACTAACAACTAGACATAACTGCATAACAACTTAATCATGGTTCTTCTCCTTGGTGGGATCATAGATGTTCAACAAAATCGTTACGAAACCGGTGATGCATCTCAACATATCGTATCTTCTTATTACGACCAATAAATTCATAAAAAGTGGGTGTCCACTCTCGTGAGTCATTGAGTGGTCTTTCACGAAGTAATAGCTGTTTCATCATCTTCATCGTGTTGATGGTCGATTATCATGTTATGCAGAATTACACATGTTTGCATGATGTATTATAAATCTTTTCGGTCCCAAAAACGGGCTAGTCCTTTTACAAAAGTGAAGCGGGCTTATAGAATACCAAATTCTCTTTCAACATCCTTACGAAGTGCCTCCTTTATCTTTGCAAAATGAGCTTTCTTTCGATCACCCAGCTCTCTAATAGTCTGAACAATAGTTGCCCACTTGGGATATATACCATCTATAAGGTAGTAACCCATGTCGTATTGACATTCATTGATTATAAATTGGGCAGAGGAGCACGACCAACATAAAGATCATCAAATAAATGAGATTGATCGAGTACATTTTGAAAATGCACACCTAGAGGGGGGTGAATAGGTGTAAATGGCTAACTATGTTTAACTAAAACCGATTTTAGAAATTACCAGAAACAGCTTACTGATTTCGTTTTATGCAGAGACAAATGGTATGCTAAATGCACAGATAATCAGTACAGTAAAGTGCAGAAACAGTAAGCCAAATGCAAGCAGTAAGTAAAGTGTAGAAAATAAAGAACACAGAGACTTTTAGCCAGGTTCGACCCCTAACCCCTATGGTCTACGTCCTGGTCCCTTACCAACTTGGTAAGAGAATATATTATTGATCACTGAAATAAAACCAATTACAAGATATAATAATATATCTCCCTTAATACCCAGCTGTTGACAAATGGCGTGCTGAACTCCTGTTTCTGAACTTGCTCTCTAAGCTATACTTCCCAAGTATACTTCTCTAGCAACGATCACCAAACCCTAGTTCCCAAGCCAACTTGTCCAACAACTAAACCTTACAATTCGAACAATACAATCAATAGATGAATACAACTCAAACTATGAACTCTCTAAGATATAGCACGTATAAATATATTAAGAGCTCGAGAGTAACAAAAGATATAGCAATGAAAAACCGAGTTGTTTGAAATTTTGTGTGCTTGAAAGTTTTCTCTGGATTGTTAGAAACGAATGAACACAAGAATCAGGTTTATAAAGCTTCACACCAACGTTCAGAAAATCAATCACCAATTATTCGAACGATTAGAATCAATTTCCAACGTTCAATTGGTTAGAGATTTTACAAACGTTCTTGTGAACGTTAGACAGAAGGTTTGAGAGAAAGAGATCGATGAAAACTTAACCCTTCTGAATTGTATAGATATAAAACGCGTATAGGAGATTTGAAAGAAAGAAAATCTTTTAAATAAGGAAACTCCTATAAGTTTTATAAAATGATTTAAAGAAAGATATTTTGAAAAGATTTGAGCTCTAGAATATATTGTATACGTATTATATAATAAATAGTCCTCACAATATATTTCCTGAATTACATCCATGAGAATTTGTCTTGAAAAGTCTTCAGGATTTCTGGCAGTTTGCAAATGGCTTGCTGTTTGTGTCTGTCAGTGCAAATGGCTTGCCAAACTGTCTCTGTTGTAACACCAAATGGCTTGCTGTATATATATTCTCTGTAAACTTAATATACCCTGCAAAACCAAGTTAGTACAACCATAACACAATGTTTTATATCAAACTACAAGCAAATAGCTTGCTGAATGTGATCATCAAAACCATAGGAGTATCAATCTCCCCCTTTTTGACGATTACACAATATTTAGGAGAAATAAGAACTCCCCCTAAATCTCTGCATATTAGTACATTTTGATATAAAACAGATTCAAGATAAACAAGCATAATCAATCATATCCACATATCCACATCGAATATCTTGACCAAACGGTTCTCCAAACGGTTCTCCTAAATTTCTCCCCCTTAATCCATCAAAAAATTCAACAAAAAGAATATTAGTCCAGGTCTGGAATAAGCATAGAGAAATAAAATTAACAAAATCAAATCATGGTAATGGCATATAAACTGTTCAGATACAAATGGTAAGCCAACGTTACCCATTCTGTGCTTGTCAGCTTGCTGACTACACAGTACACATGCCAAGCTCCATTCGTATGGCTGCAAATCTTTCTTCAGCCAATGGCTTTGTGAAAATATCTGCTAGTTGAACTTCAGTTGAGACAAATACCAACTCAATCTTCCCTTTTGCTGCATTATCTCTCAAGAAATGATGACGAACGTCGATATGCTTTGTTCTTGAGTGATTCACAGGATTCTTGGAGATATTGATAGCACTCGTGTTGTCACAATATATTGGAATCTTGCCACACTTGATATTAAAATCCCTTAGAGTTTGAATCATCCATAAAATTTGAGAGCAACAGCTACCAGCTGCTAAATATTCTCCTTCGGCCGTTGATAGAGCAACAGAAGCTTGCTTTTTGCTTTGCCATGAAACCAAGCTTTGACCAAGAAATGTACAAACACCACTTGTACTCTTTCTATCAGTTTGAGACCCTGCATAATCTGCATCACTATACCCCACGAGATCAAAAGTATTTGTGATAGGATAGAACAAACCAAGATTGATAGTACCACTTAAGTATTTAAAAATTCTTTTAACCGCATTTAAGTGAGACTCTTTAGGGTTGGATTGAAACCTTGCACAAACACATACACTATACATGATATCAGGTCTTGAGGCAGTTAAATATAATAAACTTCCAATCATACCTCTATACCTTTTGACATCCACATCCTTACCATTCTCATCTGCAAACAGCTTGCTATTTTGAGTCATAGGAGTTGTTTTTGCTTTGACATCTTCATAACCAAATCTTTTGAGCAGATTCTTTGTATATTTTGATTGATGCACATAAATACCATCAATGGTTTGCTTGATTTGGAGACCCAAGAAATAATTGAGTTCCCCCATCATGCTCATGTCAAATTCATTGTACATGCATTTAGAAAACCACTCACACATAGATTCATTAGTAGCACCAAATACAATATCATCCACATATATTTGTACAACAAGAATATCTTTACCATTTTGCTTTGTAAATAATGTGGGATCGATATTACCTCGAATGAATCCATTTTTGAGAAGAAACTTACTAAGCCTCTCATACCACGCTCTAGGGGCCTGTCTTAAACCATATAATGCCTTCTTGAGCTTGTAAACATAGTCATGAAACTTCTCATGTTCGAATCCAGGAGGCTGTTTGACATAGACTTCCTCATCCAGCACGCCATTTAGAAATGCACTTTTTACGTCCATTTGATATAACTTGAATTTCTTGTAGCATGCATAGGCAAGAAGCATTCTGATTGATTCTAAACGAGCTACAGGTGCATATGTTTCTTCAAAATCAATTCCTTCTTGTTGATTATAGCCTTGCCTTATTTCGAGTAACTGTTCCAAATTCATCCACTTTGTTCTTGAACACCCATTTGGTTCCTATGATAGAAGCATCTTCTGGTGGCTTTACAAGTTCCCAAACATCACATCTCTCGAATTGGTTGAGTTCCTCTTGCATTGCCATGATCCAATTTTCATCTTCTAATGCTTCCTTGATATTTTTGGGTTCTTCTTGAGCTAAAAAGGCAGCATAAGCACAAAAGTTTGCTTTTCCTCTCCTTGTTGTAATTCCATCCGAGATATTTCCAATGACAAGTTCTGGAGGATGATTCTTTACTGTCCTTGTAGCCTTTGGTAAAGAATGTTGAGCAATTTCTTCATGTGAAGTGAATCTGACCACTTCAGCTTGCTGATTTGCATTTCCAGCTTGCTGTTTTCCATTCTCAGTAGTGTTGATGGCTTGCTGACTTCCAGTTTCAGCAGAATTGTTGGCTTGCTGATTTCCAGTAACTTGAGGTTGTATATTATCAGCTTCACCTGCAAATTCTTCTTCATCTCTTGGCAGATCATTGTTAGGTTCTTGAAAAGTAACATCAATAGATTCTTCAACTATATGTTTATTTAAATTATAAACTCTATATGCTCTACTAGTTAAAGAATAGCCAAGAAAAATAGCTTCATAACATTTAGCATCGAATTTACCATCATTATCAATTGTCTTGAGCACAAAACACTTTGAGCCAAAGATTTTGAAGTAACTAATGTTTGGCTTCTTTTTCCTCAACAATTCATACGGAGTTTTGTTCAAAATAGGCCTGATTATGACACTGTTCAACAAATAGCACGCTGTATTCACTGCTTCTGCCCAAAAACTCCTAGGCAGCTTGCTTTCTTGCAATAGAGTCCTTGCTGTTTCTTGTAGTGACCTGTTCTTCCTTTCTACCACTCCGTTTTGCTGTGGAGTCCTTGGTGCAGAAAATTCATGTGTAATTCCTCTTTTTTCACAATAATCAACGAAGTCTTTGTTGAGAAATTCACCTCCTCTATCACTCCTTATACCTACAAGTCTTGTATTCAACTTGTTCTCAAGTAATTTGATTAGCTTCTTAAACTCATCAAAAGCACAATCTTTAGTACGAAGAAATAATACCCATGTAAATCTAGAATAATCATCTACAATCACAAAACCATATTGTTTACCTCCAATACTCTTGTAAGCTTCTGGACCAAATAAGTCCAAATGCAGAAGCTCTAAGGGTTTAGAAGTAGATACCATTTTCTTTGATTTGTGAGTACTTCGAAGCTGTTTTCCCAATTGGCAAGCTGAACATACTTCTGTTTTGACATACTTTAGTTTGGGCAGCCCTCTCACTAGTTTCTTGCTTGATAACTTTCTGAGAAAATCCATGTGTGCATGTCCCAATCTTCTATGCCAAATATATGGGTCATTATCTATTGCAGCCAAACAGCATGCTGTTTCCTGCATATCAAAGTCTAATACATATATATTTCCTTCCCTTCTAGCAACTAGGGGGAATTTGTTAGTACCAATAGTAATAATAGCTTTATCAATGCCTAATTCAACATGATGTCCATCATCAAATAATTGAGTAACACTCAGCAAATTATAGAAATACCTTTGACATATTGAACTTTATCAATTGAAATATTACTATTACCAATAGAACCGGTACCAAGGATTTGAAGAGTTTTTCTATTTCCAATTGTCACTCTTCCACCCTTTTTAATTTTGAGATTCATAAATTGAGATTTGTCTCCACACATATGTCTTGTGCATCCACTGTCCAAGATCCATTGCTTTGACTTGACCTTAGGAGCAAGGCACATCTACAAAACAAACAAAAATAACTCAATGTTTTGGTACCCATATAGGTTTGGGTCCAGGTTGGTTAGTAGCAAGAATATATAAAGCATTTAAATCAGATTTCTTGATCCACATTTGGACCACTTTTGGGGACTGATCATTATGTTGGTAAGCTGTTTGTCTTCTGCCAGAAGCATTCTGGCATGCTGTTTGTCTCCTGTCTGGTGCATTCTGGTATGCTATTTTCTGTTTGACTGATCCATTCTGGTATGCTGTTTTCGTCTTATGATATACTCGAACCACACAATTCTTTTCCAGATGTCCTTTTCCATCACATTTGTTGCATGTCTTCCAAGGCATAGCATAAATGTAGGGAATGCCATTCCTTCCATCATATTTGAGCACCTTATCTTTCTTGTTGAAGTTTAGACCAACACCTTCTCTGACCAAAGGTACATTTGCCTTCTTCATCATTGTTTTTAAAGTGTCTTCACCTTGAACAAAAGTTTCCATGCCCTTCTTGAGATCTTTAACTTCTGTTTCTAGGAGGGTGATCACTTCAGCTTGCTGTTTGATGAGTTCAGCTTGCTGGACTCTCTTTTCAGCAGTTTTTGAGGATTCGGCTTGACTAGATTCCTTCATTTTGTATGATTCCAATGCTTTAGCTTTAGTTTTGACATCAGACCTTAGCTCTTTGATTTCTTCAGTCAAGGTCTTGTTTCTCTTTTCAAGTAACTTGACATTAGCCTCTAAATGTTTGTTCTTAGTATTTAGTTCCTTGATCTCTGTAGCTTTACTGAATGAAGTTGAATCCCATTCTTCCATTTTTGGCAACAGATCTTTTACCATTTTGGATAAATAGGCATTCTTATCAGTCAGCTTGCTGATTTCAGCCTTTAGTGCCATGTGTTCTTCAATTGTAACACTATTTTGTTCCTGCATGGTTAGTGAATCTAACAATGTATCATCTGAAGAAATGTAATCATTAGAAGAGTTTACCTCACTAGAATCCTCTTCAGAATCAGTTTCAGCATACACTCCTTCTGAATTTCCTTGAGTAGATTCATCTTCAATTCCAACAAGTGCTAAGTTCACCATTTCTTCACTTGAGTCATCACTGGAATCTGAATCATCATCACTCCAAGTCAGTAGAGCCTTCGATTTCTTCTTATCCTTGAAAACAGTAGGCTGTTTTGACTTCAGTTTGTAGCAGTTCCTTTTATAATGACCTGGCTTGCCACATTCGAAACAAGTTTCCTCCTTAGAGTCTTTTGAGCCTTTCTTGTTGTTGTAGTAGCCACCTCTTTCCCTTTTCATCATATTCTTCTTTTCTATCAGCCTCTTGATCTTCTTTGAAATAAGTGCAAGTTCCTCATCTGAATCAGATTCATCATTAGAGTCAATTGGCTTGCTGTTTTTAGAATGGAGAGCCATATTCTTCATCTTTTCTGTTGGAGCTTTAACACTTGAACTTCCCACCTGATTTCCATTTATCTTGCTTTCAAATTGCTCTAGCTCAGCAAATACAGCCAAGTGATCCATAGTATCAATAAGTGGTGAGGATTCCAAGGCAGTAACTTTGGCTTCGTAGATAAATGGTACTGCACTTAAGACCTTCATATTGATTTCATCTTGTGGTATAGATTTTCCAAGCCTCTTCAGTGAGTTAATAGTAACTTGAAACCGTGCTTGACTATCCTTGATAGTTTCACCTTCATTAAGCTTGAAGTTTCCAAAGTCATTCATTAGCTTGCTAAGTTTCACCTTCTTTAGAGATTTCGAACCTTCATGATAAGTCTCCAAAGCATCCCACATTTCTTTTGCTGATTTGAGTGAAGATACTTTATCATATTCAGCCTAGTTCAAACCATTCATAAGAGAACTCCTAGCCTTTCCATTGTAGCCAAGTTTGATTAATTCGTCCGAAGTGAGATCATCAACATCCTTTGGCTTGCCATCCTTATCAAGAAAGACATATGGACCTTTTTGCACAACTCTCAGAACTAATGGATCTCTGGATAAGTGAGTTTCCATGCTGCTTTTCCACCAGTGGTAGTTGTGTGTGCCATGAAGAAGAGGAGGCCTAAAATCAGATTTTCCTTCGGGATAGTTTTCAGCCATTATGATCGAATACTTTCCTGTTACATAATTGTTAGTATACCAAAGCTCTGATACCAAATGAAAATGCACACCTAGAGGGGGGTGAATAGGTGTAAATGGCTAACTATGTTTAACTAAAACCGATTTTAGAACTTGTCAAAAAAAAAAAACCGATTTTAGAAATTACCAGAAACAGCTTACTGATTTCATTTTATGCAGAGACAAATGGTATGCTGAATGCACAGATAATCAGTACAGTAAAGTGCAGAAACAGTAAGCCAAATGCAAGTAGTAAGTAAAGTGCAGAAAATAAAGAACACAGAGACTTTTAGCCAGGTTCGACCCCTAACCCCTATGGTCTACGTCCTGGTCCCTTACCAACTTGGTAAGAGAATATATTATTGATCACTGAAATAAAACCAATTACAAGATACAATAATATATCTCCCTTAATACCCAGCTGTTGACAAATGGCATGCTGAACTCCTGTTTCTGAACTTGCTCTCTAAGCTATACTTCCCAAGTATACTTCTCTAGCAACGATCACCAAACCCTAGTTCCCAAGCCAACTTGTCCAACAACTAAACCTTACAATTCGAACAATACAATCAATAGATGAATACAACTTAAACTATGAACTCTCTAAGATATAGCATGTATAAATATATTAAGAGCTCGAGAGTAACAAAAGATATAGCAATGAAAAACCGAGTTGTTTGAAATCTTGTGTGCTTGAAAGTTTTCTCTGAATGTTCTCTAGATTGTTAGAAACGAATGAACACAAGAATCAGGTTTATAAAGCTTCACACCAACGTTCAGAAAATCAATCACCAATTATTCGAACGATTAGAATCAATTTCCAACGTTCAATTGGTTAGAGATTTTACAAACGTTCTTGTGAACGTTAGACAGAAGGTTTGAGAGAAAGAGATCGATGAAAACTTAACCCTTCTGAATTGTATAGATATAAAACGCGTATAGGAGATTTGAAAGAAAGAAAATCTTTTAAATAAGGAAACTCCTATAAGTTTTATAAAATGATTTAAAGAAAGATATTTTGAAAAGATTTGAGCTCTATAATATATTGTATACGTATTATATAATAAATAGTCCTCACAATATATTTCCTGAATTACATCCATGAGAATTTGTCTTGAAAAGTCTTCAGGATTTCTGGCAGTTTGCAAATGGCTTGCTGTTTGTGTCTGTCAGTGCAAATGGCTTGCCAAACTGTCTCTGTTGTAACACCAAATGGCTTGCTGTATATATATTCTCTGTAAACTTAATATACCCTGCAAAACCAAGTTAGTACAACCATAACACAATGTTTTATATCAAACTACAAGCAAATAGCTTGCTGAATGTGATCATCAAAACCATAGGAGTATCACATTTATATCATTAAAAGAATCCAGCATTTCGAAAAAGGCATGCCAAATTCATAAGTCATATGAAGCAATAGCTTCATATACATACATTAGTAAGTAGTGGGCATTTATTCCACTACCATACAATATCTAAACTACCAAGCACTGCGGAAAATCCATGATGTTCAACCACACATAAAAATCTTGCGATATCAGCTTCATTTGGAGCTCTTAAGTACTCATTTGAAGATATTTGCAACTCCTCTACAGAACATTTTAAGAGATTCTATAGTTGTGCTCTTTCCAATTTTAACATATTCATCAACTCTATCTGCCTGTATTTCATAACAAGCATCCTCAACAATGCCATCAGTTTTTGAACTCTTAATAGCCCTAATTTCACTATACTTCAACACGAAATAATTGTTGTGGTCTTGAAGTTGTGTTAAGATCCTTTCGAAAAAGGGCTTTGACATACGAAATCATTATCGAAAAATTTGTTCATTTAAAATAGGATATGTTGAGAAGTAATCCCTATGGATAAGTTCATTGGCGACGGTCCTATCATGACGAATAAAAGCTCTTCCAACTACATAATCAACATGACCATTTTCTTGTTGGTTTTGTTGATCAAAATTCATTGTTACCATCTGCAACAAGACATTTTCTTCTTCATCAGAAGAATTGCCATCAAAATTACCTCGTATTATTCTTTTTCATAAGTTACTCATCTTAATACTTTGAGAATGAAATTGTCTGATAATAGTAAAAACATAACTATTTAAATTCTGAAGTTACATCTATTTAAACAATATAATAGGTAGGTGACAAATATAATTGTGAAATGAAGTGGGAGGTGGGGAGGTTGAAAAGTTAGTTAAATTTACATCTATTTGATTTTATTATTGAACTGTGCAATGGACTTGAAAATCTATTTTAGCATCAAAATGTTTTTTTTGGTTTCATATTATAACAATAGCTACATCTATTTTATTATTAGCATTTGACTTGTTTTTAAAAACCATAGAATTGCATTAGAGGGATGTGTTCTATAATTGATGAACTATAGAAATAGCACCTATTTTAGCGCATTGGACTTGCACGCGATTTTGTAAGTTCCTACCAAGTAACTATAACAAAATTTATATTATATAATGTTCTTGCATGAAAAATATTTATTTACAAAAACTATCAAAGAGTGTGGATTATAATTAATAAAAAAATAATTAATTAATTTTTTAAATTATTTTCACATTATTAATTTCACACAATCATAAGTTATTTTAAATATATAATTACAAATATATAAAGATACAATAAAGTCTAACATAAGTTAAACATTCTGTTGGCTTGCGAGGCATAAAACGCAGCCTTATGAAGATGATATATAAAGATGATTCGGAGAAATAGAATCTGTACATTATGAAGCTTTTTCGAATGGATGTCTTATGGAGGTCCTTTGATACAGTCACCATGCAGCCTTGATGAGATCTGTGTCTCTAAACAGTCCACACGAACGCTCGATCGTCCAACAATCACCGGAGCCGATAATAATCGAAAAACTACCCCTCTCTCTCTCTCTCTCTCTCTCTCTCCAGCCTCTCCAAGCTGTAGAGCATCTAGGGTTTTAGTAAAAATGATTTTACAACCAGCAACCCTAAAACTGTATATCATAATGTATTTATAGGTAAGAGATTTGGGCTTAAAACCCTAAATCGGTTTTGGGCTTCCTAAAACCCAATCTGATTTTGGGTTTATTATTAAAATAAATTATTTATTTAATTAATAAAGACCAACTCAATTAATTGAATAATCAATTTTGAATTTAATCATTTAATGTAAATTTGTAATTAAAATTAAAACTCCTTTAAACGTTCTAATTATGTGACCCTTTAGGTTATTCTTATGTTGGCAATAATTTTAATATTTAATAATAAAATTATAAACAATGAGCGGCATCTTATAATACATCGTTGCTACGTACCCAAGTAATAATAATATTTGGTGATTCAGTTAAACCTTTCGTGACTAATGTTTCCATGTAATATAATCCTTTTAACTACGATATTATAGATTAAACTCGAGACATGATTTGTGTCACCCTCTTCGTAATTTAATCTATGTTTTCTTCATCAATGAGTGGACTATTAAAAACAAATAAATATTTGAGCATGGCCATGCATTTTCATAGTCTCACTCAATTAAGAGGTCAATAATATCACTTTGCCAATAGTATTGTCAATATAACCAATCCCTTCCAATGACAAAGAGAGAGGTATATTGGACAATGTGATCCAGACAAATTTAGCCATTATCTCAAAATAAAGAAACCAACCATGTCCTGCCAAGGCTTGAAAATCATTACACTATCACTCAAGAATATAAACCCCATAGAGAGTGCCTCATTTTCATTTTTATAGTTTTCGCAATCGAAGGTAAAATCAAAAAAACCTTCAACATGGTAAGTCATATCACACAACTCTTCCCAACGTTTAAATGCACAAGGACGCGCAAATTGGTGAGAGAGAGGCTCCCCAACCAAAAACCCAATCATAAAAACCTCACTAAGATTAATCGAATCATTATTACTATTCAAATTCACATTCTCAACCGCTTCTACAACATTATGAGTTAAAGCAGGAGAAAAGAAAACAAACCCATTATCATCCACTTGACGATTCACGAGAGAATGATTTCTTGGGAAGGTGTAAGGCACACCAGCTACCACTGCTTTATCTAACTGAAGCCACCTTCTATTCGAGCCTTTTCGAATATCAGTGGTTCTGTTCCCATCACTAGTCATGTTCCTACCGCTAGTCATGTTCCTACCGCTAGTCATGCTGGAGCCAATTGAGGGGTGAATGGGTAGCGTCTCGATAGCTATCCCTTCGCCTTTCCTAGATCGGCTTTCACAATTCACTTGTGGAAATAGATCCACAAAGTAGTCATCCAACGATTTCGGAAATGAATCATTAATAATGTCCAGGGATTCCACCCCAAAGGGTGACTCATCCCAAGTCAAGGCGTCGCTTAAGTCCGAAGAACCCGGGGAGGAGGGATGAAGTGGTATGTAATAACCCAGATGTTCGTTAGAATTAAAACTTTTCTTATTATGATTAAGTGCTTTAGTGAATAATGATTTCAACGAACCGTGGTTGTGATGAATGGATATTGCTTTGGATAATTATCCCGATACATATGTGTATTTTCTGAATAGAGTAATTCAATGGTTGAGGACATAGATAAGAATAATCTATCGTCCAGGAAATGAGCTAATGAACCCTAGGGGGGAGATGAGAAATGAGTTAGTGTGATAATCCTAATTTCTGGATTTGAGAGAAGTTTTCACTTTTTGATGAATAGTACTTTCATACGTGAATAGTAATTTGTATGGATGAATACAGTACAACCCCTCTAAATTAATACTCTCTAAAGTAATAACCTCTCTAAAGTGATAAAAAGTCTCGGTCCCACTTGGTAATTGGTAGTTATAATTTTACCCCATTAAAGTGATAACCTGTCTAAAGTGATAATTTTTTCCGGTCCCAACGATATCACTTTAGAGGGGTTTTACTATAGTGATTTTGTAAGTTGGAAAACTTTTCATGCCACCCTATGTACGGGACGTGGTATGGATGTTTCGAAGTCATATTAGGAATCCACGGAGGAAATGAGTGTATGTAAAGACGATCGGAATTCAGAAATTCCAATTTTAATTCTGGCGTAATATTTGACCGAGCAATGAATTGTATATCAGTATTATAAAGAAATAATATATTAAAATTGAGGAATTGAGGAATTGATGTTTTATAATTTTATGAAATGAGATTCGAGAATTTAGAACGAAAACCCCTGAGATAGTGAAACGAGCGTTCTAGAAACTGCTGAACTTTATAACGAGATTAAGCGATAAAGCGAATAAATTATGGAATTTGGATTGAGTTCATAACAAGATTAAATATCCTACATGATCATCAAGAGAATTATATCAAGTGGATTAAATGATTTAATCAAGAATTAAATCAAAACAATTTAGAAGTTAAGTGATTTAAATCACTTAAATCAAACAAGAAACAAAACAAATATCTACCAAGCTTATCCAAGACTCTTTGCACAAGCCCCAAGGGGATCAACACAGCCACACACATCTGATAATATCAAGATATTATGTCCATAAAGTGGTTTTACAAGTCAAGATGGGTTTGAATGAAAGGAAAGAAAAGATCAAGAACAACCAAGTTCTCCAAAACTGCCCACCATGAACCAAGTTCAAAGAAAAATTCATATCTCTCCACTTATATCTATACTTAAATCACCAAATTTTAACCACAGCTTCTCCACTCCATGGATAACATTCTTTCAAAATTTTATGGCCAACAAAGGAGTGTAGCCTAGTCAAATACCTCCCCCAAGTTGAAGAAACCAAACTGCACTGTTCTTGGCAGTTTCTACCCCAATTTTCAAACGGCCATATCTCCCTCATTTCTCAATGAAATCCTGTATTCTTTAGTTTGTTGGAAAGGTATTGACATGTTCTACAACTCTTCTTCAGGAACCTCATCCAGAAAAGCAAGGTAAGGCCCTCGTTTTTGTAATTCATTGAAGAGGTGAATAGTAACTCCGAAATTGTTAAGTTGTGTTCTTGTTTTGATGATCAAGATTTAGCTTCCTAAGGACTATATAAGGCTTATTGGAGGATCATTAAGCTTTTTTAGTGTTATTAGAGCATCAAAGAAGGTATAAACCTCAAGCTTACTTTGTTATGTTATGAGTTACAGGCCAAGTTTTAAGATGGTTTCAAGATGTGTTCATGTTAGTGTGTACTTAGAGATTGTTTGGCTTTGTTTTAATATGAGAAATGGTGGGTGTTGGATTGTAGCCGCACCACTGACTTTAGAGACATGTGTAGGTTGTTTGTTGAGGTTGTGGATGTATGGTATGCCCGGTGTGGCTTGGTTATGTTGTGACAAAGTGGAAACGTCCGAGTTATAGCCGTCGTAATGGCGAAATTTCGTTAACCCTTCAAAACAGTTAAGGCCCGAGACCATAGGACTATTTTGAGACTCACCACTGCCTATGGTTACAAATATATGATTGTCTAGTTTGTTTTGCCGAAAGAATCGAGTTAAAAGAGTTTACGGTTTAGGAGTTATGCTAGTTTTAGTGAAAGTGGTTCAAAAGATTTTATCGCAGAAATTTAACTACTTTGATGCTAAGTTCCAGATCCTTAAAGTCGAATTAGAATGTGAAATTTGGTGATAAAATGTTAAAGACAATTTGCAAGGTGTGTGCGAAGGTTTCAAGTTAAAAAGATTATTTTCCGATTTTATAAAAATGCTTAAGCCAAGGTTGCGCAATCGAAAACCCCTAGGAACGTGACTTGGAAATCAACTTTGTAAGTGATTAAGTATAACTTGAATTCGAGGACCGGTTTCGAACCAAACTTATGAATTAAGTATTTGTCAACTAACATGGATTTAGTATGAGCCTAAAGCGAGCTAGTAATGCCTTGGTTGTGTTTCGCTTGTGTCTTTAAGCGTTGATTTATAAGTGGATTATCCAGGGGATTAATCGTACGTTTTCTTTGACTTTGTCTAGATTGTCCGACATCGTCGCGAACCCGTAACACTTCTCTAGCATCAGGCAAGTTTTCTAAATCTATACTTTGAAGTATTGATTATATAATACTGCTTTTACCATGTATATTGTTATACAGTTTTGCGATAATCTTATTTCTTGTTGAAATAGAATTTGACCTTGGGATTATATACGATCTTTTGAGTTAATTATTTATGAACCGGTATACCTTGTAGCTCGATATAAGAGCGTATTCAATGTTTTCGATTCTAAACCGGGAGTCGTTATTTTGTGATATAGAGATAGTCGTGGAAACCCGGAGGGATTCCAGCGGTAGATTATTATTAATTTTGAGGAATGCTATTTATAAACATTAATTATATATCCATAAAGTATTAATTACTTGGAAACCATTCGAGGATTGTTATTTGAATATGATATCATTCGAGGAATTGTATTTGCTTACTATATCTTTCGAGGAATGTTATTTGAGTAGTATCTCAGTCGAGAAATACTATATGAATATTATTTCCGTTAAATATGCTATTGGAAGACATAACTGTTTTCGAAAGTATATTGTGAATTGTGATACTTGATTACAATTTGGTAATTGGTTTATAAGCTAGATATGAGATATATTGGTTATAAGCCGGATACTGCTAAGACCCTTAGTGAAGGGCATATGCTCATTCTTCAAATATAGACCGGGAGTCAGTATTTCTGAATATGTTGTAATTATTTTCTGAGGAAAATATTTAAGTAAATATTTTTCGATTGTTTCTTTAATGAATATTATATTGAATATTCATTTGGGCTGTATTCATTAAATGAATATTATTTCGAATATTCATTTGGGTTTATTTAATGAATATTATTTTGAATATTCATTTGAGTTTTATTTATTTAATGAATATTATTCTGAATATTCATTTAAGGTTTTATTTAATTAATGGACATTAATTTAAATATTTATTCGAGGAATTATTTATTTAGTGAATATTTGTATATATACTTATTCGAGGGTTATTTATGAGTAATATTTTATGTTAAGAATATTCTTGAAATATTTATGGTTTAATAAATATTCTTGAGAAAATTACCAAAATACTCATATTTGAGCTTGCTTGGTCCTATTTACCGACGAGATACGTTAAACCGTGTACCGTGATACATAGGGTAACACGCTAAATCGTGTAACGTGAAAGGCTATAATACGGCAGACCGTGTAGCGTGTTTGTGCAATACGGTGGATTGTGTTCCGTGTTAGCCGGGTGCGCAGCACAGTCACGGTACACGCTATTTCATATCATGTCGTGTTACGGAAGATTGTGTACCGTATCCACCTAATACGGAGCTTCGTGCAACGTATCAAGCTAATACGGAGGACGCAACTCCGCATCCCGTCGGTAAATCGGGCCAACTTTTTGAATTTCAGTATTTTGGGCATTTCAAAGTCAAAAATGATTATTTAGGGCTATCACCCAATATTCTTTGAATATTTATTTAATTCTTTTAACTAGTCCTAAAAATAATTTATTTTATTAAAAAATTATATTTGACCTTCAAAAATTGCGTGAAATATTCCTGAATCTTATTATGACTATTTTTTTATCAAGGGGAGGTTCCCAAAACTCTATTTTTCATTTAAAACTATCTTTCATATTATAAGGGAACCTTACTTGAGAGCCGTTATTTATTTGGTTTGACTGTCCGGTCATAAATCTTTTGAAACTATTCTTTTCACTCGCATCTTGATTCCTAAACATCAAAATGAGTCTTTTTGTTACTTCCTCAACACTCGAGGGGTAAAATTCATGGAACAAGTTTATATCCATTAACAAGCAACAGCTTGGGAAATATTGGTGAATTTTCCTTTCCAACTAGATACGACTACTTTGTGGAGTCCTATCAACAAGTATTATACTTGGGGAAAGGGGGACGAAATTTACGTTTCAGAGTCATGGATGTTATTCAAACTAGGAGACACGTAAGTGGCCGAGTGGCGCCGGCCCAATGGCCCAACCGTTGGCCGAGGAGTTCCAGAAGGCGGTTGACAAGTAAATCCGTCGGGGCTACCTTCTACATGTAGAGAATGACTGATGAGATGCATAACATACGACTGATCATCGTAAACGTTAGGGCATCTGGCGCGGCAATGCTCCCGTATTAGTTCATCTTTCAAAGTTGGAAATTTTCTGCAACAATATTTGTGTTGGCAGGGTGAAAAAGTGTTTGAAATTGGGATTGCAATATTTTTCCTGCAATTTCCTCTTTTATGATATATTTCGATATCTTGCTCATATATTTGCAAGACAGATATGTCTTCGGAGTATATATTCTGAGTTACCTTGTAACTTCATCTTTGATCTTATATTTTATGACTCTGTTGATACCTTACATAACATGAGTTGTGATAAGGAGGTTGTTGATATTGGATCACCTTATAACTTCATCTTTTAAGTTATATGTTGACATTTTGCTTATATTTTATATAGCAGATATTTTACGGAAAGGTTATATTGAATTACCTTATAACTTTGTCTTTTATATTATACTAGAACTTTGTTCATAGTATGAATAATAAAGTTTGCAGATATATTATGATAATTATATTTGAAGCACTATGATAGTACTGATTTTGAATATATTCCGTTAAGGGAATAATTTAAGTATCAAGATATTTTGGACAATTATTGTCTTATACCCGCTATTTATTCTGGGTTTAAATTAAAGGCAGAATTATGCCATACTTTCATTACCTTGCTGGGCTCACTCTTGCTATTGTTTTATATATATTATATAGCAGCGAAGCAGGATGCCAATGGGACGGCACATACCCCGTAAGGCGTTTCCATAATCAGTTTCTAGCAGGGATCCCGAGAGTAGTACGAACCAGTCGAATCAGGCTGCAGCTTTTGGTATTCATCCTATGTATAGATATGAATGGTATGAGAGGAGTGTGAGCATCAGAAGGCTAAGTTGGTAATGTAACATTACTTAGAAGTTGTATCACTGATAGATTCAAAAGACATTTGGATATTGTAATAAAAATTATTTATTCCGCAGTTGTTGTATTGTGTCGTTTCTGAGACTCTAACCTGTGTGTGTGATATATATTGTGGGGTCACAAGCCGTTGAATTGTGTACATTGCAAGTAATACAGGTAAGGTAAGAAGTAAATGGATCGTGACTACTCCAAATCCCTGACCTTAGATTTGGGGGTTTTACATGGTAGGGAAGCGACATGGCCGAAAGATTGAAGGTGAAGAGGTTCAGAGTGGTAGGATTGAGGTGGGGAAAGAGGCGACTAGGGTTAGGAATGAAGGAAGGAGGAAGAAAAAAGGGGGGGAGGAAAAGGTTTAGGAGAGATGAGTGAGAGTACGACTCTCATTCTTCGTGTTTGTCTATCTTTGTTTGTTTATAAGATTTTGGCAAATAAGGGTCCTTCTCGTGTAGAAAAATTGTTAAAAATACCTATTTTTTCAAACAAAATCACAGGAATACCAATTGTCGGAACATGGTGTGGAAAATACCCATTTGGTGACCCAAATGGAACTTGTGTATTACATATATGCATGTTTGTTATGCGTGATAGGTGTAACGCATTCCGAAAATGCGTGATGACGTCATTTGACGTCATCCTTTCAGAACACTCCGGTCGTTTCTTCGGCGAAAAATCGCCGCCCACGTCGCACACCACTCGATCTCAAGCATACCTCAACCATCGTTCAATCTGAGGACATATAAACGATCCCCACACTTCACTCTATCTTCCTATCCAACAGACTTAGCCGTATCTGGCCCCGCAGGGGCGTGTTGAAGCCCACCGGAGTTCGAATCGGAAAAATATGGTCGATTTGGGCGTTCTCAATCCTGCAAAACAAACGTAAAAAGAGTGGTATGGATGTGTAGATCTTGGAACAACGATTCTAATGGTATTAGCCATGTTATAGGAAAGTCCCTGATGTGCACGAACGAATCGAACAAAAAATATAGCCGGAATCGCCATTTTTCCGCTGTCTGGGAGCTCCGTTTGTGCAAAGATGACAATGACGTCATATGACGTCATTGCGCATTCTGCAAATGCGTGACACGGGATACGCAACACTGAAATGCGTATCCCAGCATTACCCAGCTGCCATTTGCGTAACCAAGCTTTTCCAATACATGTATTACCCCATTTAAAATTGCGTAACTCATATTACCCCATTTACAAATGCGTAACAGCCTTTACCCCAACTGGAAATACGTAATTAAATCGTTATTTTTAACATCCCTCCCGAGAATTGGTATTTTCACTTTTAAGAACCAAAAAATGGGTATTTTTAGATTTAACCCTCTCGTGTACTACTGGCTTTATTATCTTTCAATCTTGTTTGTTCCATGTAGTTAACTATAGAATTCCACACTAATTCACATAGGTGCCCTTCCATTTTAGAAGTTTGAATTAGCAACAACCATGGATCCTAAGTTTAAGCAACTAAATTTAAGGGTGCAGGAATGTGAAGGATTAGATAAAGCACGGCCAAAAGTATAAAGCTAATGAAGTTAATATATAACCATTGAATTTCATCAACAAATGAAATTTTTAAAAACATAAAATTTGATTATAACCTGGAATACTAACGACATATAAACATTATAAAGGAGTAAACACGTAAAACTTGAACAAAAAACACTTGATTTGAGTTTGATTCTACGGTTGAATCATTTTGGATAAATTTGATCTATGGTAGAATTGCTTTGGATTATTTCATTAATTTTAAAGATTTTTCAAAAAAGAAAAGTTGTGTAATTTCATTTTTAATTTCGCAATTAAAATTTTTAATTATTTTTCATACCAAAAAAGATAAATATATGTATTTTATGGTGCTTCTCGGACTCGAGTGCCCCCCAGCATAGCATTTCAATCAAATTGTTAATTGGCTATTCTCCCAATTTCATATCAACTACTAATACTCACTCGAATGCTTGACTTTCAACCTACTGGAATAGATACTTAATACAATGGCTTACATCGAAAATATTCTTCAGCTGTGCAACATATATTGACAAAGAGATTTAATTATATTAGCTTCAATGTACGTAGTTACAGAAATATGTTACAGCGAAATCAATTTCTAATACAGATAGATTAAACGTACAATAAATCTCATCAGACCAATTCTGAAGGTCCGGGAACTAGAAGGGTCTGTCTAGTTCCACAACTGACATTCACAGTGTTCATCAGGAGATTATACACTTCTAATAGATATTTAATAACTTGACCTCTGCTGAGAGTAGTGCGTACTTCATCGAACTGTTCAAAATCCATGCAAGGTCAGACTGCTAAAATTTTGGAGAACTGGTCTTGATAGGAGCCCAGATATCAGCACCGTTGGTACCAGCAACACCAGCAGTACAAGATACTGGCACGATACATAAACCTTTGCTTCTCAAATTGTATGATTCTGGTTCCTTGAGAACAATATACATCGTCAAAGTTACATATATTCAGATCAGTAAGTCATCTCATCAGCAAATCCTTTAGCCTTTAAATATGATTAAACTCCCTTTACTAAGACAGATAGATTACGTAATATATTACACTGGGGGCACTATGAGATCATGCCAAATGTTCTGTTCCGAGAGGGTTTAGGTGTATAGACAGGATTTATACTTTCGATGAAGCTTATGAAATCACCACTTAAGAAATAGAAGGCATGACAAGAAAGTGGAGCAAATGTTTTCCGACAGAATACTCGAATTCAGTAGGATATAATATGAACTACCTATTTAGAGAAACTTACCTGTATATTTCTAGCTGCTCTATGGAGATAAGGAGCACTCAGGACCTGAAACAAATCAGAATTGTCACTGACAAAAATTCAGCATTCTGATCCTATATGAATCACCACAAGTACAAGAATATCTTGGCGCACAACCATCATCTGAGAAGATTATACATTTAAGTTTCTTAAATCATCATTAAACAATTAATCATGTGTTGTTCCTAAAAGGTTTAATCAATGTGAAGAAAGTGAATATATCCACGCAAGTAGCTGCCAACGATATAAAAACTATGTCAGAAGTCATATATCTATCTTTAATCCAAACAATTTTAAGAAGTTAAGGGACACAAGCAGAGGAGCTTTTTGAAGAGAAAAATAAAATGCTTTTATTAGCGAACATATTTCCAGAGAGGGAAGAGAACGATAAACAAATAACAGACTTTTTACGCTTCAGAGAATTAGTAAAGTACAATTGTCCGGCTGGTCATTAAAGGTTTTGTGAAAAGAACAAGGCAGTGACTACTTCCAAGTGATAACCTCTTCTATTCTAAGGATGACTTTCACAAGCAGTTTCTCATGAACTTTATGGATCTGAATTTGAGCATTTGGATTAAAGGCCTTACTCCTAGGTGATTAGGAGGAGATTTATGGGGAACAATGAAAAGGATTTGAAGTTAAAGGGAAACAAGAATCTGTTTATGTGAGAAAAGTTAAAATGGTATCACTAAACAGTTTTCAATATTATTTTCATGAAATCCAAATATGGAGTGTCTTTGTTCAAGAAGTCAGTAGCTTTGTCTCCATAATTAGCAGATAGGACAATGCTCACCGAAAAGCATAATTGGTTATAGCCTTATAGATTAGTCACAAATACCATAGAGACACCCCTAGACAAAGATATATATATATGACACGAGTATGTTATAACACATTGATATCTGGTATGTATGAGAACATGGTTATAACGATAAGCTTGCTAGAGTGTTTTAGATAGCCAAAAAGACAGCAATTGAATGGCTCAATTTCCAGAAGACAGTATATTAACACAACAGGATTACTTTCGCTACAGAAATGGTGAAAGCCCCCAGAAGTCTACAGAATTACTAAAGATCATCTACCTCAATACTTCAAAATTATTGAGCTTCTAGTTAAAAAAAATTTAAGCTCTCTAGCTTTACATTTTACAGAGATTGAATATTAAGATTAAGATTTCATTTAATTACTACTGAGTAAATAATTGTTATTGTCTTGTGAGCATAAGTGAAAAAGTAAAAGCATGCGTTTTTGCAAAAAAAAAAAAAAAGGACAAATCTGATCAGGGAATTCTGCTGACTGGATGGTAATATGTATAACAATTTACAAAATGCAGTAAAAGGCCAAACCTTGACTTGTTCATGTAGGAAGCTTATATAGTCCATTGCCTCTAGCAGGACTGAAGCTGTATCTGTCTGCACAAAATTTTAAGACACAATTTTACTTTTTAAATTTGTTTATGATCCTTCAGATATATATAAACTATCTCATAAATTCACAATTATGAGTTTAAAACACAAATATTTTGGGATCAAACTCACAGAGAGAAAAAGGTCTAGGGATAATATTAAAAAGGTTAATAGTTTATTTTTAAGAAAATAAACATAAACACTCCTATTCTCCATGATTCCATTAGGTAACATTTCTCACTGAAATTCATGTACCTTCCCAAAAGGTGAAACAAGCTGCTGAAGAGCCATAACTCGTTCACCAATCTTCTCTTTCCTCTCCTGTCGCCAGAAACAAAGAATCTACATCTTAGAAATAACAATGTATAGAGCTTCTGAAAATTAGATTGTGCCACTCCTATAAAAGGAGTGTAAATTATTGCTTAATCTGACGAGATAATTCCTCATAAATATGCCAAAACCAACAAATTAATATTTTCTTCTACTTAAAAAGAGTCAGGGAGCCCGACAAATAGTTATAAGACAGAACAAATATATCTCTTAGAGTGACTGTTAATTACTACTCACATCCTTGATTTGAGTAGAGAAGTGGTGAATTTCCGACATAATTTTGAATATGAGTTTTGTTAAAAACTTCGCCAAAATCAAGTCTACAAAATGTGTTGCTGAGATTGTTTACAAGGTTGTGGATAAAATACATATTTCTTCGAGATTCTGCTTCACAAGATACAAATTAATGAACCTAAGCTTATTTCTTCTGCATCATATTTAACTTGATTATGAAAGCCAACGCTTATGTTCAATCCTCATTTTGATAAGATACATTCTATAAAAATGTGTTACTGAGATTGTTAAGAAAGTTGTGGAATAAATATATATTGCTTTAAGATTCTGCTTCACAACATACAAACTAAAGAAATTAACCTTATTTCTTCTGCATCAAATTCATTTTGATTGTGGAAGCCAACTTTAATGTTCAATCCTCATATTGACAAGATTTACACAACAATTTCCAAATTCCTTTTTCTTGCCAAGTAACATTTAAGTTCTTTTGTAGAGACTCTTTTATGCAAGAAATACGTAGACAAGCAAAAGTGAGGGACAAAAGACAAGCAAAAGTGAGGGACAAAAAGACAGAGAATGATACCTTAGAGGATAATGATGTAGAAGCCTTATGACGCTTTTCTGTCAAAGAAGAGAGACTGCTTTGGTCGATGGAAATGGGGCTTCTCTTATGTTGCATCGTCTTTACACCTTTACAATTCTTTCCTAGCTGTGCAAGTGTTCGAAGTCATATGAATGAAATGGCAAGAAGGAAGAGGAACACGAAATCTTCACCAGATGAAGTGAAAACAATGATGATAACAAAGAGGAAATCAAAGTCTACACTGCATCTGTTTTCATCAGCCTTGTTAAACAAAATTCTAGCTTACTATTAACAACAGAAACTCTCTTTTAAAAGATGTATATTTTGTTAACAAGTATAACATATCCAAAACTACATGTCATAATGCTGATTAAATCTTCCTAATCAAGTTGTAAACGGTGATTAAACTAATTAACTTGCACCTAGCCACCTACTACATAAGAGCTTAACTAAATCTTTTCTGCATTGTACATAGCTTATCAAGACTGGTACCAGATGATGCTAATTAAAATACTATTTTATCTATCAGTATATCCAAATGTTTGTTCTTTAAGTATATCATATATCATTCAAATACAATTTATCAACTCAATGCTCACGGACAGGACTGTGCCACCTTTCAGTGCATGCTCTTACCTTCTTATAATCTTATTATATTCAAGGCTTCCAATTTAATCAACTACACATAGCAATTCGCATGACAAGTAGGTTGATATAATTTGAAACAAACTATTATTTCTTTATCCTGTCATCATCCATACCTACATATGGCACAAATAACCAACCTTAGAAACCTCACAAAACAGCCATCGGATAACCTAAAAAATTAATCAATTTTGGAATCTACATCATCCATTGATTTAGTCAAAGAACAACTCAAGTAGGGTCACTACCGCATATGTTTTTCGAAAGTAGGGTCGGACCGAATAAAATGTACACAAAACTTATCTCTAGTACGAAAAATATAGGGGGTTTTCCATGAAGACCCCCCGTTTAGAAAAAACAGGGCCACAACCCACAATTCATGGCATAATCCATACAATTAAAAATCAAAATGTTTTTATATAATGAAGTAGTCCTATATGATGTCACAATTATAATGATTGTAAACTCAGAAACAGACAACCAATATTCAATAATTTGTTAGGAAACTCAACAGCAGCTTCACTAGAAAAAAGAGGTAGATATTGATATATTGGCAAAAAGTAGTACATTACAGTGCATAAACTTATACATCTACTGGTCAAATGAATTCATTATTGTCTTCCTATATCCATATAAAGTCTCTTCTACTTGTAGAATTATGGCCCTGCCATCTGTCAGAGGTCATCTAAGTCTAAAAGTAACAAATGCATGAAACTAGTTTTCTCCTCCTGACTATGTGAATGAGATTGAGAGCAACATAATTCAGAGTTATAATAAATTAGGTGGGCCCCTCATTCCAAATTATGTACTCCATATAAAAATCAATTTCTCTTATAGCAGTACTCCCTCCGTCCCTTAATACTTCTCTTGTTTCATATGTCGGGACTGTTCATAACATAAGACAAATTACTAATTTACGGGGCTAATCTATAAGATCAAATATAGTCATGAGTGATCTTGTTGAATTCGTATTTATGAATACTTTAATACAATGAAGTTTTTATATTTAATATTAATACGAAATTCAAGATTCAAAAGTGTACGTTGGCAAACGTGTCCAGTCAAAACAGGAAAAACATTAAGGAACGGAGCGGGTAGTAATCTGTTTAAGCAGTTCATCATTTACTAAAAGATTCAATTTATTAGCTCCAACATAAAACACACGCAGTTGCTATACAATGAATTAAAATCTCATTATCATTCCCCCTGATCCATTAAGTATTCCGATTAGCCACTTAGACAACTGAAAGCACTCAATGGAAACGTTCTGACTAAAATTATTATGCTCTCCTCAGCAATATGCGTGCCAAACATTTTCTACTACTAATTCTTACAAAGATTTAAGCAATAGCTAAATCCTACAACTAGATGCATTTTTCCAACACTCCCAGTGCTCAATTTATATGTGTGGAAAGTGGATTTAGGTAGCCTGAATCTACTAATAAAATGAATTAACCACTAAATATAATTTATGTGTTTTTTAGTTTGTTTTTAACCATAACTACATATATGATAGTAAAATTTAGTAAGAAACTACAAACTCATGCCCACAAATACACTATCCATAGCATATTAGCATGAAACAAAATTCTCAGTCTAATATAATTTGTTTAATATAAAAATATAATTACCTTCAATGTAGCCTTTGCATTACCAATGACCAACAATGCTTTCTGGGTATGATCAGTGAACTATCTTTATAAAACAAGCAGCTCTAAGTTTTACACTTAAGCTTGAGTTTAGTCAGAAAACTGACCGGAGATTACCCAAGTTGCTCGGAAAGTAATCGGAAAATTTGGAGAGTCTGTAGAGTGAAAGAAAGGAATGAGAGGAGGGAAGGGAGTTTGAAGGTGTTGTAGTATGTAGTATTATAGTACCAGTAAAAGGGTCGGTTAGTTTATGTTGATGTAACTAAATAATAATAAAAATGTGGCCAAATTATTTTTGTTTTTTTAACTAGTATTCTGACAGCTAATATACAACCATGAGTGACTGAGATAGAAAGAAAATATAGCTGTTGTTTATTTCTTTCATCCTACCTTTTTTACCATGCTTGAATATGACACCTTTTAAATAAATTTTGATTAGACATTTTTAAGATCAAGAGCGTTAGGCTTCTGCCTCGACAGGATTTGTAGCAGAACTTTTTCATGCTTTAATTTTCCAGTCAGGGCATGCTTAATATTGTGTTCCAAAAACTTTTTCCTAAAAGAAAAGAAAAGAAAACAAAGTTGAAGAAAGATTTT
Source organism: Kitagawia praeruptora (assembly GCA_037693485.1). Lineage (NCBI taxonomy): Eukaryota > Viridiplantae > Streptophyta > Magnoliopsida > Apiales > Apiaceae > Kitagawia > Kitagawia praeruptora. The sequence continues at coordinate 73,227,222 of CM075347.1, forward strand.
TGTAGAAATAAAAGCAAAGATTTCTAAAGATTTGGAAAGAAGATCCTTATATATATGTCTTCAAAATCTTCTTCGCACTTTTGGAAAGATTTTGAGAAAAAAAAAATAATTCATTTTCTATTCTTTTCTTTTCTTTCATTGATTCGGGAACCAGTGTAAAATTATCAAAGTGTAAAAATGATGTTCGAACTTCGAATTCTGTTCGATTTGCCAATTAACAAGTTTTCGAGTCCAGTTCAAGCAACTATAAATTTTTAGATATTTTTAATAACCCAATCAAAAACCCAGCTCAATCTGGTTGAATATGATCTATAATATTACATAAAAATTTGTTACCAACTCCATTCGAGTCAAGTTCTGATCGTATTCGAGTCATACTCATTAAAAACTCGAATCAATTAAACGAAATAAAGGTTTTAAAGAATCTAATGAGAATCTTTTTTCTCTCTTCTCCCCCTTTCAATCCCGATTTATGTCGCCCCCTCCCCACCCGCCTCCCACCCAATCGTTTTATTGATTACCACTAATCCTTCGATTTTATCCTCTATTTATGTTCTTATTATCATGGTGCATCGGTTGAATGATCTTCAAGAAGTTATCGATGATGCATAACCTGAGAAAACTCAATATGGATATCTTTTGGATTTTGATTCAAGAAAGGTTGATTCTAACCAGAAAAGGATTGCTTTCTTTTCGCTTTACATAATTTTTTTTTGCTATCCATATAATTGTATAAATAAAGTCCATTTTCGCCTAACACGGGGGCCGTAGGTACGATAAACTCGACCAAAATATGACACCTGAAGGGCCTGGCATGCACAATCCTATCTGAGTCCGAGTTTACCCCTTGCACGCACTTCGGACAGCCGTCCGTAGCATCATAAGGAGGGCCTCCTTTTCGAGGTACAAAAAGAGTACGGTACATAGGAGGTTGGTCTTTCTCAACGTGGTGTATAGCACGAAAAGCCTTTCGATACAAGATAGGGCCGTTCACATGAAAGAAACAAGTGAATCCTTTCTTCTCTTCTTTATCTTTCCCCTTCGAGAAAGATAAAGAGGGTCTTATGGAGGGGAAGGGCTTGGGCTTGGGCATTGTTTTTTTTTTTTAAATTAGAACCGTTGGATCAACGATTCAACGGCTTAAAAGCCGTATGTTAAATAACTCGTCCCTGACATACGTTTGCCAGGGACCGGGAGCCTCTAGTAAAATGGGGTATCATGTCCTTCCTCTTTGTAAGCCAAATAGAATATTGGGCCCGACTTGCAACCTCCATACGTATAATATAGAAAAGTTGTTCCGGGTTGAGCACAACACAATCATGAATTCTTTGGATCTGTGGTCTCCATGCTTGGTAGAAATGAAATAGAAGCATCACATGAACTACCTCCTTCATAGGGAAAGAAGTGTTCTTCTATCTATACTACAGATGAAGTCTAGCCACGAATTGTACCTACATTGCAAGTCCACCTCACAGATCAGCAGAAACTTGCGCAATACAAAGTCGGTGTAGGGACAAAATAGTAGAAGATGGTCTTGTGTTTCCCTTCCAGCCACACAAAATGGACATTGTTCAATGATATTGCATCCAAATGTATTCGAACAAGAAGTTGTTGGAAGTCTTCCCAGATCGGCAAGCCACTGAATGAAGGCATACCTATTGACCTTCAATTTCAACAAACATTTGTGGAAATTGGGGAGGTTTGCAACCTCCACACATAGAATCCATATAATACCTTCCAATGGCATGTTCGACTAGATCTGAGGGAAAAGTCAACGCCCATTGTAATAGACATTACTAACCAAAGTTAAATTGTTATACCCAAAGTTGAATCGCAAAAAGCACAGACTGGAGGAGCGATAGTCTACTTGCATAAGAAAGATACATGTCCACTAAAGGATTCTCTTCGTAAGCCTTTCCAATCAAGGAAGACAATTCTGCACGAAAAGTCTCGAAGCAATGAGCTGTACTCCTAAAAATTTTAACCCACAAGCTTCCTCTAGGAAACCCAATCACCCTGTCAAACCAATCCATCATAGATGGTCTACATTTCGAAAGAATGAGTGACATTTACTAGGATTAGAATTTGAGCCCACTCCATTTTGCAAATTTGTCTGGATATTCTATGAGATGCCTGATAAATGCTAGTATATAAACTTTAGAAAAGAGCATCACATCATTCGCAAAAAATAAATGGGTGATGTTAATCTTCCCGTAGTGCTTAAATGGTGGTTTCAAATCATTATTCAACCTAAGAGAATATTCATGGCTAAACTAAACAAGTAGAGAGAAATGGGGTCTCCCTATCTCAACCTTTCTTCCCCCCAAAGAAGTTAGTTAGTGTATCATTAACCTTCAGATTAAACATAGTGGTGGAAATGCAGGTATGAGTCCAGTTGATGAATTGAACAAAAAAGATGTGCTTATGCAAACGCATAATAATAAAATCCCATAGAGCTGAATCGAAAGCCTTTCTCAAGTCTATTTTTAAGGCACATCTCGGTGTTCCTATGTTCCTCTTGTATCCTCTAAATAGATCTTGGGCTAGCACGATCTTATCCAAAATCTTTCTTCAGACACTCTAGGATACATGGACAATATGAGCCATGACTCGTTTCATACGAGCAACCAAGATTTTTTATTTGTATTTGTATGCAATATTACATAAAGAAATAGGTCTAAAGTATGACATCTCTGAAGGAGTAGGGACCTTAGGAACAAGTGCAATTGTAGCTGAGTTTATAGACCTATGCATGATATTCTCACTGAAGAAAAACCGAACAGCCCTACAAGTCCTGTCCCACGATGTCCCAATTGACCAGATAGAACTTTACCCGAAATTCTTTTTATACCATTTTGAGCTCCATTTTTTGGCTTAATCTCGAGTTTGGACTCAAGTTTTATTAATTTTTAATGTTTTTTCTTTGTATTTTTAGGTAGAATGTTGAATTTCCCGAAAACTGTGTTTTGGTGAAAAAAGGAGCAAAAAGAGAGTATAATTGAGAAAAGTGAGCAAGGTGTGTGTTTTGCTAAATTCACGCAAGCGCACGTAGTCACAAGTAATACAATTAAAGTTCGTTACACAGAGATCTTGGTTAAGTTTTACTCAGAAAATATGTCTATGCAATAATGTATGGTTTTAATTCACTGCTAAGAAAAATAACAAATATGGTTTGATCAACTAAATTAACTAAGATGCGAATTATAAAACTAAGAATTAAACAATTAACGAGAATTAAAATCGAATTACTTATATGAGAATAAACATGGAATCCTAGTTTCATTATCTACTTCACTTAGAGTTGCAGCCTTCGATTAAAACATGCGATGGTTTTGATATCTGATCGAATAACACGAAAAGAGTAAAAGTTACCTCTCGGTATACTAGTACCAATCTAAGCATACATCCACAAAAGAGATAGAAGATGAATAGGCACCTATTATGTTTAGACCCTATATCTCTATAGAATTTGAAAACATAAAGGTTGAAGCACAAGTTATTCACTTAGATCACATAGGGTAGCATAATATCTCTATTCATGCCACAAATCATGATGCTTAACATCAACCTATCCTATGCTAGCATGGCAAGTTCTAAATCTCAAGATCCACTCTCGTTTAGCAAGAGATTAACAAATTAGATGTTCGCGACGCACCTAAATTCAATAAGTACAACCATACAAGGATATCAATAATTCACCACACATAAATCTCTAAAGCATGCAAACTACTAAGCTACATAGATAAATCCACTAGGACCCCACGATAACGATTAGTTCATAATCGAACCTTTCGTCACCATGGGATTTGATGAAAGCATGATATTAAACAAGATAAAGAAGATGAATAAATCAATAATAAGATAAGGTTTAGCGAACAAATCCGGAAAAGTAATGAGCATCCACAAGATACGCCTAACAAAGGAATACAAGAAAACTATGTCTAGATCTTCTTGTCGTCACGATCCTCGCTTTGGCTTCTCTCCCTTCTTGCTCTGAACGAATTTTGTGTGTAGGATGTGTAGATGATGATTTTTCTGTGCCCCAAGGTGTGTATTTATAGCCCCCCAAGTGCCTCCTTGACCAAGCAATTACCGTAATTGAAATAGGATAGAATTCCGGTAATTTTCCATCTTTAATTGAAATAGAATTTCAATTCCCATGTTTACATTAAATTCCAGAAGCTTCAAATCGTCCAAAACAACTTCCATAATGATTAGGAGAAGAATTCTCAACAATTCCCTATTTGAAATTGAAATCAGAATGTTTCTGTCGAACCAGGCGCGGCCGCGCGCGTTTTGTGCACAGATCCAGCGCGCCCGCGCGCAAGAAATTCTGGAGATGCTTCAAGCGCGCCCGCGCGGAGCTCCCATATAACCTGGGCGCGCCCGCGCTCAGTGTATGCTGAACAGACTGCATTTTTTCTTTAAGCTGATTTCTTCTCCGCTTCGAATGCAACTCCAAGCACTTGCTTTCTTGACACTAAAAATCATATATCACCTACTAAATGCAATACCTACACCTGGAATACACCCTGCACAAATCTCGCAAAAACATATTAAAACACACACATACTTGAGATACAAGACACCAATTTAAGCCAAAATAGAACGATCCAAGTGGATATAAATCCACTTATCACACCCCCAAACTTAAACCGATGCTTGTCCTCAAGCATAAACAAACAAAAATATATACAACTAGCTAGTACCACTTCCGTAGGTGATCACGGTTGCATTTAGCATATGCAACAAGCCCTTTAAACCCCTAGGCAGCCCTAGTGGACGAGTAAGGTCTCGTGAGGGCCTATAGCGAATGTACCCACAAAATCCGTTTAACCTAATGCAATGCAATGCATGAATGCAACTAATATGAAAAATGCAAAGACCCCCTTCAAACTCACCAAAACCAACTAACAAGCAAATATCTCAACGAATGCAACAAATCCAAGCAGAGCTCGACTAAGTCCCCGTATACTAACAATACATGAACAGAAACGTGCGTGTGTGCAATGCTCATCAGAAATACCCCCAGAACTAGGTCAAAAATCATACATGCTTTCCATCAAGACAATCACAGGTTTATAACTAGAATAGACTGTAGACACTCCATAACCTAGGAACACCTCCACCCTTATCCAAGGTAGACAGAAACTCATGCTTTATTACTATGCTACGACACTACATATACAATACGTATGCTTATTTAACCGTGCAATGAATGAGACCCCAAAAGGCTTATACAATAATACCCATGTAGCGAGTGTTGGGTCAGTGGATCCCAGACTAAAAAGCCTTAGGTCACTAGGACTAAGTCCCCTCAGACTTAATTACTCGAGTATTAAAGAGCTCACTCTGGTTAATTTTGCATTAACAAACAAAACTTGACTTTTTTTTCTTTTTTTTTTCCTCTGATTTTTTTTTTTTTTTTTTTTTCGCAATCTGGAATGAGCCTTTCTCATTTCCAACCCTAGACTACTCATATAAATATGAGCTGGCTACTAGCCATTTGACGACTAGCCTTTATTGACAAATATTAACAACTAGCATGAAATTCCTGTTTTCCCCCAAACTTAGATTTTAATGTTCCTACGCTATAAAGGGAATAACGAAAATTCTAAGAATAAACAAGTGATTAATCTCAAAACATCCAACATGCATGACTCCAACCTAACCCCAAAAGCAACCCAATGAGACTGTGTAAAAATTTTGTTCCCGAACATGCATGTCAATTACCTAGGAACTATAAATCAGCCCTCTACTCATCATCATCACACCCAAATCAACATCTACCTATCAATCAGAATCAGCTCATTTTAAGGGATCATGAAAAATGCATGCCATGAAAATGCAACTAATATGAACTCACATGGTAACAAACCAACAATAACAAAATGTCCTATATGAAACAAACGTAGATAATACGAACATAAAATGCATGACTTACAACTAATATGCAAAACATGATATCCTACATGAACACATAAATATTACACATAAACTACGCATCCCCCAAACTTGAAAGATTCAATGTCCGCAATGAATGGAAGTAAATACGAGGGATCGCAGAAAACATACCTAAAAATACCGAAACACATGGGTTGCCTCCCACGAAGCGCTGTCGTTAACGTCATTTAGCCGGACAAATATGATTCAAATCATGGTGGCTCGAAGATTGCATTCGACTTGTCTTTAGCAGAAGGACCATTCACCCATTGTTTAACAACCCTCTTGCTATCTTCCCACATCTTCTCTAAATCAAACTTCACTTTGCCTCTTCCTCCAATCGACTTTTTCTTTTTCTTCTTCACGCCTCTAAGGTGCTTATTTGATTCAGACGGCTGAACAACACTCTCTTCTACTTCATCATCGGTCATCCACCTTCTTAACACGTTATCTTGGCACACTTCAAAAATCACCAACTCATCATTCAGAAGAACATATTTCAAATGGGATGGAAGTTTTCCGAGCTTGACATTCGAGAGATCTCGAACTGAAGAACTGTCAATGGAATCAGTGATGTGATGTTCGAGCAAGTGTGTGTCCGACTTTTCACTCAACAATTGATCCAACTTCTTTTTCTGACCCATATCAACCGTTTCCACACTACAACACTCTTCATCATCTGTCGGAAATTTCATGGCCTTGAACACATTAAAGGTGACACTCTGATCTTGCACCCTCATTGTAAGCTCTCCTTTTTGCACATCAATCAAAGTCTTTCCTGTAGCCAAGAACGGTCTTCCCAAGATTATGGGAATCTTCTTATCTTCTTCGAAATCCAAGATAACAAAATCAGCTGGGAAGATGAACTTATCAACTTTTACCAAAACATCCTCTATTATACCCCTCGGATAAGTGATCGTCCTATCAGCCAACTGCAAAGAGATGTTAGTCGGCTTCGGCTCTGGTAGACCAAGTTGCTTGAAAACAGACAAGGGCATTAGATTAATGCTAGCTCCCAAATCACATAAACATTTGCCGAATGAAAGGTTGCCAATAGTACATGGAATAGTGAAACTTCCCGGATCTTTTAGCTTAGGAGGCAACTTCTGTTGCAGAACAGCACTACACTCCTCCGTCAAAGCCACTGTTTCAAAATCTTCCAACCTTCTCTTTCGTGACAAAATATCCTTCATGAACTTTGCATATCTTGGCATCTGCTCCAACGCTTCAACAAAAGGAATGTTAATGGACAGTTTCTTGAAGACATCCATGAATTTCTGAAACTGTTTCTCTTGACTCTTCTTCAAACGTCCAGGAAATGGAGGAGGTGGATAATATGAAGATTGCTCCGGAGTAGACTTTCCAACAGGTTTCTTGCTCTTATCACCATCAAGCTGATCAGCCACTAAATCAGATTTCTCAATTTCAGGCATTGCAGATTTTTCATCCTGCTGATTCTGCACTTCTTCCTTTTCTTCTGTTGCTGATTTTTGATCGGTTGTAACCTTTCCGGATCTCAAAGTAACTGCATTGACCTGTTCCTTGCTTTCCCTCCTGCCTGGATTTACCTCCGTATCACTAGGAAGAGTTCCTGGTTGCCTACTAAGTAAGGCACTTGCAATCTGCCCTATCTGAGTTTCTAAGAGCTTCTGACCAGCTTGCAGGTTCTTTAATGCTACCCACATCTCATCAGATTTTTCATTAGAAGATTGCCCTGCATGAACCTGGGTTTGCTGCTGAAATCCCGGAGGTTGATATGGTGTCCTTGGAGCATAAGGCTGCTGATAGCCTTGATTGAATGGCCTTGCTTGCTGATAAGATTGTTGAGTATTTTGATTATTGCTCCAGCTGAAGTTGGGATGATTCCGATTGTTGGGATGATAAGTGGCTGGAACTGGTGCAGCAGGTCTCTGGAAATTACTCACGAACTGTGCTGATTCAGAAGAGATAGCACATTGATTTGTCTCATGTGCGCCCGCACATAACTCACAAACACTAGCCACCTGCTGAACTCCATAATTAGAAAGAGAATCCACTTTCATAGCAAGAGCTTTCAACTGAGCCGTAATCATTGTAGCTGTATCTACTTCAAAAATTCCTGCTGCCTTGCCTTGAGATAGCCTTTGGGTTGGATTCTGATATTCATTAGCAGCCATCATCTCAATAAGTTCATAAGCTTCATCATAACTCTTCGCCCAAAGAGCTCCACCTGATGCTGCATCTAGCAAAGGCCTAGATTGTGCTCCCAACCCATTGTAAAAACCATTAATAACCATCCAATCAGGCATGCCATGATGAGGACACTTGCGTAGCATCTCCTTGTAGCGTTCCCAAGCCTCACACAATGACTCGCCAGATTGCTGTTGGAATTGAGTCAACTGGTTCCTTAATGCTGCAGTTTTCGCCATAGGGAAGAATTTAGTAAGGAACTTCTGAGCAAGATCTTCCCATGTAGTAATGGAACCAGGTGGCAAAGAGTGTAGCCAGCTCTTAGCCTTATCCCTCAGAGAGAATGGAAAAAGCCTCAACCTGATAGCATCATCCGTCACACCATTACACTTGAAAGTGTCGCAGATTTCGATAAAGTCCCGAACATGCATGTTAGGATCCTCCGTAGAAGCTCCCCCAAACTGGACTGAATTCTGCACCATCTGAATTGTGCCCGGCTTGATCTCAAAGTTGTTCGCTGCAATAGCTGGTCTAACAATGCTAGACTGGATGTCATTGAGTTTCGGCTGAGAATACTCCTTCAAAGCCTTAACTGCTGCTGCTGCGTCACCCATCTCTACAGTAGTCTCAGTCTCCTCTTCCTTATTCTCTAAATTCTCAACAAGATCGTCTTCTGCCAGTCTTAGTAATCGAGCTTGCGAACGTGTTTGCATACAAACTCAAGTACCTGAAACACCACGAAACAAACAAACTAAGTAAGAATCCGAGTCAGTGAACGCTAACGACCACTATTGACAAACACATAAACTGAAATAAAAACACCGATGATCCCCGGCAGCGGCGCCAAAAACTTGTTTTGCTAAATTCACGCAAGCGCACGTAGTCACAAGTAATACAATTAAAGTTCGTTCCACAGAGATCTTGGTTAAGTTTTACTCAGAAAATATGTCTATGCAATAATGTATGGTTTTAATTCACTGCTAAGAAAAATAACAAATATGGTTTGATCAACTAAATTAACTAAGATGCGAATTATAAAACTAAGAATTAAACAATTAACGAGAATTAAAATCGAATTACTTATATGAGAATAAACATGGAATCCTAGTTTCATTATCTACTTCACTTAGAGTTGCAGCCTTCGATTAAAACATGCGATGGTTTTGATATCTGATCGAATAACACGAAAAGAGTAAAAGTTACCTCTCGGTATACTAGTACCAATCTAAGCATACATCCACAAAAGAGATAGAAGATGAATAGGCACCTATTATGTTTAGACCCTATATCTCTATAGAATTTGAAAACATAAAGGTTGAAGCACAAGTTATTCACTTAGATCACATAGGGTAGCATAATATCTCTATTCATGCCACAAATCATGATGCTTAACATCAACCTATCCTATGCTAGCATGGCAAGTTCTAAATCTCAAGATCCACTCTCGTTTAGCAAGAGATTAACAAATTAGATGTTCGCGACGCACCTAAATTCAATAAGTACAACCATACAAGGATATCAATAATTCACCACACATAAATCTCTAAAGCATGCAAACTACTAAGCTACATAGATAAATCCACTAGGACCCCACGATAACGATTAGTTCATAATCGAACCTTTCGTCACCATGGGATTTGATGAAAGCATGATATTAAACAAGATAAAGAAGATGAATAAATCAATAATAAGATAAGGTTTAGCGAACAAATCCGGAAAGTAATGAGCATCCACAAGATACGCCTAACAAAGGAATACAAGAAAACTATGTCTAGATCTTCTTGTCGTCACGATCCTCGCTTTGGCTTCTCTCCCTTCTTGCTCTGAACGAATTTTGTGTGTAGGATGTGTAGATGATGATTTTTCTGTGCCCCAAGGTGTGTATTTATAGCCCCCCAAGTGCCTCCTTGACCAAGCAATTACCGTAATTGAAATAGGATAGAATTCCGGTAATTTTCCATCTTTAATTGAAATAGAATTTCAATTCCCATGTTTACATTAAATTCCAGAAGCTTCAAATCGTCCAAAACAACTTCCATAATGATTAGGAGAAGAATTCTCAACAATTCCCTATTTGAAATTGAAATCAGAATGTTTCTGTCGAACCAGGCGCGGCCGCGCGCGTTTTGTGCACAGATCCAGCGCGCCCGCGCGCAAGAAATTCTGGAGATGCTTCAAGCGCGCCCGCGCGGAGCTCCCATATAACCTGGGCGCGCCCGCGCTCAGTGTATGCTGAACAGACTGCATTTTTTCTTTAAGATGATTTCTTCTCCGCTTCGAATGCAACTCCAAGCACTTGCTTTCTTGACACTAAAAATCATATATCACCTACTAAATGCAATACCTACACCTGGAATACACCCTGCACAAATCTCGCAAAAACATATTAAAACACACACATACTTGAGATACAAGACACCAATTTAAGCCAAAATAGAACGATCCAAGTGGATATAAATCCACTTATCAGTGTGAAGCTGGAGTGAAATGCATGAAGTTTGGATATGAAAACGGGATTTTTCTAGAGATTAAATACAAATTTTGTTGGGCAAACAAATCAATCTCTGCCCGACGTGATGCTCCGCGATACCGTGAAAATGCCATTCATTTTCTTGTGACACTGCAGAGCGAGGATGAGCTGCTGCAGATTTTCCGTATCATATTCGATCATTGTGATTGATTTTGTGAGGGGATATATATACCACCCCTTTGTCTTAAAGAGAGAGGAGACTTTGAGAGACACAATAGTTTGGAGACTCTTTTGATAGTTTTTCTATACTTTTTATTAAGTATTTTTAGGTTAAAGCGTAAACACTTTTTACACTGAGTATTTTGATTCAGGTTGTAAACTTTTTTTTCTCCGGTTTGGAGGTGACTTTCGTACTTTGGTTTTGTACTCCGGTTTGGAATTGGTTTTTCATCAAAGAAGTAATATCGTTCTACTATATTCTTGTTTTTATTATAATCATGTTTTATGCCATGTTTAATATGTGTTTTGTGCTTTGTTTTGCCATGAGTAGATAATTTACTTGTGGGGTTTAAGATGAAACCCATCGCGTAGGCTTAATGATTGTAATTTTATGATATTTGTCGAAGCATAAGTGAGCATGCTTAGGGTAACTTAGAATAATAGATATAAGATTGATCACCATCATAACTTGTTAAATCGATGCCAATAAAATGAGAGTTTGAGTCAGAGATAACATTGGTTAACCGAGCATATGGCTTTAATGTGAGTTTAATTACTCGTGGATAGGATCGTGAGTGAATTTTTACCATGTGTAATCTAATCAAAACTTGTGCAATTAAAATCTGGTTAATGGCTTAATTCACCAAGGGATTGGGGGTTAAAGGCTTAATTAGATGACCATGTCATACCATCCCTCATAGGATGGGTGAAACAGGGATAATTTGACCATGTGATAGTGGTTTAGATTAATTAAGTGTTCCGGATTAGCATGTAGAGCTTATGTAGAAATAATTGGATTACGCGAGCTGAATTCATTTGAAGCGATTGATGGATTCTATTAACCCCATATTTTACAATCTTTGTTTTTAAGAGTTAAAAATCATTAGTTCAATCACACACATAACTATTCGATTGCACCGACTATTAAAAACGATACACACTGTTGCATTGGCATGATCACCATTGGTGTGCTCACTATTTGTATATACATTATAGTATATATTGTATATACAAATATATAATAAAAAGATTATATTATTTTATAAATATAATATTGATTTAATTGTTAATATAATGTAGTTGTACGCTAATTAATTTGTTTACTATTTATATAAATTCAATTGAATTATGTAAACGTAATACATAGACTAAACATTGATAAATATATATTGTAATACATATATATATAATTTATAATACATATATGTAAAGTATAATTTTAATATGTATAAATTTTAATTTAAAATTATTTAAAGCATAATCTCATTATAAGTTTAACAAAAATTAAAAATACAATATATTTTAAAGTTTAAACCAGGTTTCGAAATCGAACCAATCCGCTCTTCTGTGGTCTGGTTTGGTTTGGTCATAACGTCTAACTGCTCTGGTTTGATTTTGATTTTCGAAAAACCGTTTATATTAGTTCGGTTCGAAAAAAATAATAATCCGGATCAAAATAATCCATGAACACCCATAGAAAATGGAAAGGAAAATTAAGAGAGAGAAGAGAGAGATTACATGAATTTTAAGCAATTGACATTTTTCGCTTTCCACAATATTTGCAAGGTCAAGAAGCTCTGTGATAGGCTATAACTAGTCCCTTGTCAACAATCTGGATTAGGGGTCAAAATTCAACCAAAATTTTTCCTAAGTCACCCAAAGCTCTTCTAGCTTTGGACTTGATGGAAATTCAGCACTACTTCAATCCGGTTTGCTTCCCTTGTCAACAATCCGGATTAGGGGGAAAAATTCAACCAAAATATTTCTTTTTGCATATAATGATTCAGGCTTCTACTCCCCCATCCGGAAAATCCGCATAAGGGAGTGGGAGGAAAATGATAGGCTATAACTAGTCTCGACTGGACTTAGCCCAGGTTGACACTAGACCTGTTTACTGCTAGTCTGGATTGGATCTAATCCAACACACCCGCAGCCCAGGCCCAAGACGCGTGAGGCGACACTACTAGATGTGGCAGGCACGAGTCATGACTATGGTCCCACATGACAACGACAAGTAAGAAAATCCTATGATTGGCACAATCCCGTTCCTTTCAATCCACGTGCTGACATGACATTGGCACATGCCACCACAATGATCTCTTGAACAAGTGGGGACTATCTACAACATACATGTGTCCCTGCTACCTAGGATCCAACGCTCATGATTGCAGGTACCAACCCCTAAACCCTAATCCTTGGCCTATAAATAAACCAAGAGAAGAAGGTTTAGGGGTTACGTTAATTTACACACCCTCCACATTTCGATACTCTAGTCCTAGAATTATTATCTTCCAAAACCTACTCTTATTCTCACGTCGGAGGTGTCGCGGGGCTCAAACCCCCCTCCGGTATTTTTGCAGAGGCCCAACCACCATCATTACCTTTCACCAAAAGTGAGAACGGCAAAGAAGCACCTGTTCAGGATTTGGAATTATCACTCTGCTTTTAAAATAAATGAGAACTCAAACATTAGGAATGAGTGTTCCGGTGGGACGAAGGTTCACAAAATATTACCGACAAACATTTTCATAACTGGAAATTTATAAGGGACAAAGAGGTGTTTCCCACCTTCCAAAAAATAATTGCTCTATCTTCATCTTCTAAGTTGTTCAAGGCTCTTCCTCACAAGAACTATGTATGACAGTTCTAGTGTGATCTATCTTTTATTATAATACCTGAGTCTACCAATGTTGAGTTAACCAATCAGAAAACTATGAATTATTTTAGAACCAATCAGAGACAATTCCTAAATTTTAGACCAATCATGTTATATTAAGAGTTTTCCTTTTTCACAATCCCACCTTACCTCATTAAACATATCTAGTTAATAATTCTAATTTAAATACAATAATGATTTTATTAGACATATCAATAAATACTTATTATTTAACATTTACATATCCATAAATACATATTTCTTTACTAAAAAATTACTATTTTAATTTGAAATCAATCACGATATACTATTATATATTTTAAATTATATTCAATAACTACTAATTTATTAATCAACCACTTTTTTAATTTAAAGTCAATCACAATTTCATTATTTTACATTATAAATTGATTTTCATAATATATATTGTATAATTATAATAGATTTTAAATAATTATAATATAACTCATAGAAATATGAAAAACATCGGATTTGAAATCAAATTTTAAATAATTTGGATAATTTCTATACCTTCAAATACTCGATTTTTTTAAAAGCTCAAAAATTTATTTATTCATAATTTGTTAATATAATTAATTAATAAATGCATATAAGCCAACGCTAGATATATTTTAATTATTAAATTATTAAATATACGCTAGAAGAGTATTATTATTGGTTGGTGAATAAATTACCAATCAAAAAATAAAAATTATTTTAGAGACAATCAGAATTCACTTCTAAATTTTCAATCAAACAATCATATATAAATTTTTTATTATTTACCATGTTTATTCTAATTTACTAATCTCGGTTAAATTAAATTTAAATATAATAATATCTTCATTTAATAAATTCGTATATCACATGGTTGTTAATTTTAAAAATTACTACTAACTGTAAATAATATTTTCTATAAATCCACATAACAGCGAATTGTAGATGTTTATATATCTTTTAATTATGATTTTTTTTTTTGAACATCCTTTATTATAATACCCGAATCTACCACGTACTAGCTAAACAATCGTAAGATTGTGAAGTATTTTAGTATCAATCAGAGTCTAGATCAATTAAACTTAATGTAACATGTTTTTCTATTGAATCTTGATTCTACGTTTCATCCAAAATTAAACTCAACTCAAGTTAAACTCATTAACAATAGATTTTTGTTTTTTTAAATCAATTAACTAAATATAATAACTGCTTATATATAAAAAAAACTGAACATAATAACAACTAATTTTTATTTTAACGATTAACTAATAATTAATTTACATAAAATTGAAATATCTCAAATATAAAATTCTTACAAATTGAAAAATAAAACTATTATATCAATTTAATCATTATAAGAAATCTAAGCCGCTTATTCCCTATTCTCCATTGGACCTAGCCAACTTTGATGAACTAAGTGTCTCTATCAATTCTTCTCCTCCTGCTTAAATCATATCAATTTCGGTTAAGGTACTACTTTGTATCTTTTTGTTAAGTGACAGATTATATTTGGATATATATAAATATATATATATATATATATATATAATTTTTTATATCGATTATATATATGTATCATATGTTTTGTGTTTTAATTGTCCAATAAAATCAACAAAAAATTTATAATTATCATTTTGATTATTTTTCCTTAAATTTATTTTGTGAATTCCTATTAGTTAAAAAATCCAAGAGTGTAAAGTCAATTAATTAGTAAGTCCACATTAAAATTGATATTAAATTAGTAAGTCCATATATTATAAGATTTACTAATAGTTAAATAAACGTTTTATAATTATCTTTAAAAATAAGAACCAACCATTTTTTTTCATTATTAGCATTTTAAATATATGTCCTTAATTTAATTTGTCGTTTACCATTAATTAAATGAAATCCAGGAATGTAAAGACAATTACTTAGTAAATTCGCAATAGATATAATATTAAATTAGATGTACAATTAGTTATATATATATATTTGATGTTATACATGTGTAAATAAAATATTAATTTCAAAGATATATTTAATTAATTTATCATTTTAAAATTTTATATTTTTTTATGTCTCATATTTTTCTCCGTTTATAACCTTTTTCACTTACATCTTTTACAAGCTAATCAAATTGATGTATATGAAATATATGCGTTAACTTGAAAATTAAAATAAGTTGAAATTATATCATTGTAAATTTTATTTATAATCTGTTGTGAGACTAACAGATAAATCTACTGCAAAAAATCAGTCTATCTATTTTTTTTGAGATTATATCACACCCCGGTGGGCATCCTTATTCCTTCCTCGAACTAAGTATGACTACCGTAGTTTTATATCTACGAAGTGTTTTTTTTGTCAATTTAAATTATTAGATTGAGAAAAGTTAATATTTATGAATTATGCTGTTTTTTTTGTAAGAGTTAATCACAATGTTCTTACTAACAAAAATACCTACACACTTATTCACACACACATGCATGTTCCAAATTAAAAGATATAATTTTTCTCAACTTAATAATACTTATATTAATATATTTGTTCGTGTGTCGAATACATATTATGCCACAATTTTTTTGTTTTTAGAGTAGTTATAAAAATCACCTATATATATTCTTCAAAATTATTTATGTACTGTGATAGTCAACTTTAACATAGGTACTCTATAAGCTCAAGTCACAAAATTATATAACCTGCTAAGAGAATAAACTTTACCCCTACTTATTCCCTCAAAAGATATTCAATTTTAGTATTTTCTAATATTTTATTAATTTACATAATTGTTGGTGGATCCTAAATATGAATGAATTTCATGCCATAGTTAATGATTGCTATTGCTTATCCGAGAATATAAGGTGAATTTTATTTTAAATTTATTGGAAATTAAAATTTTCAATTTACTTTATTGGCATGTCACCAGAACATACGCAAACAAGGCAAAAAAACGATATGTTATTAATGGGATATATACTCTCAACAAAGTACTTTATGGTCTATGGCTACAAACTTTTGTTGCCGCATTCGCATTCGAAAAAGTAAGAAAATAAATGATAAGTACGGTCGTTTGACCTGTGTCGTTAATAGTATTTGTAACTTTTTTCTGACCTTTAGTCAAGCGCAATTTTTTCTTAGGAATAATTTGAAAATTACTGAATAATATATATAACTTTCTTATTTAATTAAAATTTGTTATTATAGTCTCTACTAGTAACATAACAAACATGTTTATATCTGACATATTATGATAAAAAATTAACTAACTATATGTATGTCTTATAAGATCTTTACGGTTTTACAGATATATTGAATCAGGAAGTTACATCTATATATAACAAGATTACTCGGTTAATAGTGTGTTAAGGTCACTGGCAACGAGCTACTTCGAGCTACTTCAATACGATGAAATTTTCAATTTGATTTTAAATGTAAATATTCATTTGTCATGGGTTTAAATTTTTCTAAACTTATTACTTAATATTTATTATATCACTCACTCATTCAATTTATTATTTCTTTTTTATTATCCTTAATATAATTTATCCACTGAGTGGGGAAAAATTATAAACAAGCTTTTGATGCTTTTGAGACTTTTTTTGAATTCCAAGGAGACCTTTTTAAGAAATTAATGAAGTAAAAACTTAATAAGAAACCAAGTTAATTACCGGAAGCAATTTATGTGTAGTGCAGTTAGGACTACGTAACATTTTGGTCTAGATAGGTAAATAAGACTAGACCGGGTCTGTCAGTCCAAGACCCGGACCTGATCGTATATAAGAAGTCCGGTCTTCGGTCATTAAAATAAAAACAAATCTTATTTTTCGTCATGTCTGGTCCAAACCTAGAAAAAATCTGGATCTGATCGAAGTTTGTGTATGTAATTCTTTTATATTACTTTATTATATAATATAGTGAAAGGCATATGATGAAGCCTATTTGTATTCCGAGGATACAGCTCAACTTAAACAAGATTGTAGTAGTAAATAGTATATAGACTGTCACAAGGAATCTCAGATTGTATTATCTGTCAGAAGAAAAAGATCAAGGTCAATCTACAGACTTGAGATATTACTACATTGAAAGAAGCTCAGTCATCTGATCAAGCCTCAGTGGAGTATTTGTTAAGAAGTGGATTCGTTTAAAGTGATAGAGATTTCAAGGTGACAGAGACAGTACAGAGAATTAAAGAGAGAGAGAAGAAAAGAAAAGGAACCAGATTTTAAAGTCAATATATGAAGAACAGTCATTGCGGTTAGTCACTCATGAACCAGACAGTACATCGAGTGTCAACATTTAATAGTGGTTGTTCATCATTAACTTCAGTGGTTCAAGATATCAAGACTGGTATGAGAGAAAATCATTGTGCAAGCAACATGAGTACTAAATTATTTAATCACAAGGATTTTATTATCAAGTGGACTGGCTACGAGGAAATAGAATTATCACAAGAATATGGAAAGTGATATATTCTTAAAGCTGGAACCCCGGTTGGAATTGATATAATTTTTGTTAAGCAAAAGGAGTCCGGTTCCAGACCCTCAAGAGACCGCAGCTTAGAGCGTAAGGATTTATTTATATTAATAAATATTTTATTTATTTGGAAAATTATATTTATAAATATCTAATAATATTAGATATTTATTTTTATAATTTCTGAATTAAAATAATTATTTATTAATTAAAGATTATAAGCTGTGCGGGTTAAAAACATTTCAACAGAGCTTCTATTAAAAGGTGGTCAGGCGGCTGATTAATTAAACAAGTGAATTGTTTGGTTAAGTTAATCAAAGAAATTGAAGCTGACTTACAAAAGAAGACAATGAATTCAAAAGTGGCCAGGTTTTTCATACTAAATTCAATAGTCTGGAAAGAAGATAGTCTGCATGACCAAGAAAAAGAATTATATTAATTCTTTATTAATTAATTTAAATTATTTAGTTAACTTAATTAACAAATTAATTCTTCAAGAATTAATTTATTTATTAAGTTAATTATTGAATTAATTAATTTAGAATTAATGTAAATTGCTAAAGACTATCAGAAATGTTTTTAGACTATGGTTTTATTGTTAAAAGTCTATCTCTGATAGTCTGTGAGATAGTCTGCAAAGCATAGTCTGCACAGGTTGATAGTCTGCTAAGGAAATAGTCTACCAGAAAGTCTGCATGATAGTCTGCCAGAAAAATCATGTATTAAAGACTATCAGGATAGTCATTCTGATAGTCTGGAGAAAGAGTTGGGTAGTCTGCCAAGCCAGATAGTCACACCGGTAGTCTGCAAGAGGTCAGATAGTCACACCGGTAGTCTACAAGAGAGCTGATAGTCACACCGGTAGTCTGCAAGTCATTTGATGGTCTCTGGATAGTCTAAACAAGCATAAAACAAAGTCAGGAGCTTTGTTTTGTTATATAAACCAAAGGCATCAAAGTGAAACAACACAACACAGGACATACACACGAACATTACATTCATCAAAACCACTGCCTCTTCTCTCTCAACAAAAACAAGAACGCACAGCTCAAATTAAATTCTGTAAAATCAAGTTCATCTCCTTTGTAATATTTTATCCGGTGGAACTTGTTTATTTGTGATTCTTGTACTACTAGCGAATTAAGTTTCCTAGTTCTTATCTTGATTTTTATTAACTAAATTAGAAAAGTTCATGTCGAATTTTCTAATTAGTTTTTATCAACTTGATAATTAATCTGTACTGAAATTGTAACACCCATCAAGTTAATATATTGTTATATTCAACTTGAAAATTGTTTCAATTTATTCCGCACAAATTTGTCTAAACTAAATTTTATTTAAAGGACAAATTTCGATAAATTGGTATAGATTGTATTCAACCCCCCCTTCTACAATCTTATCGGACCTAACAATTGGCATCAGAGCCTATTGATTGATACACAAATCAAGATCCTATTTTTATTCAATCAAAAATTTATCTCGAATTTTTAACTCACTTAAAAATTCATCATGTCTTCCAAAGGCATTGTTAAAATTCCTATCTTTAATAAAGATAACTATGACATGTGGAAAAATAAAATGGAATTGTTTCTTGATGTTACAAATCCAAAATATTTGTGGGTTTTGAAAAATGGACCAAAAATTCCTATGGTTCATGAAGAACAAGTTGTTACTGATGGAGCTGTTACAACACCTGCTAGAACCTATGAAAAGGATCCTAAGCTATTTTCTGATGATGAAAAGGAGGATGCTGGATTGGACAAAAATCTGAGACTCATTCTAATAGATTCCCTAGATGCTGTAATGTATAGTCATGTAATGAATTGTAAAACTGCTAAGCACATCTGGGAAACTATTGAGACTATTAATGAAGGGACTGATGAAGTCAAGGAAAATAGACTTCAAATTTTGACCTCTGAATATGAACACTTTAGAGCTGGCCCTAACGAAGGCATTCAGGAAGTGTTCGAAAGGTATAACAAAATAATCAACAATTTGCAAGTTCATGGCAAGCAATATACCCAGAAGGAGATTAACATGAAGTTTTTACTGACTATGCCTACTCACCTAGAGCATAGAATTACTGCCATCAGAGAATCTAGAGATTTAAATAAGATCGCTCTTGAAAGGCTGTTTGGTGTTCTGAAGACCTATGAGTTGGAACAAGAACAGCAGAAGGAGTTCTCTGGCAAAGGGAGAGTGGCAAGTTCTTCTACAGCTCTGGTAGTTGAGGTTCCTAAGGAAGTGGAAGATAAAATTGTTCAACCTAAAAGCTTCAACAAGGAACAAACTGAAGTGGAACATGGACAGACACCAGCCACTCAGGATGGTGGAGAATTCTATTCACTGGAAGAGCTAGATCAATTGGAAGATGAATCCATGGCGATGATGGTGAGACAATTCAGTAACTTCAGATTCAGAAGAAATCCCAAGTTCAGGTTTAAGTCTAATAGCAGATTTCAGAGAGGAGGTTCTTCATCCTCTAGTAACAAGGGAGGATACAAAACTGGAACTGTTGACAGAAGCAAGATTCGTTGCTTTAATTGTAATGAGTTGGGACACTTTGCTACTGAGTGTAAAAAACCCAAACAAGCACAGAAAAGAGACTATGCTTCTGAAAAGAAGAAAACTGGAAGAGCTTATGTAGCTGCCGGTAAAAGCTGGGATGACACAGATAGCGAAGACGAAGAATATGGAAATTTTGCGCTGGTGGCAAATGCTGAAACATCAACTCGTTATACTACACCGGTAATTCTTACTGACGCTGAGTTGATTGATAGCTTATATAATTCCATGGGTAATGCAAAGAAACAAATTGAAAGAATAACTCTGTTGAACACTAATCTTGAAAATGAAGTGTTAGAGTTAAAAAAGGTTCCTGATAATCAAGATCATCAAATAAAAGAAATAGCTCGACTTAACTACAGAAAAAAGTCGATATCAGAATACATGCATAAACAAATTGCTAAAGTTGCTGAACTTGAAACTAAGATAAAGGAACAGAATGTCAAATTATCTGCTTGTTTTAATTCTGTGAAAATTTCTAAAGAGTTATTCAATAAACAAGCTGTAGAACAAACCGTAGGAATAGGGTTTGGCTACAACGAAGCTGTTGGAATGTTAGGCATAAATTCCCCTAATCCTGTTAGTGCTAAAGAAAGGGGAATACCACATGTGCTTAAGAATGTTGAAGATCCACTCTTTAAGAAGTCTGTTGCAGAGCCTCTAGATATGACTTCTCTTGTTATTCAAGAGGAGATGCGTACTGAGGACATTGCTAGTGGTAGTTTCCAACTTAATGAAAAATCTGTTAAGGCACCTACAACCAAAAATGTTAAATCTAATAAGGTTGTTTCTATGAAACCAGTGAAGTTTGTTCCCAGTTCATCTAAAATTGAGTTAGGTGATAACAAGTTGGAGAAGAATGATAACATGTCTAACATGAATACCATGCCTGTTATTGATACTTCTCATAAAGCATGTGGTGTTGTCAATTGTATGTCTTGTGCTTTTAATGTTATGTCTGCTTACTTTAATGGTAATCATGCATGTGATAATAAGACTACTCCTCGACAACATATGAACAGGAATAATAATGTTAGATCAAAGACTGCTAGTCCTCCTCATGTTAGGAGAGAGACATTTGTACCTAAGCCTAAACAAAGTTTTACTAATGCTGTTTACAAGGTCAAATGTCCAGTCAATGAAACAAGTGTTATTGCTGGTAAACAAACATGGATACCCAAAATGAAACAAAAGATTGTAAAATCTGTTTATAGAGTAAAATGCTTGTTGACTAATGGTAAAATTGGTGTTAAGGTGAAAAATGTTGTTTTGCCTGACAAAGGCCAATTCTTTAAGTATTCCGGACCCAATCAAATTTGGGTTCCGAAGAAGGTTTAATCCGTTTGTCATTGCAGGGTGTTGAACAGGTTGAACGAGTAACCTTGATCTTGGACAGTGGATGTTCAAGGCATATGACTGGTGATAGAACCCTGCTGACAAATGTGGTGGAGAAGGCCGGCCCAGTAGTTACCTTTGGAGATAACAGCAAAGGTAGAACTGATGGATATGGCAGACTTGAAGCTGGAAATGTTATCATTGATGAAGTCTCTTTTGTGAAAGGACTTGAGCACAATTTGCTCAGTGTTAGTCAATTCTGTGACAAAGGATATGAAGTTTATTTCAACAAGAAGAATTGTCTAATTTCACACAAGAGACATGAAAAGCCACAACTGACAGGAGTTAGAAAAGGCAATCTGTACGTAGCCAATATGAACTCAGGAAGCACTGCAGAAATTACTTGCTTTTACACTAAAGCATCTAATGACGAGAGTTGGCTATGGCACAAGAAACTTTCTCATCTTAATTTCAAAACAATGAATTCTCTAGTTAAAAGAGAATTGGTGAGAGGTTTGCCTTCAATGGAATTCACTCAAGAAGGACTGTGTGATGCATGTCAAAAAGGCAAGCTAAAAAGGGCAAGTCACAGGAGCACTGACACATCTTCAATAACTGAACCATTACAATTACTTCATATGGATTTGTTTGGTCCAGTTAATGTGATGTCTATGTCAAGGAAGAGATATGCTCTAGTGATCGTTGATGATTTTTCAAAATACACATGGGTCCTGTTTTTGAATTCTAAAGATGAGACTCCACAACTGGTGATTGATCACATCAAATTAATTGAGCGAGATTCTACGTATCCAGTGAGAGCTATAAGATCAGACAATGGAACTGAATTCAAGAATGCAGTTCTAAATGGTTTTTGCACTGAGAAGGGTATAACTATACAATACTCAGCTCCAAGAACTCCTCAGCAAAATGGGGTAGTGGAAAGAAAGAATAGAACCTTGATTGAAGCTGCACGTACTATGTTAAGTGAATCAAGGCTTCCATTGTACTTTTGGGCTGAAGCTGTCAACACTGCTTGCTATACCCAGAATCGAACTCTAATCAATAAAGACCATATGAAGACACCCTATGAAATTATGGCTGATAAGAAACCATCACTCAAATACTTTCATGTATTTGGGGCAAAATGCTTTGTGCTTAAAGAAGGTGATGATCAAGGTGGTAAATTCGATACCAAAGCATTTGAAGCAATTTTTATTGGTTATTCAATGAGGGCGTACAGGGTGTATGTGATTGATGAACAGAAGATGATGGAAAGTGTCAATGTAACATTTGATGACACTAAACTCCCTAGTATCCAAACTGAGGATCCATCTGAAAAGCTATCTTTCGATGACATGACAGATACAGATTCAGATGATGACAATTCACCTGAGATTTTTGCTGATGCTAATGACAACGATGATGATCAGGGTAATGGTGGTGAAAACAATGAGAATAATGAAGATACACCTGACACTCTTGAACATTTATCTAGTCAACCTGGCAACAACTCAGGGGGAGATAATGAAGGATCAACTAGTCATACACAACATCACAATGAAGAACAAGGCGAATCATCAAGATCTAATCTTCCCAGACAGACTGTTTGGAATAGAGCTCATCCTTTTGAGCTGATTATTGGTGATCCAGATGTTGGTGTCAAAACTCGAAGTGCTACTCAAAATCAATGTAACTATTCAGGGTTTTTATCTGAAATGGAACCTAAGAAAACTGAGGAAGCTCTTTCTGATCCTGATTGGGTAATTGCTATGCAAGATGAACTCAATCAATTCAAATAACAAGAAGTATGGAAGCTGGTACCCAGACCCAAAGACAGGAAAGTGGTTGACACAAGGTGGGTATTCAGAAACAAGCTAGATGAAGATGGTACAGTGACGAGAAATAAAGCAAGACTGGTAGCAAAGGGTTATTCACAAGCTGAAGGAATAGATTATGATGAAACCTATGCTCCAGTGGCAAGACTTGAGGCTATCAGAATATTCTTGGCATTCGCAGCATTCTCAAACTTTAAGGTTTATCAAATGGATGACAAGAGTGCCTTTCTGAATGGTAAGCTAGATGAAGAGGTATATGTAGAACAGCCCCCTGGCTTTGAAGATCCAGAATTCATGGATTATGTCTACTTTCTCTTCAAGGCAATTTATGGTCTTAAGCAAGCACCAAGGAAATGGTATGACACTCTCTCTGAATTTTTAATTGAAAATGGTTTTGTTAGAGGTGTCATAGACAAAACTCTCTTCACAAAGAAACATAAAAATGATACAATATTAGTTCAAATCTATGTGGACGATATAATATTCGGGTCTACTAATGATCTTCTTTGCAAGAAATTTGCTAAGTTAATGCAGGGTAAGTTTGAAATGAGCATGATGGGTGAGCTGAAGTTCTTTCTTGGATTGCAAGTAAGTCAAAGGACAGATGGAATATTTATCTGTCAATCCAAGTATGTCAGAGAGCTCCTCAAGAAATATCAAATGGAGGACTCATCTTCAACAAGAACACCATCATCTACAGCTGTCAAATTTGGAGCATGTGAAAATTCTGCTAAGGTAGATATCACAAGCTACAGAGGTATGATAGGCTCATTACTTTATCTTACTGCAAGTAGACCAGATATTATGTATGCTACGTGCTTGTGTGCAAGGTTCCAATCGGATCCTAGAGATGTTCATCTCATTGCTGTAAAACGAATCTTGAGATATCTTAAGGGTACGCCTAACTTAGGCATCTGGTACCCTAAAGATTCTGGTTTTAATCTTATTGGATATACAGATTCAGATTATGCAGGAAGTGTTGTAGATAGAAAAAGCACATCTGGGAGTTGTCAATTCCTAGGTGGCAGATTGGTTTCCTGGTACAGCAAGAAACAGCAAACAGTTTCCAACTCAACAGCTGAAGCTGAATATATAGCTGCTGGAAGCTGTTGTGCACAGATCTTGTGGATTAGGAATCAGCTGAGGGACTATGGCTTTGTACTTGACAAAATTCCTATCTTGTGTGACAATACAAGTGCCATAGCAATCTCCAACAATCCTGTGCAGCATACGAGGACCAAGCACATTGACATCAGGTATCATTTTATTCGAGATCATGTCATGAATGGTACTGTGGAGTTACATTTTGTACCCACGGAAGAACAAACAACAGATATTTTTACTAAGTCTCTTGACGAATCCACATTCACCAGAATTGTTGGTGAATTGGGTATGTTAAATAGTCCTAGTAATTAAACTAGTTAATATCTGAGGTTTGCTCTTTAATAATTTATAAGTGATTACTTTGTTAATATTTGTTATTAAAATCACTTGTATAATTATTTTATCAACTTATCTTCTTGCTTGTTAATTCTCAAATCATTGTCATTATCTTCTTAATATATTCCTACTTACTTCTTTTAATTTTAGAATATTTTAATTTTCTCTAAAAATATTTTTCTCAAATTTTACAAGTTGAAATTAGTGAGAAATCTATTTTTATTGAAAATTACTTTTGAATATTTGTGTTGATTTAATAAGTCATATTTTCTCTTTAAATGATTTTCTATAAGAAAATTACTTTATTAAGAAAATATATAGATTTATTAATTTACTACAAATATTTATGCAAATAGTTAATAGTTTATTAAATAGTTTGTAGTGTTTGTCCTTTTGTTATTATTGTTTGATTTTGGTAAAAAAGGATAACCTATGGTGTTTTTAGCTTTTTCTATTTTCTATTTAGCTATTGTTAAGTAGTTATATTGTTGTAAATATTTTCGTAAATTATTTTCTTTTATTCTAATATTCTGTAAATATTATTAATACAGTTATTTTTTTTATAGTAATAATAAAAAAAAATTAAAAAAAATTAAAAAAAAAAAATTAAAAAAAAAATCGTATTTTTCTTTTCTTTTTAGTTTTTATTTTATTTAATTTTTATGTATATTATTTCTTATTTTTGTATATTATTTTTCATGTGTATATAAATAGTTTGTATAGTTTTTCAGTTTAGTCACTATACTTGCAAAACTTACAAATAGGTCACTGTATTTGGTTCTTTTGTTGTTCTTCTGTTTGACACACACATAACCTGCAATTTTAATTCTAATTCTTTGTTGTGTTGTTGTTGTTGACAGAATTTTATTATATAAGACCATTGTTGGTATCAAAATGGTATATGTCAATTCAATTGTTTAGGAACTAACGTTTGATTTTCAGGTTCTAACAATTGGAAGACAAGACCTAACAAGTGTTAACAAGTGGTAACAGTTGGTATCTAACATACAGGATCTAAAACATGATAAAATAGTTTTGTTTGTATTGGTTTAAACATTAACATTCATTAATTTGATTAATATTTATTGTTAATTGGATTTTTGTTTAGTAAAACCGACTCAATCTCTTTATATTCTTTATATTCTGTGATGCAGGTTCATCTACATGGAGTTTTGCTTTCTCACATGTTTAGTCATAAGGTTGTAAACCCAACAACTTTTATCCCAGACTACAGTCAAACTCAAACACATTCTATCTTACACCCTAAAAGGAAGTAACCTATCAGACTAGAGGTCACCAGGGAGTAACTGCACGTGATGCAGCAAATAAGGATGTGTGGGATATTCAGTTGGAGAGTCACTACCTTATACACTATCCAAAATTTTTCATATACACAAAGTGAGATTGCACACACTAAGGATGAATTGACGGAAAACTGTAATCCAACTATTTTACGGTTAGGATTATAAATTAAAGGTTCTTTAATGAACTAAGTGTCTTGACAGACATTAGAAGGAAATCTTGATCTCAATGCTAAATTTCTAGATCATTGTTTACCTTCTCAGAATTCAAATCTGAAAACCTTAAAAAGGAAAAATTAGCAACTTGTAGATTATGACTCAGATTCGTCTGACGAGTCTAACGAGGATTTGGGATTTGCGAACTCCCATTGCACCACCACTGACCTCTCTTGAAGGGGCTAAGGTGATTTTTCCTTGCAGGTACACTAATGGATGTTGGAGCTATGAGTGATACACCAGTGAGCAAGAGTGTAAACACAGAGAGATGTGAGACACTCAACACAAATGAGTGGAGAGAAGAGTGAAACACTTGTGAGGTACACTAAACACTATCACACACTCACAGTGAGGAAGAAAATGAAACTTCCTTTCTAACAAAGAACTCTATAATTGGTACAAATACTTTGTCAACTAGTTGATTGGAGGATTCCTCAACTAAGGGGGAGAAGTAAAGGGGTACAAGAAAAAGGAGAGTAGGTTAGAAAGGGGGAGCATTTACAGACCGTGCTTTGGAAGAGAAGAAAGTTAAGTTACTAAGGGGGAGCCTTAGATGGAGAAGTAAGGGGAGATTCAGTTGAGAAGAAAGGGGAGATACAAGGAGAAGCTTACATCACAATACTATTCTATTAGTCTTTCAATGTACTATGTATAAATACTAAGTGGGGGAGTAGTAGATTTCTTAGAAGTTATAGAAATGGTATTGATTCACCATTTTCTACATAGTAGGAGCAGTTGTTTTTCTTTAGTGAGAAAAGCTGTGTCAGAGAAGGGAAGTGATTGTAAATCAAGAAATGCTGATAATCACCAATGTAAGATATGAAGGATTATCAGGCAGAGATATGAAGAATCAGAAATGAAGATGAGTTATCTATTGAAGATCAGTTCAGTGCTAGAGGAACAATCATCTATCATTTCATCAACTGAGGATTCTGGAATTGTTATATTTAAACCAGAGAAATTTTTTAATGTATTATTTACTAAGTTCTTAAATGCTTAATCGTTTTCTTGTTTAAGTGAGTTAGTTGAGTTATCCTCTAGGTATTTGCTTGTTATTGTCTAACAAACAAATAGGGGGAGATTGAAAGGCATATGATGAAGCCTATTTGTATTCCGAGGATACAGCTCAACTTAAACAAGATTGTAGTAGTAAATAGTATATAGACAGTCACAAGGAATCTCAGATTGTATTAACTGTCAAAAGAAAAAGATCAAGGTCAATCTACAGACTTGAGATATTACTACATTGAAAGAAGCTCAGTCATCTGATCAAGCCTCAGTGGAGTATTTGTTAAGAAGTGGATTCGTTTAAAGTGATAGAGATTTCAAGGTGACAGAGACAGTACAGAGAATTAAAGAGAGAGAGAAGAAAAGAAAAGGAACCAGATTTTAAAGTCAATATATGAAGAACAGTCATTGCGGTTAGTCACTCATGAACCAGACAGTACATCGAGTGTCAACATTTAACAGTGGTTGTTCATCATTAACTTCAGTGGTTCAAGATATCAAGACTGGTATGAGAGAAAATCATTGTGCAAGCAACATGAGTACTAAATTATTTAATCACAAGGATTTTATTATCAAGTGGACTGGCTACGAGGAAATAGAATTATCACAAGAATATGGAAAGTGATATATTCTTAAAGCTGGAACCCCGGTTGGAATTGATATAATTTTTGTTAAGCAAAAGGAGTCCGGTTCCAGACCCTCAAGAGACCGCAGCTTAGAGCGTAAGGATTTATTTATATTAATAAATATTTTATTTATTTGGAAAATTATATTTATAAATATCTAATAATATTAGATATTTATTTTTATAATTTCTGAATTAAAATAATTATTTATTAATTAAAGATTATAAGCTGTGCGGGTTAAAAACATTTCAACAGAGCTTCTATTAAAAGGTGGTCAGGCAGCTGATTAATTAAACAAGTGAATTGTTTGGTTAAGTTAATCAAAGAAATTGAAGCTGACTTACAAAAGAAGACAATGAATTCAAAAGTGGCCAGGTTTTTCATACTAAATTCAATAGTCTGGAAAGAAGATAGTCTGCATGACCAAGAAAAAGAATTATATTAATTCTTTATTAATTAATTTAAATTATTTAGTTAACTTAATTAACAAATTAATTCTTCAAGAATTAATTTATTTATTAAGTTAATTATTGAATTAATTAATTTAGAATTAATGTAAATTGCTAAAGACTATCAGAAATGTTTTTAGACTATGGTTTTATTGTTAAAAGTCTATCTCTGATAGTCTGTGAGATAGTCTGCAAAGCATAGTCTGCACAGGTTGATAGTCTGCTAAGGAAATAGTCTACCAGAAAGTCTGCATGATAGTCTGCCAGAAAAATCATGTATTAAAGACTATTAGGATAGTCATTCTGATAGTCTGGAGAAAGAGTTGGGTAGTCTGCCAAGCCAGATAGTCACACCGGTAGTCTGCAAGAGGTCAGATAGTCACACCGGTAGTCTACAAGAGAGCTGATAGTCACACCGGTAGTCTGCAAGTCATTTGATAGTCTCTGGATAGTCTAAACAAGCATAAAACAAAGTCAGGAGCTTTGTTTTGTTATATAAACCAAAGGCATCAAAGTGAAACAACACAACACAGGACATACACACGAACATTACATTCATCAAAACCACTGCCTCTTCTCTCTCAACAAAAACAAGAACGCACAGCTCAAATTAAATTCTGTAAAATCAAGTTCATCTCCTTTGTAATATTTTATCCGGTGGAACTTGTTTATTTGTGATTCTTGTACTACTAGCGAATTAAGTTTCCTAGTTCTTATCTTGATTTTTATTAACTAAATTAGAAAAGTTCATGTCGAATTTTCTAATTAGTTTTTATCAACTTGATAATTAATCTGTACTGAAATTGTAACACCCATCAAGTTAATATATTGTTATATTCAACTTGAAAATTGTTTCAATTTATTCCGCACAAATTTGTCTAAACTAAATTTTATTTAAAGGACAAATTTCGATAAATTGGTATAGATTGTATTCAACCCCCCCTTCTACAATCTTATCGGACCTAACATATAGATACTAAATATTTGAATACATCATAATTTAGCAAACTAAATTAGTAGATAAAAAAATTGATGAAATAGTAGAGTTCAACAATACAATCTAGATAATTAAATATAAAAATTTTACTTTTTGATACTTACATATATTTTTGGTAATTATTTAATATTTTTTAAAATTGTACCTTCGGTGCGTAGCACGGGTAAAATGCTAGTCATGTTTTAAATGTCAGGTGTATGACTGGATTTTTGATAAGTCCTCTCCCTAATAATAGGAAACTATTCTATTTGTACACCTCAAATTCATATTATTTAGATATTTAATTAAAATTTTAACAGTATAAATGTAAATATGTAGAAAGAATAAATAAATTTTAAAATTTTTAGATGATTTAGTAATTTGTATCAATCACTTTTTAATTAAAGATAAAGGATCAATTTTTACCACTAATATCGTATAAAAAATTTATAAAATCAATATTTTTCAACTTAAACTTACATAAAAATTATTTTTACGATAACGTTTGACATAATATTCACAGAGATATGATCGTATGGTTGAAAAATAATCAATAAATATTATTATAATATGCACTAACATAAAAAATATCTATGATAGTATCATGCCCTATTTTATATCTTTTATTGTCGATACTCTATAAATAAATTGGACTTCAAGATTGTAACACGATGTTACAATTGTTTAACAAATATGCAAAAATGATAGTATTAAGTTTGTAAAGACGACTTCATAAATAGCAAATGCGGACTTTATCTTGGTCCTAGAGTTTGAAAAGCTAATAATAAATATAAAATGTTTGAACTCAATTTTTTCACAGTAGTAAGTGATTATTTGTTTTGAAATTAACAAAACAAACATATAAACAACAAACAACAAGACGTATTTTACATATATATATATATATAGGGTCCTACTCCACTACAAACTAAAATTAACTACAAACTAAAAACTAAACACTAATCTAATATTTCAAGCTAATCTAATGATCAAACTAGGGGTACCCCAATTAGGGATGGCAAAAAAATCCGATCCGACGGATACCCGATCCGAAACCCGAAATTTTGGATAAACCGAACCCGATTTTTTAGATTTGGATATGGATTTGGATATGATTTTTAGACCCGAAAATTTTTGGATATGGATTTGGATATTACGTATATCGATCCGAAACCCGATCCGAAACCCGAAAACCGATCCAAACCCGACCCGAACCCGAAACCCGAAAAAAAACCCGAATATATATATATATATATATATATATATATATATATATATATATATATGTATGTGTGTGTGTGTGTCCTAAATTTAATTTAAAATTTGTACACATCCAAGTATAATTTAATTATTTATATACACATTTTTTTATAACTATATACATTTTAA
Organism: Kitagawia praeruptora; assembly: GCA_037693485.1. NCBI lineage: Eukaryota > Viridiplantae > Streptophyta > Magnoliopsida > Apiales > Apiaceae > Kitagawia > Kitagawia praeruptora. The sequence continues at coordinate 73,258,271 of CM075347.1, forward strand.
TAAAAATATTATACATGTAATTCAAATTCAATTTTAATAAAACATTTTAATAATTATATATAATATGATAATTTGTAATTATTATATATAATATTTCAGATTTTGGACGTATAAATTATTATCATATTAGATATAATCAATAATAATCTAGTGATTAATCGTCTCTTTCTCAAAATCAAATTTTACTAATATATTTAGGATGTAAATTCCTTTATTTTACATAAAATTTTCATTTGTGTTGGTATATTATAAATTATTAATTTAACACATTCAGATTTTATGTAATATATCAATCCGTATAATACGTTATATTTAACTACTTAATCATATTTTATTTTATTTTTTACATAAATATAATTAACGTAGTTTGCATGTAGCGGTATTTTTAAATTTACTTACATTGTTTTTATTATTTTTTTTGTTAAGCAACTTACTTACACTATTTTTAATTTTGAATACCCGAAAAAAACCCGATCTGATCCGAAACCCGACGGATTTGGATTTGGATATTGAGTTTTGGATTTGTATATGGATATGGATTTGTTTTTAAAACCCGAAAATATTTGGATATGGATTTGGATTTTGCAAAACCCGAGCCGAACCCGACCCGTTGCCATCCCTAACCCCAATACAAAAAATGCTTAAAATAATTGGCTCTATCCAACAAAAAAAATAAAAAATTAAAGAAATCACTGTTCACGTGATGACGTGGCAGTGAATTTCACTGGTTAACGGTGCTTCACACCTTCTTGTACGGCGCTTCGCGCTTTTATCATTCTAAAGTTGTAAGGGATGGCAATCAATGGTAAAGGCAATAGACGATTGACGGGTGTGTCGAGGGCCTTCGGCCCTCATGACTACCTAACTCATCCGTTTACTGTCTTAAATGCTTCGCATTTCCACGGCATGGATATTTTTTTTTTTTTGTTGGATAGAGCCAATTATTTTAAGCATCTTTCGTGAAGGTACCCTTGGCGGGAAACTTAGAATAGATGAAATATAATTAATTTAGTGTTAGTTTGTAGTTTGTATTTAAGGATTGGTTTGTATTTGAGCAAAAACCTATATATAGGGTCCTACTCCACTACAAACTAAAATTAACTACAAACTAAAAACTAAACACTAATCTAATATTTCAAGCTAATCTAATGACCAAACTAGGGGTACCCCAATACAAAAAATGCTTAAAATAATTGGCTCTATCCAACAAAAAAAAATAAAAAAAATAAAAAAAAAATCACTGTTCACGTGATGACGTGGCAGTGGATTTCACTGGTTAACGGTGTTTCGCACCTTCTTGTACGGCGCTTCGCGCCTTTATCATTCTAAAGTTGTAAGGAATGGCAATCAATGGTAAAGGCAATAGACGATTGACGGGTGTGTCGAGGGCCTTCGGCCCTCATGACTACCTAACTCATCCGTTTACTGTCTTAAATGCTTCGCATTTCCACGGTAGGGATTTTTTTTTTGTTGGATAGAGCCAATTATTTTAAGCATCTTTCGTGAAGGTACCCTTGGCGGGAAACTTAGAATAGATGAAATATAATTAATTTAGTGTTAGTTTGTAGTTTGTATTTAAGGATTGGTTTGTATTTGAGCAAAAGCCTATATATATATATATATAGGCAAGTGCTCAAATACAAACCAATCTTAAAATACAAACCTACAAACCAACACTAAATTAATTATATTTCATGTATTCTAAGGTTTCCGCCAAGGGTACCTTCACAAAAAATGCTTAAAATAATTGGCTCTATCCACCAAAAAAAAATAAAAAAATTTGAAAAAAAAAAAAAAATCACTGCCGTGGAAATGCGAAGCATTTAAGACAGTAAACGGATGAGTTAGGTAGTCATGAGGGCCGCAGGCCCTCGACACACCCGTCAATCGTCTATTGCCTTTACCATTGATTGCCATTCCTTACAACTTTAGAATGATAAAGGCGCGAAGCGCCGTACAAGAAGGTGCGAAGCACCGTTAACCAGTGAAATCCACTGCCACGTCATCACGTGAACAGTGATTTTTTTTTTTTTTTTTTTTTTATTTTTTTTTGTTGGATAGAGCCAATTATTTTAAGCATTTTTTGTATTGGGGTACCCCTAGTTTGGTCATTAGATTAGCTTGAAATATTAGATTATGCTTGGTTTGTAGGTTTGTATTTTAAGGAGGTTTGTATTGGAGTAGCCCCCTATATATATATATAGGGTCTTGTTATAATAGAAACTAAATTAGAATAGAAACTAGAAACTAAACCTAAATTAAATATTTCAAGCTAATCTAATGACCAAATTAGGGGTATCCCAATACAAAAAACGTTTAAAATTCTTGGCTCTATTCAACAAAAAAATATAAAAAATATAAAAAAAAAGTTATTGTTCACGTGATGACGTGGCACGTGAACAATAACTTTTTTTTAATTTTTTTATATTTTTGTTGAATAGAGCCAAGAATTTTATAAGTTTTTTGTGAAGGTGCCCCTAGCGGGGCCATTAAAATAAATGAAATATAATTTATTTAGTGTAGGTTTCTAGTTTCTATTTTAAGGTTGATTTCTATTTGAACGCTAGCCTATATATATATATATATATATGGGGCTACTCCAATACAAACCTTCTTAGAATACAAACCTAAAAAACAAATTCCAATCCAACATTTAAGCTAATCTAATGACCAAACTAAGGGTACCCCAATACGAAAAAGTCTTATAATTCTACCCTCTATCCATTTATCGAAAAAAAATTGAAAAATAAAAATAAAAAAATAAAAAAAAATGATGACGTGGCGGCAATTTTTTTCACTGGTTAACGGTGCTTCGCACCTTCTTGTACGACGCTTCGCGCCTTTATCATTCTAAAATTGTAAGGAATGACAATCAATGGTAAAGGCAATAGACGATTGACGGGTGTGTCGAGAGCCTTCGGCCCTCATGACTACCTAACTCATCCGTTTACTGTCTTAAATGCTTCGCATTTCCACAGCAAGAATTTTTATTTTTTTTATTTTTGTTGAATAGAGCCAATTATTTTAAGCATTTTTTGTGAAGGTACCCTTGGCGGGAACCTTAGAATAGATGAAATATAATTAATTTAGTGTTGGTTTGTATTTTAAAAGTGCTTTGTATTTGAGCACTTGCATATATATACTAGCTTATAACCCAAAACATGGATTATTTTTAAATATTTTTAAAATTATATGATTAAACAAAATAGAGTATAATAATTTATTATGAATATAATTTAATTTTGTAATATTAATTAATAAAATTATTAGTAATAATAATAGTTGTTTAATAAATGACATGTATTGTTTAAAATTAATATCATAAAATCTTAATGTAAATTTTTTGTTGACGGGATTCGAAACTTGAATCTTTAGAATAGGGATTTAAATATAAAATATTCTTTATTATTAGATCTAACGGTTATCATCTATTTACAAAATATCTAACGATCATTATCCTTCTAACAATTGGTTGAACCAAACAACCAAACTACAAATTGAACCAAACAACCAAACTACAAATTATCCCTTAATTTGTTTATTATATAGCACGTGCAAAGCACGGGTTATTTTTAACTTTTTTTAAATTTACTTACAGTATAAGTACATAATATTATAAATATTTCACTTTTGTATATAACAATTTTTAGTATTAAATTTAAAGTATTATGTTGTTGACGAGAATCGAACCACCTTAAATCTCTGTGTATAACAATTTTTATTATTATATCCAACCGTCATCATATATTTATTCATAATAAGATATAATTAACTAACAATTATACACGTATTTATTCATAAAAGCAAGCATAGATAGAATATGATTAGAAGATTTTTAGGTCGAGGCATAACAAACTCAATGTGTTTATTAATTAAGTTTTGTATTAGTGAGTTTAAATTTAATATATAAAATATATGTTATTGTTAGGAGTCGAGTACTCCTTTATTATCTCTCTTACTCAGTGCGATGCACGGTTTTTTTTTAATATTATATGATTTTTTCAATTATTTGAATAATTTTTTGATGATATTAATTTTGTAAGTAAAATTTAAATGATATGAAATAATTATATATATATATATATATTGGTCATATTATTTTTTGAAAATGAAAAATTATTTATAAGATATATACTCCCTCCGTCCCTCTCATTTCTTTACAGTTACTATTTCGGGATGTCCCTCTCATTTCTTTACGTTACCATAAATAGTAAGTTTCCCCCACTATTATACCCATTACCTTCCCCAACTATCTGATATTTAATAATAAAAAACACTATTATACCCACTACTTTCTTCCACTATCTCAAATCTATTATTAAATATAGATAGGTCCTACCACTTTACCCACTTTTCATCTAACTTTACTCATTTTTTATGCATTGTCTTGGTCTACGTGTCCCCCTCCACTGTAAACAAATGAGGGGGACGAAGGGTGTATAAAATGATACATTTTATCTGAAAAAGGTAATCAATCAATTATTAATTATTATGGCATTATTATTAATTAATAATTATTATGGCATTTTATCTGAAAGATACCTTTTATCCTATGCGACGTTCTCAATTCCCAACCAAGTAGAATGAGAGAGAGAGAGTAGGAGAGAGAGTAGGAGAGAGAATAGGAGAGAGAGAGAGAGAGAAAGAGAGAGAGAAATTTGAAAATTCAAAATTCAAATTTCAATCCTCCAATCATCTGGGTTTTAAGAACAGGGATCACAGCTTCAGTAAGGATCAATGGTACCAGATGCAGCGTTCTCACAGGTTGGGTAAACTTAAAGCAAGGCCAATAGAAGATCCATGGCAGAACAACAAAGGCAAGCCATCTTTTGCGGAGGTGGTAAGAAATGGATACGAAGATAGGATATTTCATTCCAAGGGATCTCACAAGGGGCAATATGATAGTAGACCAAAAAAGAATGATTTATCAAGGATGTCTGTAATGGTTCACAACCTTCCACTACAAGCAAGGGCAAAGGATTTATGGTCTCTGCTTAACATTGATAATGTGGCTATTGATATAATACTACCTAAGCGTCGAGATAGGAACAATTTTCGCATTGGCTTTGTGATTGTCAACAACCTACTACATGTAAGGCTATTAGTGCAAACACTTCACGGAACTACTGTTGGAGGGCACAAATTATCGGTCAAGATTTCAAGAAGAAATCAAGACTTCTTCTCAAAGAATGATAGTAGGAAGGAACATACTCATAGCAGTTCTTCAAATCCGAAGAAATCAGAACTGAAGACTAGGAAGACAGAGATACTGAAGAAACATGCAGAACCTGTTCCATTACAACAACCAAGTCACCGAACTTTTACAGCAGCAACAAGTCAAGCCATGAAAGGGGAGCTATCAAGGAGTTGGATTGGGATTACTGAAGACTTGGAATGGGCAGACATGTTACAAGAAAAATTAGCTTGTCTTGATTTCAATGGATTGTCTGTAAAAGGAATCTCGCATAAGAAGTTTTTACTAACCTTTTGAGATAAGAGAGATCTAACTGAAGAGAGCAAGAATAATCTACTAAGATTCTTCAAAGAGATAAAAGACGTATCCTACCTTGACTTAGTAGTTCCAAGAATGGCTTGGGTATGGTGTGATGGCTTACCAATAGTAGCTTGGAACAAAGAGACGTGGAGTAATATTATTGGTGATTGGGGTAATCTGATAACAGAACAAGTCAAGCCACTTCAAAATGGAATGTATCAAGGGCTCAAGTTATGCTTCTCTACTAGGAAAGTAGAAAAGATAGAAGAGACAATGAAGGTGGTAATAGATGGTATCAGCCACTGGGTGATAATAAAGGAATTCTGGTCGGATTTTCCACCTACAGGCAGAGGTAAAAAAGATAATTTGAATCAGCAAGGGCAAGATTCTTCTTATTGGGACCTCACAGACGAGGAGGATGAAAAGTTAGATAACAAGGATAATAGATCAGAGGAAGAAAATAAGTCAGAGCACTTCTCCTTGGAAAACATTGAGATTAATTCCACTGGGGAGGACCTACAAGGAATAGATGTGCAAGAGAATGATTCAGAGCACACTCATATTTCTGGGGAGGACTTGTAAGGAATAGATGTGCTAGAGAGTGACTCAAAGCACACTCATATTAGCATAAACATTCAAAGTCCCAGAAATCATCAAGTTAGTCCCAATCAAGATTCGGAAATATGGAAGATGAGAGAAGATAATTTCAAGGAAACTTCTACATCATCAGACATAATCTCATTGCCCTTGGAACAAGAAGGTAATCAAGCAGATCAACAAAATTTGTCAGATGTAGAAGACATCGGAGTATCCTCCATAATTGCAAACCTTAACATAGGGAAAAAAGGAAGACCGAGGAAGAATCAAAAGAAAGTTTCCTTTTTTGAAATCAGAGGAAAAAAGAAAAAAAATCCTCAATAGGAAATACTCCAACAAAGAAGAATAGGATGGTTTGGAGATGACTCACAAAGATCTGGCTACAGATGTTTTAGAAACAGGGACTCTCATGGGTCTGATTCCTTTCAAAGATAGGAATGAGGCTTTACAGGAGATTAGAATGCGTACTGCAGAAGAACAGTAACTCCTAGTGTATAGAGCAACAATACATAGTAAGTACAGGACTACTTTTCTTATGGAATACATCACTTTGTTTAGTTGGAACATTAGAGGCATAAATAATGGGATAGCGAGAAGAAATTTACAGGGCTTGCTAAAGGCACATAACCCTACGTTCCTTTTTCTACAAGAAACTAAGTGTGACACTTTAGCTAGAAACATACAAGACTATTTATGGTCTGCACAGGATCATGATTGGATGTTTTCTCCATTAAGAGGTTTATCTGGTGGCCTTATAACAGCGTGGAATTCCAATATGTTCAAACTGACTTCGTCAAAAGTGAACCAATCTTGGATCTGGATCAGAGGTACACTAGTAAACTCAAATGTTTTCATTAACTGTGTAAACATTTATAGTCCAAATGAGTTACATGACAAGAGAGTCCTTTGGTCAGAATTAAGCAACCTACTGAACTCTCATGAGAATGAAGCGTTTTGTTTAATGGGAGATTTCAACAGTATCTTGGAAGAATCTGACAGAATAAATTGCGCTTATAGAAGTACAGATACAGAGAGCTTCAACTTTTTTTTGCTGGACAATGGTTTGTGGAATGTGCCGGCATCAAATTTCAAATTCACCTGGATGGGACCTCAAGGTAAATGTAGTAAGTTAGACAGAGCATTATTAAATAATGACTGGACTCTCCTAGAAAGCAACTGGACTCTGCAAGGATTAGGAAGGAAATCTTCATATCACCAAGTGATTCTCTTAAAGTCGTGCACTCAGAACTGGGGACCTAGATCTTTCAAAATTTTTAATCATTGGTGGAAAGAAGATAAATTCTTACATACAGTCCTAGAGCATTGGAGGTCTATGAGAGGTACTCACTCAAACTTTCATGAAAAGTTGAGATCGGCCAGAAACTTCATGAAAGATTGGAATAAAACAATCAGAGGGGATTGTTTTAAAAAGGTGACAAATTTAGAGTCACAATTAGAGGCATGGGACGCAAAAGGGAACGCAGATGCTCAACTAAAAAGGAAGATCGATCTAGAGCTACAAGAGGCATACAGAGAGAGAAGAAACTTTGAAGCAAAAATCTAGAATCCAGTGGGATGTAGAGGGAGATTCAAACTCACGTTTCTTCCACAGATTGGTAAGTTACAAACAGAAAAGCAACAATATCATTGGTATCAAGGTTGATGGAGATTGGGTCTCAAATCCACAAGAGGTCAAGGATACTTTTAAAGATCATTTTCAAAGATTATTCAATATAGATCATGGTCCAGACATTTTCTCAGTGGAGACTCTTATTCAAAAAAAGTTACAAGACAGTGAAATAAGAATGCTAGAAGAGGATCCTAATATTCAGGAAGTCTTTGCAATAGTCATGTCTATGAACTCTAACAAATCCCCAGGACCAGATGGAATGAACATGGAATGCTACAAGAAACTGTGGTCGGTAATTCATGAAGACTTACTTGTTTTCATAAACAATTTCTTCACTCGAAATAGTCTTCCCCCAGGAGTAAATTCATCTTTCATAGTACTCATTCCGAAAAAGGCATCATCTGAAATAGTGATCGACTTCCGCTTAATAAGCTTGATAAACAGTTCGATGAAGATCATTCTAAAATTGTTATCAAACAGACTGGGTAGCATTTTGCCCACATTAATCTCAGAAGCTCAAACAGGTTTTTTTAAAGGAAGAGTCATCACGGAGAATATTATCATTGCCAACGAAGTAGCTCACAGCATCAGGAGTAACAAAACCAAAGGTATGATAATAAAATTGGACTTTGCCAAGGCCTTTGACTCCGTTAAGTGGAGCTTTCTGTACCACATATTGCAATGCATGGGATTCTCATCTAAATGGATTTCTTGGATTCAAACGATCTTTCACTCTATTAGAATGTCAGTGTTGATAAATGGGAGTCCATCACATGAGTTTAATATTAAACGTGGATTAAGACAAGGTGACCCTTTGTCACCTTTGCTCTTTAACATAGTGGTAGAGATACTTAACTTGTTACTAAGGAAAGCAGCTCATCTAGGCCTTTTCAAAGGTGTTAGATTGGGAAAAGGCCCAATGATAACTCATCAACAGTACGCAGACGACACAGTGATATTTATTGAAAATTCGAGTCACTCTTGCAGGGGTATAAAAGTGGTTCTCAAATTGTTTGAAGTCATGTCAGGTCTTACTATCAACTACAAGAAAAGCTCCTTATTCACGTCTAAGAAGGACCAACATAAAGCGAGTTATTGGGCTAGTATTATTGGATGTGAGGTAGGTTCATGGCCTCTATCCTACCTAGGTACTAACTTAGGATGCTCAACCAAAAAATGTAAATTCTGGATCCCATTGGTGAAGAAAGTTAGAACACAGCTAGCCAAATGGAAATGCAATTCACTTAATAAAGCTGGTAGGGCAACGCTCATTGTTTCAACTCTCAACAGCATACCAACTTATTGGTTTCAACTTCACAGAGCTCCTAAATCAATAATAAACCAGCTAGAAAGAATAAACAGAGATTTCTTCTGGAACGACCTATCAGAGTCGGAAGGCAGACGGAAAAAATTACATAGTATAGGTTGGAACAAGATAGCTTTGCCAAAGGATCTAGGAGGATTGGGCGTAATGAACTTAGACATCAAGAATTGTTAGGAATAATTCATGAGTTGTGATGTTAAGAATAGAATTTTACTTATACTTCTTGTATATCCTGATTTTATAAAGGATTTAGCACCTTGTATAGGAAATATATGTTAGACAGTTATTTGTAAAGTTTAGTCAGGAATGAACAGTGCATCAAGTACTACATGTCAGGAACTGAGATCGAATCCTGATATGTTAAGTCAAATACTGATCAAGTACTGATAGGATGGTTTGATCCTGATGCAAGATGCAAGTCCTGATATCAGTCGTGTTACTGATGATGTCATTATGGATGCTATAGAAACTGGCAAGTGCTATAAAACAGGATCGTTGTTTGAAGAACAAGCAAGAAGATATTATGAAGGGAAGAATTTTCTATTGATGGAAACTATCAACTGAAAGGCAGAACATTGTCATGTATAGATTATCTTTCTGTTATTAGTTGATAGGTAGCATTATAAATACTTTCTCAATATCATTGTAAAAGAGCGATTGTGATTGAACGAATTGTAAGTTCGTTAGAAGCTTTGTATAATGTTTGTATTCGAAAGTTTGAAACAAACAGAGAGAGAGATTTATTTTGTCAGCAGCTGCTAAAGGTATTGTACACCTTTGGTAGAGTTTGTATTTGATCTTATTAATACAAACAGAGTTTGATTCATTCGTTTATTCTTGTTCATATAACCAAACAAAAATCAGACACGATTATATAACTTATATTCAACCCCCCTTCTACAAGTTATTCGAGTTAACAATTGGTATCAGAGCAGGTTGATTTCGAATAATCATAAAGATCTGCAATCATGTCTGGTTACAAGGATGGGAATACTAAGATTCCTATGCTCAAGAGAAACGAATATACTCTATGGGAAGTAAAGATGTGCATCATCTGGAAGCAACAGATCCTGATTATCTTGACAGAATCAGAGATGGACCTTTTGTTCCAACAAAGGTCGTTGGACAAGCAACGGTTGATGGTGTGGTTGTTCCAGAACATACAGCAGAGAAGCCAAAATCTGAATGGTCAGATAAGGACAAGGAGAATGTTCTTAAAGATGCTAAAGTGAGAAACATATTATTCAACAGTCTTGATTCTGTTCTCACTAACTATGTTCTCTCTTGTAAAACTGCTAAGGATATATGGGACAATCTTAAGGTTTACTGTGAAGGAACTAAGCCTGTCAGGAAGAATATGAGGACACTACTTATACAACAGTATGAGTATTTTGAATCCAAGTCTGGTGAGTCACTTACTGATACCTTTGATAGGTTTACAAAACTCATCAATGAGATGGCCATGCATGGTAAATATTATGACTTGGAGGATATGAATACAAAGTTCATGAAAGCTTTGCCTGATTTCTACAATGAGAAGATATCTGCGATTGAAGAAGCTAATGATCTGGATGAAATATCATTAGAGGCAGTGTATGGAAAACTAAGAGCTTATGAACTTGACAAGCAGCAGAAGAAGAGCAGGAGTGAAGGAAAGATGAAGACTATTGCACTTACTGCTCAATCTGAATTAAAGAAGCTTCCTGAAGAACAGCATGAAGAGATTGCTGTAAAGAACTCAAGGAAGAAGAAAAGCAAAGAAGGTTCTGAGTCAGAGACTACTGATATGGACTCTGACAACAATGATTCTGAATCTGAGATGCAGGAACTCTTTGCTATGTTTGCTAAAGCCTTCAAGAAAGGAAAATTCAACAGGAGAAGATTTAGCAAAGGACCTTTTCAAAAGAAGGAGGAGAAGAAGAGTGACAAAGGCAAAGGGACAATTGTCAAGCTTGATAAGGCCAAGATCAAGTGCTTTAATTGCAGCGAGCTTGGACACTTTGCTAGTGAGTGTAAGAAGCCTAGGAATTCAGGAAAGGGTAATGCACTTATGGTCACACAGAAGGATTGGGCTGATTCCAGTGATTCTGAAGATGAATTGGATTATGACAACATTGCACTGATGGCAAATGTTTCAGACAAACCTGGATCTCCAAAGAAAACTTCTCCATCCTCTGTTAAGGTATCACTTCACTCTCTTGATTCATTTGATAACTTAAATTCTGATGAAATTAGATCTATCCATGCTGAGTGTAAGAACCCAGATTTTCGGTAGAATTAAAACTTTTCTTATTAAGAATAAGTATATACGTGAATAGTGTTTGTCATGTGTGAATAGTGATTTTGAGGACCAAGAAAATTTTCACGCCACCCTATGTACAAGACATGGTATGGATATTTCGAAGTCATATTAGTGATTCACGGAGCAAATAAGTGTATGTAAAGACGATCGGAATTCAGAAATTCCAATTTGTATTCTGGTGTAATATTTGACCGGGCAGTGAATTATATATTATTATAATCAAGAAATGAAATATTAATTTTGAGAAATTAAGGATTTAATATGTTAGGATTTTATTATATTTGATTCGAGGATTTAGAACGAGAACCACTGAGACGTTACAACAAGATTAAGCGATTGAGCGAACGAAGCATAGATTAAGGATATGGTATATTAAGAGTCCAAGGAAGGATATATTATGAGAAAGAAAGAGGATTGAGAATAAACTCTTAGAATTGAGAAATAGGGAATGCTTGAGAAATCGGGAGAACGTTTTCTGAGATAAAGAGAAATAAACAAGGGATATTGGAATTAATATTCGTTCGAGGTATTGTGCTATATTAGAGCAATAATATGCAACTTATAAGTTGTAACGTATTTATTTTATTCAAGAAACGACAAGGAAATCAAAGCGGTGGAAAAGAAAACAAAACAAAAGGACTTAAGTGCAAGAAACAAGAGACAAGGACTTGGTTGCAATTAGCAAAGGACTTGGTTGCAATTTAAGTGGATAAGAAATCTAGAGGAGCCAATGAGAGGTTGCCACCTAGCAAGGATGAGATGCATCCAACCAAAAATAGATATATACCAAGTGTATGGCATTATTAGAACATAAAACCAAGAACAAAACCATTCTGCCCAGCAGAACACCCTCTCAGTAAAACGGGCCTAGAGACTTCATTACTTAATGAAATTTTTTGTTCTTTATATGGTTAGAAAGCTGTGCAGACGCTCTACAACTTTCATTCAGGAGCCTCGACCAGGAAACGAGTACAAGGGCTTCGGTTTTGCTGATCTTTGGGGCGTGTTTTTCCAGTTAGGAAACTCACTTCCATGTTCTTGATTTCTTTGGTGAGATTGAAGATGGTGAGCATAGAGTAAGGCTTCCCCAAGGTTAACCAATCTTGTTTGAGATTGTAAGAACATCAAGAAGGTATAAAAACCCTAACCCCTCTTGGCCATGTAGTAATTGTGATATTTAATGTTAGATCCATGGTTATTAGTGTGAATCTTGGACATATAAGTTATGGATGATGTAGACCTTGAGTTTAACTGTTGTGGTTGTGATTTTAGGCTTGTGGTTAGTGTATGTATCTCCATGTATGTTATAAAGTATGATCTTGGTGATTTAGATGTTTGTTGTGATGTGGATGTAAGATTCTTGGTTGGTTTAGTGATATAAGCATGCTGAGTTTTTCCCAGGAACTTGTACTGTCTTGTAACATGGTTTTGAACCCCCAAATATTGTCCCCTGAGGTCCTACCATATATTGTTGGAAATATAATTGAATGTAGTTTCTGGAGATGTAAGGTTCATAACTAGGTGATGTATAGATTCTAAGTTATGGCCGGAGAAGTAAATTGTGTTTCTGGATTCCGGACTGCACTAAGTGACCCCCTTGTGAACCTTGTTTAAACCCCTAAAAATATATGTGGGATCATAGAAAAATTTGAGAAACTAGGAAATGCAGTGGTGAAGACCACCCAAAAAGAATTGGATTAAAATATGAATTTTTGAATTTTATAAAATTGTTAGAGTAAAATCCGCGCAAGTGAAAAACCACTTAGGAGATTAGTTTAAAGTAGTTTTAAGAATGTTCACTTGAGTTTCGAGTTTAAGGAATAGATTTGAGCCGAATGGGTAACGGAAGTGATAATGTGAGGACATGGTCATATGAGAGGGTTAGTGGTCACAAGTGGAGTCGTTAAGTTGGTCTTACGATTTTTAAAACCTTATGATTAAGTAGCGTTGTTAAGGTACTAACGTACAAATATTGATTATGTATAGATTTCCATTCCACTTCGCAAGCCGACCACCCCAACCTCACCACGGCAAGTTTTCCAACCTTAAGTATTTATTTTCAAAAGATTATATTCTTGATTCTACCTATGCAAGTTTACTTTTCAAAACTTATATATAAGGATTTTCACTGTTGTGTTTATAGCTTCCAAATGTATTATATGCTTATGCTTTACGAGATTATGTTGAAGTTTGAGATATATGCATATGTGTTTGTACACCCTTGAACTTAGAATGAAAGTGTTTTCTTCGGACAACGACTCTAGCAATAGAGGTCGTAGCGGTCCAAATATACTATTGACCGGGGAGCGGTATATTGTTGTATCGTGATTAAATTGCGAAAACCCGAAGAGTCATTCGGGAAGTATCGTATACCTAAGTAATTATTATTTTTACGTTGTTAAAAATACTCAAAAATATCTATCTTGGATTAAAAGCTTATTTTAATTAAATAATTATTTTATTAATTGTTTATATTAAATCTCAAAATATTATTTATTAATTATCGTTCATTATTTTAAAGACAAAACTAATCCAAGATACCTTTAGCGTTTTCAAACTCGAACTCTTTCTCACCCAAAACATTTTCGAAAACCCCCGGTCAGGTTTTGCTTCTTGTACGTTTTTCAAGAATTATCGGTCGACTGAGGTCGAACTTCAACTACTCGAATTTTCTATCAAAATGATTTTTGAAAAGAAAAGAAAAAGGGGACTCTGGCAGGTGTGGGAATCGTTGATGAACGATTCCCGGGATGTGTAAGCGGCCGTGAGCCAGGTGGTCCATCAATTATTATTCCGGCCCAGGTGTTGCCGAAGGATGATTACGGATGTAGTTTTCATCGAGGGTGATTACGGATGTAGTTTTCACCCAAGGGTAGTTACGGATGTAGTTTCTATCCTTCTACTAGTAGAGAAGACCCGCGGATTGTTGGACTTGGTTGTGGCGACTGATCATCGTCAATCCTTGTCAGGTTTTTATGTTTTCTTCCAGTCCCATCCTCCACTTTGGAAAAATACTCAAACACTGCTTCTTGGGCCTAAGTGCCAAGTTGCCGATACTGTAGTTTTTGATAAGAAAAATATTGACATCGTGCAATATCTAGAACTGCAAGATTTCCTATAAAGATTTGCACGTGTTAGTGCACTCTTGCAATTATTTCAAAGAATGAAATGTTTTTGAATGAGAAACCTTCTAAGCTAATGGAAGGAAAGAGGTTTTGCAATAATGTATTCCCTGTACAGTATGTTAACCGTAGAGTGTTTTGCCGAAAATGATATACTAATATGTATATATTTTCAAACCTGAGATATATTGAAATGGGAACCTTACAAAGGATTCATATGTTATTCTTAAAGCTCCTTAGCGAGCATAAATGTTTTATTCAAACTCGGACATATATATTGTCGAATAATGTTTTGAAATCTGAGATATATACCCATATAGTTGGGAACGTTTTCGCAATAAACCACATTATTATTTTTCAAAATGGCAAACTTGCTGAGCATTATGTAGCTCATTCTTGCTTTATAAAAACTTTTCAGAAAGAGAAGAATTTGGTCAGTTAACTCCGTACCAGCAGAAGAGGAGTAGAAGATTTATCCCGAGATGACTTAGTTCCGGATAAATACTACAGAGTAAGTCTGATAGGTTTTCAACTGTAATAGTAAGACTCGTCTTCAAGTGTAGTTGTATAAGTGGAAGTGCGTAAGATTCTGGATTGTACAGATGAATTGTAATATTTAGTGTTACTTTTGGTTATCGTTTCTGAGGCTCTAACTTGTATGTGCGTAAGATTGAGGTCTGGATGGATGTATTGTTGAGTTGTAAAGTTAATACAGGTATGATATGGTTGGATGGTGATGTGACGACCTGAATCTTTGACCTCGGATTTGGGGGCGCCACAGAAATGGTATCAGAGAGATAAGTTACAGTACTCAGAAACGAGAGTGTTGAAAGTTAAGTCTAAGTAGGAGAATGACATCAGAGATCGTAGTAAACTTATTATTGGACTACCAGAAGAGGTACTGGTGAGTAGAATGGACTGGAGTGTTTACAAGAGGCATTATGCTAAGGTCGATAGAATCCTTAGAGACCTTTGGAATGATGAATAGAGGTTTGAGAGTCGTACATGACCTATCATAGGTAATGATATAGGAAGCAGAGCAAAATCTCAAGAGTAGCTGAGGTAGAGGCGATATTGCCAATATGATCGGATGACTAGGCTGGCATAAATTTTGTGGCCCATAGTCCTCCACAGTTTAGAAGGCGGCATTTTAAGAATTAAGAAGTTTAGACATCCCTACATAAGTAAGGGTACTTAGTACTTGGAATAATGAAAGTCTTTTACTTTGGCTATAAGATCCGATTTTCGATAAGTAACGGGTTTACCTGAAAGTTGGTCACTATGTCGTTGTGGATTTCATTACCCTTGATGGCGGATTTTACATGTGTTATACGAGAATGTTATCATAAGACGAGCGTGCTAGATAATTCCACGCATGATTCGGACGCTAGAGCATGGTAGTTCAACTTAGAGAACAAACAAGTGGGATTAACAAAGGGACTCAAGAGAAGTTGAATATGGTTGCAACGAGCGATACAGTGATCTCAGAGTCTACCAAAAGAAAAGACCAACGGGTCTAGAGTGGGATCCTTTGATAGAGATGTTAGCAGGGACTACGTATATATGTATTGTAGACCTCAATATTTTTGGTATATGTTCACATGCACACACCCGCCACTGAACCTATGGACTGCACTGAGATCCCTGAGAGATCTCTTTGATCTGTTCCCAGGGGGAACTGGCCACTTGTGATTCATGTCGAAAGGCTTGAAGTAGGACCCTATGGACTTAGCAGGTGTCCCCGGAATGATGTGAAGCTTGGTCTTCAAGATAAAGCACGGAAATGATAGATATACTTGTGAAACCCTAACTGGATAAATGACTTTAAGATGATGATTGGGAGACGCACTAGTTGGTGTCTTGTATTACGAAGAAGAAGAGATGGAGTTACCCTCATAATGGTGATAATGAGATGCACGAATGATTATTAACTTATTTTGGTAACTACCGGCTGGTGCACTACTTCATTTTTAAACTGTTCACTAACCATGTTACCTCGATTAGTTTACATCAGGTAATCCTTCTAGCTTTCTACTTCAAATTTATGGAATAACAACCAGTGATATACTCTCCCTAAAGCAGGACTTATCCGAAGTAATTTTATTTGACCCATGAACATTCTATTCAAAAATTTATGATGACCTTGTTCGGCTCAGGCCTATTTACACTTTCTTTCAATTATCCAAGGAATGTTCCACGAATACTTCCTTAATTATTCGACGAATATTACTTAACGAATATTGATGTTTGATTGCTTCTTTCATACTTGCACTCTTCAGTTGAGCTCATAAATATTTAACAAATTACTGAGGACATGGATGATCTAATGTCCAGACATCCTTCATGAATTCTTTTCTTCTATTCAAGATGAGATTGTACATCGTACATTGAAATCATAGTAAGGATATCATTTTGATATTGGTATTCTGAATTTAATTCTACTGTAGGATCTGATAAAGCATGTGTACGGAGGCACCCTTGGGTGGACCGTTTCACTGGTAGGTAATATTTGATGAGAGGTTATCGATTGTTCCGATACCTAGAACATTCTCTTCAGATTTTATAGTTTTCTTTTTTCAAACTTAATAACTTCTTATTTCCATTCGTTGTCCGAGTAGCCTAAAGTTTCTTCAGTGGCTACGATGTTGAAATTCCATTCTAGCCAATTGAAACTGGCTAGTCGATATATCAATATGAATGACTAGTTGATTGTTCTAACTAGTCAAAATTATAATGTTGTGAAGAACACCTAGCTAATTGTCCTAGCTAGTGGTGATGTCTCAAACAAGTGAACTAGCAAATTTTGTCTAGCTAGTTGCTAGTGTTTCTTGAAAAGGACTAGTTATTGTTTCACTGGTCCAACTCCCAATTTAATTCATTCAGCAATTCCTCAATGCATTTTGCATGTGGTAAAGTATGATAATGAAATTTTTGACGAATAACTTGATTGAGACCTAGTGAGGTCGCCCACTCAACTTGAATTCTACCCATCTTCGTATCAGACTTTATGTCACTTGAATATTCTGTTCTTTCATTCATATAATGAAGATTCATTTGAAACCATAGATTACTTGAATGATAAACTGCTTCATTTTTATTGTCATACAGTAGAATTGCTTTCGATCGGTTGACCTTTATCAATGGGACTTTTCAGATCCTCTATTTTTCAAGAGGAAAAGTATTCCCCAGATGTAAGAATTGTATAAAGACCGTCTTTATGACTTTTGTATCCAACAATCATTGCCCTCGTGCAACATTCTCTATGATATCACATTACCAAATTTTCAGGACATGAAGGAATAAACCTTGTTGTATTCTTTTTGTCCATCCTTACATCTCCGAAAATCGAGACTCCTAGTATTTGGAACCATCAACATTCTTGGAACATCCAATGTGGAATTCTTATTGAAATTATCTATTGGACCCTGTTATTTTGAAACCATTCCCTTCAAAA
The DNA here is from genome assembly GCA_037693485.1 of Kitagawia praeruptora. Classification (NCBI taxonomy): domain Eukaryota; kingdom Viridiplantae; phylum Streptophyta; class Magnoliopsida; order Apiales; family Apiaceae; genus Kitagawia; species Kitagawia praeruptora. The sequence continues at coordinate 73,276,194 of CM075347.1, forward strand.
GTGATTACTCTAAGGTGAACGGGAGGTACACTTGTGAACCGTTGCACCAATATGAGATAAAAAAAAAAAACCAAATGTTGTAATTGTGCAGCCAGAGTGTTATACCGAGTAATTATTTAAAGTAGGAATAACATGTCGGGTCATACCACAAGACCTTAATATTAGTGTGAGGAAGGTTATAAGAAATGATGAGGTGGTTGGGAGTACGCTCCTACCAACCGTTGTCAGGATGTTATATTACTGAATTCTGGAGTTACAAAGCCTTTTCCTGATCCAAGAAATGCAAATCGATTGCGATGTAAGACATATCCTTAGAGGAAACTAACATGGAAGTGAGATGGACAAGAAAGGAAGAAATATCGTAGCAAGAATGTGAAGCTTTACTTAGCTTAAAGGGATTGATGCACATAGAGAGACATAAAGTTTAAAAGGCCCCTAATAGCAAATGGATGCATGGATATATCCCAATGATCCTTCGAGATTACCACCTAATCAAGTTTATTGGGAATCGCAGCAGCATGCAGGCCTCAGGATGATTGGCGCCAGTTGTGAAAGAGGACGAGCGTATGACATCTTACATATACCATCGAGAATCGATACCCCTAGCTGGAGATGTAGGAATTGTTGACCGGTTAAAACACGTAGTAGTTTTTCAAAGATAAGGTTGAAAAGCGGGTTTCACCAACTCAAGATCGACCTCTGTACTGTGCCAAAATTGGCATTTCACACTAATATAAACGTTATAAAATTATGGTAGTATCGTTTGAGTGGATTAATGAGTCAGAAGCCTTTATTGATTAATGAACAAAGTTTTGGAATGAAATGAGATATTAGCAACAACCTCGTTGTTAGCTATACTTGATGATAAAAAGAGGACTTTGAGAGTCACGATGATGCATCTTTCAAGAGTTTAAGAGGTGTGCTGATGCAATAGAAAGGGGATGATAGCCTATACTTCTAAACAACATAAAGGTTACGGGATGTGATATACTAACCGTGAGTCGGGGATTAGTCATGATAGCATTCACGCATAAAACGGAGACGTTAACCTTATGAGAAAAGTGTGAAATTTTTCCACAAGTGCCTTAAGTATATCTTCATATTAGAACTAAACATAAGAAAGAGAAGGTGACGAAAGGGAGCAGGGAGTATAATGGAGAAATTTGTTATTACCCAAGAAAGGCCAGTGTGGTGGCCGATACTTATAGAAGGGATTATTCGAAATTGGAATTCAGTCAGTATTGACGAAGAAAATAGAGTATATACAATAAAGAATAATGTTAGAGGAAAATGACTAAATTATGGGGAAGGACAAAGATGTATAGAGAATTAAGAGAATGTTTGGCAGACAGGTATGAAGAATGGCATTGGCACACTATTAAGTACAAACGCGACATGTCGAAAGCAGAATGATAGAGATCTAGTGGATTAATTCCGCCCGTAGAAAATCTTGAACGTGGACAGAATTATAATGAATTTCATGAGTAGGTCACCGAAGATCGAGCCAAGAGATGGCCCTAGTTGATTTATAATTGCTGGACCAAGTGATTTACCTACGAGAGACTTTCCATTGAGAAGATTATCGATTTATATACAGAAGAGATGGTGGGGCAATATAAAACTTCTGCAGTGATTACGTCAGATAGAGACTTAAGGGAAGAAGAATTGTCCAGACGATCGAATTTATAATTAGTGTCGTGCCTTAGATTTCACGGGGCAGTCGAGAATAAAAACTTATCCATGAAACGAATGTTGTTATCACGATCGGCACCATGCGGACGTAAGGACGTCTCTTGTAAAGCGTACTACGAAAGAAGAAGTTTCGCTTTTCTTGCGTTACGAAGAAGTCAATGAACGAGGGATATAGTAGCTGAACTGGTTCGACGCATACTGAAGACTATATAGTATCCATAGCAAGTGGTAACGACTGACGGGAGGCAACACATGCGTGCTAATCAAGCCAAGGAAAATGAGGAATACCGTGCGTATTGACGTTGTCTCAGATTATAGAACACGACCACAAAGTATTCACGGCCCAACGATACAAGGACTCAACACAGATACTATGAACAAGGTAGAAGAGGAACGTATAAGTAGTGGGATAGAAATTTTCATTCATAGAACAACCGATAAGGAATACAGGTCGAGGAGAGCATGCGTTGAGAAGCAACATTAAAGCGTTGAGAAGCAACATTAAAGCGTTGGTGAGACTGCAATAGCCCTAATTTTCGTGAATATTCGAACCTGGATGAAAATTAATTTTATGGGTGGATGAGAAATTTTTGCAATCACGATATGTACGAATTATTAAATGAAGATTTCGAATTGATATTACGCCTTTACGGTGCAGACGAGTGTATGTAAAAGTCATTAGTTTTTACGAAACCCATTATTTCGAATGTTCAAATTTTATGAGATATCAAAGGAGTATGAGGTGGGAGACTTCGTGATACTAAAGGTATCCCCCTGGAAAGGATTGATGCGGTTTGTTAAGAAAGGAAAGCTAAGTCTGAGGTTTATTGGACCTTTTGAGATTTTGAGGCGTATTGGGAAGTTAGCCTACGAGTTAGCCTTGCCCCAAGCTTGCAGCAAATTCATAATGTGTTTCATGTGTCTATGTTACGACCCTACCACACCGACTATCGGCATGTGATAGAATACGACCAAGTGGACCTACAACCAGACTTGACCTATGTGGAGCAACCCGTGGAAATCATGGATAGAAAAGAACAAGTGCTGAGGAACAAGGTTTTCAAACTAATAAGGAATTATGAGAAAATCAAGATGTGGAGGAATCCACCTGGAAGTTGAAAAAGTGAAACAAAGAAGGAGTAACCCCAGTGATTCCTAAACTGATTCCGGGACGGAATCCTTTTAAGGAGGGGAGACTGTAAGAACCCAGATTTTCGGTAGAATTAAAACTTTTCTTATTAAGAATAAGTATATACGTGAATAGTATTTGTCATGCGTGAATAGTAATTTATGGATGAATAGTGATTTTGAGGACCAAGAAAATTTTCACGCCACCCTATGTACAAGACATGGTATGGATATTTCGAAGTCATATTAGTGATTCACGGAGCAAATAAGTGTATGTAAAGACGATCGGAATTCAGAAATTCCAATTTGTATTCTGGTGTAATATTTGACCGGGCAGTGAATTATATATTATTATATTCAAGAAATGAGATATTAATTTTGAGAAATTAAGGATTTAATATGTTAGGATTTTATTATATTTGATTCGAGGATTTAGAACGAGAACCACTGAGACGTTACAACAAGATTAAGCGATTGAGCGAACGAAGCATGGATTAAGGATATGGTATATTAAGAGTCCAAGGAAGGATATATTATGAGAAAGAAAGAGGATTGAGAATAAACTCTTAGAATTGAGAAATAGGGAATGCTTGAGAAATCGGGAGAACGTTTTCTGAGATAAAGAGAAATAAACAAGGGATGTTGGAATTTATATTCGTTCGAGGTATTGTGCTATATTAGAGCAATAATATGCAACGTATAAGTTGTAACGTATTTATTTTATTCAAGAAACGACAAGGAAATCAAAGCGGTGGAAAAGAAAACAAAACAAAAGGACTTAAGTGCAAGAAACAAGAGACAAGGACTTGGTTGCAATTAGCAAAGGACTTGGTTGCAATTTAAGTGGATAAGAAATCTAGAGGAGCCAATGAGAGGTTGCCACCTAGCAAGGATGAGATGCATCCAACCAAAAATAGATATATACCAAGTGTATGGCATTATTAGAACATAAAACCAAGAACAAAACCATTCTGCCCAGCAGAACACCCTCTCAGTAAAACGGGCCTAGAGACTTCATTACTCAATGAAATTTTTTATTCTTTATATGGTTAGAAAGCTGTGAAGACGCTCTACAACTTTCATTCAGGAGCCTCGACCAGGAAACGAGTGCAAGGGCTTCGTTTTGGCTGATCTTTGGGGCGTGTTTTTCCAGTTAGGAAACTCACTTCCATGTTCTTGATTTCTTTGGTGGTCCATCAATTATTATTCCGGCCCAGGTGTTGCCGAAGGATGATTACGGATGTAGTTTTCATCGAGGGTGATTACGGATGTAGTTTTCACCCAAGGGTAGTTACGGATGTAGTTTCTATCCTTCTACTAGTAGAGAAGACCCGCGGATTGTTGGACTTGGTTGTGGCTACTGATCATCGTCAATCCTTGTCAGGTTTTTATGTTTTCTTCCAGTCCCATCCTCCACTTTGGAAAAATACTCAAACACTGCTTCTTGGGCCTAAGTGCCAAGTTGCCGATACTGTAGTTTTTGATAAGAAAAATATTGACATCGTGCAATATCTAGAACTGCAAGATTTCCTATAAAGATTTGCACGTGTTAGTGCACTCTTGCAATTATTTCAAAGAATGAAATGTTTTTGAATGAGAAACCTTCTAAGCTAATGGAAGGAAAGAGGTTTTGCAATAATGTATTCCCTGTACAGTATGTTAACCGTAGAGTGTTTTGCCGAAAATGATATACTAATATGTATATATTTTCAAACCTGAGATATATTGAAATGGGAACCTTACAAAGGATTCATATGTTATTCTTAAAGCTCCTTAGCGAGCATAAATGTTTTATTCAAACTCGGACATATATATTGTCGAATAATGTTTTGAAATCTGAGATATATACCCATATAGTTGGGAACGTTTTCGCAATAAACCACATTATTATTTTTCAAAATGGCAAACTTGCTGAGCATTATGTAGCTCATTCTTGCTTTATAAAAACTTTTCAGAAAGAGAAGAATTTGGTCAGTTAACTCCGTACCAGCAGAAGAGGAGTAGAAGATTTATCCCGAGATGACTTAGTTCCGGATAAATACTACAGAGTAAGTCTGATAGGTTTTCAACTGTAATAGTAAGACTCGTCTTCAAGTGTAGTTGTATAAGTGGAAGTGCGTAAGATTCTGGATTGTACAGATGAATTGTAATATTTAGTGTTACTTTTGGTTATCGTTTCTGAGGCTCTAACTTGTATGTGCGTAAGATTGAGGTCTGGATGGATGTATTGTTGAGTTATAAAGTTAATACATGTATGATATGGTTGGATGGTGATGTGATGACCTGAATCTTTGACCTCGGATTTGGGGGCGCCACACTGAGTTTAAGAATCTTATGACTAATTTTAGAATTCTTACTTGTGAAAGAGATGAACTTAAGGTTAAGAATGATAAATTAGTTGATAGAAATAATTTTCTTGAATCTGAGTTAATTCAAATGGAAGAATACAAGTTAAGTTCTGAAAAAGCTAAGCATGATTATAGTGTTATTCTTGAGGCTTATGACTATGTCAGAAAAGAACTAGAGGAAGAGAGAGATGTGATTAAGACCATTAACATTTCTGGTAAAAAGACACAAGAAATTATTGAAAATGTAATTCGTGGTAAGGTTAGTGGTTTAGGTTTTGATAAGGCTAGAAAGAACAGGACTCTCATAGAGGCAGCAAGAACCATGCTTGCAGATGCAAAACTTCCAACCTACGTTTGGGCAGAAGCTATTAACACTGCATGTTTCACTCAAAACTGTACCTTGGTAAATAGTCATGGAAAAACTCCCTATGAGATGATCAAAGGAAAGAAACCAAGTGTGAAATACTTTCACATCTTTGGATGCAAATGCTATGTCCTAAAAGTTCATCCAGAACAACTTGGAAAATTGAAGCCAAATCGGATGAAGCAATATTTCTAGGATATTCAGCATCTAAGGCCTTCAAAGTTTATAATCTCAGAACTCACATTGTTATGGAATTAATTCATGTTGCATTTGATGATAAGAAATTTGGAATTCTGCAAACTGATGAAAGCCATGACAAATTGGAATTTGAAAATCTGAAGAATTCTGAGATACTCTCCAGTGATGATGAAGGTTCTCCAGAAGAAATTTCTATTGCTTCTCAAAGGAATGCTACTGTTGAGGGGGAGCAAATAAATCAAAGAGAACACAGTGATCATCAGGAGCAGATTAGTTATTCAGAGTCTACTCCATCAGGAACTGATCTTTCAGAGTCTACTGAGGAAAGATCAGTAACTAGCAGCAATATTGAATCTACTGATTCTATTGATCAAAGGGAAGTTATTGAAGGCAGAGAGAATTCTTCTACAAGAGATACCACTAACTTAGGGGGGAGAGACTAGCAGAGTCAATCTACCACCTGTTAGAAAATGGACAAAGGATCATACTGAAGATTTGATTATTGGTGATCCAAATAGTGGTGTTCGAACTAGAAGATCAATTCAAAATGAATGCTTGTATAGTTGTTTTCTCTCAAAGAATGAACCTAAGAAGGTTGAAGAAGCCTTACAGGATCCTGATTTGGTAATTGCAATGCAGGAGGAGTTAAATGAGTTTGAGAGAAACAAAGTCTGGAAACTGGTACCAAGACCTAAAGATAGATCTATTGTTGGTGCAAGATTGGTTTTCAGAAACAAGCTAGATGAATCTGGTATGATTGTAAGAAACAAAGCAAGACTGGTGGCCAAGGGTTATTCTCAGGAAGAAGGCATTGATTATAATGAGACCTTTGCACCTGTAGAAAGATTGGAAGCAATCAGAATGTTTCTTGCATTTGCAGCTCATTCAAAATTCAAGGTATACCAGATGGATGTAAAGAGTGCTTTTCTAAATGGCAAACTTGATGAGGAAGTGTATGTGGAACAGCCATCTGGATTTGTTGATCCAAAATTTCCAAATCATGTCTACAAACTTGACAAGGCACTCTATGGACTAAAGCAGGCACCAAGAGCATGGTATGAGACTTTGTCTAAATTTCTTCTTGAAAATGGCTTCACAAGAGGTACAATTGACAAAACTCTATTCTTTAGAAAGATAAAATGTGAATTGCTTTTAGTTCAAGTTTATGTTGATGATATTATTTTTGGTTCTACTAATGAAAAATTGTGTGCTAAGTTTAGCAAGCTTATGCAGTCTAAGTATCAGATGAGCATGATGGGTGAATTAAATTATTTCTTAGGCTTGCAGGTCAAACAGACTGAGACTGGTATTTTCATTTATCAGTCAAAGTATATCAAAGATCTTTTAAGAAGGTTTGAATTTCAAGACTGTGTAGTTGCAAAAACACCCATGGCAACAACCACTAAACTAGACTCAGATCCTAAGGGAAAGAGTGTGGATAATACTAGTTATAGAGGCATGATATGCTCATTGTTATATCTAACTACAAGTAGGCCAGATATAATGTTTTCTACCTGTTTATGTGCTAGATTCCAAAGTGATCCTAAGGAATCTCATTTAATTGCTGTGAAGAGAATTTTTAGATATCTTAAAGGAACTCCAAATCTTGGTTTGTGGTACCCTAGAGAATCTGATTTCTTCCTAATTGGCTATTCAGACTCTGATTATGCAGGGTGTAAGATAGACAGGAAAAGCACTACAGGTACATGTCAATTCTTGGGAAATAGATTGATTTCTTGGGCAAGCAAGAAACAACAATCTGTTTCAACCTCAACTGCAGAAGCTGAGTACATAGCAGCAGGCAGTTGTTGTGCACAGCTCCTTTGGATAAGAAATCAGTTGATGGATTATGGTATGACACTTAGTAATATTCCTATGTTTTGTGATAATAGTAGTGCTATCAAAATTGCAGAAAATCCAGTTCAACATTCAAGGACTAAGCACATTGATGTCAGGTATCATTTTATTAGAGAACATATTGAGAATGGTACTGTGGAACTTCATTTTGTTCCTACTGACAAACAGCTTGCAGATATTCTAACTAAACCACTTGATGAAACTACATTCAGTAGATTAGTAAGTGAGTTAGGAATGTTAAATTTCTAGATCTTTAACATCTGCAATAGTAGCAAGGTATGTTGTTTTTAGCTTATAGACTTGATATTCTTATCAGGATCTATATTTGATTGTTAAATGCTTTAGCTATAACACTTTGCCTTGATAAAATTCAGTATGATAGACTTGTTAATAATCATCAGGATTAGATTTGTATCAGGATGCTGACGTCATCAGTATTGTGTCAGTATCAGGATTGTGAAAATTGTTTCAGATCCTGACGTTTACTTTATATAGTAATCTAATTCTGTGATGTGTTAAGTCTATGCCAACAAGTTTTAATATTTGCATACTGATAATTTATACATCATTCAATAATCAAAAGACAAGTAGATAACAAGAAATTGTATTTTCATTAATTGAAAGCATTACATACATGGAAATGAAATACAACATCTTTTTGTCTAACTTCTACTGATAATCCTATACTTGTCTAATGAAATGAATTCTGAGGTACAGGACAAGGAGCATCTCAAGAAATCCATCAGGGGATTTAAACAGCCTCGTCTGCTCTTGGATTCCTTGTCTGGGCGACTTGAATGAGAGTAGCTAACTTAAATGAATAGCATCCCCATCAAGATCAACCTCAGACTCTCGACCAAATTCTTCATCCAGGTTAGGGGAAGATTGTATCCAATAGATGGATATTCTAGGAGAAGCCTCTGGATATTATGTGAAACTACTCCATTCATGATTGGTTCGATGAGAAAAGTTGTCTCTTCAAAGAGATTATCAATAACAGGATGTTCATCGACTGTGAAAAAACCTAAAGAATGGGTTTGAATGGAATTTTGGTTTGAGGATCATGTCGAGAAGAAAAGAAATTGAAAGGTTTATGGAGAATGGCATAAGGCGTCTGTTTCTTTTATAGAAAGGCGTAAGAAGCTGAACAGTCACTTAGAACTATCAATGAAGTCAAATGCTAATTATCGCGTGTGACTTTATTTCTTGTATTTTCAAGAAATGTCGAATATATCTAACCAATTGATTTTGTTCAGATTAATTGTTTATTTCTTTTTCAGATAAAAGAAAGATGCCACGTGGAAACTCCATATTAAGTCTCTGGAATCAGGATGATATTGATCAGGATTTCAAGTGTGACCATCAGGATTTGAAAATTATATTTTTAAATCACATTGCATTTTGTGATTATTTTGATGGGAGGTCAACAGGAAAAGGAAGCTGATCAGTATTGATTTTTATCTTGATAATACCCTGATTTATTTCATGAAAATCAATTTTGGATTTTATTTTCCAAAAATCGTGGATAACCGCATTTTTCAGGGACTGACACCTGTCAATCTACGTGTCGACGTGGGATAGTGGTCTGAAAGATTTGTGAAATATATTTATTTTGAAACTCTAATCGTGTAATTGCTTTCTCTAATTTCACATTCTCTAAAGCAAAAACACTCTCGAGTTTTCAAAATCACTAATCCATTTCAAGAATTTTTCAAGTTCTTTTCAGATCAAAAAATGGCAGCTCAGAGAAGATTACCTAAATCAGTAGCTTTCAAGTTTGGTGACTTCGATTTTATGACAAACAATCATGTAGCAGCTATCACCAACAAGGAAGGAGTGTCAACTGATTTTCATTCAATCATGGACTTTCTGGCATATGGACCATTAAGTTATGCATTGACAGCATCTCCACAAATTAATCAAGCAGCTATTACACAAGCTTGGGAGAATGCTGAGGTAATTGATTCTACTCAGAGTAAATCAGGTAAAATTGTTCTACACTTAGGACAAGATTCTTTTGATATTACTGAATCTGTTGTTAATTCAGTACCTCACTTACCTGTTAGTTTGATTTATGAGAATATACCATCTGATGATGATGTTAGAACTATGTTGTCTGCATTAGGTTATAATGGACCTTTAGATAACATGAGCCAGTTAAGAAGATCTTATCTTAGGAAAGAGTTGTCTTTCTTCTTTGATCAATTAGCTAAATGCTTTACTGATAAATGTAGTTCTTTTGATCAAATTACTTCTGTTACTTCACATATTGCTTACAGTTTGCTTTATGACAGAGTAGTTAACATTGGTCACATTATCTTAAGTCAGATGTGTATTAAACTTGGGTTAAGAGATCAAAACAGGAAAATGGTTTAATATCATAGATTTATACAATTGTTTATTAACTATTTTATTCCTGATGTTGAAGCTAGATTTGGTACAGAACATTGTGTTTCTTCTTATGTACAGCAAAAGAGAATTTTCTCTGACATTACAAAGAAGGACAATGAAAAAAATCTAGATGAAATACCTGCAATTCATTATCCACATCATGTTCAGGTAATTCTTAAAACTCATCTTCCTACTCTCTACAATTCTTCTTTCTTTTGTGGTGAAATGGCTCAGGAATCTCATTTGGAGGAGAACCCACCTGTGTCTACCCAAGTAGCCCAAAACATTATTGTCTCTGAAATAATTCAAGAACAAAATTTTAATCCACAGCCTATTGTTTCAAAGAAACCAACCTCTGGTGTTTCTCAAAAGACATCAGTTGTAAGGAAGAGAAGATTTGTTTTGTCAAGTAGTAGTAGTTCTAGTGAAGATGATGATAATATATATCTTCTTGAGAGAGAAGAATTGAAGGCTGCAATTCGACTTTCTAAGCTAGGACAAAGAGATGAAGCACCTAGTCACAGCCAAGCTGCAGTTTCTCAAAAGACTGTAGTACTTAAAAAGGGAAAACAATTACTGGATACTGTCTCTCAAAAGACTGTGTGTATTGAAAAAGGATCTCATCCCAAGATCAATTCTGTGTCTACACCTCTTGAGTCTTCTCAGGATAAATCTTTTGCTCACTATACCAGGAGAACAAGGAGAAAGATTCAATTGTCACCTATCAATATCCAGATCTCCATGGTCATTTTCTGACTTGATTGTAGCTTCATTTGTAGAGACCTGCATGATATTAGTTGGACTAGACTCTGTGTGTTTCTTCATGGGAAACTACATTATCATACAGACTGGCTATGAGACTAATTTCTCTCAAAGTGAAGTTGTCAAGGCCTGTTCTAGATTTTTTGGTTGAAAGAGTACCAAAACTTTTATTTCCAGAAGAGTATGGACTTTTAATCAAAGACTTGACTTAATGAAGATGTATTTCTATGTATCTGTCAGAAGACAATTAGTCAAGAAATTTGGACTCTCGAAGCATGTTGCACTTCAATCACTTCATGCATATTTATTTGACAAAGATGTCATTATTGAAGATGCTTCAGCTCAAGGTGAACAACTGGAGGGAGTAGATAGTGGAATGCAGTCAACAGAAGATACTATTGCACCAGTGGTGGATAGTAGGAAAAATCAGATCACGGTCACTGTAACACAAGAACCATCTAGTCAGAGGTTGGATGACTCAGGAGCTGTGATAGCTGATGTTGAAAGGTCTTCTGTGATGACTGAAATTGCAAGTTAGAAACCTTATGATATGGGAGGAATGACTTTGATTGATTTTTCTGAAGATCAAACCAACATTGTTCAGTCAGAGTCTATCCACCTTGAGGGTGAGTCTCAACAAACAACACTTAAAGACGGTGACATACTAACTAGGGTGTCTAATGAAGTATTACTGAAGACATCAGAGTCTAGTAAAGAACCTGAAAGTGGTATACTGGAGCCTGTAGTCTCTGGAAGGAAAGAAGATGATTGTAAGGGTTCAGAGACTATAGCAGCTCACTCCTTGGAGAAAACCTCAAGCCCCTTGCCAAATGAGGAACCCTCTCTCCATGTGAGTTCAGGTATAAAAACTTCTTCTAAACTTTATTTTTCTGTAGGTCATGAGAGCACTTATCCAAAATTGAGTGATACACTTGAAAAGATGGATATTGATCCACATTCAGAGCGGCTGGCTCCTGACCAGGCAAAAGGAGAGGTAGAAAGAGTGTTGACTTTAGATAGTTAAAGTGAGATTGAGGGCATGGATGATCAACTCCATAGTGAGGGAGAGAAAATTAGGAAACCATCGTTTGATTTCTGGGATCAGGTTTTTCCTGTATCTTGGTCTAATAATCTTGGTATGGATGCTGGTACTTATTCTTTTATCAAGATGTATGAGAAGAATGACTTGGCAAAGCACAATTCAAAGCCAGAAGTTAAAGCTCAGAAGCAAAAAGAAAGGCTTGTCGGAATTATCAACAGAAGAGGTGAAAGGCTAAGACAAACTTCTACATTATTAGTACCAGAAGATATTCCTAATGATCCAAGTATTCCTTTGTTTGTACTTCCAATATCAGCAAGAATTGAGACATCAACAGTATCTGATCAATCTAAGGAGGAGTCAGAATTTGTAGATGTTAGTACACAGAATACTGGTAAAGGACAAGATGATCATATTGCAGCTTCAGATCAGAAAGATGAAGATGTTTGTAACTCTAATCGAGTTTTATTACTTGAATATCATTCTACACAGGCAACTTCTTCTACAAGACTTGAATCTGAAGATATTCCAAACACTTCCAACATTGAAGTCAATTAGGAAATTCTACAAGATATTCAGAAATCTCAAGTTGAAATTCAATCAAGACTTCAAACACTTGAAGATAACCAAGTCACTATTATGGAAAATCAAGTAGTTATGATGAATCTCATTTGTTCTGTTACTGAATCTCTTGGAATTAATGTTGCTGATGTCAAAAAGGGGGAGATAAAGACAATTCAAAGACAACAACAACAACAGACTGGGGTTAAAAGAAGAACTGGGGGAGATAAAGATTGTGACAGAGGTGAATCTCATCATGGAAGTGGTAAAGGAAAAGAAGCGTCAAATAGTTGAATTCTTTCGTCTAAGTACTGGATACTGGATACTATGTCTATATCTAAGAAGAGGAGGTACTTAACTTCATGATTTCTGAATTCATAAATTCTATTCTGATTGTATTGTTATATGTTTTGACATCAAAAACTCAGATTTATGCTTCAGATTTTAAAGCATAAATAGGGGGAGATTGTTAGGAATAATTCATGAGTTGTGATGTTAAGAATAGAATTTTACTTATACTTCTTGTATATCCTGATTTTATAAAGGATTTAGCACCTTGTATAGGAAATATGTGTTAGACAGTTATCTGTAAAGTTTAGTCAGGAATGAATAGTGCATCAAGTACTACATGTCAGGAACTGAGATCGAATCCTGATATGTCAAGTCAAATACTGATCAAGTATTGATAGGATGGTTTGATCCTGATGCAAGATGCAAGTCCTGATATCAGTCGTGTTACTGATGATGTCATTATGGATGCTACAGAAACTGACAAGTGCTATAAAACAGGATCGTTGTTTGAAGAACAAGCAAGAAGATATTATGAAGGGAAGAATTTTCTATTGATGGAAACTATCAACTGAAAGGCAGAACATTGTCATGTATAGATTATCTTTCTGTTATTAGTTGATAGGTAGCATTATAAATACTTTCTCAATATCATTGTAAAAGAGCGATTGTGATTGAACGAATTGTAAGTTCGTTAGAAGCTCTGTATAAGGTTTGTATTCGAAAGTTCGAAACAAACAGAGAGAGAGATTTATTTTGTCAGCAGCTGCTAAAGGTATTTTACACCTTTGGTAGAGTTTGTATTTGATCTTATTAATACAAACAGAGTTTGATTCATTCATTTATTCTTGTTCATATAACCAAGCAAAAATCAGACACGATTATATAACTTGTATTCAACCCCCCTTCTACAAGTTATTCGAGTTAACAAGAATGTCTCTCTACTAGCAAAATGGAGGTGGAAGCTCATTCATGACAAAAAGAATCTATGGAATAGAATTATTCTGGGAAAATATGGAAAAGAGACCATTTCTCATTCAAGAAGACCAGATTCGAATAGCAAAAAATTCTCAGAGTTCATCCAAAACATTTTATTAAAGACAAATGAGGCTCTTCATGGCACAGTGCTCGGAAATGATTTCCATTGGAAAGTCAGAGATGGTTCTCTAATAGATTTTTGGATAGACAAATGGCATCCATTAGGGGTGATTGCTGAACAATTTGGTAACTTGTACACAATAGCAAGAGACAAGTTTTGCAGTCTGCAAGTAATCAAGATGAAATGGCATCAATTGAGAGAAAATGAGTTACTAATGTGGGAGAGAAGGCTGTCGGATCAAGAGCAAGGGGAGGCAAAATGTTTAAACGATTTAATTGAATCAGTATTGCTGGGTGAAGGAGAAGACATTTTTAACATGGGGGGGCTTTTGTGGATAAATTTGACACATCGATGTGCTACAGGAACCTCATTAGAACTCACAATCTAGAAGGTCCTTGGAACCTCATTTGGAAACTAAAGATACCCCCTAGGATAAAGTTATTCTTGTGGCAATTGGCTCATGGATGTTTACCTACAAAATCCCTCCTTCAAAAGAGGGGCATTCTAGAGGAAGAAGAGGACATCTCACATTTGCAATTGGTGTGAAGAGGAAGAAGAGGACATCTCACATCTATTCTGGAAGTGTACAATGGCCAAACAAGCCTGGGATTGTACATCAAAGTGGTTGGATATTCAATTCAATCATAATGTACAGGACAATCTGATAAATGTCTTTGTGAAAACGGCCAAAAGCATTCACAAAGTTGAATATGGCATCTGTCTAGCTGCTCTCTTATGGACAATATGGAAGACAAGAAATGATCTTATCTTTAATAAGATCAAGGCTCAAGTTGCACAGGTCGAATATCTAATCAAATTTCAGTCCTTTAGCTGGGGAGTTGCAAATAAACTGAACATGAAGGAACAACAACAACAAACATGGTTTATTAACCCCTTACCTGTAGTCAAAGCTAACATCAGGTTAGCTAAACGCGAAATAATATCTTATTGGTCAAAAATCTCTCATATTGTTGGATTTATTGACGGTGCACGGCTGAAAGGTGATTCTGGTAAGATCAAAGCTAGTATTGGTGGGTTCTTATTTAAACAATCTTTTTCTTTATTATTCATCTTATCTCGGACACTTGAGGCATCAACTCCTTATGACGCTGAATTAGCTGCCATGATGTTTGTTTTGAATCAAATGGAAAAAAGTGAGTTCAAAGACCTCAGCTTCACGATCTTTACTAATTCGAAGCAGATGGTAAACAACATACACTATCTCAGAAAGAGTCGAGAAAGAACCATTGCATCAAGCATTATGTTCAACAAGTTAAACTTAGTGCATGTAGAGAGATAGCTTAACATAGAGGCAGACACTCTTGCTAAGGATGGTTTCAAAAGGAATAAGGTCATCTATGCATGGCTATAGATGAGCTCAACAGGGTCAAGGATAGCTAGTACGAGTCGTGAAAGAACTGGCAGGGCAGACATGCTATCAGTATCAAGAGCAACAGTATCTCCTCTCTTTGCCTTTAGTTGTTAAGCCCATTACCAAGTTGTTAGTACAGAGTAATATTTTAATAATGGGTCGGGTATGCATGCTCTAACTGAATGTGAAAAAACACAGTGAAGTTTACAGAGCCGGTTACATTTCAACTTGCTGGTTACATCTTTATGTTAAAAGATCAAATCACCATTAAGTCCATGGTAGAGCATAAATAGAAAGAGTACTCAGAGATTTACTCAAGATTTTCCCTCCAAAAGGTAGAGAATACTGGGAAGACAAATAGAGATATTCAAATTTAAGAGGGATATTCTCCCATCCACAGGGTCTGTAATAAAGCCCTTCTAGAAGAGAGCACAGGTGGCGCAACTCTGATTGGTCAAGAGCCTTATCGCATTACGGAGGATATCCAATTTAGATGTTCAAATCTCTTCCATTTATAGTAAAGCCAAGGGAGGTTACGGTAGCTTTAATTAGCATTACCTAACCATCACAGTGCTATTACACTTATGGGCCTATTTAAACACTATCATCTCAACATTTTCAGTATCCTCTAAACAAACACAGCTACCCTCTTAACCTCTCTCTACTTCTATGGCGTTCCACTGGATACCTCCGCCTCCAGGAGCTTTGAAAATTAACGTTCATGGCTCATACTCAGCTATCCCTCTTCCAAATCGTAACAACACTGGAATAGGTGTGATTTATAGAGATGCCATGGGACAACTCAAACTGCTTACTATTGGGGTGATTCCACGTCTTACAAGAGTTGGAAATCAACTCTAGGCCATCTACAGTGCTATGAGGAGAGCATTCAAAGAAGGGTTCCGCAATGTGATTATAGAGACAGACAACCTAGATGCCTTCTTAGCAATCAAGAACTTTCATGTGGGAGCTCCAGCATCCATCTATCACCTTGTGAACCAGATAGACCTCCTGTTAAAAAACAACTCATGGCTATGCATGATTGGCTTTGTTTTAGCAGCTCGCAATAAGGTGGCTCGCTACGCAGCTAGGTTAGCGATGGAAGTTTGTGACAGGCTCTACACATTCAACCACCCAGTTGGAGGAGTAGAGGAATTGATTGACTGGGATCTAGGGCTAGGTATTGATCACCCGAACTATGAAGATATCTTCCTTCCAAACAATGCCCCAGACCCAGTTAAATCAGGTGAATGAGCTAGGGTTATGTCAAGAAAATGCTCCTCTTGCAGTGGTCATGGAATTGGAGGAGGACGAGCTTAATATGGAAGTGGATGGACTGGTGGAGGAAATTCATCATGCTGATAGTTTTTATTGCAGCATTTTGGGGTTGGGCTAGTGTTTGTTTGGTCGGTATGGCAATGAAAGTGGTAAGTAGTTTTGGATGTAGTAGTAGTTTTGGATGTAGTAGCATGGTAATATCTGGTTTTCAGCATTCTGTATCCTGAGAGCTTTGCAACTCATGTGCAAGCCTCACTGCCTAGTTGTACTTATTTCCGATTATAATAAACTTTTGCTTATCTAAAAAAAATATTATGGCATTATTTTATCGAATACAATTATATGTGATACTATTGGAAAAGAAGAGGTTTAAGAAAGAGAAAATATAAAATGGTACGTGTTTTAGCTGAAATGTAATTTGTTAGTTATTACTTATTATTAATCATAATATCAACATTTTATTTTATTAAATATAGTTGCCCATAGTATTTTTAGAATATAAAAATGAAATCAATTAGTTATTTAAAAATAGAAAATGTAACATATTTTTACCAATAATAAATATTTAAATATGGATAGTTAAGTATAAAAAGAAAGTTAGAAAATAAGAAATTTTAGTTAGAAAATATAGAAAAGATATTACATTTTAGCTAAAAAAAGTAAACAATTAGTTATTGGTAATGTAATAACCCTAACTTTAGCAATGCTACAGTGATCACATGAATAGTAAATTTTGAGGATCTAGGGAAATGGTATGTAGGTACCCTATAAGTGAAACAGAAAATGAATAATCAGAAACCATATTAGTGATGTACTATGAAAATGAGTGACTCGAAACGAGGACGGATTTCAGGAATTCTTGAGTGTGGATTTTTAAGGATTTTCGATTTCAATTGAGACTCTATGGAATGTGATATGAAGGAGTATAGAAATATTAAAGGGTTTATATCTTGAGGAAATTGTAAAGCATAATGTAATGTAATATGTAATAGAGGACATATATAACTCAACTAGGATAAAAGATAAATAATATTAACTCTATACAGGGATCGTGAAATTTGAAGAACAGGCACCGACAAGGATCAAGTCGCTGAAAAAAGTTCATTAACATGATCAAGCCTCGGTGACAGAATAAGATGTATAGATGATTCAGTTGAAGGGCCAAAAGATTCCATGTATTTATATTATTTGAAGATACTGCTGCAGGCTAATCAATTGGAATGTATCAAAAGTGTGAAGATCAAGATCAGTGCTAGTCACTTGTGAACCAGACCAGTGCACTAAGTGTCAGCACATACGAGAATGATCAACACATTAATTCACAGAAAGAATTGCCAAAGCCTATTGACGATCAAGGACAGACATAATATCTCAAGCAGAATATTTGGAACAGAAGAGAGAAGCCCCAAAAAGAAGCAGCCAAAAATAGTAATACTATGCAAAGTCACTATGCACGATTACTATGCAAGGTTACTATGCAAGATTACTATGCGCGATTACTATGCGTGATTACTATGCGTGGTTACAATGCAAGATTACTATGCGCAGTTACTATGCAGGTACTGTGTAAATAGTGATATTGTGCAAATAGTGGTTACTGTACAAATGGCGGTTACTGTGCAAATGACTGTTACTATGAAAATGGCGGTTACTGTTCAAATGACGGTTACTATGCAAATGGCGGTTACGGCTGGTGGGGCCCAAGGGGTTGTTGGAATAGTACAACATAGTAACTTTCTATAATCTATAAATAGGCCTGCTGTATTTCATTTCAAAACCTCAACACACAACTATCTCTTATCTCTCTTATATCTTCTCTGTTTCAGCTGCTAGATAGTCCATCTAGTAGGAAAGCCGGCTTAGCCCGCTTTCAGGAAGTGTCGGGTAGAAGGTCCTCGTGCCTAAACTATCCTTAGGAGTGTTCTGGTTTTGAAGATAATCCATTGGATTAGAAGTTGTAACACCCCTTCGGGTTTATTATCAATAAAGATATATTCCTGGAATTGTGTTTCGTTATTTTGATTTCAAGATCCGAACAATTGTTATCCGCAAAAATCTTGAAAATCGAAATATTTTGGTAGTATCGTATTCAACCCCCCCTTCTACGATACTTTGGGATCTAACAATTGGTATCAGAGCAAGCTTCTAACATACAAGAAGTTTAAAGATCACCACCATGGGATTTAAGGATACAGGCGTGAAAATACCAGTCCTTGACAAAGATAATTACTTTCACTGGAAAGTAAAGATGCATTTACATCTCTTATCCATTGATGAAGGTTACGTAAACTGTATAGAGAGAGGTCCTCATATTCCTATGAAGGCCAACACTGTAGTTGGAGATACAGCCGGAACAGGAGTTGCTGGAAGGCCTATTCCCAAACCGCTAGTAGAATTCACAGAGGCAGACAAAGAAGAAGTCTAGAAGGACAAGAAAACCATGAACATACTGTTCAATGGTATTGATCAAGACATGTTCGACAATGTCATCAACTACACCACTGCCAAGCAAGTATGGGACACTATTCGAACACTCTATGAAGGAACTGAGCAGGTCAGAGAGAACAAGATGCAACTCCTCATACAACAGTATGAACACTTCCATCATAATTCTGGTGAAAATTTAACAGATATATTCAATAGATTTTAGAAACTACTGAATGGCCTGAAGTTGTATGGGAGAACATATGAAGTCAAAGACTCCAACTTAAAATTTCTAAGATCTCTTCCTAAGGAATGAAAGCGAGTTACAGTCTCGTTGAGAAACTCTCAAGACTACAAAGATTTTACACTTGAGAGACTATATGGAATTCTAAAGACCTATGAGCTCGAGTTGCAACAGGATGAAGAAGTTGAGAAGAACCAAAAGAAAGGTGGAAATGTAGCTTTGGTGGCCAATATTCCAACCAACCAAGATGGAGAGAAGATGAAGAATGTGGAAGCCACACCAAGTCAAAGAACTTGTGAAGGTGGAGCTAGCAAGGGCAAAAGCAAGATGATTGAAGAACTTGATGCACTGAGTGAGGATGAATCTGAAGATCTAGATGATTATTTGGCATTTTTGTCAAAGAGATTTTCAAAGTTGAGATTCAAGAAGAATCCAGCAGGAGCCAGGAAATTCAAGAAAAGCTATCAACCTAACAAGGGCATGGTTGAAAGGTCAAAGATCAAATGTTATAGCTGTGGAATTGCTGGCCACTTTGCCAATGAATGCAGGAAATCCAAATATGAGAATGAAAAGAAACAGTTTGAGACTGTCGATTACAAAAAGAAATACTTTGACCTTCTCAAGCAAAAGGAGAGAGCATTCGTATCTAGAGATGATGATTGGGCAGCTGCAGGAGACTCAGATACAGAGGAAGAGTTTGTCAACCTTGCACTTATGGCAAATGAAAATGATGAAGAGGCTAGTTCAGCAAGTAACCACGTATATTATACAAATCTAACTGAGCTTTCCAAAGATGAATGTGATAATGTTGTTAATGAAATGTCTAATGAATTGTATAACATGCATGTCACATTAAAATCGCTTAACAAGGAGAACAAAAAGATTAAAGATCTTAATGCTAAGATAGGTGATAGGAATACTCTATTAGAAACTCAACTAATTGATTTTGAAACAATGAAAATAGATTGCCAGGATGCTAAAAATGAGTTACTTGAGGCTCTGAAAAGAGAAGAGTGTTTAATAAAACAGTTAAAAGAGGAACAAGACTTAATTACCAAGTGGAAAGGATCAAAGGCTAAAATTGAAGAAATTTATAGTATACAAGGAGTTGATTCTTTTCACAAATTAGCAGAAGTTAAGTTAGATGTTGATAGGGAAGTTGCTTCAGACAGTGATTTAGTCGAAAAAGAATGTTCTTTAAGACTTAAGCATGTTAGCAAAGCAACTTTAACTAAATTGAATAAAAAGTACGGGCCTGTCAATAAGAACTTTGTTAATGGAGAGTGTAGCAAAACCAAGTCAGTTGAACAAAGAAACATAGGCAACTTGTCAATCAAGAAATTGAAGGATAAGTTAGAAAAGACTGAACCTAAGGCTAAGGCTAATAAGAAGAATAGAATTGGCAAGGTAGGAATTAACAAACATAGTAATTACACACCTGATAAATATGCTCCTCGAAAGGAATGTGTGAACTGTGGTAGTGTTAATCATTTATTTGTCAATTGTAAATCTGTTAAGAATGCTAATGTGCCTAGTATGCCTAAGTCAGTACCTATGCCTGCTATGAATGTATAATCCATATTACAATGCTTTTAAAATGCCTCAGTTACCATGGATGATGAATAACATGTTTGCACAGACTATGACAAATTATACATCTAGTTTTAATGCATGTGAGCAAGTGAAACAACCTATTTTTCAGAAACCTACACCAAGAGTTAAGGTTGATTTAACTCAATCAGAACCCCTGGGTAGTAAGGGCTTGAAAAATAAGAAAAAGGCTAACAAGGCAGGACCCAAGAAAACTTGGGTACCAAAATCAACTTGATTTGATTTTGATGTCCGCAGGGACACAGAAAGAATCTTTGGTACCTGGATAGTGGTTGTTCTAGGCACATGACTGGAGATTCTACCATGCTCAATAAGTTTGAGGAGAGAGCTGGCCCTAGCATTACCTTTGGAGACAACAGCAAAGGATATACTAGAGGATATGGCTTGATTTCACAAGGGAATGTTGTCATTGAAGAAGTAGCACTGGTTGATGGACTTAAGCATAACTTGCTAAGTGTCAGTCAACTGTGTGATAAAGGCCAGAACGTCTGGTTCACATCTGAAGCTTGTGTCATTTTCAAGAAAAGTGACAACAAGGTAGTGTTGAAAGGAGATAGAAGAGGAAATGTGTACATTGCTGACTTCAATTCAACAAATGCAAACATGACTACATGTCTTCTCATCAAGGCAAGTGTAGATGAAGGTTGGCTTTGGCACAAAAGACTGTCACACTTGAGTTTTAAAGCAATGAATGAGTTGGTAAAGAAGGATTTGGTTAGAGGTATTCCAAAATTGGATTACTCCAAGGATGGATTGTGTGATGCATGCCAGAAAGGGAAGCAGAAGAAGGCCTCTTTCAAATCAAAGTCAATGTCATCAATTGATCAACCCTTGCAACTACTTCACATGGATCTCTTTGGACCAGTCAATGTGTTGTCAATCTCAAAGAAGAAATATTGTCTTGTGATTATTGATGATTTCTCAAAATTCTCTTGGACATTCTTTCTGCACTCTAAGGATAAGGCAGGTGAAGTCATTATAAATCACATCAAGATAGTGAACAACAATCCTTTACTCAAAGTAAGGAGAATCAGAAGTGACAATAGAACTGAGTTCAAGAATTCTGTAATAAGAGAGTTTTGTGAAGAAGAAGGAATTATCCAAGAATTCTCTGCACCAAGAACTCCTCAACAAAATGGTGTAGTAGAAAGAAATAATAGAAATCTAATTGAAGCTGCAAGAACAATGCTTGAAGAGTCTAAGCTACCAACATACTTCTGGGTAGAAGCAATAAACACTGCATGCTACACTCAGAATATTTCTTTGGTCAATCAAACAAAAGGCATGACACCTTATCAACTTTTAAAAGGCAAGAAACCAACAATCAACTTTCTGCATGTCTTTGGATGCAAATGCTTTGTACTGAAAAATCATGGTGAGCATCTTGGAAAATTTGATTCAAAGGCAGATGAAGCTATCTTTGTTGGATACTCAGTTGGAAAATCCTACAGAGTCTACAACCTAAGACTAAACATTGTAATGGAGTCCATACATGTTGCCTTTGATGACAAGAAAATATCTGGTCTAGTAGATGAAGGTTTTCATGAGTCTCTCTCATTTGAGAATGACAGAAGTGGTGAAGAAAGTGAAGATGATGATGAAGAATGGAGATCAAATGGTGTGAGAAACAGATAAAGATCATCAGTTGAAGTGCAGAATGAACCACCTGTTGAAGAGCAACTTACACCATTAGTTGGAAATCAATTTGAAGCATCTGTAGAAAATCAAAGAGAAGCATTTGTTGATGAATCTGTAAGAACTCCATCAATCTCGAGGGCCATACACTCAGGGGGAGTTTCTCACAGTCAAAACTCAACAACAAGCCACAACGATCAACACAGAGAAAATGAAGCCACTTCATCAAGGTCAAACTTACCACCACAAAGAAAATGGACCAGGGATCATTCATTTGAGCTTATCATTGGAGATCCTAATGCAAAGGTCCAAACCAGAAGAGCAACTCAAGAAGAATGCTTATATAGCAGTTTTCTATCCAAAGAGGAACCTAAGAGAGTTGAACATGCTCTTCTAGATCCAGATTGGGTTATAGCAATGCAAGAAGAGCTAAACCAATTTGAAAGAAATGAAGTATGGAAACTTGTACCCAAACCTAAAGACAAATCGGTGATTGGCACTAAGTGGGTATTCAAGAACAAGATGGATGAGAATGGTATAGTCACAAGGAATAAATCTAGATTAGTTGATAAAGGCTACTGTCAAGAGGAAGGAATTGATTTTGAAGAAACCTTTGCTCCAGTGGCAAGGTTAGAAGTAATAAGGATCTTCCTGGCTTATGCAGCGCATGCCAATTTCAAAGTCTATCAAATGGATGTCAAGAGTGCATTTCTTAATGGTATTCTGGAGGAGGAGGAGGTGTATGTTAGTCAACCGCCTGGTTTTGAAGATCTAGACTTTCCAGAATATGTGTTCTTTCTACTCAAAGCACTCTATGGCCTGAAGCAAGCACCTAGAGCCTGGTATGACACACTCTCACAGTTTCTTATAGAGAATCACTTCATTCGAGGTACTATTGATAAAACTCTCTTTTATAGAAATGTCAATGGCTGTATGATACTTTGTTAATCCCAGATTACACACTTGTATAATTGTAGAAGGGGGGGTTGAATACAATTCTTGATATTTATAAATTTCTGATAAGAATCACAGAAATCTATAAGGAGATAATTGCTGAATGAAAAATGATTCACAAACACATAAAAAATCAGGTGGTTAAATGTACCACCTGAGACTTTTATTCGAAGAAAACTCTGTGATACAGAAGTACACAGCTGTTGTTTTACAACTCTTTGCTTCTAAGGATATTCAAGAAACCCTAAGCAAATATGTCTGTTTTCTTAGTTTCTAAAGAGTTGCTACACTTGGTTATATATCCCAAGTTTACAAGTACTACAGGAATAAGATAATATTAATCTAATTCAAGTTGACTTGCTACTCCACTCCAAATCCACATGTAGCCGAAAGGTTTTCCTTGTGAACAGATATGTCCCTTGCACCTTTCTTGTATGTACTGTATAAAATGGAATGCTTCTTTCTTCTGCGTTTCCAAAGTATGGCTGTCATACTGCTTTTTATACCTACTATCAATCCATGTGATCTGTCAGTCAAACCTATCCTTATCAACTGCTAATTCCCAGCTAGCATAGAAGAAAGTGTTAATGATTATCCGTTAATGTTGTACATTGTCATCCGTTGATGGTAGTTTGAGCTGTATCCGTTGATATTGTAGATTTGAGTTGTATCCGTTGATAGAGTCATGTTCTCATCTGTTGATACACTTTCACTTAGACAGAATTACATAGCATAGCTTATTTACAATTGGCTACCCTATTCTGCCTATCCGTCAATGGTCAACATGACTCTGAATAAAAACACTATCAATTGATAAATAGAGATACTGTAGTATGCTACAAAACCTCATCCATTGATGAGCTACCTATCAACGAATAGAGTTATAATGTCTCATCCGTTGACAGTTACAAAACATGACTTATACAATTTTGTGCATAGAATGTGAAGTTATCATCAAGTACAACATATTCCTAATAATCTCCCCTAATTTATGCTTGATGAACATAAAGCCATAAATTTAGGACCTTGATGATAACAAAACATTTCCCTAGAGGTATTTACTGATAGATGCATAATTGTATTAAGCTTCAAAATTTAAACACAGAAAGTTTGAGAAATTTACAGAGAAAGATTGCTCCTTTAGTCTGAGCAGATCATTAATGATTTCTTTCTCTTGTTGGCACCACTCTTGATTTTCCTTCCTTAGCAGAATTTGATTCAATCTGGATTTGGAGTTGCCTGTAAAAGGCTTCTTCTTCAGCAATCTTTGAATTCAGCTTTGATTGTAACCACCTAAGGTACTGGGTGCTAGCCTTAGATAGTTGATCCTCCAACCTGAAGAATCTCCTGTTTCCACCTTCATCCCTGAATTCCATCATCCAATAAGGTTGAATGTGGATTTTCTGTCCATTGTATGGGATCTTCAATTTCTTGGGCAAACTTGATGGAGAATTCCATTCTGCTCTAATCTGTTCAATCCTCTTGATTATCTCATGCCTGGCTACCATGGAGAACCCTGTATGTCTTTTAATGGCAGAGAATACTTTGGTTAAGATTTGATAATTTTCTCCAAGTACCTTCTGTAAAGGCCGTGTCCTCTCTTTTCCTCCTTTGTAGACAAACACTAATCTTTCAGGCAGTTGTTTGTATTTATCAATTCCTCTCACTTCTGACACTTCATCCATATATAGATTGATGCCAGAATATTCTTCTATAACTGCCTGATAGATGTAGTCTTCCTTGTTCTCAGCAGGTGACTGTTTAACAATAGAGGGCACCTTAGATATTTGGATAGGCAACTTTGGAGTTTGCTTTCTTGAGGCCCTTTTCTTCTGTGTTGATTCAAACAGAAATTTAGGAACCTCAATTTTGTCAAACTCCACTGGTTCCTCCTTTGGCTCTATTTACTGTTCATGGAAGTTTACAGATGGGTTTATTACCTCTTGAGGCATTTGAACTGGTAATTGTGTGCCACTTGTTTCTCTGGATCCTTTCTGTGGAGAAATAGGTCTGTTGGGTCTTTGCTTTTTCTGTCTTTTCTGTACCCTGACCTTAGTGCCACCTTTTCTCTTAACTGGCTTAGGAAGTTCCTCAGACTCCTTTTCTTCACTTTGTAACTCATCCTCTAACTCTTGAGCTAGCCTGGCTAGCCTCTCTTCTGAGTTTTCATTTGGAAATTCAGTATTTGGATGAGCTTCTCTTAGCAGCCTTGAAGTCTCTTCCCTCTTGGCTTCAACAAATCTAGGATGGCTGTTGGAGATGTTCAGAATTTTTCCATTCCTTGTGATTACAGCCATCCATTCTCTTACTCTTTTATTAGTCTTTTCCTTGAACTCCATGATGGCTTCTCCCATTAGCTTCTCTTCATCATCCTTGGGAAATGGATAGTCCAGTTGTAACTTGTTCTTCCCATTTGCTTTTGGTGGAGAGTAAACTCTGGTTTTTATGATGGGTTCAAATTCTTTGACATAAGAAGGTTCAACATCATAATATGTAGGAGCCACAATTGCTGGAGTGAGCACCTTTAGAATTGTAGTAGATATTGTTCGAGCTGAGGTTTGGCTAGAGAACATAGTTGATGCAATAGATTCATTGATCAACCTTTCTGACCTCATTATCCTTTCATTTTGTTCCTCTCTTATCTTTTGTAGAGCTTCAATATTGGCTAGCTTTTCCTCTTCTGTCATGTTTGAGAGATCAAACTCTTCAGATAGAGCTATTGGTAGGGATTTGGATTTGCTGGGGGAAGCTTTGACAATAAAGTCCTGTGGATTGACCACTATGGTAGGCTGCTGCTCTCCCTCACTTGCTGCTTCTCTCCTTTCAGAAATTGTGATTTGTCTTGTAGTTGCCACAACCTCTTCCACTTTCTCCCCCTTTTTGTTAGCATCAAGGGTTTGAATAGAAGTAGGGGCTGCAACCAACTTTTCTAAAAGTTGAGTTTGCAGTTTCTGATGTTGAAGAAATTGCTCCATCTGGGATTCCATCTTTTCCACTCTAGTGGTGAGTTGTTGCACAGACTTAGCCAAGCTGTCTTCTTTGATGAATCTTTGTTGCAACACCCTCTGAGTGGCTGTAGGAGCCAACTGCTCCAACTTGGAATCCACAGAAATCTTCATATCTTTGATATCTTGCTTGACCTCCTCTAAGTTTGATCTTTGAATCACCATTTGCATCTTTTGCAACTTGAGAGAGTCAATTGCTTGTTGAAGAACAACCTGTCTTTGTGGATCTGAACTTTGGTGCTCAGCCATGGCAGATTTATATTGCCTTATGATCTCCAAATCAATGTCAAGATAGGTGTAGCTAGTAGCAAATTTCCAATCATGAATACTGCTAGCACCTTCATCCTCAGTGCTCTGGCTGGCTTCACTGTCAAATTCTTCAATGTCTTCATCTTCAGCAATGGATGGCAGAGCTTCTAAAGATTCCTTAGCTCTTTGTAGTGACTGTGAGGTGTGCACTAGGTGCATTGCCTTCTCTGCTTCCACATTGCTTTGGCGAGCCAGAACTTGATAGGCAGGTGGAGGAATAAAGGTTTCAGCATCCAAAGAAATGGAGTCAATCATTGACTGATATTCTTTTTGATATTCCATGTCCTTGGTTGCATCATCAACCTCCATTGGCTCACTTGCAATGGCTTCTCCTTCCAACCTTATGCCTCATGTAGTCCCTTCTCTCATTTCATCTCTATTTTCTTGCATCAAGGGCTCCCCTTGGCTCACACCTCTCACACCCTCACCTTCACCTACTAAGGTGGAACTCTCAATCTCTCCTTTTGCCTGACCGGAAGAAATGGTCAGCCCCTTATTATTTTGCTCTCATTTTGCCTGCTCTGAAGGCAGCCTCTAACTCCCTTCCCTCATTCCTAGAAGTGCTTCAACTACCACTAGCTCTACTCCACTTGACACTGGAGTGTCAGATAATGCAGTTGTATTATGTGGAGAATGAGCTATCAACGGATCAGAAATATCCGTTGAAGAGGTAGTTATAGTTGTCAACGGCTGGCTTGATGTAGGCACATCCGTTGATGGAGAAACACTTGACAACGGATGAAGGATATCCGTTGAAGAAGGAAAAGGTTTATCTGTTGAAGAGAAAACCAACACTGAATATGTGGAGATTGATTTTAAGTTTGAGGCCACAGTGTGTGTTGAGAATTCTGGAAAAATAGATTGATGATCCAACAAATCATCTAAAAGATGATGACCACCAATTTGAGAGTGGGGCTTCTCCATGAATCTTAAAGATGGAGAATCAGGAATTGATGTGGAAATCATGTCCACATCCAGAAAAAGAGTTGGTGATGATGGATTGTCAAGTGTTTCGATTTGAATGTTAAGATCAAGGGGCTGTGACTCCACATTTATTGGAGCCACATCAACCTGAGTTTGAGAAGGCACAGTTTCTTGTACTGTGTGTGTACCCTATGTTTCCCCTATGGTTTTAGATTTTACTCTTCTTTCATAGGTTTTTGAGTTTGTGTCTCTGACCCTTTTGTGCAGTGTTCCTTGTGGGGAACTTGATTCAGTAGTCACACCCTGTTGAGAGGATGTAACTAGAATTTGGCTTGTAGGTTCATTAACAGTCTTTTGAGAGACTGAAATGTTGGTTGCACCTGCCTCACCTTCCTTATCCTTAGGGCTTCTTTGATGTTCACCCTGTCCCTCACCACTCACTACCACCTTCACACTCCCCTCAAGAGTTTTGGTAGGTTTTACAACAGGTGTCTTTTGAGAGACACTTGAGGCTTGCTTTTTAGATTGTGGTTTTGAAACTTTGGATTTGGTCACTTTGGTAGGAGCCTGTTTGGTCACAACTACAGGCTCCATTGTGACAATAGAAGGCAAAGAAATTTGGGGGTTAGAAATAGGAGTCTCAGGGTTAGAAACAGTTACCTGAACAATTGGTAGATATACCAATTGTACTCTTGCATTTAAGTTCATTCGAATCAATTCACTTAAGACTCTTTTCTCCTGAACAAAACAATTAAACTTGCTATCCGGGTTAGCAATGGATAGTTCATTCTCAGATACATGCAGTGCTAAGAGCATCAAAAATCTAGCAAAATAGATATTCTTGCCCCTATTTTCCTTCTTACCTAATTTTGCTGCTATCTCATACATGACTAGTGTGCCAAAATTATAGAATTTATCAGTCAAAAGCATACACATCATAACTAGCATGGAATTGGTAACAGCATCAAAGTTACTAATTTTGCCTGAAAAAGATTTAATGAAGGCATCACAAAAATAACTCCATTCTTTGACCATACCTTTCCTAACAATTTTCACTAAGTTCTCAGTACTAAAGGCATAATTTATGGAATTAAGCATGGCAACAATTTCAGCATTACTGGGTACTTCCAGACAGTTATTCTCAGGCAATTTTAAACAAGCAGTTATCACATCAGAATTAACTACATGGTTTTTACCCTTTAAAGAAAAAGCAAGTGTACCATCTGTGCCAATGTACTCAGCAGATGCCCACACCTCTTCAATTACCTCGTGGATTAGAGGAGTGGTGGCAGTCATAGCATATGACAGTTTGCATTTCTTCACGAAATTCATCAAGGTGTGATAAGCTTCTGGAGCATTCACTGTATCAACAAAGGCCGCGAAATTGTTCTTCTCATAGGTAAATCCAGTGGAAGACATCATCTTAACAATAGGCGCCATTGAAGTGTTTGAACTTTTGTTGCAGAGAGTTTTAGTTAAGAAGATGCAGATAACTTATGAGATTCTTGAAAATGAATAAAAGTGAGATGTGAGAGCACAAGACATCCTTTTATATTTTTCAAGAGTTAAAAATGAAATAATTAAAAGTAATTACTCCATTTGACAAAAGTAACTGTCAGATAATAAATGAAAAGAAAAGAAGTACAGCCATGACTAAATATACACGTTCACCAACGACTATAATTAAAAAGAGATGTATATCAACGGACATAGAATGGACGGTTGAGAAACAGTTTATCCATCGATGACGTGGACAACCTGTTATCCGTTGACATACGAAAATCTAGTAATGTGTTTATACTACCAACGGCTAAAAGGATATCCGTTGATAAGCAAATTTTGCCTTAGACAAAATTTCTACAGAAAATTTTTCTGAGAGTTTTTAATTCTCAAGTAAATCAAAACACATTTCTAGCTGCAATTTAGTATGATTAGATATCACTAGGAATTATGAAAAATTAAGCATACCTAGTTCACCTACCAATCTTGTGATTCATCAAGAGGCTTGGTGAAGATATCTGCAAGCTGCATTTCACTTGGCACAAAGTGCATTTCTACTGTACCATTCATCACATGTTCTCTAATGAAGTGGTATTTGATGTCAATATGCTTGGTTCTCGAATGTTGTACTGGATTCTCTGTGATGGCAATAGCACTTGTGTTGTCACAGAAAATTGGAATCTTCTCAACTTTTAGACCATAGTCAATAAGTTGATTTTTCATCCAAAGAATCTGTGCACAATAACTTCCAGCAGCAATGTACTAAGCTTCAGCTGTAGAAGTGGAGACTGAGTTCTGTTTCTTACTGAACCATGACACAAGCCTGTTTCCTAGAAATTGACAGGAACCTGTAGTACTTTTCCTATCAATTCTGCAACCTGCATAATCTGCATCTGAATAGCCAATTAGATCAAAGCCTTCTCTTGGGTACCAAATGCCAAGGTTTGGTGTTCCCTTGAGATACCTAAAAATTCTCTTAATAGCAATCAAGTGAGACTCTCTAGGGTCAGCTTGAAATCTAGCACAAAGACAAGTGGAAAACATTATATCAGGTCTACTAGCGGTTAGATATAGAAGTGAGCCTACCATGCCTCTATAGCTTGAGATGTCCACAGACTTTTCCTTAGTATTCAACTCAAGCTTAGTTGCAGTGGCCATAGGTATTTTTGCAGAGGCACAATCCATTAAGTCAAATTTCTTTAAAAGATCATAAATATATTTTGTTTGACTTATGAAAATGCCCTCATTAACTTGCTTCACTTATAAACCAAGAAAGTAAGTTAATTCACCCATCATGCTCATTTCATACCTACTTTGCATAAGTTTGGCAAACCTTTTACAAAGCTTCTCATCTGTAGACCCAAAAATAATATCATCTACATAGATTTGAACAAGTATTGAAGAACCATTGACATTTCTATGAAATAAGGTTTTATCTACTGTACCTCTAGTGAAGTGATTCTCCAAAAGAAATTGAGATAAAGTGTCATACCAGGCTCTTGGTGCTTGCTTCAAACCATAAAGTGCTTTCATGAGAAGATATACATATTCTGGAAATTCTGGATCTTTAAAGCCAGGAGGTTGATGGACATATACCTCTTCTTCCAGTTCCCCATTTAGAAAGGCACTTTTGACATCCATCTGATAGACTTTGAAATTGGCATGTGCTGCATAGGCTAGGAATATTCTAATTGCCTCAAGTCATGCCACTGGAGCAAAAGTTTCATCAAAATATATCCCTTCTTCTTGAGAATAGCCCTTTGCCACTAATCTAGCTTTATTCCTCACAATTATGCCATTTTCATCAGTCTTATTCTTGAGAACCCATTTGGTACCTATGACACTTCTATCATCGGGTTTGGGCACAAGCTTCCATACTTTATTTCTCTCAAATTGATTTAGCTTTTCTTGCATTGCTAAGACCCAATCTGGATCTAGAAGGGCATCTTCCACTTTCTTAGGTTCCTCTTGAGATAGGAAACTGCTGTATAGGCATTCTGCTTGAGTGGCCCTCCTAGTTTAAACTCTTGAACTTGAATCACCAATGATTAACTCAAATGGGTGATCTCTAGTCCATTTTCTTGAAGGTGGAAGATTAGATCTGGATGAGGTTGCTTCATCTAAGTGAGCATGATCTTGTTGATTGGTCATTGAGTTTTGACTTTGAGAAACTCCCCCTGAGTTTGTTGTCCTTGCGGAATTATGAAGTTGACTGTCAACGGATGCATCATTCTGTCTATCAACGAATGCTCCATTTTTCCTGTCGACGGATGCATGAGAATGCCTGTCAACGGATGTGTCTGATGCTCCAATATGACTGTCAACGTATGCTTCATTTCCAGTGTTAGCATCACTTCTAGTTGGGCCAACAACTCTAGGTGAATTTTCATGGTCATGATCTTCATTTTCCTCATCATCATCAATGTACATTCTTCCTTCTACCTCATTTTCAAATTTCAACTTTTCATGGAAGCCTTCATCATTTAGACTTAGAATCTTTTGATCATCAAACACAACATGTACAGATTCCATAACAATGTTGGTTCTTAGATTGTAGACTCTATAGGCTTTCCCTGCTACATTCCCAACAAAGATAGCTTCATCTGCCTTTGCTTCAAATTTGCCCAAGTGATCTTCATGATTCCTTAGTACAAAACACTTACATCCAAAGACATGAAGGAAAGCTAAAGTTGGTTTCTTGTTGGTAAATAACTGATAAGGAGTCATTCCTCTAGCTTGATTGACCAAGGAAATATTCTGAGTGAAATAGGCAGTGTTGACAGCTTCAGCCCAGAAATACGTTGGCAATCTTGATTCACTTAGCATTGTTCTAGCTGCTTCAATGAGAGTTCTATTTTTCCTTTCAACAACCCCATTTTGTTGAGGTGTTATAGCAGCAAAAAACTCATGGACAATTCCATTCTCTTCACAGAAAATCTTAATTATGGAATTTTTGAATTCAGTGCCATTGTCACTCCTGATTCTTTGTACTTTGACTTCAGAACCATTGTTTACTAGTCTGAGATGATTGATGATGATTTCACTTGCACAATCTTTGGAGTGCAGAAAGAAGGTCCATGTAAACTTAGAAAAATCATCTACAATCACCAGACAGTATTTCTTCTTTGAAATGGACATGACATTTACTGGACCAAATAAGTCCATATGCATCAATTGAAGTGGTTTAACAATGGATGACTCTGTCTTGCTCTTGAAGGATGATTTCTTTTGTTTCCCTAATTGACAGGCATCACACAATCCATCCTTGATGAACTCCAATCGAGGGATTCCTCTAGCCAGATCCTTTCTTACCAAATCATTCATAACTTTAAAATTCAAATGTGACAGCTTTTTATGCCATAGCCAACTCTCATCCTTGCTTGCTTTGCTGAAGAGACAAGTGATGGATTCTGAGCATACTGAATTGAAGTCAGCTATGTAAACATTTCCTTTTCTAAAGCCTGTCAATACCACATTCTTGTCTTCCTTGGCAAAAACAACACAGGCTTCTTTTGTGAATCTTACTTTATAGTCTTTGTCACAGATTTGACTAACACTAAGCAAATTGTGCTTCAAACCTTCAACTAAGGCCACTTCTTCAATGATGACATTGTCCTTTGAAATCAAGCCATATCCCTTAGTATATCCTTTGCTGTCATCTCCAAAGGTAATTCTAGGGCCAGCTGCCTCCTTGAACTCTATGAGCAGGGTTGAATCTCCTGTCATGTGCCTAGAGCATCCACTGTCTAGGTACCATAGATTCCTTCTATTTCCCTGCACACATTCCAAAATACAAATCAAGTTGATTTTGGTACCCAAGTTTCCTTGGGTCCTTTCTTGTTAGCCTTTGGTTTTGCACTCTTAGCAATCTTTATTTTAGGTGTAGGTGCTTGAGTGATAGGTTTTGACAGATGCTCATTTGCATAAATATTTGGTGCATGCATTTGTGGAATTTTAGCATACATGTTATTCATGCTTGGAATGTTCCATGACATTTGTGGCATAATCACAGATTGAAAATAAGGATTAGACACACATGGCATGTTTATATATGGATTTGTAAAATGAGCATTCTGAAATAAACTAGGCATAACAGGCATTGCAGGCATACTTGGCATAGATTGAGGTACATGAACAGGAGTCCTTTTAACAGACTTACAATTAGAAGATAGGTGATTGACACTATTACAATTACCACAAGTTTTCCTAGGAGCAAACTTGTCAGGAGAGTAATTGTTTTTCTTGTTGATGCCTATCTTACCATTCCTGTTCTTTTTCTTTTTACCCTCAATTTCAACCTTTTCATTATCTGATTTACCAACATCCTTTTTTGTGTAAATCACCTGCCTTAGCCTTCTCACTTGATTTGGCTTGGCTACTTTCACCAGAAACAAAGTTCTTGGCGACTGGACCATACTGATTATTTAGTTTCTTGAGTTCCTTCTTACTGATAGACTTTTTGTTAGTCAACGGATACCTCTCATCCGTTGATGGTTCATCTATCAATGGATGATCACTATCCGTTGATTCACAAATAATCTCTAGATCCTCAAGGCAAGGTTCTAGCTTCTTCTTGTTTTTATTCCAGGTCTCCTTCACAAATGATTCCATTCCCTGGATTTCTACTATGTTTTGTGAGATTTTCCTATAACTTTGAAATTTAGCAATTATCCCTTGTTCCTTTTCCAGCTGCTCTCTTAAAATTAGTTCTCTTTTTAACACAGCTTCAAGTTCACTTTTAGCATCATTGCAATCAACTCTCATTTTCTCAAATTCTAGAAATTGAATTTCTAGAGCAGCATTTCTATCACTTAAAAACAGATTAGTCTCTTTAATCCTATTGTTCTCTTTAGTAAGTGATTTAAGAGTAACACTCAAGTGATATAGTTCAGTAGACATTTCATCTATAACACTATTGCATTCCTCTTTGGTGAGCTCAGAGAGATTAGTAGAAAATGCCTGATTGCTAGCTGAACTTGCTTCCTGCTCAGAATCAGCCATCAATGCAAGGTTGACAAACTCAGCATCATCATCAGAATGATTTCCATCAGGAGCCCATTCATACTCTTGGGTCATGAATGCCTTTCCTTTTTGTCTGAGAAGATCATAATATTTCTTCTTGTAGTCAACAGCTTCAGTTGACTTTGCCTTGTTCTCAGATCTGGGCTTCCTGCATTCACTTATCATGTGACCAGTAATTCCACAATTGTAGCATTTAATTTTGGATTTATCCACAAAGTTTCTAGAGGAATAATCCTTGTTAAATGGTTTAGCAACCCCAGAGTTTCTTCTGAATTTCAGCTTAGAGAATCTCCTAGATAGAAAGGCTAAATGCTCATCTATCTCATCCAATTCATCCTGCTGAAGGACACTCATTTCTTCAGACACTTTTTCCTTGCTTTTGCTTGATTCTGCTCTACCTTCACAAACCTCCCTGTTTGGTGTAGATTTAGCAGCTCCAGTCCTCTTCTCCTCCTTCTGCTCCAAGTTCGCAACAAGTGCAACTGACCCACTTTTCTTTTGGGCCTTCTCAATCTCTTCATCCTGCTCCATTTCTAGCTCATATGTCTTTAAAGTTCCATAGAGCCTTTCAAGAGTAAATGTCTTGTACTCTTGAGTGTTTCTTAGAGAAACAGTCATTGGCTTCCACTCTTTGGGCAGTGATCTCAGAAATTTAAGATTAGAATCTTTCACTTGGTAGATTCTTCCATATAGTTTCAAGCCATTCAGTAGCTTTTGAAATCTACTAAATGTGTCATTCAATTTCTCTCCATTCTTGAAATGGAAGTACTCATACTGTTGGATCAGTAGTTGCATCTTGTTCTCCCTTACCTATTCTGTACCTTCACAAAGGGTTTGAACAATGTCCCATACTTCCTTGGAGGTAGTACAGTTAATAACATTGTCAACCATGTCTGTTTCTAAGCCATTAAACAGAATATTCATGGTCTTTTTATCTTTGTGGACTTCTGCGATGTCTTCAGGACTCCACTCAGAAACAGGTTTGGGAATGTAAATGCCTGGTGCATCTGCAGCAAGGCCAACTCTTGATGCAGTTTTCATTGGAACATGAGGACCCTTCTCTATGCAATCTACAAACCCTGAATCAATAGACATGAGATGTAGACGCATTTTTACTTTCCAGTGAAAGTAATTTTCTCTATCAAGAACTGGTATCTTTACTCCATAATCCTTCTTAGACATGTTGGAAGTGTGTTGATCTTTAGACTTCAAATATGTTAGAAGCTTGCTCTGATACCAATTGTTATTCCCAGATTACACACTTGTATAATTGTAGAAGGGGGGGTTGAATACAATTCTCGATATTTATAAATTTCTGATAAGAGTCACAGAAATCTATAAGGAGATAATTGCTGATTGAGAAATGATTCACAAACACATAAAAAATCAGGTGGTTAAATGTACCACCTGAGACTTTTATTCGAAGAAAACTCTGTGATACAGAAGTACACAACTATTTTTTTACAACTCTTTGCTTCTAAGGATATTCAAGAAACCCTAAGCAAATATGTCTATTTTCTTAGTTTCTAAAGAGTTGCTACACTTGGTTATATATCCCAAGTTTACAAGTACTACAGGAATAAGATAATATTAATCTAATTCAAGTTGACTTGCTACTCCACTCCAAATTCACATGTAGCCGAAAGGTTGTCCTTGTGAACAGATATGTCACTTGCACCTTTCTTGTATGTACTGTGTAAAATGGAATGCTTCTTTCTTCTGCGTTTCCAAAGTATGGCTGCCATACTGCTTTTTATACCTACTATCAACCCATGTGATCTGTCAGTCGAACCTGTCCTTATCAACTGCTAATTCCCAGCTAGCATAGAAGAAAGTATTAATGATTATCCATTGATGTTGTACACTGTCATCCGTTGATGGTAGTTTGAGCTGTATCCGTTGATATTGTAGATTTGAGTTGTATCCGTTGATAGAGTCATGTTCTCATCTGTTAATACACTTTCACTTAGACAGAATTACATAGCATAGCTTATTTACAATTGGTTACCCTATTCTGCCTATCCGTTGATGGTCAACATGGCTCTGAATAAAAACACTATCAATTGATAAATAGAGATATTGCAGTATGCTACAAAACCTCATCCGTTGATGAGCTACCTGTCAATGAATAGAGTTATAATGTCTCATCCGTTGATAGTTACAAAACATGACTTATACAATTTTGTGCATAGAATGTGAAGTTATCATCAAGAACAACATATTCCTAACATACTTGTCCAAATTTATGTTGATGATATAATATTTGGGTCTACAGATGAGAAACTTTGCAAGAGGTTTTCCAAACTCATGCAAAGTAGATATGAAATGAGTATGATGGGTGAATTAACTTATTTTCTTGGTTTACAAGTTAAACAAGTGAATGAGGGAATTTTTATAAGTCAAACAAAATACATTTATGATCTTTTAAAAAGGTTTGATTTAGCAGATTGCTCTTCTCTAAAACCACCCATGGCCACTACCACTAAGCTTGAACTAAATACTAAGGAAAAGAAGGTGGACATGACAAGCTATAGGGGCATGGTTGGATCTCTTTTATACATAACAGCTAGTAGACCTGATATTATGTTTGCTACATGTTTATGTGCTAGATTTCAAGCTGATCCTAGGGAATCTCACTTAGTAGCTATTAAAAGGATTTTCAGATATCTCAAGGGAACACCAAACTTGGCATTTGGTACCCTAGAGATTCTGGTTTTGATCTAATTGGTTACTCAGATGCAGATTATGCAGGTTGCAAAATGGATAGAAAAAGTACCACAGGAACCTGTTAATTCTTGGGAAACAAGCTGGTCTCATGGTTCAGTAAGAAGCAGAACTCAGTATCTACCTCAACTGCAGAGGCTGAATACATAGCAGCTGGGAGATGTTGTGCACAGATTCCATGGATGAGAAATCAACTACTTGACTATGGAGTTAAAGTTAAAAAGATCCCAATTTTCAGTGATAACACTAGTGCAATTGCAATATCACAGAATCCAGTGCAGCATTCTAGAACCAAGCACATAGACATCAGATACCATTTCATCAGGGAGCATGTGATAGAAGGCACTGTGGAACTGCATTTTGTTCCTAGTGAAAAATAGTTGGCAGACATTTTTACTAAAGCTTTAAATGAAGCAACCTTTTCAAGGTTAGTAAGTGAGCTTGGTATGTTAAATTTCACATGATCTTTTAAAATGTCTGTTCAATTAGTTGCAGCCAGTGAATTTCATTCTCTAGATTTTGTTTGTTTTATTTGTTTATCTGCATGATTATTCTGGAGATATCATTGTAGCATAATTTAATAAATATTTTATTGACATATATCAATTAATGATATTTTGTTAATTTTATGTCTATTTAATTGTGAGTTTATCTGATTATTGTGGATTATTTCTTGATTCACTGCGTGATTATTTTTAAATCCATAATAATTAAAAGTGTTAAATATGTGTATATGTGTATAGGCTGATAGGTCTTGGTGATAAGATGTTTTTCGGCCGGCAGGTTTCGGCGATAAGATGTTTTTCGGCTAATTAGGGTGTTAGGTGAGAAATTATTGAGCGGTGTTAGTTTTTCAAACATAACCTATCACTATTACACCTAACCCGCTAAACCTTGAAACCTTATAAATGATGAGTTTTTGTTTGTGTTTAACATCATCATTTTTCAGATATACAGAGCATATACACATAATTGCTGAATATTTCGAGCTTTGATCGGAAAGATCTCTCAATCTAGCTGGTGGTTTTTAGATCTTCATATTCTTGCTTTATACATCATCCTTTAAAAAACTAACCCTCGTTTTTGAATTTCCTCAAAGTTTTGAAAATGGCATTGCAGGGAAGCTTTTTAATTGCTAAAGTTAATCCTATTTCCATTCAGCAAATCGAAACCATTCAGGATGAGCAATTTCAGGCTTGGACACAATTTCTGATTGAACATTCATTAATTCGCTATGCTTTAGTTACACAGGTGCAGCTTAACCATGATGCATTGTGTGAACTATATTGCAGTGCATTTAACACTTCTGGACAGGACGGGTGTGCATTCACATATCGACTATTTGGTAGGTCGATTAGGGTCACTGAACGAGATGTTAATCGAATTCTCCATTTACCTATGGAAAATCTCATTTCTGATCCTACACCTGAACAGATTGAAATGTTCTTTCATTTTATAAGGTACCAAGATGGCAATTTCAATACTGGTACTCTTTCTAGAATGTTTCTAACCTAGTATTGGAATTTTTTCTTTCACACTCTTAACCATGTTTTTTCCTCAGATAGAACAAATCAAGATCGAATACCTGAAGTTATTCAAATAATAGGGTATGCGGTCGCCAATAATTTGAGGATTAATTTTGGAAAAATAGTGCTTGGTCAAATCATTTTAAAGATGAAACACTTGGGAACAATAGATGTTCAGACTCACAATGTCAAATGTCTATATCCAAGGTTTATACAGCTAATATTAAATGATTTTTTGAATGATGAAGACAGGGTACGCTTGGAAAATGGTCAAAAGGTGGAATGTTCTTCCATGAAGACGAATGTAATTAATTACATAACCAAAAAGAAATATACGGATGTGCCTACAGTCCTAACTGAATATCTAATGACTGTCCCACTTCCGTTGTTACCAAGACCAGTGAGAGCAGGTATACCACAAGGTAATATTTCAATCCCTGCTATTCCAACCTCTGTATTTCCTATTGTGTCACAGGAAATACAATTTCTACAGCCCTTAGTGGCCATCTTACCCGACCAAGAGCAGGAATCCCACCGACTCTAACACAGTCGAAGAGCCCATTCTACAAATGCAAACACAAACACAACAAACTCTTACATCTCAATTGTCACTTAAACGACCAGTCATCCACATTATTGAGGGAGATAGTGCCTCAGCAGCACCACATAAGGAGTTAGTTACATCAGCCGCTCTACCTCATTCTAAACGGAGTAAACACCCAATGAACTTGAGGTAACGGCAACTGTTAGTGAAACAATTCTTTCTTATCCAATGAGTGAAAATGTAAATAAGGTTGAATTGACGGGAGCAACTATCTTGAGTTCCATTTCACGGAACATAAGAGTGGTTGATGATTTTTCTAAAGATCAAATGCCTTCACAGGCATCCGAGGTGGAATCACCTACCTCAATAACTGTTGGTGAATCTTCCATTTTACGGAAAGTTCCATCGGTAGGAAGTTCTTTTATGAACCAAGTGTCTTCACAGATGTACGAGGGAAACTTGGGTTTTGTGCCATTTAATCGATTCAAGTTTAACCTCCCAGAGGGAAAATCTCTGGATCTCTTTCGAGATTTACCACTTTTAACCAGTGTTCGGCAACTCGCTTCACGCGAGGACGGAAGCTCACGAACTTTCATTGCACCATCCGTGACCTCTGAAAAAGGGGCTAGGATGATTTCATTTGCAGGTACACATATCAGTGGAAGTTCTGGAGGAGAGTTGAGGGAAACACAAACAGAACATGTAAGTGTAACCCAAACCACTAAACCGAGTGAATATAGAGTGTTAAGTGAAACACCTGCAGAACGTACAAGTGAGCAACCTACTCAACCACATGCACCTGTAACCAGAAAGGAATATAGCAGACTCCTTACACGGGTCCAAACAATGGAGAAAGAGTTGCAAAATATCTGTAAGTCCATTGCAGAAATAAAAAATTTGCAACTTATTCAACATGATGCATTCCAGGTTCAATTAAATACCATGGCAACCAAGTTTAATGATGCAATCAACTCCTTGGTAAAGTCATCTTCGTCTAAATTACTAACTCCACATCCTACTACTCAGGAGGATAACCCAACTGAGGGAGAGAAGTTGCATGATCAAGAAAAATCTACTAGGCGTAAGGGCAAGGAAAAGGTTATTGACACGGAATTAACTTTATTTTGGGAAAGGAAAAGCTAATGGGAGTATTAAGTGCTATGTGGAAAGAAAGCAAGGCAAAATTGAAGATATGTTCAGTCTAGAGGAACAATTTGTCTTGCACTTGTTCAAATTTTAGAAATCTGGAAAATGTATATATGATCCAGAATGCGCTTTAATATTATTTATCTTTGTACTTCATTTTTGTTTTTGTATCAGTTGAGTTATCCTCTAGGAATTTGCTTATCAAACTCCAACAATCAAATAGGGGGAGACTGTAAAGTATAATGTAATGTAATATGTAATAGAGGACATATATAACTCAACTAGGATAAAAGATAAATAATATTAACTCTATACAGGGATCATGAAATTTGAAGAACAGGCACCGACAAGGATCAAGTCGCTGAAAGAAGTTCATTAACATGATCAAGCCTCAGTGACAGAATAAGATGTACAGATGATTCAGTTGAAGGGCCAAAAGATTTCATGTAAATTTAGTTAGAAAATATAGAAAAGATATTACATTTTAGCTGAAAAAAGTAAACAATTAGTTATTGGTAATGTAATAACCCTAACTTTAGCAATGCTACAGTGATCACATGAATAGTAAATTTTGAGGATCTAGGAAAATGGTATGTAGGTACCCTATAAGTGAAACAGAAAATGAATAATCAGAAACCATATTAGTGATGTACTATGAAAATGAGTGACTCGAAACGAGGACGGATTTCAGGAATTCCTGAGTGTGGATTTTTAAGGATTTTCGATTTCAATTGAGACTCTATGGAATGTGATATGAAGGAGTATAAAAATATTAAAGGGTTTATATCTTGAGGAAATTGTAAAGCATAATGTAATGTAATATGTAATAGAGGACATATATAACTCAACTAGGATAAAAGATAAATAATATTAACTCTATACAGGGATCGTGAAATTTGAAGAACAGGCACCGACAAGGATCAAGTCGCTGAAAGAAGTTCATTAACATGATCAAGCCTCAGTGACAGAATAAGATGTATAGATGATTCAATTGAAGGGCCAAAAGATTCCATGTATTTATATTATTTGAAGATACTGCTGCAGGCTAATCAATTGGAATGTATCAAAAGTGTGAAGATCAAGATCAGTGCTAGTCACTTGTGAACCAGACCAGTGCACTAAGTGTCAGCACATACGAGAAGGATCAACACATTAATTCACAGAAAGAATTGCCAAAGCCTATTGACGATCAAGGACAGACATAATATCTCAAGCAGAATATTTAGAACAGAAGAGAGAAGCCCCAAAAAGAAGCAGCCAAAAATAATAATACTATGCAAAGTCACTATGCATGATTACTATGCAAGATTACTATGCGTGGTTACTATGCAAGATTACTATGCACAGTTACTATGCGTAGTTACTATGCAGGTAATGTGCAAATAGTGATACTGTGCAAATGGCGGTTACTATGCAAATGACGGTTACTGTGCAAATGACGGTTACTATGCAAATGGCGGTTACTGTGCAAATGACGGTTACTATGCAAATGGCGGTTACGGCTGGTGGGGCCCAAGGGGTTGTTGGAATAGTACAACATAGTAACTTTCTATAATCTATAAATAGGCCTGCTGTATTTCATTTCAAAACCTCAACACACAACTCTCTCTTATATCTTCTATGTGTCAGCTGCTAAACAGTCCATTTAGTAGGAAAGCCGGCTTAGCCCGCTTTCAGGAAGTGTCGGGTAGAAGGTCCTCGTGCCTAAAGTATCCTTAGGAGTGTTCTGGTTTTGAAGCTAATCCATTGGATTAGAAGTTGTAACACCCCTTCGGGTTTATTATCCATAAAGATACATTCCTGGAATTGTGTTTCGTTATTTTGATTTCAAGATCCGAAAAATTGTTATCCGCAAAAATCTTGAAAATCGAAATATTTTGGTAGTATCGTATTCAACCCCCCCTTCTACGATACTTCGGGACCTAACAGAAATAGTAAAATTAGGTTAAATCAAGGAGTGATCAAGTTAAGGAAATGCCAAGGGAATTTGGATTGTTAAACGATTTCAAAACCATTTGATACTCCTATGGTTTTGATGATCACATTCTGCAAGCTATTTGCTTGTAGTTTGATATAAAACATTGTGTTATGGTTGTACTAACTTGGTTTTGTAGGGTATATTAAGTTTACAGAGAATATATATACAGCAAGCCATTTGGTGTTACAACAGAGACAGTTTGGCAAGCCATCTGCACTGACAGTCACAAACAGCAAGCCATTTGCAAACTGCCAGAAATCCTGAAGTTATTTATCAAGACAAAATCTCATGAATGTAATTCAGGAAATATATTGTGAGGACTATTTATTATATATTACGTATACAATATATTCTAGAGCTCAAATCTTTTCAAAAATCTTTCTTTAAATTATTTTATAAAACTTATAGGAGTTTCCTTATTTAAAAGATTTTCTTTCTTCAAAATCTCCTATACACGTTTTATATCTATACAAATCAGAAGGGTTATGTTTTCATCGATTTCTTTCTTCCAAACCCTCTGTCTAACGTTCACAAGAACGTTTGTAAAATCCCTAACCAATTGAACGTTGGAAATTGATTCTAACAGTTCGAATAAATTGGTGATTGATTTTCTGAACGTTGGTGTGAGGCTTTATAAACCTTTGTCTTGTGTTCATTCGTTTCTAACACTTCAGAGAAAATATTCAAGCACACAAGATTTCAAACAACTCGGTTTTTCATTGCTATATCTTTCATTCTCTCGAGCTCTTAGTATATTGATACGTGCTATATCTTGAAGAGTTCATAGTTTGAGTTGTATCCTTTATTGATTGTATTGTTCAATTTGTAAGGATTAGTTGTTAGACAGATTGGCTAGGGAACTAGGGTTTGGTGAACGTTGCTAGAGGAGTATACTTGGGAAGTATAGCTTAGAGAGCAAGTTCAGAAACAGGAGTTCAGCACGCCATTTGTCAACAGCTGGGTGTTAAGGGAGATATATTGTTGTATCTTGTAATTGGTTTATTTCAGTGATCAATAATATATTCTCTT
The DNA here is from genome assembly GCA_037693485.1 of Kitagawia praeruptora. Classification (NCBI taxonomy): domain Eukaryota; kingdom Viridiplantae; phylum Streptophyta; class Magnoliopsida; order Apiales; family Apiaceae; genus Kitagawia; species Kitagawia praeruptora. Next base: position 73,319,146 of record CM075347.1, read on the forward strand.
ACCAAGTTGGTAAGGGACCAGGACGTAGACCATAGGGGTTAGGGGTCGAACCTGGCTAAAAGTCTCTGTGTTCTTTACTTTCTGTTATTTACTTACTGCTTGCATTTAGCTTACTGTTTCTGCACTTTACTGTACTGATTATCTGTGCATTCAGCATACCATTTGTCTCTGCATAAAACGAAATCAGTAAGCTGTTTCTGGTAATTATTAAAATCAGTTTTAGTTATACATAGTTAGCCATTTACACCTATTCACCCCCCTCTAGGTGTGCATTTTCAATTGGTATCAGAGCTTTGGTATACTAACAATTCTGTAACAGGAAAGTATTCGATCATAATGGCTGAAAACTATCCCGAAGGAAAATCTGATTTTAGGCCTCCACTTCTTCATGGCACACACAACTACCACTGGTGGAAAAGCAGCATGGAAACTCACTTATCCAGAGATCCATTAGTTCTGAGAGTTGTGCAAAAAGGTCCATATGTCTTTCTTGACAAGGATGGCAAGCCAAAGGATGTTGATGATCTCACTCCGGATGAATTAATCAAAGTTGGCTACAATGGAAAGGCAAGGAGTTCTCTTATGAATGGTTTGAATCAAGCTGAATATGACAAAGTATCTTCATTCAAAACAGCCAAAGAAATGTGGGATGCTTTGGAGACTTATCATGAAGGTTCGAAGTCCCTAAAGAAGGTGAAACTTAGCAAGCTAATGAATGACTTTGGAAACTTCAAGCTTAATGATGGGGAAACTATCAAGGACAGTCAAGCACGGTTTCAAGTTACTATAAATTCACTAAAGAGGCTTGGGAAATCTATACCACAAGACGAAATCAATATGAAGGTATTGAGTGCAGTACCATTTATCTACGAAGCCAAAGTTACTGCCTTGGAATCCTCACCACTTATTGATACTATGGATCACTTGGCTGTATTTGCTGAGCTAGAGCAATTTAAAAGCAAGATAAATGGAAATCAGGTGGGAAGTTCAAGTGTTAAAGCTCCAACAGAAAAGATGAAGAATATGGCTCTCCATTCTAAAAACAGCAAGCCAATTGACTCTAATGATGAATCTGATTCAGATGAGGAACTTGCACTTATTTCAAAGAAGATCAAGAGGCTGATAGAAAAGAAGAACATGATGAAAAGGGAAAGAGGTGGCTACTACAACAACAAGAAAGGCTCAAAAGACTCTAAGGAGGAAACTTGTTTCGAATGTGGCAAGCCAGGTCACTATAAAAGGAACTGCTACAAACTGAAGTCAAAACAGCCTACTGTTTTCAAGGATAAGAAGAAATCAAAGGCTCTACTGACTTGGAGTGATGATGATTCAGATTCCAGTGATGACTCAAGTGAAGAAATGGTGAACTTAGCACTTGTTGGAATGGAAGATGAATCTGTTCTTGGAAATTCAGAAGGAGTGTATGCTGAAACTGATTCTGAAGAAGATCAGAGTGAGGTAAATTCTTTTAATGATTATATTTCTTCAGATGATACATTGTTAGATTCACTAACCATGCAGGAACAAAATAGTGTTACAATTGAAGAACACATGGCACTAAAGGCTGAAATCAGCAAGCTGACTGATAAGAATGCCTATTTATCCAAAATGGTAAAAGATCTGTTGCCAAAAATGGAAGAATGGGATTCAACTTCATTCAGTAAAGCTACAGAGATCAAGGAACTCAATACTAAGAACAGACATTTAGAAGCTAATGTCAAGTTACTTGAAAAGAGAAACAAGACCTTGACTGAAGAAATCAAAGAGCTAAGGTCTGATGTCAAAACTAAAGCTAAACCATTGGAATCATACAAAATGAAGGAATCTAGCCAAGCCGAATCCTCAAAAACTGCTGAAAAGAGAGTTCAGCAAGCTGAACTCATCAAACAGCAAGCTGAAGTGATCACCATCCTAGAAACAGAAGTTAAAGATCTCAAGAAGGGCATGGAAACTTTTGTTCAAGGTGAAGACACTTTAAAGACAATGATGAAGAAGGCAAAGGTCCCCTTAGTCAGAGAAGGAGTTGGCATGAATCTCAACAAGAAAGATAAGGTGCTCAAATATGATGGAAGGAATGGCATTCCCTACAATTATGCAATGCCTTGGAAGACATGCAACAAATGTGGTGGAAAAGGACATCTGGAAAAGAATTGTGTGGTTCAAGTATATCATAAGACGAAAACAGCATACCAGAATGGATCAGGCAAACAGAAAATAGCTTACTAGAATGGACCAGACAGGAGACAAACAGCATACCAGAAAGCAAATGATAGAAGACAAACAGCTTACCAACAGAATGATCAGTCCCCAAAAGTGGTCCAAATGTGGATCAAGAAATCTGATTTAAATGCTTTATATATTCTTGCTACTAACCAACCTGGACCCAAACCTATATGGGTACCAAAACATTGAGGTATTTTTGTTTGTTTTGTAGATGTGCCTTGCTGCTAAGGTCAAGTCAAAGCAATGGATCTTGGACAGTGGATGCACAAGACATATGTGTGGAGACAAATCTCAGTTTATGAATCTCAAAATGAAAAAGGGTGGAAAAGTGACAATTGGAAATAGCAAAACTCTTCAAATCCTTGGTACTGGTTCTATTGGTAATAGTAATATTTCAATTGATAAAGTTCAATATGTCAAAGGTCTTTCTTATAATTTGCTGAGTGTTACTCAATTATTTGATGATGGACATCATGTTGAATTGGGCATTGATAAAGCTATTATTACTATTGGTACTAACAAATTCCCCCTAGTTGCTAGAAGGGAAGGAAATATATATGTATTAGACTTTGATTTGCAGGAAACAGCATGCTGTTTGGCTGCAATGGATAATGACCCATATATTTGGCATAGAAGATTGGGACATGCACACATGGATTTGCTCAGAAAGTTATCAAGCAAGAAACTAGTGAGAGGGCTGCCCAAGCTAAAGTATGTCAAAACAGAAGTATGTTCAGCTTGCCAGTTGGGAAAACAGCTTCGAAGTACTCACAAATCAAAGAAAATGGTATCTACTTCTAAACCCTTAGAGCTTCTGCATTTGGACTTATTTGGTCCAGAAGCTTACAAGAGTATTGGAGGTAAACAATATGGTTTTGTGATTGTAGATGATTATTCTAGATTTACATGGGTATTATTTCTTCGTACTAAAGATTGTGCTTTCGATGAGTTTAAAAAGCTAATCAAATTACTTGAGAACAAGTTGAATACAAGACTTGTAGGTATAAGGAGTGATAGAGGAGGTGAATTTCTCAACAAAGACTTCGTTGATTATTGTGAAAAAAGAGGAATTACACATGAATTTTCTGCACCAAGAACTCCACAGCAAAACGGAGTGGTAGAAAGGAAGAACAGGTCACTACAAGAAACAGCAAGGACTCTTTTGCAAGAAAGCAAGTTGCCTAGAAGTTTTTGGGCAGAAGCAGTGAATACAGCGTGCTATTTGTTGAACAGAGTCATAATCAGGCCTATTTTGAACAAAACCCCGTATGAATTGTTGAGGAGAAAGAAGCCAAACATTAGTTACTTCAAAATCTTTGGCTCAAAGTGTTTTGTGCTCAAGACAATTGATAATGATGGTAAATTCGATGCTAAATCTTATGAAGCTATCTTTCTTGGCTATTCTTTAACTAGTAGAGCATATAGAGTTTATAACTTAAATAAACATATAGTTGAAAAATCTATTGATGTTACTTTTCAAGAACCTAACAATGATCTGTCAAGAGACGAGGAAGAATTTGCAGGTAAAGATGATATCATACAACCTCATGTTACTGGAAATCAGCAAGCCAACAATTTTGCTGAAACTGGAAGTCAGCAAGCCAACAACACTACTGAGAATGCAAAACAGCAAGCTGGAACTGCAAATCAGCAAGCTGAAATGGTCAGAATCACTTCACATGAAGAAATTGCTCAACATTCTCTACCAAAGGCTACAAGGACAGTAAAGAATCATCCTCCAGAACTTGTTATTGGAAATATTTCTGATGGAATCACAACAAGGAGAGGAAAAGCAAACTTTTGTGCTTATGCTGCCTTTTTAGCTCAAGAAGAACCCAAAAATATCAAAGAAGCATTAGAAGATGAAAATTGGATCATGGCAATGCAAGAGGAACTCAACCAATTCGAGAGATGTGATGTTTGGGAACTTGTAAAACCACCAGAAGATGCTTCTATCATAGGAACCAAATGGGTGTTCAAGAACAAAGTGGATGAATTTGGAACAGTTACTCGAAATAAGGCAAGGCTCGTGGCTCAAGGCTATAATCAACAAGAAGGAATTGATTTTGAAGAAACATATGCACCTGTATCTCGTTTAGAATCAATCAGAATGCTTCTTGCCTATGCATGCTACAAGAAATTCAAGTTATATCAAATGGACGTAAAAAGTGCATTCCTAAATGGCGTGCTGGATGAGGAAGTCTATGTCAAACAGCCTCCTGGATTCGAACATGAGAAGTTTCATGACTATGTTTACAAGCTCAAGAAGGCATTATATGGTTTAAGGCAGGCCCCTAGAGCGTGGTATGAGAGGCTTAGTAAGTTTCTTCTCAAAAATGGATTTACTCGAGGTAATATCGATCCAACATTATTTACAAAGCAAAATGGTAAAGATATTCTTGTTGTACAAATATATGTGGATGATATTGTATTTGGTGCTACTAATGAATCTATGTGTGAGTGGTTTTCTAAATGCATGTACAATGAATTTGACATGAGCATGATGGGGGAACTCAATTATTTCTTGGGTCTTCAAATCAAGCAAACCATTGATGGTATTTATGTGCATCAATCAAAGTATACAAAGAATCTGCTCAAAAGATTTGGTTATGAAGATGTCAAAGCAAAAACAACTCCTATGACTCAAAACAGCAAGCTGTTTGCAGATGAGAATGGTAAGGATGTGGATGTCAAAAGGTATAGAGGTATGATTGGAAGTTTATTATATTTAACTGCCTCAAGACCTGATATCATGTATAGTGTTTGTGTTTGTGCAAGGTTTCAATCCAACCCTAAAGAGTCTCACTTAAATGCGGTTAAAAGAATTTTTAAATACTTAAGTGGTACTATCAATCTTGGTTTGTTCTATCCTATCACAAATACTTTTGATCTCGTGGGGTATAGTGATGCAGATTATGCAGGGTCTCAAACTGATAGAAAGAGTACAAGTGGTGTTTGTACATTTCTTGGACAAAGCTTGGTTTCATGGCAAAGCAAAAAGCAAGCGTCTGTTGCTCTATCAACGGCCGAAGGAGAATATTTAGCAGCTGGTAGCTGTTGCTCTCAAATTTTATGGATGATTCAGACTCTAAGGGATTTCAATATCAAGTGTGGCAAAATTCCAATATATTGTGATAACACGAGTGCTATCAATATCTCCAAGAATCCTGTGAATCACTCAAGAACGAAGCATATTGACGTTCGTCACCATTTCTTAAGAGATAATGCAGCAAAGGGGAAGATTGAGTTGATATTTGTCTCAACTGAAGTTCAACTAGCAGATATCTTCACAAAGCCATTAGCTGAAGAAAGATTTGCAGCCATACGAATGGAGCTTGGCATGTGTAATGTGTAGTCAGCAAGCTGACAAGCACAGAATGGGTAACGTTGGCTTACCATTTGTATCTGAATTGTTTATATGTCACTATCTTGATTTAACTGTTCAAATTTTATTTCTCTATGCTTATTCCAGACCTGGACTAATGTTCTTTTTGTTTAATTTTTTGATGGATTAAGGGGGAGAAATTTAGGAGAATTTATTTGCTTGTTTGGTCAAGATATTCGATGTGGATATGATTAATTATGCTTGTTTATCTTGAATCTGTTTTATATCAAAATGTACTAATATGCAGGGATTTAGGGGGAGTTATTATTTCTCCTAAATATTGTGTAATCATCAAAAAGGGGGAGATTGATACTCCTATGGTTTTGATGATCACATTCTGCAAGCTATTTGCTTGTAGTTTGATATAAAACATTGTGTTATGGTTGTACTAACTTGGTTTTGCAGGGTATATTAAGTTTACAGAGAAAATATATACAGCAAGCCATTTGGTGTTACAACAGAGACAGTTTGGCAAGCCATCTGCACTGACAGTCACAAACAGCAAGCCATTTGCAAACTGCCAGAAATCCTGAAGTTATTTATCAAGACAAAATCTCATGAATGTAATTCAGGAAATATATTGTGAGGACTATTTATTATATATTACGTATACAATATATTCTAGAGCTCAAATCTTTTCAAAAATCTTTCTTTAAATTATTTTATAAAACTTATAGGAGTTTCCTTATTTAAAAGATTTTCTTTCTTCAAAATCTCCTATACACGTTTTATATCTATACAAATCAGAAGGGTTATGTTTTCATCGATTTCTTTCTTCCAAACCCTCTGTCTAACGTTCACAAGAACGTTTGTAAAATCCCTAACCAATTGAACGTTGGAAATTGATTCTAACAGTTCGAATAAATTGGTGATTGATTTTCTGAACGTTGGTGTGAGGCTTTATAAACCTTTGTCTTGTGTTCATTCGTTTCTAACACTTCAGAGAAAATATTCAAGCACACAAGATTTCAAACAACTCGGTTTTTCATTGCTATATCTTTCATTCTCTCGAGCTCTTAGTATATTGATACGTGCTATATCTTGAAGAGTTCATAGTTTGAGTTGTATCCTTTATTGATTGTATTGTTCAATTTGTAAGGATTAGTTGTTGGACAGATTGGCTAGGGAACTAGGGTTTGGTGAACGTTGCTAGAGGAGTATACTTGGGAAGTATAGCTTAGAGAGCAAGTTCAGAAACAGGAGTTCAGCACGCCATTTGTCAACAGCTGGGTGTTAAGGGAGATATATTGTTGTATCTTGTAATTGGTTTATTTCAGTGATCAATAATATATTCTCTTACCAAGTTGGTAAGGGACCAGGACGTAGACCATAGGGGTTAGGGGTCGAACCTGGCTAAAAGTCTCTGTGTTCTTTACTTTCTGTTATTTACTTACTGCTTGCATTTAGCTTACTGTTTCTGCACTTTACTGTACTGATTATCTGTGCATTCAGCATACCATTTGTCTCTGCATAAAACGAAATCAGTAAGCTGTTTCTGGTAATTATTAAAATCAGTTTTAGTTATACATAGTTAGCCATTTACACCTATTCACCCCCCTCTAGGTGTGCATTTTCACCATTATCCCGTATATTCGAAACGAATCGTAATTAGACGAATATGGAGACTAAGCAACCGAGATTAGTGTTATACCAAGGATATATACCATATTAGTAATTACAAAAATCATTAAAACACTAATTAGGAAATCAAGAACAAAAACCACATGATCATTACTTGAACAAAAATCACTTTCCACTAACTTTTCAAGGATTTATCTAGAGAATTACTTGATAATTATCTTCTAAATCATATAAAATATCTATCAAGATCAAGATAAGAATAGCCAACACAAAAATCTCTCTCTTCCATCCATCTTCTTGCATTCGGCTTTTTAAGAAAAAGGAAGAAAAAGAAAATCAAAACCCTAGTTACAATCAACTACAAATCAAGGGGAAATTCATGGAGGTTCTTGGAGGTTAGGGAAGATCATCCACCAAGTTTCATAGCAAACAAACATCATTTGGTAAGGTAATAAAATCATCAAAGTTGCTAGATGAAAAGTAATGAATAGTAACTCATATGAATTTCATGTTTTCTTTTGAAAGATTAAGGTGTATTAAGGTTATATCAAGGTGTATTAAGGACTACAAGCATATATTAAGAGTGTTAAAGCTTCAAAGAAGGTATAACATCCCCACCCCTTTTGAGTTTATGATGAATATTGGTTGTATTAGTGGTTAAGTTTTTATAAGTGATGAAATCATGATCATATATGTGTTTAAAAGTGTTTTATGGATTATGGAAGTATTGTGTGTTGAAATCCATGGTTGGTATGATGACCACATGGTATATGGATTGATATATGTGTTGGAGGATGAGTTTGGAGATGAGAAAAATTTGGAAAGTATGAAAGTATAGCCGTTATAATGCCCGATTTTCGTTAAAATAGTAATTACTTGTTAAAAACAGGGCAACCCGAATCTGTCAAAGTCAGTAGGGTATACCAACTGGTCATAATAGGATAGGTCTTGGTTCATAGATCGTTTTGATATAAAGTACGTAAAAATCTGATGAACGGTTTAGGAGATATGACCAAAACCGTAAAAGTGGTTCGAAAGTGTAAGTGTTAGTTCGTAACTCCAATTGAACACCCTTAACCTAAGTGATTCCGTTACGAATCTTTATAATTAAATAATAGAGGTCATAAGGAAGGTATAGGAGAAGGTCTTATGTCGAACGAATAATTTTTCAATTTTATAAAAATGTTTATATTAAGGGTATATTCATGGATTACCCCTTAAACGGATAAAGGATAATTTTCTTTAGTTAAGGGTCGACCTAAAAATCTTTAAAACTCAAATATCTACTAAGTGTATAAGATAATGACATACCTTGATAATGGGGCATAAATGCTGATGGTGATCCTTCTCGTTTTTACAGAAACTCAAGACGAGCAGCGGGTCATACCTTTCGGATTTAGAGATCGAGGCAAGATTTCTTTTACCCTTATTTTGATAATTTGTTTATGTTAAAGAAAAGTGGTTTTGCTAGATAATATATGAATCTTATATCAATATATGATATGGATTACGGATATGGATTGTGGATATGGATATGAATATGAATGGAGCTAATATATTTTATGACTTCAAAAGACATGAAAAAGGAATGGTATCAGTTGTTATCTAGGGTTATACGGTTTATAATCTTTTGTTACTTATAATCTTTAAACATTTGTGATTTAATAAATATTATTTGAATATTATTTAATACTTTAAAGATAGAAGGAATAGTTTATGTATTTAATAGAATATTTGATGTTATTAAATACGGAAGAGATGTCTGAGTCAAAATCAAAGTATTATGATATATATATATATTTTAAAGTATTATAATATCTTGTTGAGCTATTATAGCTCACTCTTGCTATTTAATTTCATAACAGCTAGGGCAAATGCTGATACTCCGCACTACACCCCGCAAGAGGGTAAGGGAAAGATGACCTTTTGAGAGAGTGCTGGAGCCTATCCCTGAGGTAGCTGATAGGCAGATGGGTATTGGTAGACTTATGTAAATTACGCGTGTAAGCTTGTGTAATAACTTTTGGTTGTTGAAATGCTTCATCTCGAAGTAATATTTAGCAACACTACTTAAGTTGGATTCTGGGATTGTAATAACTTCTTTAACTTTAAACTGTTGTTATTATGGTTGTTGTTCTCTGAGCATATGACTGGTGTGTGTGTGTGTGTGTGTGTATTGATATTAGTGTGGGGTCATTTGTGTGAGTATTAAATGGTAATAAAATATTTCTATAAAAAAAATGTGTGTGCTAAAATGGGAATTTGAGTATGACGGCCCGGATTCCTGACCCCGGATCCAGGGCTGTCACAGGTAATTATAATTTATTTCATTAATAGAATGACCTATGATATTTTTGGAATGAGAGGTTCTAGTCAGAAAAGAAAAAATAAAGTGTTTTAGGTGAAAAAAGTAATTGGCTAGTTATTAGAAACCGTAATACCATTATTTGATTTTATAAAATAGAAATACATGTTTCTACCAATAATAAATATTTAAGTAATGATAATTAAGTAAAAAAATAAAGTTTGAAAATGAGATATTTTTGTTAGAAAATATAAAAAAGATATTACCTTTTTCTTGGAAAAGTTAATCAATTAGTTATTATTAATTATAATATCATTAGTTTATTTCACTAATAAGAACGACCATATTTTTGGAAATAAGTGATTTTAGTCAGAAAAGTTAGAAAAGGTAATTGATTAGTTATTATTTAGGAGAAAATGAGATATTTTAGTTAGAAAAAAATAGAAAATATATTACCTTTTAGCTGGAAAAAATAATTAGTTAGTTATTAGTAATTATATTATTATTAGTTTATTTCATTAATTAGAACGATCAAATTTTTGGAAAGAATATATTTTAGTTAGAAAAGCTAGAAAAGGTAATAGCTAAAAAAGATAATTGGTTATTTATTATTTAGGAGTATAGAAAAGATATTATATTTTAGTTGGAAAGTTAATCAGTTAGTTAATAGTAATTATAATATTATTAGTTTTTTTCATTAATTAGAATGACCATATTTTTGGAAGATATTACCTTTTACATGTGTTAGTTATTAGTAATTATAATATTATTAATATTTTTGGAAAAAATATATTTTAGTTAGAAAAGTTAGAAAAGGTAATAACGGTAACTGGTTAGTTATTATTTAAGGTAAGACGGCATGTGTTGGGAAGAGCTGCGTGTAATATATTGAGAAAATATTGTGTTTCCTGTTAAAAAAAAGATTGTATTTTGTTTTTTATAAATTAGGTTAAATAATTAAGAGTAATAAAGTAAAACAATTAAATAAGGTAAGTACTGTACCGTATCATACCAAAACTTTCAATGTTTCGTCTTTTATAATATAGTATAGATAGTATATAATTAGTATAAAATTGTTCATTTTGAAATGTTACAACGATCTGAAAGATTATTTTCCAAGTTATATTTGTTTAAAAACAATTTGTTGGTCCCGGAGTATTGTAGAAGGGGGGGTTGAATTCAATACTGATAAAATCGAATCTTTAAATCAACAACGAAAATAAAGATTATAGATTATCAGTAGATGTTTGCAAGCAATAAGTGAAACAAGATTTCTCACAAAATAAATGTTTTATTTATTTTGTGTGAAGTGTTGCTACAACCTGGAGAGAGTTTCTCCAGCTTCGATATCTCAAGAGATACAGATTGCTTCGTGTGCGTACATGAATAGAAAAGAATCTAAGATGTATCTAAGTAGACTAAGATACTCTGTTGTCCCTATCGCATGGGGTGTTGAGCTGCTGTCGTTTTCAAGTGGCAGCTCATTATAATTTGCACACCCATGTGACTTTCCCTAATTGCTATACAGATAGGATAAACCTTATAAGTAAAGCAACCTAGATTCTTTCTATTTCTAGCTAATACAATTCTAGTAGATGTGGATATCACATGCTCCTCGAATTGACCAGCCTTGTCTTGTGAATCTCTTAAGCTTCTGTCGTAGTCTTGCAGGTCTGCTACAAACGATAGTGTGTTGCAGCAAATCTGTTTCTTGAACATGTAACCTGTCACGGGCTTTGACTGAGAAAATACCCAATTCAAATAATTCAAGGTGACAGTAACCTTAACCGCAGAGTCTGCTGTCAAAGGAATATTCAGAGGTTGACAGTACTAGCTCCCGCCAATGTTGCTGTCGGAGCTCCAGACTTGCTGTCAAGTGTGAGAATGTTACTATCTCTTGCTTCGGCCAATGTTGCTGTCAAATGTAGCTTTGACTTTGCAACATTTGTCTTCTTGTAACATTACTGTCAGGGACATGACAGTAACTTTTATTCTTGCTGTCTTCTGGATGCATTCCTTGAGGCTTTAACAAACATATGAACTTCTCCCAAATCATACATTTATTACATGACAACAATTATTCGAATACGAAGATATACTCTGGCTATGACAGTATGTTCAACTTAGTAAAAACTAAGTATAGGGAAATATAGTTAAGTTGTCTCTATGCTATCACCCATAAATCCCAACAATCTCCCCCAATTTGTTTTTATGGACAATAACAACAAATTTACAATCAAAACGTGCTGACAACTTAACTAACATAGATTAGAATAGCTGAAATACTATAACTGATAAATGTTAAAAAAAATCTAGAACATGAAGCTTATGAATTTACTGCAAATCAATTGCTCCTATTGAATGAGCAAATCAGAGTTTAACTTAGCTTGATTTTAGCAGTCTCCAATTGTTCAGATTTTTCCCTCTCTTCTGAGAGCTTCATTTCTTGCTTTTCTGATGTCTTCAACTAAAGCTTTTTCTTCTGGTGATCTGGCATCATCTTCAATGTCTTCAATATACCCTTGTATCACTCGAGAAGTAAATACTTCAGCATCTTTTACATCAAACCAAGTTTCAAAATCATACGTGTATGTTCTGAACTTCAGAATTCCTTGGATGAATTTGAACCTCCTTCCAGGAAAAGCATTTAAGGATTCTCTTCTCTTTCTGTCTAGCTTTGGATCTTCATCTCTCCTTTGATCAATTATAACCTCTAGTTCCCAAGCAACTAGCATTTCGAGCTTATGAACAGATTCAACAACTTTCCAGTAGAGATCCTTCAGTATACTGGTCCTCAGCTTGTGAAAACTATCAACATAGATTTCTTGCTTGTCATCCTTGATTCTCAGAGGATTATCCAGAACACGGGGCTGATAACCTGCTTTCTCACTGAATATCTTGTTGAGTTTCTTGTAACTTTCCTTCAGTTGAGCTTCTAGGTCTTCAGCACTTTGTTTGGCAGATGTGGCAGGTTTGGTGGATTGGGATGATTTAGCTTTAGCAGCCTGATAAGCTTGTTCTGCTTCATACTCAGCCATGCCAGCCTTTGTAAAAGGATGATATGCTGCTACATGGTCCACATTAGGCATTTGTTCCTCATCAGAACTAACTTCAAGGTCTGCATCATCATGTGCTCTCCAGTCACCATACTTCTCATAGAATTCAACATATCTTTGAGCATAGTATTCTTTGACATGCCCTAAGATACTACTGGAAACATCTTGGTTTATTTCCATGAGAGTGATCATCCTTTCCAAAATGAAGAAATCAATTCTTCTCCTTACCTTTACCTTATTGCATGAGAAATCACGCATGCCTACCACATTTGAGAATATCTCCATAGTGAAGTCTGGTTCTACAGTTATACATGTAGTTCCACAGTCCTTAAGATCATACTTTCGTACCTTTTTGTTGACTGGGTCCAGTTCCACCGAGACAGATGATATGCTCCCATCAATTGACTTTTTCATTAGTTCAAAACTATTTACTTTTCTCTTATCAATGGACTTCTCTATCAAAACTGCTCCATGCTTCTTTTTCTTTACTGCAGCAACTGTCTTCCACTTTTATCTTGGTTGTACGATAGGCTTGGGCTCTTGTCTTCCTTCTGTTAGATGTGAAATTCTTGACAAGCTTTCGTACTTTGACAGTTTCTTCAAGTTGATCCTTGACAACATCTTTCATGACAGCTTCGACTATTTGGCTCTTGATAGCATCTTTCACTTGGGTGTCTTCAGCCAATTTGACAGTATCCTTGTTGACAGTATCTTTTTCAGCATTCAACATCTAATCTCAAGATACTTGCCTACAAGGCTTCACAAATTTCTAACTCCCATTTTTCCTTGACAGCATCTTTCTTTTCAGTACTGAGAGTTTCTGGCTCTTTTTGGGTAGCATCCATCTGAGTTTGTGTAGCAACATTCTCAGATGCTTCTTTTCTAGAACTCCTGAATCTTCCAGGTTCACCACTTCCTCCAATTTCATCCTCATCATCATCCAAAGTATCATCATAGTTGCAGCTTCCTCCCATCTTGGCATTAGCATCAGAGATCAGCTTCTTTATGATTGAACTAATTTCCTCATCTCTTTTTGCTAACAGCCTATGAATATCTTTGACAGATTTAACCTTTTCACTTGTGATACTGGATTTGAGAAGTTTCTTCAGCACTGTCATGATTGTTTCAGTGCTTAGTCCTGAGACTTTATCCAATGGTAAGAAATCCAGCCTTCTAGCTCTTGTCTTTGTGATCCTTCTGAAACACACACCATAAGGATTTTGAATCACCTCAGGGAGTTTGTCTTCAACCATCCTTTTAATTTGTGCTATCAGACTATCATTGAAGGTTGTTGAATTTCTGACTACCAGGGTTCCAAGGACTTGAAGTACTCTAGCATGCAAACTTTGTAAAAGTTGCATTGTGATGAATATGGTCAACCGGTTTCTCAAATAAACCTGAACTGCCCATCTTCTTTCCAAGTTGATTCTCACAGAGATACTTATTACTTTGCTCTTCAGTGTTGATGCCAATTTTGTAAAAGCTTCCCCTGCTTCACTAATTGATTCATCCATCAACATACGGAAATCTTCATCTTTGTTCTTCAAAGTACTCTCCATGTGATCAACCATCATCAATTATGCATCTTTAAGGGCGTATTCACTTCCATCTGACCAAGTAGTTCCAGTAGATATGCTAGCAGATATGTCCATATACTCAGGCATTTTACCTTTGCCTTTACCCATAGAATTTTGAATTTCTTTTTCTCTCCATTCCTTCTGCAACTTCTAGATTGGAGCTTCGATTTCCTCAGGATTTGGCTCATTGATTTTCAGTGGAGGCAATACTATTCTTTTAGACTTTTGAGTCCCCTTTAATTGCTCCAACACTTCCTTGGATAACAATACTACCTCACCATCTATTTCTGCTTCAAACAATTCACCATCTCCTATTGCCTTCAGTTCTTCACCAAAGTTTCTTTCTTCTTTCTCTTGCTCCTCCTCACTTTCATTTCCAGCTTTTTCTTCCAAAACTTGCTCCCCCTCACTTGTAGGCTCCCCCTCACTTGCAGCTTCACCTTGTTTTTCCTTCTCTACCAGGTTTGCTTTATTCTGATCTACCACTTTCTCTCCCTCACCCTCATTCACCACTTTCTCCCCCTTAGTTGAGTTGGCAGCACTAAGGATGGCAGAGAACGAGTGAAGAGTTTGTTGAATATCAGCAAAGCCAGTAGCTACCATAGTATACAGAGCATCAAGTTTAGCTTCCATGGATGCACATCTGCCCTCAAGGGATTTCAACCTTGATTCAGCTTGTTTAGAAGGACCACCAGTTCTCAGCCTTTTTGGATATAAAGTAAGAGACTGGGGCAAGGAGGCTGTGGGGTTTCTCACACACTCATTATTTTTCTGAGTGATCTCATCACTCCTCACAGAATGACTCTCAAGGCCTAGTGCCTTTGTGTGTGGGGTTCCCTCAAGTTCACTCTGGACATGCTCAAGTCCCTCACCTTTTGCCAGCTCGTTTGGCTACCTCTCATTTTTATGCTCACCTCTCTTTTCTTTTATCTCTCTTTTTCTTTTCACTCCTTCACTCATCCTAGATGCATGGGTATGAGCAGTACTTGCATGCATTTTAGTTGAAGAAGTAGAAAGTTTAGATTTTACCTTCAAAGCAGAGATAGTAAGTTGATCATCATCTGAAGCATCTTCAACAATGACAGTATCATGATCAAGCTGTGTAGAGGCGACAGCATCTTTATCCAAAATGTTACTGTCCACGGATGGGTTGACAACAACTTTTGTGGTGTCTTTGATAGCAACTGATGCTGTGACAGCAACTTCCGGAAGGTCAGTTGCTCTTTGGAGTTCGACCAAGATGTTGGCTGTTTCATTTTCTGGCAGAGTACCATCTTGATCTAGATCAGTGTTTGAGTGAGTGGTGTCCATTTCACTTTGAGAAATGGGTTCTTGTGGACCACTTGATGGGGGCTCATCCCATGAATTGAGATGAATGATCAAAACCTGAAGGGATTGGACTGTCCCCTTCTCTAGGTTGTTGAGAAGTAACAATTGATGGATTAGAGAATAAAGAAGGTGATGGTTTAGAAGAGATTTTTGGCTGTTCCACAGGGTTAACTTGTGGAACATCAAGAGTAGAAGTTTCATGACCCTCACTGTGCCCTATCTCTGTGTGCATTTCTGCAAGTGTAGGCTCCTCATGAGTGAGTACATGAAGTTGTGCTGACTCTTTACATGATGCCTTGGGAGACAGGCCAGCTTCAATAGATACTTCTTGTTGAGAAGATGCACCTAGGGATGTGTTTGATTCCCTTTTACTCTCCACAGCCTTTTGTGAGACTGTGGGGTGGCTGACAGTGGCTTTGGCCCTCTTAGCTCTCTTCTTCTTAGGCTCAAGAGGAACCACTGTGGGTTCACTTTCACTAACATCCTTATTTGCTGCATCATGTGCAGTTTCTCCCTCAACATTCTCAGAACTACTACCAACACCAGTTTCCAAGGGTCTTTTCTTGGATTCTTGCAAAGTTGTTTTTATGGTCTTTGGTTGTCTAGAGGATCTGATAGGAATGCATATAGTAGAATGTGGGTTAACTGAATTTGGGTCTAATTCAGCTTCATTCTCAAGGGAGAAGACAACATACCCAGAGGGTAGTGCTACGTCAAGATGAGGCTCTTGATCATCCATGTGCTTGGTGAAACAGAGTGGAATATGTGCATTTGAATTTTGTGAATTGAGTGATGTGTGTGTATTTCTTTTCAAAACATTGCATTCTATAGAGAGAGATGCATTATCATCAATACCACATAATGAATTCAAACACATAGTAAGAAAGCGAGGATAAACATGTACCTTCCTTCTTAGAGTTGACTTGACTTGACTCATAAGCAACTTTCCTACATCCACTTTGTATCCATGGACAAGAGAGTGAGTAAGCTTCTTGATATAGGAGGGAATTCCATTCAATCCAGAGGTTTTGGTTGAGAAAACCTTCACCATGACATCAAAAATCATGCTCCATTCTTTTCACAAATGCTTTCTGTCCATTTCACCAGTTGAGTACCATTTCGATGTACCCTCTTCAAAAACAGGACCAGAATACCCAATTTTCAAGAAAAACTTCTTTAGGGTTTCATCACTTGCAACATTGTATGATTCTTTAGCTTGCAGTCTAGTTCCCAAAGCTTCGTTGATGCCTTTGATTGTGAGGATGCAGGTGATTCCTTTGATTTTGCATTGTATTGTGTCTTTACCTGCACCTCCTGGAACATAGGCAGTTTTCCAGAATTCTTCAAGCCTTTCCAGGTTCAAGGATGGTGTAGATGTTATAGCATGACCCAGATATGACTTGTTGATAAAGGATACGAGTCCTTTATATCCTTCACCAGCATCTTCAGCAGTGAGAATACCAGCAAAGTTTGTTTGAGAAGAGGATTGTTTGGGTGCCATTTCTTGCTTTGAGCTTCGAATAGAGATTTTTGCTTTTGAGAGAGAGAGAGAGGTTTTGTTGAAAGTTATGTGTTTGTGTGTTTGGCAGTTGCTTACATGAAAATAGCAAATGTCTTACTGAGAAAGGGAAAGTAACTATGTCTTAGCCCATTAATCAGTCACGTGGAGTCATGGGTAGTTACTTTTTAGTGGCTGTAAATCGTGGAGGTAAAATCCCAATTAATTCGGTCCACTAATCTTGATAGTAACCTGTGCGCTGTAACAAATTCATTAGTAATTTTGAGAGGATGACAACAAGTTTTGCTTGATAGAAATATCGTTGCAAGAACATACTGTCACCATTAAGCAATTTATACAATTTCCTTTAAATTTCATGACAGAGACTTTTCCAATTGTGTCATCTAAGAAACTTGCTGTAAAGGCACTTCGTGACAGCATCTTTACTTATTGACAGCAACTTAGGCGGAAATAATTTATGTCATGAATTTTAATCGACTTTGCCTATTGCTTAAGCGAAAATGACCAAATAACATTTTAATCGATTTAAGCACATATTTGTTGGTTTTAGCACACATCCACAAACAATCAAAACAGACACATGCATTACCCAACAGATAACCAAGGTAGGGGAATCTAGCAGAAAAATCATGAACAGTGCAAAAGATGAAAAGATTTATATTAATCATTAAAAATAATATACATCATCTTCATCATTAGACGCAAGCTCATACAGTTCCACTTGAACTGTTTCATCGGTTAGCCCTTCTGCTTAAAGAAGAACCTCGACGAAGACTAGCATTTCCAACCAGTCTTCAAGATCTTTTTCGACATTGTCCTTGGCAGCTTTCTCTTTCTCTACCAAATCTTCTTCCAGCGCTACATCCATTACCTTGAAGAGCTCCTCTATTTCCTCTTCATGACCTGGTTCACACCAGACCTTTGGCTTCTGAGAAATGACATCCTTGTTCTTCATTGTAGAAATCCTCATTTTTCTTTCTCAAGGCGTGAGTGATTGATTATGAAATGATATTTAGTCTCGTGCACATTTTATAGGACCCTAGGTGACGTTTCAGTTTCCCAAACTCTTCTTCTTAATAAAGTAAATAAACTTTAAGTTAAAAAGATGACAAACACCCGGGGTCATTTCAAATGACACAAATACTTATCACTTAACCACGCGTATGAGATAAGTTAATGTCACGTGACTACTCATTACATAAATTAAAACAAGCATGTGATTTGAATTTAGCATAGTCATAGCAAACATGTTGTCAAGTAAACAAGTAGCACATATGACAGTAACTTCTCATGACAGTAACATTGAAGGTTAAGGTCACGAGCTGCAATTTTAACCACATTGAAAATGGAAAAACTAGTAAGTTAACATACCAGATTTAGCATTCCCAATTCACTTACCAACCTGTTGAAAGTTGCTTCATCTAGTGGCTCCGTAAAAATATCTGCAAGTTGCTTTTCTGTTGGAACATAAATCAGCTTCACAGTTCCCCTTTCAACATGCTCTCTTAGGAAATGATGTCTGATATCAATGTGCTTTGTCCTGGAGTGTTGAACTGGATTGTCTGAGATAGCTATGGAACTAGTGTTATCACAATAAATAGGAATATTGGACAACTCCAAGCCATAATCCATTAGCTGATTTTTCATCCAAAGAATTTGAGCACAACAACTTCCAGCTGCGATATATTCAGCTTCTGCAGTTGAAGTAGATACATAATGCTGCTTCTTGCTAAACCATGACACTAATCTTCCATCCAGAAATTGACAGCTTCCTGTTGTACTTTTCCTGTCAATCTTGCATCCAGCATAGTCTGAATCCGAATAACCAACCAAGTCAAATCCAGTATCTTTAGGATACCAAAGGCCTAGGTTTGGAGTGCCTTTGAGATATCTAAAGATTCTCTTGATTGCTACTAAGTGTGATTCTTTTGGATCAGCTTGAAACCTTGCACAGAGACATGTAGCAAACATGATGTCTGGTCTGCTAGCAGTTAAGTATAGCAACGATCCCACCATGCCTCTGTAGGTACTAGAATCCACTTTCTTTCCTTTAGGATCCAAATCCAGCTTGGTTGCAGTAGAGATAGGTGTCTTGGCAGGCGATGCATCTTCCATGTTAAACTTTTTGAGAAGTTCCTTGACATATTTCGATTGGCTTATGAAGATACCATCATCCTTTTGATGAACTTGTAGACCTAGGAAAAATGATAGTTCTCTCATCATGCTCATCTCATTCTTGCTCTTCATAAGAGATGAAAACTTTTCACACAGCTTCTCATTTGTAGAACCAAAGATTATATCATCAACATAAATCTGAACCAGAATTATGTCCTTGCCATGGTGCTTGTAGAACAGTGTCTTATCCACTACACCTCTTGTAAATTGATTCTCAATGAGAAAAGTAGATAGAGTTTCATACCAAGCTCGAGGGGCTTGCTTTAATCCATAAAGTGCTTTGAATAGCTTGTAGACAAAGTCATACAACTCAGCATCCTCAAATCCAGGTGGATGTTCGACATACACTTCCTCTTCTAATTCTCCATTAAGAAAGGCACTTTTGACATCCATTTGGAACACTTTGAAGTTACAGTGTGCAGCATAGGCTAAAAATATCCGAATAGCTTCAAGTCTGGCAATAGGAGCAAATGTTTCATCATAATCGACTCCTTCCTATTGACAGTAACCTTTAGCTACTAGCCTTGCCTTGTTTCTTGTCACATTTCCACTTTCATCCAACTTGTTTCTGAAAACCCACTTTGTGTCAACTACTGACTTCCCTTTGGGTCTAGGGACCAGCTTCCATACATTGTTTCTCTCAAATTGATTTAGCTCTTCTTGCATAGCTATCACCCAATCTGAATCCAACATGAAAACATGCTGTCAGCAGAAATATTTCTTCTCGTCCTTAACTTTGGCTCAGTTTGAGATAGAAAACATGAAAACATGCTGTTAGCAGAAATATTTCTTCTCGTCCTTATACCAGTAGTGGGATCACCAATGATTAGATTGCTAGTGTGATCTCTGTTCCACTTAGTGGTTCTGGGCAAGCTTCTTTCTTGATCTGCTTCATCATTACCTCTTTGAGGTGTTGATTCTCCACCATTGATGTTTTCTCCTTCATGTTCTTCAACGTCTCCAGAATCATTCTCATTCTGATGATTAGCTGATATAGTTTGAGATTGAGCTGGAGTTTGAGTAGCATCATTGGTGTTGACAGCATTTCTTTCAAACTCAATATCCTGAGTACCAGTAGGTTCATCAGCAACAATTTCTTCTTCTTCCAAATACCCTTGATTTTCAAATCTAAGAGGCTCCATTTGTCCATCCTCTTGCAGTCCTGGGAATTTGGTTTCATCAAATGTGACATTCACACTTTCTTCAATGACTTTGTGATCAATGACATAGACTCTGTAGGCAGTCCTCTCCAAACCATATCCCATGAAGATGCCTTCATAAGCTTTAGCATCGAACTTTCCTTTCCTTTCATGGTTGTCAATCATCATGAAACACTTACTTCCAAATACATGAAAATACTTGACAGTAGGTTTCTTTCCTGTTAACAAATAGTAAGGAGTGTTTCCATGAGTCTTGTTGATCAAAGTTCTATTCTGTGTGTAACAAGCCGTATTAATAGCTTCTGCCCAGAAGTATGTTGGTAATTTAGAATCATTCAACATAGTTCTCGCAGCTTCGATGAGAGTTCTGTTCTTCCTTTCTACAACTCCATTTTGTTGTGGTGTCCTGGCAGTGGAAAATTGTTGGACAATGCCCTCTTCTTTGCAGAAGTTTCCTAGTGTGGCATTTCTGAACTCAGTACCATTGTCACTTCTCAGATATTGAACTTGAGCATTTGGGGTTCTTTCAAGAACTCTTATGTGATCAATGATTTCTTGAGCAGCTTTGTCCTGTGTCTCTAAAAACTTCACCCAAGTGTACCTTGAGTAGTCATCCACCATTACCAGGGCATATCTCTTCCTTGCCAGAGATTGAACATTTATTGGACCAAACAAATCCATGTGAATTAATTTGAGTGGCTCAGTGTTGGTATTCACTTGCTTTGATTTGTGCACAGATCTTTTCAATTTGCCTATTTGACAATCCTCACATAGTCCTTCTTGACAGAATTCCTGTTGAGGTAGTCCTCTCACTAAATCCTTCTTCATCAGAATATTCATATTCTTGAAATTGAGGTGTGAGAGCTTCTTGTGCCAAAGCATGCTTTCATCAACTGATGCTTTACTGTAAAAACAGTAAGCCTTGTCTTTATTGACAGAATTTAAATCTGCAACAAACAAGCTTTCTTTCCTGACTCCTTTCAAAGAGAGGCTTCGATCTTTCTTGTGATAAATATCACAAACCATCATATCAAAATCAACCTTGAATCCTCTGTCACTGAACTGGTTGACACTGAGTAGGTTGTGCTTCAATCCATCAGCAAGAGCAATATCTTCAATGACAACATTTCCAATTTCCAAATAGCCATATCCCACAGTGTAACCTTTGCTGTTGTCTCCAAAAGTTATGATTGGGCCGGCTTTCTACATAAAATGTGATAGCAGGGCTATATCACCAGTCATGTGCCTGGAACATCCACTGTCGATGATCCACATGACCTGTTTCAGTTTTTTGCCCTGCAAAACAGATGATTTTAATTTGCATCTGGTACCCAAACTCTGTTGGGTCCTGCAGTTACAGCATCATTGTTCATATCATTCTGTTTCACATTTAAATCGACACTAGAATCCTCCTGTCTGACTTCTTTTACTGTCCACTTGGTTCTAGAGTTAGACTTAGTCTTTCTCTTGGTGGAAGCTGCCTTTTTACCAACATAGGCAGGCACAGAAGTCTCAGCAATTTCTAAATAGGAGCATCTTTCAGTAGACATAATAGGTAGATTGAAACAAGTACTCATAACAACAATTTTGCATGGCATACAGTCAATGTTATTACAGACATCCATACTTCTTTGCACAATGGGGGTTCTATGTAAGTTACCACAAACATTGGACGCATTAATCTTATCCTGTTTGGATTTCTTACAAATGAATGTTAAATGATGAGATGATCCACAATTACTGCAAAGCTTCCTAGGGGCATCCTTAACACGACTATATCCATTCTTCTTATCAATCCCTAACTTACCATTCCTATTCTTATGCTTGTAGGCATTTGCTTTGACAGTATGTTCTGAAGTTGCTGTCGAGCCACCCTTGACAGTACCTTTCTTTGCCTCTGTCGTGACAGCAGGTTTGAAAGTTGCTGTCTTGGGTTCTCTCTTGACAGTATCTTTTGAAGTTTCTGTCTCATCCTTGTTGTCAGCTACTTTAGAACATTCTGTCTGATTGCTTCGTAGAGTTTTTGTCATGGGGAACTTGACAGTATCTTTTCCTTTGCTCAGTGTGCTGTCAATGCACTCATCTTCATTAAGTAGCTCTTGTTTGATGAACAAGGAGGTTTCATCAAAATCAGCTTGAAGATTTTTAAAAATCGGATTGTTAACTCTTTTGAGAATTTGAGGTTTGACAGCATCACTATCATAAAAAACAATTGCCTTTCTATGCCTTCTACCATACTCGAAACCTATTCCTACCTTTTGATTCTCAGTGTGATTATCATGATATTCCTGGACTAACCTAGAAGAGTTTCTAAAAGCTTTGAGTTTAAACTCATTTTCTACAATTTGACTCCTGAGAAAATCTTCTATTTCCTTAGCACAGATAATATCATTCTTCAATCTAGCATTCTCTTGAGCTAATGAATCTAGGGGACTGGTTCTTAGCAACAACATTTCATTTTCAGATTTGAGAGTTTCATTCTGTTTAGTTAACTTAGCAATTTCTTCATGAGCAGACGATAAACTAACATGAATGTTAAACATCTCAGCACTTAAATCCTCAATGGTATGCTTATACTCAGTTTTAGACATATCAAGTAAGACTAGAGATGGTACCTGATTTGATGAACTTGAAGCTTCTTCATCAGATTTAGCCATGAGGGCTAAGTTCACAAACTCCTCTTCTTCTTCATCTTCAGAATCATCCCAGCATTTTCCTTCAGCCACATAGGCTTTCCCTTGATTCCTCTTAAACTGATTTCCAGATCCCTTTCCTTGATTCTGTCTTGGTCTTCTACACTCAGTAGCAAAATGACCTAGTTCATTGCAGTTGTAACATCTGAACTTCGACCTATCCACCAACCCTGTCTTGTATCCTCCTCTTGTGGTTCCACCAGTGGGCTTTGAAAAACTTCCCTTGTTGAATTTAGATGATTGTCCCTGTGGCTTGTATGACTTGTCCCTTCTGAACTTGATATTCTTGAATCTCTTTGCCATATAAGCCATGGTTGGATTATCCATGCTTTCAATCTCTTCTAATGTGTAGAAGTCTTCATCTTCAACATCTCTCATCAGTAAAACCACCTTCTCCTCGTCATCCAACACTTCTTCAATCTTCAAAGATGGCATCTGTGTTGGTTGTGAACTTTGTGATGGTTCGCTTGGACAAGCTACTTGTGGCTCATGCGCTATGAGGGCTCCTGACATGTTTGCTAACTTTCCTTTGGTTCCAGTTTGAATAGCTCTCTTTTGAAAAAGCTCGAGTTCGTATGATTTGAGCACACCATAGAGAGTTTCAAGAGAGACATTACTCAAGTTTCTTCCCTCTCTTATGGCTGTAACTTTGTGCTCAAGGTGCTCAGGGAGAGTGAGCAGAAATTTGATATTAATCTCCTTTCTATCATAGAACTTTCCATGAATTTGCAACTCAGCTATCAGCTTACTGAACCTTTCAAACACGTGTGTAAGTTCTTCGCCTGGTTTCGCCATGAAGGCTTCATATTGTGATACAAGAATTTGTCTTTGGTTCTCGCAAACTTCTTCACTTCCTTCACACAGCAGCTCTATCTTGCTCCACATTTCTTTTGCAGATCTGCATCCCATGACATTACCACACAGGGCTTTGTCTAATGTAAGTGAGTCGAGCAAGATGAGTTGTAAATAGTCATCCAAGACTACTTTCTCCTTTTCGGACTCTGTGTACTCTGAAGGCTTCTTTGCAACCCAATGGGCTGGAATGACTTCATCATTCACAGCAGCAACTACTTCCTTCTGAGGTATGAAGGGGCCATTCTCAAGAATTCCCAAATACAGTGGATGGGCAGCTTTGATAAATAACAAGATTTTTCATTTCCAGAAATTGTAGTTCTCTTTATCAAAGACTGGAATCTTGATTCCACTTGACTTCTGAATACTCGACATGATCTTCAGATTTGTGTATCAATATGTACGCTCTGATACTAGTTGTTCGTCCCGAAGTATTGCAGAAGGGGGGGGGGGTTGAATGCAATACTGATAAAATCGAATCTTTAAATCAACAACGAAAATAAAGATTATAGATTATCAGTAGATGTATGCAAGCAATAAGTGAAACAAGATTTCTCACAAAATAAATGTTTTATTTATTTTGTGTGAAGTGTTGCTACAACCTGGAGAGAGTTTCTCCAACTTCGATATCTCAAGAGATACAGATTGCTTCGTGTGCGTACATGAATAGAAAAGAATCTAAGATGTATCTAAGTAGACTAAGATACTCTGTTGTCCCTATCGCATGGGGTGTTGAGCTGCTATCGTTTTCAAGTGGCAGCTCATTACAATTTGCACACCCATGTGACTTTCCCTAATTTCTATACAGACAGGATAAACCTTATAAGTAAAGCAACCTAGATTCTTTCTATTTCTAGCTAATACAATTCTAGTAGATGTGGATATCACATGCTCCTCGAATTGACCAGCCTTGTCTTGTGAATCTCTTAAGCTTATATCGTAGTCTTGCAGGTTTGCTACAAACGATAGTGTGTTGCAGCAAATCTGTTTCTTGAACATGTAACCTGTCACGGGTTTTGACTGAGAAAATACCCAATTCAAATAATTCAAGGTGACAGTAACCTTAACCGCAGAGTCTGCTGTCAAAGGAATATTCAGAGGTTGACAGTACTAGCTCCCGCCAATGTTGCTGTCGGAGCTCCAGACTTGCTGTCAAGTATGAGAATGTTACTGTCTCTTGCTTCGGCCAATGTTGCTGTCAAATCTAGCTTTGTCGTGATTTTGCAACATTTGTCTTCTTGTAACATTACTGTCAGGGACATGACAGTACTTTTATTCTTGCTGTCTTCTGGATGCATTCCTTGAGGCTTGAACAAACATATGAACTTCTCCCAAATCATACATTTATTACATGACAGCAATTATTCGAATACAAAGACATACTCTGGCTGTGACAGTATGTTCAACTTAGTAAAAACTAAGTATAGGGAAATATAGTTAAGTTGTCTCTATGCTATCACCCATAAATCCCAACACAATTGTTTAAAAACAATTGTACAAGTGAGTTTCAAAAATCTATTACTATATATTAAACTTCAACATAAGGGCAAAATTTTCCATTTTAATGCCTGCAAAGTTACAATTTTACCCCTATAATTTCAAAAATTACAAAAATACCATTATTTAATAAATATATAAAAAGTATTGAAATTATGGTGATGTTTGGATTCGAACCACTGATCTTCTTCTCTCAAACTCATGTCATAACCAACTGTGCTACACTTAATTTTGAGATTTGTTTAAAAATCTTATAAGATAAACCACATTTTTTCTTCTTGTCTCTTCCTCTTTTATTTTTATTTTTGACTTAATAAAATATTGATTTATATTATTTGAAGAATATTGGATAGATAAAATTACAAAAAATATTCTAATCAATTGAGTATACTCTACAATTCTCTTTTGCAATTTTAGATAACTGATATAAAAATAAAATTTTAGAATATGCATAATGTAACCGAGTACAAAAAAAAGATTTATTTACATGCGTCTCCGTGTAAATTTTAAATTTTTTAAATAAAAAATAAGATTTCGTTTTAAGAAATACGTAAATTTTAGTTATCAAATCATATATAATTAATAATTCCATCACATTAGTTTTAGGTATATAAAAATTTAAATACATGAGTTATATTAGGGGGATTTGGTCGACCAACTATTTAGATTTTCAACAATTTAAATATATGATTTAAATATATGTTTGGTCTAAAAACATAAATATTTAAATATACACAAAAAATAATTAAAATTATGTTAAAAAATGAGAACTCTAAAAATATGATCTATCATGTATGTATATATATATATATATATATATATATATATATATATATATATAATTAACATTCAAATTAATTAAAAAATATATGAATTTTTAAATCATAAATATTACAAAACAACAATAATTATTTACAATGATCAATTAGACTATAACTCAACTATAAATTATGGTACATATGAATTTTTATATAATATGAAAAATTGTTTTCAAAAAAAAATATAATATGACAAATTGATCAATATAATATATAATGGTTGAGTTATAACAAGATCAGTATACGATAAAATCAAAAAAATTGATTTTAGATTTCATATACATGCACATGTCATTAAGGGCGTTTAATTATATTTAACATCGACTGGAATATTTAAAAAAAATTAAAATTGAACGAAAAAATAATTCGAAATATAGTATAAAAAATTTGTATGCAAAATTAAAAAATAACTATGAAAACATTAAATAAATTGAAATATTATCGATTATCATATAATTTTTTTGCCAAGAAAATATAACAGTTCTCATTAATTAGAACAAAACACATCCGGGACAGAAACCCAACTCACAATACAACCTGGTTGAAAAACAAATAGACAAGCTAACACAATTAGTTTGTTTCCTGGTCGTTTAACAAACAGAATTTAAACATTATTGAAGCAAAAAGTGAAATTAAAGACATACCAATCAATCCAAATTGCAGGACATCCCTGAATATAATAGTATCACAGTTGACCTTAGCATATAAGAACCATTGGTAGCCAGGTGTTCAGAAGCCCCAATTGCATAAACTGACTTGCCGGGTAGCATTGCCCAAAGGATGACCGATCTTCTATTGTGAAAAGGTGAGGTCTTGCAATAATCACCACCGCCCCAGCCTCGAATCGGCATTTCCAGATCTCCCAAGACACCAATTGAATCATTATCAAAATAACAAAACAAAACACCCAAAACATACTGAACCATACGAAACACAAACTACTGCAAAAGCAGAGACATAAAACATCCAAAAAATGGATGCAATAATCAAAAATCTCACCCAAAGATAAAGATTATTGAAAATTATTAAAGGAAAAAACAAAAAGAAAAGAAGAGAAAGGAGAAAATGGGTCTTCTGCGATGGCTATAGTTATTTAGATTGAGTGTATGTACGTAAGAAGTAGAGGGGAGAGGAGGCGGCGGGTGAGGAAAGATATGGGAGAGAGAGGGGGTCGACTCTCATTAGGTTTAAAATCTCAAAATACTCATCGATTATCATATTTTTAATTACAAAATTATTTGAATATATATACAGTTTTGGAAAAATAATTAGTTCAATGCCCGTGCCTTGCACGGGCTTTTACGCTAGTTTAACTTACATGTGGAAAGTATAACTGTTTAATTACAACAGTTTAAAAACGTTTGTATAAGTGAGTTCTCAAAAATTTAAGGGATATTCTCTTTGGTACATTCGTGAAATTGGCTTTTGCCAATGGTACCATCACATTTTTGGCTTCTATACGTGTTACACCTGAAATATTGTTTCTCTCTTAGTCATACCCTTTTTTAAGTAAAACGTTAAAAAAACGTTAAACATCGTTTAATCACTGTTAATGAATATTAAAAATTTAAGGGATATTCTCTTTGGTACATTCGTGGAATTGGCTTTTGCCAATGGTACCATCACATTTTTGGCTTCTATACGTGGTGCACCTGAAATATTGTTTCTCTCTTAGTCATACCCTTTTTTAAGTAAAACGTTAAAAAAACGTTAAACACCGTTTAATCACTGTTAATGAATATTAAAAATAATAGGGATATTCTCTTTGTTACACTCGTGGAATTGACTTTTGCCAATGGTAACATCACATTTTTGGCTTCTATACGTGGTGCACCTGAAATATTAAAAATAATGGATTTTTTCTGGTACGGGCCAGGGAGCGGGGACAATTTTCAAAAAAAATCGAGGAGCGGGCCGGGGCCGGGTTTTTATGTGTCCCCGGCCCGATACCCGACCCCGCCCCGATTTTCTCTACCCGATCCGATTTTCAATCCCGACTCGATTTCACCACACTTTAATATATATATATATATATATCTATATATATATATATAGAGAGAGAGAGAGTTGCACTCCATAACAAACACCTTATATAACAAACAATAAAGAACACCTTAGATCTAATATATCCATTGCCCCTGGCGGGGCCTCCAAATACAAAAAGTTCTTATTTTTTTACCCTTATTGTTCATGATGATGACGTCATCAGTGACGTCATCATGAACAGTAAAATTTTTAATTTTTTTTTTGCTGGCTTGATAGAGGGTAAAAGAATAAAAACTTTTTGTATTGGGTGCCCCTGACGGGGCCATTGGAACTATTAGATCTAAGGTGTTCTTTATTGTTTGTTATATGAGAGTGTTCTGTATGGAGCAATGGCCTATATATATATATATATATATATATATATATATATATAGGCCATACAGAACACTCTTATGTAACAAACAATAAAGAACACTTTAGATCTAACAGTTCCAATGGCCCCACGAGGGGCACCCAATACAAAAAGTTGTTATTCTTTTACCCTCTATCAAGCCAGCAAAAAAAATATATATATATTTTACTGTTCATGATGACGTCACTGATGACGTCATTGTCATGAACAGTAACTTTTTTTCTTTATTTTTTTTTTTTTGAGATGATGGATGGATAGAGGGTAAAAAAATAAGAACTTTTTGTATTGGGTGGCCCCGCCAGGGGCAATGGATCTATTAGATCTAAGGTGTTCTTTATTGTTTGTTATATAAGGTGTTTGTTATGTAGTGCAACTCTATATATATATATATATATATATATATATATAGGCCTTTGCTCCATACAGAACACTCTTATATAACAAACAATAAAGAACACTATAAAATCATTTATTCCAATAGATCCATTGGCCCCGCCAGGGGCACCCAATACAAAAAGTTCTTATTTTTTTAGGCTCTATCCATCCAGCAAAAAAAAAAATTGAAAATTTACTGTTCATCGATGACGTCATCGATGAACAGTAAATTTTCAATTATTTTTTTTGCTGGATGGATAGAGCCTAAAAAAATAAGAACTTTTTGTATTGGGTGGCCCCGCCAGGGGCATTGGATCAATTAGATCTAAGGTGTTCTTTATTGTTTGTTATATAAGGTGTTTGTTATGGAGTCCAACCCTATATATATATATATATATATATATTCATATACTCCCTCCGTCCCATTTTATGTGAACCTCTTTCCTTTTTGGGACGTCCCAAAAAGAATGAACATAATATACTTACTATTTTTTAACACTACTTTTCACTATTACCACTACTTCTCCACTTTTTTATTAAATAAACACTATTACACCCACTATTTTTCTCCATTATCTCAAATCTATTATTAAATATTGATAGATCCCACCACTTTACCCACTTTTCAACTAACTTTACTCTGTTTTACTATATTTTCTTAATCTCCGTGAAAGTCAAACATGTTCGTATAATTTGGGACGGAGGGAGTATTAATATAAACGAATTTCCAATACTTCATATTGGAAACAAAATGATGTTTTAATTTTATATGTTTGTCTTTCTAATAGTTAAATAACTTCATTTACATGTTATTTATAATTGTTTCTTTAAGTAATATTTTTTTTATCTTAATTTAGTGCATTTGAGCTCACTAGCTAGTGTTTAAAATTATTTAATATTATTTTTTGTTTTAAATAAAATTCTCTGATTTCCCGCGAGGATCCCCGTTATCAGTTTTGGCCGAAAACGAGGAATGAAAAATAATACCCGATAAGGATCGGACCGGGGACGGGAATCAGATTTGAATTCGGGGATGGGGGATAGCACTCCCGACCCCGAAATGCCCCGACGCCCTTCCCTAATTGGGAGGCTACTTGTGTAAACAGGCACAGTTTTTGATTACATTGGTCCCACTTCATATCAGCACTACTCTTTCGTATCACTTAGGGATGGCAACGGGTCGGGTTGGGTCGGGTTTTTCAATATCCAGACCCAGACCCGATTTTTTTGACAGGACCCGGACCCGACCCGGACCCGAAAAATATCCAAAAATTAAGACCCAGACCCGGATCCAACGAATTTTGGATCGGATCAGATTTTACCCGAAACCCGAAAATTCGGATTTGATCGGATTTTTATCCAAGCCCCGAGACCCGAATTACTTCTATGCAATATCCATCTGAACTTAAGCTACACACACAACCTTTATCCATTCTACAATTTACTCATAATGTCTTGCCAGAAATTGTCAAAAAATCAAAATCCAGCAATTAAAATAAGATTTTAAAGGGCCTGGTACAATTACAAACTTCAAACCCATGAGCAATTACAAGCATTAAAAAGGTCCAGGATACAATTGATTAAAAAGGTAGCTACTACAATGCTACTGTACTAGTGCAAATTAACCTCTCATTACTCATTAGTCATGTCCAATCCATTAATTAAATTACAAACATTCCTGAATTCCCAGCCATATCTCACTTGATCCCTTGAGATAATGAGAACAGTTGATGAAGAAGTTTGCTACCAACTGCAAAAATTTGACAAAAAATGGACAACAGTACAAGTCATCATGCAATGAACTAATATGCAATATAATTACAAATTTTTTACTTGTTGACACAACACACAAAGCTAAGTAAAAATCAAATACCTAAAACTTTCCAGCAGGAAGGAAGATTCTTCAATTAACCTTAATATGCTTTTTAAAACTGAACATATCATACAAAACAGATAAAAAAATAGTTTCATGTGCATCATAAACAATTTACTGATTACTAACTTTCATTTCATATAATTACCTCACGGGTGATACACGAGTCCTCTAACTCTAGATCATTGTATATGGTGGCATATCCTGATGATGCCTCTCCTAAAATAAAATATGCAAAATAAAATGTTAAGGACAAGAAATTTACAAGTATAGCAGGTCATCTGATCGATAATAAGAACATATATGTACTTGAGAGAGTGTGTGTGTGTGTGTGTGCGCGCGCGCTTATCTCTAGTGATAAAATATGTTACCATTTAATTCAGCAGCCCACAACCAGTTCTGGGCACACATTAGTGCTTCTATTGTGTTAGGATGAAGTCGGTTACGATGTGGACTCACCACCCTTCCACCAGTGCTAAAGGCTGACTCCGAAGCAACTGTAGATGCTGGGATTGCCAAAAAGTCTCGAGCCATGTGCTGTAAAGTTAGGTATTTTGCCGCATTAACCTTCCACCAAGTTAATACATCAAATCCATCAGTTTTTGGCAACACATCCTCCTCCAAATAATGATCCAGCTCAGATTTTATAAAGTCAACTTTTTTACGCTTCTTGTTGCTTATGAACAACTCATACTGCGATACACCTTCAAAATTAGAAACAGGGCCTGTTGAATGAGATTCACCGTTTCCCTCGCTCTCTTGTACAAGTTTCTTATGGTACTCTTTAAGCAAATCATAACAAAGAGTGTGAACATCTTCGATTTTCATTGACGAGTATTCTCCAAAAATCTTGTCAAAATAGAACTCTAGTACCTCCAACTTGTATCTTGGATCCAATACAGTAGCTACGCCCACAACACCATGCATCACAGCCCAGTATTTCTCAAACTTTATCAACATTTTTTCAGCCATTGTTTGGATTACAAAGTTTGAACTCTTTCGCCAGTCTGCAATTGCTAGTCGAAATTCATAAATATTGATAAAACAAGTATTAGCTGTAGGATATCTCGTACCAGAAAAAATCTCCGTGGCCTTGTAAAAAAATTTCAATCTCCCACACATATCTTGAGCAAATTCCCAATCTTCTTTGGAAGGCGTAAATTTCTGATACTTAGACTCTCTAGTACCCAATCGACCGAATACATCTTTATACAACAATGCTGTTTCAATCATCAAATAAGTCGAATTCCACCTAGTTGCACAATCAAGTCCCAATTTTTTGGTACTTGTACAACGCAATTGCCGGGCTGTTTCTTCAAATTTTTCCTCCCTTTTTGGTGTAGCTGTCCAATAAGATACATACTCTCGGATTTTTCCAACTCCAACTTTAATCACTTCCATTCCATCCTTAACAATAAGATTCAGAATATGCGCAGCACATCGCATGTGAAATAAACTCCCACATGCCAAGAGTTCAGAACTATCTAGCTTATCTAATAAAGCTTCGATCATTGCGTCATTAGTTGTACAGTTATCAACAGTAAGGGCTGAGATTTTTCTGTCCAGATTCCAGTCCATCAAACACTTTAGTAACTGATCACATAACACTTCTTTTGTGTGAGGACATGGAACATAAATGAACCTGAAATAGAAATTGTATAAAATACATAAATGAACCTAAAGTAGAAATTGATCAAAAATATTAACTAGAAATCTTGTAAAGGCTCCTCAAAAATGCAAATATTCCAAAGGATACTTGGCAATGAAAGTGTAAATCCTATAAAGAGTACTGCATAATTAAGCCAGCATAAAGAAATCATGATTGACCTGCTAAAATTAAAGGTACTGCATACATCAGTAGTACAATTTTCAGTAGTAAGTTTGAAGTACCTCATGATGCGACTTTGCAAAATCCATTTGTCATCAATAAAATGCGCCGTCACTGCCATATAACCTTTCTTTTGATTACTTGCAGTCCACATATCCGTAGTGATAGCTACCCGGCTTACATTACTCTCCATCAAGCTTAAGGTCTTCACCTTCTGAAATTCATAAATCTGTAGTATCTCTTTTTAATCGTATTTCTACACGGAACCTTGAACAACGGCTGAAGGGAAGATGAATACCTCCTAAATCCAATATGCTCGACAATGGAAAGAGGATATTCATGCATTATTATGGCCTTTGCTAGCTCTTTCTTTGATGCATCATGGTTAAAACTATAAGAGGCTAGTTCAGGATTATTTTTGTTTAAATTGCTCAACAAAAGCTTTTGTCTTATGTTGCCCCCTTCCGTCTTGTTATGATGCTTACTCAGAAAATGCTTCCTTAAATGTGACGTTCCACTTCCTGAATCACCTACAAGTGGTTTACTACAATACTTGCAAACTGCTTTCCACGCACCGTTAATTTTTTTCCTGACAAAATGATTCCATACATCACTCCTTGATGCGACTTCTTTCTTATTTTCAGCATCGTCAATCACAACTACCTCTGGTTCAGACTCTGGATTCGAATTCATGTCATTTTGGGCTGATTGACGTGATTCTAATTCTGGTGTCGATGATGGCTGAGAGGCTTCATTATCTAATGACTGAGATTTCATGGCAGATTCACTTGATACCATAACTATAACTGCATACACATAACAACTGAACTAAATTAAAAAAAAAAGATTAATTACAAAGATTAATTACAAATATACGAATCTAAGTAAAAAACAAAGATTAATCAGAACCCTTGAATCAGAAGTTCGTTAAATTGATGACTTGTAGTGATTATTGATGACTTGTTGATGTCTAGTTTGTGCCTAGACTAGGAAATACAATAAAGATCTGAACAATACGAATCTAACCAGTAATATGAATCTAAGATACGAATCTATTGAACATTTGAACTAATAATTCAAGGATAAGACTAAGTAATTAAACAAACAAAGAGATCTATTGAACTATTAATATTAATTCGAGGATAAGACTAACCAGTAACCAGGTCGTGGTATCTTGAATGAAGAATTGAAGATAGGACAGTCGTGGACTCGTGGTCGTGAAATCTCAAATCGGACAGTCTGGACTCGTGGCGGGCCGGCGGCGTAGTTATGAATGGATGAAGATGTGTTGAGTCGAGTGAATGAGTGATTGAGTGAATGAGTGAAGACTGAACTACTCAACTACCCTAATCTATTTTCATTTTTCTAATTATTAAACTCTAATTCGTTTTATTCTTAAATTAAACAATATACTTTTAAAAATTTATACATTATAAATAATGTAATATACATATTATATATATATATAACTCACATTTGTATACATTACAAATAATGTAATATACATATTATATATATATAACTTATATTTTTCTATTTTTGAATTTACAAATTAATAATTAATTCTTTAAATTTTCAAAGGGTACTAGTCATTAGTCAAAGACTCAAAGTACTATTTGACCGTTAAATTCACCTAACCCGAAAATTTATTTTTTTCTGAAATTTTGGCAATAACATTTAAAAGGATAGATCTTAACATCCGTACGGTTGGATCATTGATAAATATTTTTAAAAAAATCAAAACACGAATCATGGACAAAACCTTGTTCAGGGGTACTAGTTAAAGTACTAGTTGAGTCATTGACCGTTAAATTACCAAATCAAATAAATATATTTATTTTTGAAATTTTGGCAATAACATTGAAAAAGATGGATCTTAACATCCGTACGGTTGGATCATTTAGAAATATTTTTAAAAGAATCGAAAATTGAAACCCTAAAAACCCTAAACCCTAGTCAACCACTAAACTTAAAAATTCTAACATCCGTACTAGTACTACTACTGTTACTACTAGTCTAATACTACAATTTTTAATTGTTTTGTAGTGTTCATAGTAAGTGTGACTAATTAAGTGTGTTTGAATTTTTATCCAAATTCATACTTTTTTTCCAATTTTAATTTATTTATTTTTATTTAATTTAAAAACTACATAAAAATAAATGAAAAATCAAATTATTAGAAAATTAGTGGAAGTAAGGTAAAATTCTCCACACAAATTATTTAGCATGAATACTTGGAATTTGGATGGGTAATACATATATTTTCATGATTGTAAAGGACTTATTAATTTACAATATTATTGGGACCTTAAATTTATATAGGATTTTTCAAAAAAATTATCTACATTAATATATATATATATATATATATATATATATATATATATATATATATATATATATATATATCGGGTTTTTATCGGGTTTCGGGTCTGGATCGGGTCTGGATCTGGTACGGGTTTCGGGTCGGGTTTCGGATCGGGTACCCTAAGATCCAGATCCAGACCCAAACTTTTTCGGGTCCAAAAATTAGATCCAAATCCAAATCCAAATCCAAAAAATCGGGTTTGGATAGACCCAAACGGATCGGATCGGGTCGGGTATCTATCGGATCGGATATTTCTGCCATCCCTAGTACCACTCGCTCGTACAGCCATTCAATACAGTCAAGTCAAGATTAGGGGTGTGCAAACGGTTCGGTTAACCGAAAACCGTACCGAAAAACCGAATTAAATTCGGTTCGGTTAACCAAAGTACAAAATTCGGTTCGGTTTTCGGTAGCTAAAATTTCAGAATTTCGGTTTTCGGTGTTTCGGTTTTTTTACCTCGGTTAACCGAAAAAACCGAAAAAAACCGAATTATTTAAATCTTTTATTAAAACAGAATATTAGTAAATAATAATAGACTAATAGTATCAATTATTCAATTCACTTCCCAGTTCTCATTCACTTATCATTTATCAAGTTACCTAATCTAACACAAGTCTACAAGCGGCGGCGACTGTAGTCTCTAACAAGTAACAACGTTACTTTGAATTCGTGGAATCTTGAGGTAATCGTCAAACTTTAATCTTTAATCTAGGGAGAAATTCATTAATAAATTTGAATTATAAATATTTCATTTGAGAGTTTTTACAAATCCCGTACTGGCAACGTCCTAAATCTGAAGCCATCAAAGGTCAGTTCATACTCTTAAGCCATTGGAAACAAGAGCTGGCCCTTGCCACATGCTTTGGCCACGACATTTGGTAATGACTGATGATACAACACGTACAATTTTGAGATTAGAGTTAAATGCATTGGTAGATGTTGACGTCCTGCAATTAGATGCATGATACAAATTTAGATGTTTTTTCATTTGTATTTTTGGTATGATAGCAACTTCACCTTTGAGTTTCTGTCCAATTTAAGTGTTCGGTTGAAAACCAAACTCAAACTTTAACCCTTGTTTATTAACTATGTAAGTCCCTCTTCAGTTCTTCAATGAGAATTCAAGACATTTTTTATAAGCTTCCTTGTACAAACAATATATGTAAAAAGTGCATAAAATTGGTTAGGGAGATTCTTCAATTTTCAATTTCTCTGTTGTGCTCACAAAAGTTTTAGAAGGAATCAGCAGGATAAAATCATGTTAGATGTGACTTGTATGCAGAGTGAAATGGATGTGCAGCTTTTAGAAGGAATTCTTTGCAATTTGAATGGAGTGAAAAATTTTTATTTTAACAGGACATCAAAAGATTTGGAGGTTTAATTTGATCCCCTGGTTCTATCAGTCAATATTTACTTTCAACAAGTACAGTGATTGTATGAGGTGATAATATTAGCAGACAAACACACTGGAAATATTAGTTTTCCAAATGTGATATGATTTTTCTTGCTGTATAATATATTAATGATTACTGATGCCTGTTTGATTGTAACATAGATTCCAAACATGATCTTCAGTGCTAAATTCAGTTTTGTTTAGTAAAATCGAGTCACTAAGGAGACACCAGCAAATAATCTTACTGTAAAGCAAATTGTTTCATGCTCAGAAGTCAGAATCATTGAAATATCTGGTGTGGTCAACAGTAGCATAAGTGAGAAATTAATTTTTCCCTTTCTAATATATGCAGAACCACTGAAGCTGAAGGTTGAAAGAGTGCATCCCAGCAGCAAGGCAGCAGGAACTAGGAAGCCAGCAGCATTTTCAGTTTTAATTTGTAATCAATCCCTGAATGTTTCATTATTTTGTATCTCTAAATTCTGAATGTAGACTTGAATGTAAACTAAAAACTCCTGGCCTTGTAAACTTGAATGTTTCATTATTTGGTAGTTCTATTTTTCTGCAATTTCCATATTTTTCTGCAATTTCCATCAGCTTTTTTAAAATTTCGGTTATCAATTTCGGTTTTCGGTTAAAACCGAAAAAATAAGTTCGGGTTCGGTAAAAAACCGAATAAATTTCGGTTCGGTGTTCGGTAGAGATTTTTCCTTTAATTCGGTTTCGGTTAACCGAAATAAAATTCGGTTTCGGTTTTGGTTAACCGAATGCACAGGCCTAGTCAAGATCATGCTTTATTAAATTAATTAAGATCGAGATTCGAGAGTGGAGCTCACTTTATAGGGTGAGAGAGTACGCATGATTAAGGCATGAATTAGGTGGGCGAAGCATTGGAGTAAAGTAGATTTCTTAACAAAAGTCAGCCCAGCAGGGCCCACGCGCTTTCATGCTTGTCTTGTTCATCAGGTTTTTTTATCAATTCTGCACTGATTAATGACTACTGCCTCTCCCTCTGCTTTGAATTTTATTAATTTAATATTCCCTCCGTCTGGTTAACATTTTTTGTTTTAGGTTATTTCATTCATTTATAAATATTGTTTAAAATAACATTTTTTTTACTTACTAATAGTAACTGGTTTTATCAACATGCATCCACTTTCTCAATTTTTCTTCATCTTTATTCATTTTTCTTAAATTTCGTGTTATTAACAACCAGTGTTGCAGATTTCAGAAATCGGAACTATTCGGTTGAGATCCCGATTTACGATTTATCGGGTGATTCGGTTGAAAAATCGGTGATTTATCGGCGATTTTTGCAAAATCGGCCAAATCGGTTCTAAAATTTTGACCGATTTTTGAGCGATTTATCGGTGATTTTTCAGAAATCGGCCGATTTCTATAAAAGAGTTAACAACCTATTAAAAGAGATGGAACATGTTTTCAAAAAAAAAAAAAAAAAAAAAAAGAGGGAACATAGAATTTGTAAAACAATTTTTAGAGTAATGATTAGCTGTTTAGCTCTATGCATATAATTTTTTTCCCTCATTAATTGCATAATATCTTTTTTTATCCAGGAGCGAGCGATGGATAGTATCCAGAAAATGTATAATCTTTTTCTATATATAATAGACCACCACATGGATAATTTAAAAGGGTATTGAGCCAATTAACCCTAGTGAAATTACAGTTATATCCTTACAAGTTATAAAATTACATGAAATATCACTCTCTTATTTAAATGGAAAAAATTGAGTTTGTTTTCGTGGTGAATCGGACCTAGAACCTCCACTACACAAGTTATCCTACTAACCATTGTGCTACATGTACTTTATTGTTTTGAGTTACCTCTCCATTTTCTTTTTTTACTATTATTTTAATTTTTGAGTCAAAATAATGGTGATTCGCATTATTTTAAAAATATTAAATTTTAGGTTTCACAATATGATACACATAGAAGCATTTTGAACTAATAAATCCCCTGTGAAATTACGAGTTTGCCATTATATATTACAAAATTACATTGATTTGCCACTCCCTTATTTATTTGAAGAGAAAAAAATAAGTTATTTTGTATTTGCGGGGAATTGAACCCACAACCTCCTCCATATATTTCTTACTCCAAATCATTATGCTACATTATGTTTTTTGGTAAGGAGTAAAATCTTTTTACATAAGTTCGATCTCTATGTTATCTTATTTTTATTATTATTTTAATTTATGAGTAAAAATAGCAATGACAAATATTAGTTTCAGAAATTGAAATTTTACTTTTCAAAATATGGTACGTAATTATATACACTAATTTTAAAATTTTATTCCACGCTCTTATTTTAAATGAGTTAGTTTATTTTTGATGTGAATTGAATCATTAGCCTCGTCCAAACAATTCATCTTTCCGATCATTGTAATACATATATTTTTTGTTTTTAGTTAAATTTTTTTAGATAAATTCGGCCTCATATTTATTCTATTTTTAGTGCTACTTTAATTTTTGAGCAAAAGATAATGGTGATACACATTACTTTTAAAATATTGTATTTTAGTTTACAAAACATGGTATGTGATTATACATACAACTAATTTAAAATTTTGATAATAATATCACGCAATGTAAATTGGTTTATTTTCAATTAATTAAACATTTCTTACATATAATATTAACTATAATATATTTTATATTTTTACATAACAATATATAATTAAAAGATGAGATCCTTAAAGATGTCAGATATAACTATAATATATTTTATATTGCATAGCATGCACATACACAAAATATTATGATCGATCAATCCCATTATATATATGAGGTAGTTATTATTTGCCTAAAAAGATAAAATTTTAAATTATGCAATTAGTTTTTATATACTGATTGGACAACATCTTTATTGTGAAACATTACGTGGGTAAATAACATGTTTCTTGAGTTGTCAAAATTATAACTGTAATATGAATAAATATGTCATTCGTGTACAACTCATTTATTTTATGATTGTATTCTTAAATATACCTTGAAAGAGAAAGACATCAAAATAACTTTATTTATCCCTCTTACGTATTGACTAGATTCTTTATGAAAGAAGGGCAAAAAAATAAGGATAAAAAATTGAAAAATATTACTCCAAAAATTGATTTATAGTGATGAAAACACTAAGGAGAATTTAACAGAAAACCCCCCCCCCTTTATTATTTAAATTTTATGTTCTCTTACCCAAATTTATTATAATAACAAATTACCAAATGTTTTCTACTTATGACATAAATTTGTACAAATTGGTGTAAATGTGTTATTCTATATCCAACACATTTATATACCACGAAATATTTTATTTTGAGTATTTATCTGAATAATTAAATCAAATTTTTTGTGAAACAAAATTGGGACATATTATAACAAACATGTTTTAATGGAAACTATACAATCATGTCAATATATATTCTTTAAAACGTAAAAATAAACAAATTTACATCAACTTCTAGAAGATGAACCGTGCCTCGCACGGGTTATTACGCTAGTCTTATTTAGTTTACGAAATTTTATAACTAAATATATAAAACTAATCAAAAATCTATACTATTATATAAAAGCCGAAATATTTAAAGTTTAGTTGGTCGGTACCTGTTGATTTTACTTATTTACCCTTACAGATAAAATTCATCCTACTAATTAATTAATTTCTTTTTTCAGATTAAACATATTACCTTTTCTATTTTGCACTAACTAATTAATTTCTCTTTTTAGGTAAAAAAAACAATATCTTTTAAATAATACTCCCTCCGTCCCCTCATTTGTTTACATCGGAGGGTGACATGGAGATCAAGACAATGTATAAAAAATGAGTAAAATTAGATGAAAAGTGGGTAAAGTGATAGGACCTATCAATATTTAGTAATAGTGGAGGAAAGCAGTGGGTGTAATAATGTTTTTTATTATTAACTATGAGATAGTGGGGGATGGTAGTGGGTGTTATAGTGGGAAAGCTTACTATTTATGGTAACGTAAAGAAATGAGAGTAACATCCCAAAATAGTAATTGTAAATAAATAAGAGGGTCGGAGGGAGTATCTAACTAAAATTTCTCCTTTCTTATAGATACTAGGAGCAATTTTGTTTAATAAAATAACATAATTATATTATAGTTACTATTAACTAATCAATTGCCGTTTTAAGCCAAAACATGTTATCTTTTCCCTATTCTGTAACTAAAATATCTTTTTTTCAATTATGTCATGGGTGGTTCTATTTAATAAAATAAAATAATAATATTATAACACTAATTATTACCTATTACCTTTTTCAGCTAAAACGTATCATCTTTCCCATATTTCATTATTAAAATCCCTTTTTTCTAGAAATATCATGGGCAACATTAATTTCTCACTATTTATACACACTATGAGCAATTTAATTTAGTAAAATAACACAAATTAAATTATATAATTACTATAAACTGATCAATTACCTTTTTCACCTAAAACATGTCACCTTTTTAATTTTCACATTAACATTTCTATTTTCTCTAACTAAAATCCGTCTTTTTTCAAGATCATCTTTTCCATATTTCATAACTAAAAGAGAAAATGACCAAAATACCTCAAAATGAGATACCCACTGCCCAAAATGCCTTTTTTCGGAACAGATGGTCTTATCTACCCACGGGATACGCCACTTGAAACGGCGTATCCCAAATCACTGTTCATCCCCCTCGATTGGGTTCTCTACCGTGGCGATGTTGTCTCCCTTGTCTCTCCGATCTCTCTCCCCCTCGTTCTCCTCTCTCCAGCCATCTACACCATAACCGAGCACAGGAAAACAATCACCACTGATTCCTCTTCATTTTTCCCCAATCGATTTAGCAAGATTTGGCCCCGCAGGGGCGTAATCGACCTCGTCGGAAAATCGATCGGACAATCGACGGAGATGTATGAGACGATTTGGGGTGTTCAATTCCGGCATACGAAATGATAAAAAATTGGTATGGTTGTGTAAATCGTCGAGTGACAATTCATTTGGTGTGTACAATGTTATGGAAAGATGCCGGAACACGAGGATGCCTGAACTTTGGTTTTTCCCGGCGAAATCGCCCATAAATCGCCATAACTGGAACTGTCGCAGAGAAATTGTGCAAAAATGATGATGACGTCATCACGCTTTTCGAAAATGCGTATCCACTAATACGGGCTACGTGATAGCGTATCTCAGTCAATCCTCCAAGCCTCCCATCAGCGTGTCTTGCTGATACGGTGTTGGCACGGGCGTGTCTTTATGATACGGTGTTGTCACATGCGTGTCTTGAGGACACTCCTTCACCAATAGCGCATCCCGTGGGTATTTAGGGCCGCCCAAGTTGGCGGTAGGTATTTTGGTAATGGGGAGTGGAAAAAGAGGCATTTTGGGCCATCACCCTAATTAAAATCCCTTTTTCTAGACATATTTCATAATTAAAATTCCTTTTTTCTAGAAATATCACATGCAACATTAATTTCTCACTATCTAAAAACACAACGAGCAATTTATTTTAGTAAAATAACATAAATTAAATTATAATTACTATAAACTAATCAATTACCTTTTTCACCTAAAACATGTCACATTTTTAATTTTCACATTATCTTTTCTATTTTCTCTAACTAAGATCTGTCTTTTTCAATATAATATTTTCCATATTTCATAATTAAAATTTCTTTTTTCTAGAACTATTACGGACAACATTAATTTCTCACTATCTAAAGACACTACGAGCAATTTAATTTAGTAAAATAACATAAATTAAATTGTAATTACTATAAACTAATCAATTACCTTTTCACCTAAAACATGCACCTTTTTATTTTTCACATTACCTTTTCTATTTTCTCTAACTAAAATCTTTCTTTTTTCAATTATATCATGGGCAGTTCTATTTAATAAAATAAAATTAATTATTATAATATTAAAAATTAATCGATTAAGTTTTTCAGCTAAAATATATCTTTTTTTCTCTATTTTCTAACAAAAATCAACCTTTTTCTAAAAATATCACGGGCAACATTAATTTTTCCTTATCTTAAAACATTAAGAGTAATTTTTTTTTTAGATAGGCAGATAAATATTAGAAAGCCCAACGGCACTTACATCAGTGAGTAGCACCAGGCTACTAGAACCTAAAATGCACCAGGGAACTAGACTTAATTTAAAGACTGCAACATCTAGGATTGCTAACTAAATTAGCATGGGAAACGAAACCAACCCAGGCAATTAAAACTAACCACCTGACCAACTAATTAATCTGTAATATCGATCACCTCTTTGACTTGCACTGAAGAGTTTGAGGGACCTCCAATTTCGAATGAAGTAGCTGGACCAAGAGCAGAATTGTTTGAAGGACCAGGCACATCCACATTAACTGAATCCTCTACCATGATTCCCTTCCCTTTATCACGAGGGTTAATGTTGACAGAAAGCTTAGGCAAAG
This sequence comes from Kitagawia praeruptora, assembly GCA_037693485.1. Lineage (NCBI taxonomy): Eukaryota > Viridiplantae > Streptophyta > Magnoliopsida > Apiales > Apiaceae > Kitagawia > Kitagawia praeruptora. The sequence continues at coordinate 73,362,006 of CM075347.1, forward strand.
TGCTAGCCGCCTGCTCATTGATCCTTATACCACCATATGCATTATGAGCAGACAAGTTGACAGTAGAAGAAGGGTCATACCATGCTTGATTGGCTGAATTAATCCAAGGGAAAAGAGGCTGGGCAGGTAATGAAGCCGACCAAGAGATGGGAAGAGTCACAGAGGGGAGGGCCTGATCCATATTGTTCGATAGAGGAACAACCAAAGCATCACCAACCATGCCAACAACGTGAGCAGCAGATGGTGAGGGATGAACCAGGTCGCCTAGCCCAAAGTTTGGCAGAATTTCAAATGCAGGCAAGTGAGGACCTAGTCCATTGTCATGATCCAGAATTTCAGCTAGTCGGCCAAAAGGGGATAGTACCTCGACTAACCCAGAGCAGAAACGAATTCCATATTAAGCCAAGAAGGTAGGCGCACCGTTTTTTGTGCCAAAAACAGAGAGAATTCTACAGGTTTTCTGAAGATATTTGTCACTTCGTACTTTGTTGTACTCCGCATGTAGAACACTGATTTGCTGAGCAGCAACCACCAGCCCTTCTGCCTCCAGAACTTCTTCATCATGGTCAACCAACATGTTGTAAGCCTGAATGTTGTCAGTTTCGATACGCACATGAGGGATCTGCTTTACAAAAGCTAACTTCATGGCCAAATGAATGGCCCAAAGTTGGTATTGAAAGCCCTCCATGCCTTGCAGAGGACCCATGATACCCAACAGGGAGTTCCCATCGTGGTCTCTAACCACTAGTCCAATGCCATTTGTGTTACCATTTGCCAATGGAATATCATCAAACACTCCATGCACATTGATTTTGATCGCATTCTCAGGGGGGAGGATACCAAAGGTTATTCATTATGGACAAAAGAAAAGGGGAGAAGATAATGGAGTGTGACCAACAGTAGAATGAGAAGCCTGATTTTATAGCCAGGAGAGAAAGTAAAAAGAAAGGATTACCCAGCCGCCTAAATTCTTTCATGCGTCTTGGTGAAGCAAAAAACCTGCTAGATGATGCAGAATGTATCTGGGGGATACATACAATTGTTCTTGGGAAAGAAAGAAAAGAGATACTAATCTTTATCATATCCATGCACCTATCAAATAAGCCCTCTTAGTACCCTCTTTAGCTAGCTTGTCTGCTTCGGTATTGTAATCCCTAGGCACGTGAAGGAAGCTAACTTCAACTGTAGGAGGGAAGCACTGCTGCAGATTGCCATAGACTAGCCTATGAATATAGGTGTTTATAGCAACTTGGGAGTCAGAACAGAACAAGACTTTTGACACGCCTGTGCACCTAGATTGAATAATATGCACAATAAATTCAATGGCATATAACTCTGTATCAAAAGCGTTACTCAACTGCACTGGGCCCGAGAAAATGTACTTGAGATTGCCGAATTTATCTTTTACTACCCCACCTATGCCAGCCTTGTGACCTTGTAAAGTATCCAGCCTGTAAGATCCATCAACTGTACAAACTAGATCGAACTTAGAGTAGAGATTGCTCCAAAAAGCTGTGGCTTTATCTATCACATTTAGCCTAAGGGCAGCAGAAGGGTTAACATTCCAGAGATTATTAAATTCCTGGCATAGCAATCTAGTAGCTTCAAACCATTTAAAGGCTCGAATTTTAATCAGTCTAGCAAGGTACTCCTTTTTCATTTTGGATCCCTTAAAAATGAGATCGTTTCGCCCTAGCCAGATTGTCCACATGACCACTGAAGCAATGATTTGCCAATCCCTAGCACAGAAAGCTTTACTTTTGAGGGTCAAAATGTCTCTAAGAGAAAACGGAGAGGGTTCTGTTAATAGGGGAACTAAAACCACTCCAAGAATCTACTATAGACCAGCACCAAGTGGCCAATTCACATTGAACAAAAAGGTGTTCGAGAGACTCCTCCCAGTGCCCACACCACTTACATTTAGCCGATTCGGAAGGCAAACGACATCTCGTACTCAGAAATAGATTAGTGGGGAGAATCTTATGTTCAATTTTCCATAAGAAAATCAAAACTTTTGGTGGGACTTTGATGTGCCACAGTAGCTTCCACAAATTAGAGGACCCATCAGAAGAAGTTAATGCAGAGTAACAATCTTTAGTGGTAAACACTTTATTGTTATGAAGCCACAAAAGCTTGTCTTCACTACCTCCAATATCGATTTGATCTATAAATAAACCAAGATTTACTGAATCATCTTCTTCCCAGGCTCTGAGTGGGCGCGACCACAAACCATTCAAGTTATTTAAATTTGCCATCCAAGCTGATTTGAAATTTACGAGAGTTGAGAATTTCAGAGAAGAAAGGGAATATAATCTCGGAAATTCATCTCTTAGTGGTCTAGAGCCACACCAATAGTCCTCCCAAAAAAGAATCCTAGAACCTTGTCTCACCCTCCATCGAAAAACATGAGAGAAGCAACCTCTATCGATGGTGCACAATCCAGACTCGATATTGCTTCTAAAAATAGAAGAAGAAGCATTATTATTCACCAAGCTTTGTAACCTGGCAGAGAAATCCTTTCCATATTTATGTTGCATGAAAGTATTCCAGAATTTGCCTCTATCCGCACTGCACTTCCACCACCATTTAAGCAAGAAAATAGAATTTCGATTTCTCAGAGAAGTTAAACCTAAACTCCCATTACATTTGGGTTTACAGATAGTGTCCCAATTCAGTAGGTGCAACTTTGGTTTCTCCCTGTCGTTGACTAAATTAGCTCCCCAAAAGAAACGTTTTCTAAGACAATCAAGTTTCCTTTCGACTGATTTAGGCAAGAGAAATAAGTTAAACCAATAAGCGGGCATACTATCTAGAGAAGCATGTAGGAGGATCACTTTGCCGGCTTGATTTATGTGCCTACCCTTCCACAATGCCAATTTGTTTTGCATTTTGGATAATAGAGGGTCCCAGAATTTTGCATATTTAGGGGAAGAACATATATCAGCTCCAAGATAATTAATAACATTGCCACCAATGTCACATTGCAGAATAGATGCCCAGTGATCCATATCTTCACGATGTTCATTGAAACCGAACAGCTGGCTTTTTTGAAAATTTACTTTCAAACCAGTGAGGATGAAAAAACTCTGCAGAACATGCTTGATGCCTTCAACTGACTTCGTATTATTATCTAAGAAGATGATAATGTCATCTGCATACTGCAAATGGGAGATGGAGAAGCCTTCATTTCCAAACGTGATCCCTGTGAAAAGACCTACTTCCTCAGCCTTAATGAGCATAATGTGTAACACTTCCACTACAAGATTAAACAAAAGTGGTGAGAGGGGGTCTCCTTGGCGCAGTCCACGTTTAGGTACGAATTCTTTCGAGGGAGATCCATTTACGAGGACAGATATCCTAGAAGAATGCAAGATGGACGATAGCCAATCAATCCACTTCGTAGGGAAGTTCATTTTTACCATTAAGTGAAATAAGAAGTCCCACCTCACAGTATCGAATGCTTTCTCAAAGTCGACTTTTAGCACCAGACCATTCACCTGTTTGCTTCTGATACTACTAACCACCTCACTGGCAAAAAAGATGCTATCTGAAATATTTCTGCCTCGCATAAACCCAGTTTGCTGATCATCAATTAACTTAGGTAGCAATCTCTTCAATCTCTCAGCCAATAACTTTGTCAATAACTTCATACACGAGTTAATTAGACTGATAGGACGATAATCTGTAACTAGAGAGGGGATTGCTTTTTTAGGAACTAGAGTAATAAAAGACGAATTCAAACCTTCAGGGATGAAACCACTCCTATGGAAATTCTTCATAAAAAGATACACATCCTTATTCATAAAAGTCCACAACTTTTTGAGAGATCCCATGCTAAGTCCATCGGGGCCTGGTGCCTTATGAGAGGGACTGATCTTTAGAGCTTCATCTATCTCCATAGAAGAAAAATCTTTAATCAGGAACTCAGAGTCATTAAGGGATAATGAGGGAATGACTAAACTTCCCAGGGAGAGACAACTGGACTGAGAGGGAAGGGCTGAGAACGAACTAAAATGACTAAAAAAGCATCTTTGACCTAAAACATGTTTCCTTTTTAGTAAAATAACATAATTGAAATATAATTATTATAAACTAATCAATTACCTTTTTTACCTAAAACATGTTTCCTTTTTAATTTTCTCTAACCAAGACCTCTTTTTTTCTAGTTAAATCATGGCATTCTATAATTACTATTAACTAATCAACTACCTTTTTCTACCAAAACATGTTACTTTTTCTCTACTCTGTAACTAAAATATTTCGTTTTCCAATTATATCACGGGTGGTTCTATTTAATAAAATAAAATAATAATATTATAATACTAATTATTACCCATTACCTTTTTCATCTAAAACGTATCATCTTTTCCATGTTTCATAATTAAAATTCTTTTTTTTAAGAAATATCACGGGCAATATTAATTTCTCACTATCTAAAGACACGAGCAATTTAATTTAGTAAACTAACATAAATTAAATTATAATTACTATAAACTAATCAATTACCCTTTTCACCTAAAACATGTCACCTTTTTAATTTTCACATTAACTTTTCTATTTTCTCTAACTAAAATCTGTCTTTTTCCAATTATATCACGGGCAGTTCTATTAAATAAAATAAAATAACAATATTATCATATTAATAATTAATCGATTAAATTTTTCAGCTAAAATGTATCATCTTCTCTATTTTTTTTTAACTAAAATCACTCTTTTTCTAAAAATATCACGGGCAACATTAATTTTTCCTTTTTAACTAATCACTTACCTTTTTCACCTAAAACATGTTTCCTTTTTAATTGTCTATAACTAATGATATGGGCTAAAAGTAAGCCCTAAAGACGTATTTAATATTACATTAAATGAACCTAAGTTGGTCCAAGGTCAAAGCCCAATTACGAGGTCCAAAACCTTAATAATGACAATAAATTCGTAATTAATAAATCAGCCAAATATGAGACTCCAATATCGAGTCCAATATGGAATCAAATCACTTTTGGAGTAGCCTCCAAGGCATACAACTTCAAGGTTTATCCACCTCCTTTATGGAAGGATCTAGAAGTGGGCCAAAGCTGTGACTTGCCCACCAAGTCTCCTAATTCAACTCTTATTCTAGGGTTTTCATCACCTATATAAGGATTCGTTCCTTCACAAATAGAACTACGTTTTTTGGCTTGATTCTTGATATTTGCAAGATACGTAGGCATCTTGTGAGGACCCGAGTTTAGTCACGAAACACTTGATCAACCATTAAAGTTCGAAGCTTCCCTAAACCCTAGCATTCAATACGCAATAAATACACCCTACTTTTCGTTCCACAACAACTAAGACCTCTCTTTTTCCAGTTAAAGACCCCTTAAAAAGCAAGTTGATTGCCTTCATGCAAGACAATAGTGACATCCTTGCGTGGAGAGCAGCTGATATGCCATGGATAGATCCCCAATTGATAACACACAACTTGAATGTGGATACAAACCGGAAGGCGGTGAAACAAAAGAAGAGAAATTTTGCACCTTAGAGACACGGAGCCATAAAACAGGAAGTTAACAAACTCCTAGAGGCTGGCTTCATTGAGGAAATCCAGTTCCCGGAATAGTTGGCCAATCCCGTAATGGTCAAAAAGGCCATTGGAAAATGGAGGATGTGTGTAGACTTCACCGATCTGAACGACGCATGCCCAAATGACTGTTTTCCCTTGCCAAGGATCGATATGTTGATAGATGCCACCGCTGAGCACGGGATGTTAAGCTTCATGGATGGTTTTAGTAGATACAACCAAATCAAGATGCATAAGGACGATATTCCTAAGGTATCATTCATTACCGACTTTGGTGTGTATTGTTACCTGGTCATGGCCTTTGGATTGAAAAATGCAGGAACTACCTATCAGAGGTTGGTAAACAAGATTTTTGCTCATCTCATTGGAAAGACTATGGAAGTTTATGTAGATGATATGTTGGTGAAAATCCTAAACAAGGCCGATCACATTGAGCACCTATGTTAGGCATTCGAAGTGTTGAGACACCATAAGATGATTTTGAACCCAGCCAAGTGTGCTTTTGGTGTTGGGTCAGGAAAGTTTTTGGGTCTTATGGTCTCGAAACGGGGAATCGAGGCTAACCCCGACAAAATCAAAGCTATTCTGGATATGGAACCACCTCGTTCCATAAGGGACGTACAGAAGTGACCAGTTGGATTGCTGCATTGGGTAGGCTCATCTCCAAATCCGGGGACAAGTGTTTGCCGTTCTTCAAAACACTAAAGAAAGTAAAAAACTTCGAGTGGACAGAAGAAAGCCAAGAGGCCTTTGAGCATGTGAAGAAATATATGGCTGAAGCCCCGTTGTTGGCCAAGCCAAGTATGGGAGAAATCCTTTATCTTTACTTGGCGATTTCGGATCAAACTGTGAGTGCGGTGCTGGTAAAGGAGGAAGAGAAGATTCAGAAACCCGTATACTATGTGAGCAAAGTTTTACACGGAGCAGAGTTGAACTACTCCACTATTGAGAAGTTTGCTTTAGCGTTGGTAACTACCTCTAGGAAACTATGACCCAATTTTCAGGCACACAAGATTGAAGTCCTTACAGGACAACCATTGAAGAATATTTTGCACAGCCCTAAAGCCAGTGGTAGGCTCATCAAGTGGGCAATTGAGTTGGGAAAATTCGATATTAAGTACAGGCCAAGGACGGCCATTAAAGCTCATGCACTTGTTGACTTCGTGGTTGAATGCACTATTGACAACAAAGAAGTCGGGGGGCAGGAGATACCTCAGGAAGGCAATAAAGAAGATAAGGAACCCGTGATTGAGGAGAAAGAATTCTGGATGCTCTATTTTGTTGGGGCATCAAAAACAAAAACAAGCGGTGCAGGTCTTGTCTTACAAAGTCCCAATGGATTCATGATTGAATATGCCCTGAAGTTGGACTTCCCAACAACCAATAATGAGGTAGAGTATGAAGCTTTGATAGCTGGGCTTGGTTTGGCAAGAGCGCTAAGGGTCATAAATCTTAAAGTTTGTGGAGATTCAAGGCTAGTTGTGCCCCAGGTCAATGGAGAGTTTGAGGTAAGGGATGAAACCATGGCCAAGTACTTAAGGCTTGTGAAGGCAGTAATGACTCAATTTGATGAATGCTACATTGAGCACATTCCGAGGGAGGAAAACGTCAAGGCTGATGCCTTATCTAAGTTTGCCTCCTCCGAGATAGAGAATTATTCTGGAAGTGTCTACTTCCAAGTTCTGAAAAACCCTACTATCGATTCAAAGTTGGTTGCACCTATCGGGGTGAGGGAATGTTGGATAGATCCCATAAAAGCACACCTTGAGACCGGTTGACTCCCGACTAAGGCTATGGAGGCACGAAAGTTATCTGTGAGGGCGTTGAGGTATGCTCTCATTGAAGGGATACTCTACAAGAAGTCTTTTTTGATTCCGTATCTGAAGTGTTTGAGACCCGAAGAGGCTAAATCAGCTATTGAGGAAGTCCATGAGGGAATTTGTGGACAACACTTGGGGGGCAGGGCCTTGGCTCACAAGATAGTCAGACTCGGATTCTATTGGCCTGAGATGATGGCCGATGCCAAGGAATACGTGAAAAAGTGTGATCGGTGCCAGAAACACGTACCAGTGGTTACGCAACCACCCGAGATGTTGACATCCGTCAGCTCCCCCATTCCTTTTTCTATGTGGGGGATGAATATACTTGGGCCCTTTCCTATGGCCACTGCTCAAAGGAAGTTTCTGTTTGTAGTTATTGATTACTTCACGAAGTGGATTGAGGCCAAGCCTTTGGCTAAAATCACAACCAAGCAAGTTATGCAGTTATTCTGGGAGAACATCATGTGTAGGTATGGAATACCACGAATCCTGGTTACGGACAATTGGCTACAATTCAATAACAAGGAGTTTAGGGATTATTGTGATGAGAATGGAATTGAGCTTCGATTTACCTCGGTTGCCCACCCTCAAGCCAATGGGCAAGCTGAGGTTGCTAATCAAATCATCATCGATGGACTTAAGAAAAGGGTGGAACGCTCCAGAAACACTTGGGTGGATGAATTACTACCCATACTCTGGGCATACCGTACCACATGCAAGGTGACTACTGGAGCGACTCCATTCATGTTAGCTTACGGAGCTGAAGCTGTGGTACCCGTGGAAATTATGCATGCATCTCCACGAGTGGAAGCTTTCTAACCAGACACCAATGAGGAAGGAATGAGGCTAGCCCTCGACTTGATCGATGTGGTAAGGGATGAAGCCCATGCTAGGAATACTAAACATCAGAAGAAAGCTTCCTTCTACTATAACCTAAGGGTGAAAGAAAGGTTCTTCCGTCAGGGGGACTTAGTACTCAGAAATATTGAAGCATCCGGAGTGGGAGAAGGGAAAGCTGGCACCAAATTGGGAAGGCCCGTATCGAGTCAAAGGCACGCTGGGACGAGGATCATACAAGTTGGAGACTTTGGAAGGGAACGAGGTGCCTCGCACCTGGCATGCATCGAATCTTAAGGTCTATTATGTTTGATTATCCTATGTAGGACCTAGCTCATATCTATTAGGAAGGTAGAAATAAGGTCGACGAAACCATTTTGGAGTTTTTAAACTCTGAGTAGGAAGTAGAGAATTATGTAAGGGCAAGACCCATTTCAAGTTTTAATGCAATTTGGTTTTCTCCTATCTTGGTTATTATTCTATGTCTATTATGTGTCAAAGCATATTTAAATTGCTAGCTAGAAAAAGCCAAAATACAAAAGACAAAACAACTAAGTGAAAGGAAAAACCGGAAGATGCATAAATAAGCAAACAAGCCCGAAGGCTATAAGTTATGGTTTACAAGTCAAGAAAGCAAAATATTAAAAGGGTTTCATATCAAATAGGCCACCCGTTTCACTCAAAACTATCAATTAGACCACTCACTCTAAAACTATATCATTTCAACCATTAAATTCATAATAAATATCAAATGGTTACCTTTAAAATGTACCCGAGAAGTAAAAATAATTTTTCATCGAGTTCTACACATTTTTCTTAAATACTACTATTGTAATCAAATCAAAGGTTATGAATTCTAGTATTTTTTATAATATATTTAGAATTTAAAAAATTTATTTACTATTCATTTTCAATTGAAACAAGGAAAATGACAATAGAATTAAAAATAAATAGTAAATGAATTTTTAAAAATCTAAAAATATCATCAGAAATACTATAATTATTAACCTTTCGTTTGGTTATGGAAGCATTAAAGAAAAATGTGTAGAACTCAATTAAGAATTATTTTTACTTCTCGATTACATTTTAAAGGTATCCATTTGATATTTATTATGAATTTAATGGTTCAAATGATATAGTTTTAGAATGGGTGGTCTAATTGATAGTTTTGAGTGAAATGGATGGCATATTTGATATAAAACCCAATATTAAAAGTCATGCCACACAGGGCCCAGAATAAATAAGCTCAAGGAGCCTTAGTGGCACTCCTCGCGGGAGAATCTCTATCAGTGCTGGTGGCAGTAGTCCACTCCTCGGCATCAGCCTGAAGTGGGGAGTGCTCAGGATCCAAAATCCTATCAGTAGCATACTCCCCATCCTCCTCTTCCTCCTCATCCTCCTCCATAGGAGTAATCCTCTGGGACTCTAGCAGCTTGGGCAGCTCTAAAGGGGCCTCAGGGCAGGGGATATCTCATATCTGGAACAACCCAGGATGCTGATAAATGGATTTAATATCCACTTGGAGCGTTCCATATCGGCTTAAATTGATTGTCTTGGACTCAAGTTTGTTGTAATTTTGATGTGTTTTGTGTAGTTGTGCAGGTTTGCAAGAATGTTGATTAAGGTGAATGCTTCTATCGTTTTTGGAGGTTTAATTGATTAAAATTCGGATTTTCCGGGACGGTTGCGCAGTCTACACTGTTTTGGCCATATCTGGAGTTCTAGAAGTCCTTTTTCCGCGATCTTACTGTCCACGCGAAGCTTGAGAGATTTTCTACAACATGGGACAGGTCTTGCACGAGCAGGTTGCGTGTGTTGGGCGCAGACAGCTCGACAATCAGACTGATGGGTGCAGGAAATTACTGTTTTGCCCTTTTCAAGTTCTAATTGTATTTTGGGCAGTTTTTAGTACCTTAATTGAATTCTAATTATTGTTTGCATTGCTAGCAGTTGTTTGAGGTCTTTCTTGAAACACATGACATTATTTGACAATTAAAATGATAAAGGCATTAGGAATAACCGCATATTTTCCCATATTACCATACCATGTTTACATGATCAATTAGTTAACCCGTTGAGCTTAATCCTATTTTTTTCGGTGACATACCACATTAATTGCCTAGACCTTTTTCTTGTATTGGCCTTACATTAATTTGAACCCACATTGTCAAAGGCTAGTAGAGTGCTTAAGGGAGTAATAAGGTGTGCAAGGAGAGGTTTATTGTTGGTCTTACTTTTGGGGGAAATATTCAAAATTGGGTTTGGTTGTTTACTTGATAGTCGGCATGTGTAATAAAATTATGGGATCATTGTTATTGTTTATATTATTGTTTGTGTTATATTTAGCTCTCGAGAAAAAAAAGAATATATATATATATAGGCAAGTGCTCAAAAGAGAACTTATTTTTTGAAGAAAACTAAGGTACTAATCCTAGCCATTAGATGTATTAAGATCAATGGCCCCGCCAGGGGCACCCACACACTAATCAAATACACCCTCACACACAGAATCACACCTAACCCCCTCCATTTTTAATTTGATTTTTCCCGTCAATCAGTGATATTTTTTTAAAATCTAATTTCACCACATTTTTCTTCATCTCCCAACGATTAGTTTGCATACCATATATGCTATATTTCGATTTAGTTTTCTAAGTTTTCCATCAAACGAGGTTTTCCCTAGATCCTTACTCATATATATATATATATATATATATATATATATATATATATATATATATTATGAGAGCATGTTTGTGTTTGTTGCGATCCTATTTCAGTCGACTAGTCGAGTGGTTGTTTTTAGTAAAAATTATGTGGGGTGGAAAATAGGGTGTTGTGTATGATTTATTATGGTACTTACTAGCTTTTGACACTTCACCTGTTTTGGCTTATTTGACATACCTTGTCCCTAGCCCCGTTACAACCCAAATAAAGACCTTTTGATTATCGTCATTGATGTATGTTGTGTTAAGAGTTAGATTGATACCAAATGTCAAGCATGCTTATGGTTTTGTTGGAATTGAGTGATACACTTACCCTTGTTCTTGAGAGAGTATTTTTTTGTGAGTGGATTGTGAGTGTTTACTTGTTTTTGCGTATGAGATCCCGAGTTTTGTCTCAAAGATGTACTCTTGTAGGCTTAGCATGATTACTAACTTATTCTTACATTTGACATGGGCTTGTGAGAACTTATGCATGTTCATTGAGTAGACTATGTGAATACTTGCACTTTCGACACCAAGACATTGCGTATTTACTTTGATTCTTAAGTTGATATGGCATGAGAGGATTTGAAGGTATGGTAGGATATTAGTACTAGATTATTTGCATTTTCATATTACTTGCATTCATGCATTGCATTGCATTGGATTTTGTGGGTACATTCGCTATAGGCCCTCACGAGACCTTACTCGTCCACTAGGGCTGCCTAGGGGTTTAAAGGGATTGTTGCATATGCCAAATGCAACCGTGATCACCTACGGAAGTGGTACTAGTTAGTTAGTTAGTTAGTTGTAATTGTTTATGCTTGAGGACAAACATCGGTTTAAGTTTGGGGGTGTGATAAGTGGATTTTATATCCACTTGGAGCGTTCCATATCGGCTTAAATTGATTGTCTTGAACTCAAGTTTGTTGTAGTTTTGATGTGTTTTGTGTAGTTGTGCAGGTTTGCAAGAATGTCGATTAAGGTGAATGCTTCTATCATTTTTTGAGGTTTAATTGATTAAAATTCGGATTTTCCGGGACGGTTGCGCAGTCTACACTATTTTGGCCATATCTGGAGTTCTAAAAGTCCGTTTTCTGCGATCTTACTGTCCACGCGAAGCTTGGGAGATTTTCTACAACATGGGACAGGTATTGCACGAGCAGGTTGCGTGTGTTGGGCGCAGACAGCTCGACAATCAGACTGATGGGAGCAGGAAATTACTGTTTTGCCCTTTTCAAGTTCTAATTGTATTTTGGGCAGTTTTTAGTACCTTAATTGAATTCTAATTGTAATAGAAGGCGATTTCTTGCTGGACAAGAATTATCGATCCTATATAAACACATCCTACCATTGTAATTTAGAGAACCATTATATATCAATTACTTAGGTTTATTTGTATATTTTCATATTTTGTTTTTATCATAGTTTCATCAGATCCCATGATGACGAGCGGTTCAATTATGAGCTAATCGTTGTCATGGGATTCTAACGGATTTATTTATGGAGCTTTAGTATCTTGATGCTTTGCAGATCTGTGTGTGATGTATATCTGATATCCTCGTATGGTTGTGCTTTATGAATTTAGATGCGTAGCTAACATCTAATTTGTTAATCTCTTGTTAGATGCGTAGCTAACATCTAATTTGTTAATCTCTTGTGAAGTGAAAGTGGATCTTGAGATTTAGAACTTGCCATGCTAGCATAGGTTCATGATTGTTTATCAACATGATTCGTAGTATGAGATGAGAATACTTATATTGCCCTATGTGATCATTATGGATAACTTGCTCCTCAACCGTTATGTTTTCAAATTCTATAGACATATAGGGTCTAAGCATAATTGGTGTCTATTCATCTTCTATCTCTTTTGTGGATGTATGTTTAGTTTGGTATACGTATGCTGACAGGTAGCGTGTACTTGTTTCGTGTTGTCCGATCAGATATCATAACCATTGCATATAGTGATTAAAGGCGTCATATCTAAGCAAAGTATTTAATGAAGTTAGGATTCCATGTTTTCTCTTGCAGAAGTAATTTGATTTAAATTCTCGTTAGTTAGTTAATTCTTAGTTAGTTAATTTAATTCTTAGTTTAATATTTTGCATCTTAGTTTAAATTAGATAATTAAACCCCAATTTATTATTTGTCTTAGCAGTGAATTAAAACCATACATTGTTGCATAGGTACAATACTGAATTAAAAACCAGATCTCTGTGGGAACGAACTTGACTTATTCATATATTACTTGTGACCACGTACGCTTGCGTGATTTTGTGTTAACAGTTGCCTCTCTGAAACAGCATCTAAAGCCCCCTTCCAGCCACTAAAGTAGTTAGCTGGATAGGTGAGCTCATCATGCTTACCCATCAGTTTCTGAAAATCTTCGGAGTCCATGTATTCATCAATAATGTCCTTCTTGCCCTGCCTAAGCTCAGTAATGCTACTATAGGCTTTCTCCAGCTCCTCCTCTTTTGCCTTCAACTTCTCTTCCAAGTTTCCTACAGTGGCCTTCGACTGATCAAGATCCTTCTTATGAGTCCCAGCCTGAGTCCGCCAAGATTTGGCATGGTGAAGGGCGGACTGAAAGTATACATTGCCCTGAAGAGCAACAAGTCAAAGGGTTAATAAGCAAGAAGTAAAAATTTAAAACAAAAGATAAAAAAAATGCTTACAGTGGCAAGAGCTTGAGCACCAATCAACTCAACCGCCTCTAGATCACGAGAGACAACTATGTCGCGATAGTCAGCAGGGGTGATTGAGTGATAAGACCAATCCTTCGAATACTTGGTGTCTCCTACAACCGAATCATGTTTTCTGATGCCCCAAGCAGGCCGAAAAACAGATGATTTGGAAGAGGAGGCAGCCCCACTCCCACCTTCCACATCAACAACCTCATGAGGTCTCAAAAAAGCAGGTTCTGTTGGCTGAGTCCTAGGATCTTTTATAGCCCGCTTTCTCTTCATACGAGAAGTTTCCCCTGCCAAATTCTCTTGAAGCTCGTTTATGGCCTTAGCAGCTGAAAAATCAAGGGCAAAATTAATAAGAATAAAATATAACAGGCAAATAAATAAAAAGCCAAGTGAGAGATATGTGAGGTTTACCCTTATCTGAGACATAAGAAAGACCCACTGACTTGAGGGAAAATTCCTCAAGAAGGGTGAAGAAGTGAGTTTCCCCTTTATCCGCAATAAGGGTGGTGAAAGCAGCTTTTTCTACATCATCCATCTCAGTATCATCTGGATTTCCATCAATAACCTTTCCAAAGGAACTACGGAAGAGTGTTCCCCAATCACCCCCTCCCATACGAGGTACATGAACTCCTCTTTCCATTTAGGATTATTATTAGGGATTGAGGATGGATCGTAGATATTTGGGATCGTGGCATGTAGCTAATATATACCCAGCCAAGATAAGTAATTGCACTATTTTTAAATTGAAAAATTTTCCTAAAAAGGGAAACAGACCATGGAAAATTGTTTTTTAAACAAAGAACCATGAAACAAAGAATGGCTCTCCAAGCATTTGGGACGAGTTGACAAGGATTTATTCGAACATCTGCCAACAGTGTAGGAATGAAATTATGAAATGGAAAGCGAAGCCCAGCCATTAGTGCATCCTTATAGATGCAAAGGGCATTGGGTTTCCAATGGCAAGAACGATCTCCTAGTTCAGCTGGAACTAATTTAAAAGGGGAACGAATATGAAAGAGTTTGTTCATCTTTTCGATCTTTTTGGCATCAAAAAATTGTGAATGATGGTTATAGGAATCTAATGCAGAAACGGAGGGATATTCATCCCCCCTTTGATTAATCATATCGATCAAAGAAGTATATTTTGAACGGATATGAGGGAAAGAGGTACCTCGCAACGAAGAATTCATCTTGCTTAATCTTCTAGCTTCTCTATCATCCGCCATTGATATGCTTGAGATGAAGGCTTCAAAGATGATCTTCAAAGAGAAAAACCCAGAAACCACCATGAGGAGAAGAGCTTCACCGGAAAACTCTCACCGAAAATCGCCTTAGGACAAAGAGAACTCGAGAGAGAAAGTTTAGTGAAATGTTTGAGTAGAAGTGAGAAATGAGTTATCACTACACTCTTTTATACAAAACACAGCCGGTTGAGTGTCATGGTAACCATTTGTAGCCAGTTAAGGCCCAAGATCTAGAAGCTTGCAGAAGATGGAAGAAGGATCGAGAATTTTTTTAAAAAAAAAGAAGAAAAAGAGAAAAAGAGAAAAAATAAATATATCTCTACGACCTCAATCTAGGTCGCACAACGAGTTCGATAAATGACACGACGAAGGCTTTCTTGTGGCCCTTGCACGACCTCAATCCACCTCGTAGATTGAGTTTGTACAGCTAACGAACACTCAAAACAATGGTCCTTACACGACCTCAATCCTGTTCGAAGATTGAGGTCGTAGACCTCACGACCCGGCAGTTTTAAAGACCATACACGACCTCAAATCACCTCGAAGGTTGAGGTCGTAGTCAGCTCGAAGAGGCCAATATAAGGACCTTACACGACCTTAAATCACGTCGTAATTTGAGGTCAAAATGTTCACGACCTCCTCATTCTGGCATCCTTACACGACCTCAATCCACCTCGTGGTTTGAGGTCGAAATGTTTGCGACCTGCTCTGTTTGATGCACTTGCACGACCTCATTCCACCTCATGAAGTGAGGTCGCAGGCAACTCGACAAGATCAGTTTGCTACCCTTGCATGACCTCGATCCAGGTCGAAGAGCTCACGACCAGGCTGTTCTGGTGACCTTGTACGACCTCGATCCTGGTCGAAGAGTGAGGTCGCAGGCCTCACGACCTGGGCACCTCTTCACGACCTCGATCTAGGTCGAAGGTCTACAGAAAAACTTGGAAAATTGTTTAAAACGGTTGTATCTTGGAAATTGAAATCCAAAAATTTCAGCAAATCTTTTATGCTAAAAAAATACCCGTGGGAACTAGAAAAATCCTAAAAATTAGGATAAATACGAAAAAATATATGGGGAATTTTATAATTCCTGGGAATAAATGAGCAAAGTTCAATAACAGAAGTTATTAGAAAATAAATGCTTAGCCTCGAATAAGGCACATCATCATAAATGTGTAGGTCGCTCCACACTTTACATTCGTGACGGTATCAGTAAAACACTAGTATACTAAAGCTCTTATTAACTTCAAAGAAAACCTGATCAGTTTTCTTAGAAGTTGGGGGGCAAATGATATGGGCTAAAAGTAAGCCCTAAAAACATATTTAATATTACATTAAATGAACCTAAGTTGGTCCAAGGTCAAAGCCCAATTACGAGGCCCAAAACCTTAATAATGACAATAAATTCGTAATTAATAAATCAGCCAAATATGAGACTCCAATATAGAGTCCAATATGGAATCAAATCACTTTTGGAGTAGCCTCCAAGGCATACAACTTCAAGGTTTATCCACCTCCTTTATGGAAGGATCTAGAAGTGGGCCAAAGTTGTGACTTGCCCACCAAGTCTCTTAATTCAACTCTAATTCTAGGGTTTTCATCACCTATATAAGGATCTGTTCCTTCACAAATAGAACTACGTTTTTTGGCTTGATTCTTGATATTTGCAAGATACGTAGGCATCTTGTGAGGACCCAAGTTTAGTCACGAAATACTTGATCAGCCATTAAAGCTCGAAGCTTCCCTAAACCCTAGCATTCAATACGCAATAAATACACCCTACTTTTCGTTCCACAACAACTAAGACCTCTCTTTTTCCAGTTAAATCACGGCATTCTATTTAATAAAATTTAATAATAATTTTATAAGTATTAATAATTAAACGATTACCTTTTTCAACTAAAATATCATATTTTCAATATTTTCTAACTAAAACCCCTCTTTCCTAGAAATATCACGGATGACATTTATATAATTATTATCAAATCATCTCATTTAAAAATTTAAGCCTCCAAAATTATTTTAAAAAAAGTAATTCAAATTAATAAAAAAAATCATATATTATTAAAAGAAATTCGTGCATCGCACGAGTTTTAAGCTAGTAGATATTAAATATTTAGAAAATAGAATGGTCGAATAATTTATCAGTGGTGTGTCTTTTTCTGACATTTTGTACTTACTTTAACGTACAAAAAAATTGATACATATAGTATTCTCAATTTTTTTGAATAAAAGTTTAAAATAGTATACTACATATAAAATGAAATGAAAAGATAATACATGAATTTCATTGTTAATGGAGAAATGTGTGTGTTATAGGGAGAATATTGTATAACAATATTTGTGGAGGTTGCTGGATTTATGGAGCAAAATACGGATATTTTGCTATAAGAAGAATAGGGATTAGGGTTTATATGTGTGGCTGAGCTTGATAGGTTTTTCAGGTAAACTGTTTCTCTCCCATATATTTATAGGGATCAAGCCTGACGTAGTTCTTGAAGAGCAAGTTACCTAGACGGGCTAGGGTTTTAAGAGATAAGCCAAAGTCCAAGCCCACTCGTTTGTTTAGGGCTGACATGGCAGTGATTCATCAACCCTATCCCTGATCCATGGCCCAGCTGTGGAAGCCCATAGTTTCGAAAGGATAGAATCGGCCAATAAAGGATCAATCAGAACCTAGCATGCGACCTCGAGGGATCTGGCCATGCGAAGCGATCCCTTGCGTCCAGTTACTCATGCGACCTTGGGTCTGGCCATGAGCCTTCCAATAAAGAGTGAGACAGCGATCCCAACATAGTTTGTAGATATGATGATAGTGCGAAGCGATCCCTTGACGGGATATGCCAGCGAGGCGATCCCTAGGAAAGGATCAAGAACGAGGTGGCCCTGCAGCTATGATGGGCTGATTCCAGTAGTGGGCTTTAGTGACCCAATTGCTATCTTCTAGGCCCATCATAGATTATGAGCCTTTAATTTAGCCAATCAAATCAATTTAGCTGCCATGCCAGATTTGGGCATAACAACTACCCCCCGAGTCCATGTTGCCATTAGAGATGCGATGTGGACTCAAGTATCAATCAGGTGATGCCGCAATGCGAGGCCATGGCTCGCTATTGATATGAATATGACCATTGGAATAGTCGCGACCCCAAGAATTTGAAGAGGTTTGACAGCTGTTGTGTCTCGAGATGTGTATTCAACGGTTGAGATCTTGACACATGTCCATGTCTTTCTCTCTCCTAATGGGCTATATATACCCCTGTCACTATCATTTCCTCTTTTATCTTATTAACACATTGTTGAAGTGCTGTCAGTTTGGTCCCAGATCAAACGCAAGGAATTCTCAGGCTTTATCACCAGCGACCTCAACTTTCTTCAGATTTCTTCAACCTTCTTCAAGAAAAAGTAAGTCTTCATTCCTCTTTTGCATTTAAATTGTTGATCTTCATCATTATTGCATGATTAGATAGCTTTAATTGTATGCGATGCGAACCCTTTTTACTGTGATCCCATAATGTTAATTTGAATGTGCGATCCCGTCCTCGCTGCGATAGAAATGCGATCTCTCCCTTAGGAACATAGATACCATCCCTCCAGAGACCTAGATGCGATCCCCTAGGAACACATAGAGCCTTTCTGTTTATTTATTCTTTTCTCTTCCTTCATTTGCTTTCTGTAAGAGCACACACTTAATCATTTCACCCTTTTCAGATGTCGCAAGACGACAGTTCAAGGACGCCTTCTCCTCTCCCAAGCATACGTATTAGCGAGGCGGCTGCTACTAATATTGCGAGGGCCACAAGCACGAGTGAAAACTCATTCAAATTATATTTCGATCCCTTGTGGTCAAATGAAGATTACACTAGAGAGGTGCCTTTAGTTTCATGGCGAACAAAACAAGCCTCGAGCTCGCGGGACCGTTCCTTAGATGTTTTCCCATCCCAACACGAGCCTGACTTCGAAATGACAGAAACTGAACGGGAGTTGTAAGAGTTAAAGAAAAAAGGAGAGAAGTTCAGTTCGCAAGTAGCACAGATTCTTGCTAAGATGCCTCCCACACAAGTTAATTCACCAATCATTTTAAGTGATTCTCCAGTAGACTCATTAGGCGAGGCCTACTATGAAATCGAAGAAGGAGCGGATACGAAGCCAACTCCGAAGATGATGATTACGAGGAGCCTTCATCAGATGACGGGGGCCTCGACGAGGTGGCCAGAGTTGTAAACTTCAAAGATTATGACTATGTCCCTGAGGCTTCGCCCAATCCTTACATCCCAACCCCTCAACCAGAGCTTGAGGGAGTTATATATGTTGGTGGGCCTAACCCCAAGGATATTGAGCCCGGTTCGAAGATTAAGCTAGGCGAACCTCGCATCCTTGCATGCCGTGACATGTCTTAAACCTTGACTGTGAAGACTATCACAGAGGGGGTCGAGAGATTCCGACCTGAAGGTAAGATCATTCTGCCTAAGAAGAAGATGCGATGCCATCGCTTCAACCACGAAGAGAATGGTGGTAGAGTCCCACGAATGGTATTAACGATCCCTCTCATGAAGATAGGTGTCTCTTCGCCTCTCTATCCCTTCATCAAAGATGTTTGCGAGACCTACTTGGCTCTCATCCAGATAAGCACAAATGGGTATAGATCCATGATCGCACTTTACATTCTTTATCACAAGCTTGGATATCCACCCATGGATGCGAGGACAATGGGCAATTTTCTCCAATTGAAGCGATGCGGGGCTAAAGACTTTGGCTATGTATATTTTTCCATATGGCCTGAGTTCAACAAGAAAAACCTTCTTCCTGAAGGAATAAGTAATGCCGGCTCATGGAAGGAGCCATTTTTGTATATCCACGAGGTCCCCAGAGTGAAAACAAGCTTCAACTCTTTGCCTGGTGAGATATTTATTCAGATCGTGCTTTTTTGCCTTTTCAAATAATTTTGGAATTAACAACCCTTTTGGCATCGCAATTGGCCAAGTTCGCACCGTTTTGAAAGGTGAAGAAAAGAAACGAGCCGATGAGGTGCTGACCAAATCCACCCAGGAAGAAAGGAATATCAGGACCCTTCTCTCTTTGGAAAACCTGATTGAATGTGGATTCCTTAAGGAAGGAGTTGGAGCCACCCCTGAAGCGGGGCCTTCTACCGCGAAGCGGTCCATGCGGAAGAGGAAAGTACGAGAAGAGGCCTCGTCTTCTCACGCCGAATTAGTAGATGCTGAGGGTATTCAATAGTGATTTGACCCACAACTGTTACATATTGCATCATGACATTCATTCTCATAAATGCATAACTTTTATGTTGCTCGTCATCGCATTTTATTATTCTGTATTTTAACTTGTCTTTTTTCTTTTATAGGCATGTCGGATGGTATAGATCCCCCCTTCCTTAGTGCCAAGAAGGGTACTAAGACACAGTCTACCTTGAAGGCCTCTGCGAAGCCAACAGCTCCTCTCAAGAAGGTCGTCAACGACCCCCCAGCCAAATCAAACACAGCTGGGGAACAGGCTCTAACTTCTCCTGAACAGACTCCTTCCAAACGACCCAGGATAGATGGGCTCAGGGATGGATCTTCTCGACCACCTTTCGGGGTCGTTACTACTACTGCCTCTCAACATCTCTTTGCAGCGCTGGGGACCGAGTATTCTGATGAGGCTGAGACCTCGGGGTGGTGGAAGGCACCTCCTGAAGAAAATGCTAACGCCTTAACTAGGTGTTTAGCCGAGGCCTTCATCCGTCAAGCTGCTCATACTAAACACTTCGCTCAACTTGACAAAAGGATTAAGGTTCTTGAATTTCAGAAGGTTGAACATAAGCGATCC
The DNA here is from genome assembly GCA_037693485.1 of Kitagawia praeruptora. Classification (NCBI taxonomy): domain Eukaryota; kingdom Viridiplantae; phylum Streptophyta; class Magnoliopsida; order Apiales; family Apiaceae; genus Kitagawia; species Kitagawia praeruptora. The sequence goes on from CM075347.1 coordinate 73,382,688, forward strand.
CTGGAGGAGACATTCAAGAAGAAACTGTCCCAGGACACTGCTCAGATTCGAACAGATTTAAAGACATCTCGCAGGGAGAGAAATGATTTTGAAAAATCTCTCAAGGAACTGCAAAAGTCCAGCGAGGAGGCTATCAAGAAGAAGGATGAGGAGATCGCGAAGCTAGCTAATGAGCTAAACGCTGCTAAAGCCACTCTGTCAACCGTTGAGGATGCGTTCCTGGTCAAGGGGCAAGTTAGCTTCATCAAGGGATTCATCAGAACGATCCCTGATTTTGACTGGGATCAACTTGGCCCAGGCAATGTTGACTTCGCTGAGACTCTGAAGAAAGAAATTGCTGCCGAAGATGTTGAGGAGGAGCGCCTTGCGGAGGAAGCCAGGATCGCTGAGGAGGCAAGGCTAGCTGAGGAGGCTGCCAAAGTCAATCAAGACAAGAATGCTCCGTAATTTTGTGTAATTATAAGAACCTTTGAATTTGGGATGCGGGCTCCCTTTTAATGCCTCGCAAGATGTACCCATATTTTTTGATTAACTCTGATAACTGCAAGTCTTTTGGGATCGTATAGCGATTTTAATTTCTCCTGTTTGCTTTTTGTTCGGCTTCGTTGAGATATGCAATAGTATTAGCTTCGTAATTACTTCATCCTTCAAATGTTTAGATATAATCTATGTTCGCAGGTGCGAAGTGCCTCGAATAGTTTTAGATTTGTATTCCTTTTGCTTAGACTCGTTGTAAATAATAACAGTTATGAACTGTTACCTTGAGATAGTTCAAAGTGCGATCCCAGCATCGTTGAGATGGCTTGGACCTTAAAGTGTAAATGCTAACAGACAAGCAAGTTTATTTTGAATGCAAAATAAAAAAATAATTCGTAAAGCAAACGAACTCATATAATGAAAAAAGTAGATAGAAACTACCAGAAACAAAGCTTTCACTGGTAGTACTTTCTCAAGTGTTCTGCGTTCCAGGCTCGCGGAATAACTTTGTCCTCCATATCAGTGAGATAATAGGTTCCCTCTGACATAGTTGCATAGATTTTGTAGGGTCCTTCCCAGTTAGCACCGAAAACTCCATGTCCCGGGACCCTAGTGTTAGGCATGACCCTTCTAAGTACTAGATCACCTGTACGTAGGGATCGCACCTTGACCTTTCCATTGTAATACCTTGCGGTCCTTTGTTGGTAAGCTGCGAGGCGTAGCTGGGCCTCGCTTCTTGTTTCTTCAATCATATCCAGATAGAGCCTATGATTAACTTCATTAGACTCAGGGTCATAGTGTTCCCTTCTGAACGATCCCGAACCAACCTCCACCGGGACCATGGCCTCGCATCCATAGGTCAACGAAAATGGAGTCTCTCCAGTAGTGGTCCTTGGGGTCGTGTTGTATGACCACAGGACCCTTGGTAATTCTTCAGGCCAATTACCCTTGCTTTCTTCCAGCTTTGCCTTTAAAGTATGCTTAATTATTTTGTTGATAGTCTCAGTTTGGCCATTTGTCTTAGGATGGCTAACAGCTGAAAAACTTTTCTTGATCCCCAAATTTTCACAGAATTCCTTCATCTCTTTGCTGTCAAATTGCTTCCCATTATCTGATATGAGTTGATAAGGGATCCCATAGCGACTCAGCCTCGGCCCACTTGGTAAAATAATCTACTGCCACCACTGCGTACTTAACTCCCCCTTTAGCTTTGGGTAATTCCACAATTAGATCAATACCCCACATAGCAAAGGGCCATGGGCTCGTGAGCAAAGTGAGTTGAGAGACCGGTGCGTTGCTGAAGTTAGCGATCCTCTAACAGGCATCGCATTTTCTGGAAAACTCAAATGCATCCCTTTTTAGTGTGGGCCAATAATACCCTTGGCGAAGAATCTTTTGGGCCAACGAACTACCCCCCGAGTGATTGCCACATATTCCTTCATGTACCTCCCTCAGAATATAAGTACATTCTTCACCATCTACACATCGCAACAGCGGGGTGTTGAACCCTCTTCGATATAAGACCTCATCGTAAATGACATAACGAGCAGCCTGATATTTGACCTTCCTAGCTTCTCTTTTATCTTGTGGTAGAGTCCCATTTTTCACATACTCCCATATAGGGGTCATCCATGTTGGTTCTGAGTTCGCGACTTCCATAATAAACTCTTCAGGGACACTAGGCTTGGTCTGAATTTCCAATGGTATAACCCCAAGTAAAGTGGCTTCGCGGCACTAGCCCAATCTTGCTAGGGCATCGGCACCATGATTTTTTGCCCTCCTGATAAATTCCACCTTGACTTGTTTGAATAATTTCATCAATCTCTGCACACATCGCAAATAGAGCTCAATTTGGGGCCCCTTGGCCTGCCGTCCGCATCCAATTTGACCCGTAACCAGCATAGAATCACTGTATGCATTAAGATTTTCGACTCTCATTTCAATTGTAAGTTTGAGGCCAATAATCAGGGCCTCGTATTCTGTTAGGAATAATTCATGAGTTGTGATGTTAAGAATAGAATTTTACTTATACTTCTTGTATATTCTAATCTTATAAAGGATTTAGCACTTTGTATAGGAGATATATGTTAGACAGTAGTCTGTAGAATTTTAGTCAGGAATGAACAGTGCATCAAGTACTACATGTCAGGAACTGAGATTGAATTCTGATATGTCAAGTCAAATACTGATAAAGTACTGATGGGATGGTCAGATCCTGATGCAAGATGGAATCCTGATATCAGTCGTGTTACTGATGATATCATTATGGATGCTACAGAAACTGGCAAGTGCTATAAAACAGGATCTTTGTTTGAGGAACAAGCAAGAAGATTTCATGAAGGAAAGAATTTTCTATTGATGGAAACTATCAACTGGACGGCAGAACATTGTCATGTATAGATTATCTTTCTGTGATTAGTTGATAGGTAACATTATAAATACTCTCTCTATATCATTGTAAAAAGAGCGTGAAAGTTGAGCGATTGATTTTGTATGCGTAGCTCTGTATAAGGTTTGTATTCGAGAGTTCGAAACAAACAGAGAGAGAGTTTTATTTTGTCAGTAGCTGCTAAAGGTATTTGTACACCTTTGGTAGAGTTTGTATTTGATTTATTTAATACAAATAGAATTTGATTCATTCGTTTATTCTTGTTTATCTAATCAAGAAAAAATCAGACACGATTATATAACTTGTATTCAACCCCCCTCCTTCTACAAGTTATTCGAGTTAACAATTGGTATCAGAGCAGGTTGATTTCGAATAATCATAAAGATCTGCAATCATGTCTGGTTACAAGGATGGGAATACTAAGATTCCTATTCTCAAGAGAAACGAATATACTCTATGGGAAGTAAAGATGTTGCATCATCAGGAAGCAACAGATCCTGATTATCTTGACAGAATCAGAGATGGACCTTTTATCCCAACGAAGGTTGTTGGACAAGCAACTGTTGATGGTCAAGTTGTTCCAGAACATACAGCAGAGAAGCCAAAATCTGAGTGGTCAGATAAGGACAAGGAGAATGTTCTTAAAGATGCTAAAGTGAGAAACATATTATTGAACAGTCTTGATTCTGTTCTCACTAACTATGTTCTCTCTTGTAAAACTGCTAAGGATATATGGGACAATCTTAAGGTTCACAGTGAAGGAACTAAGCCTGTCAGGAAGAATATGAGGACACTACTTATACAACAGTATGAGTACTTTGAATCCAAGTCTGGTGAGTCACTTACTGATACCTTTGATAGGTTTACAAAACTCATCAATGAGATGGCCATGCATGGTAAATATTATGACTTGGAGGATATGAATACAAAGTTCATGAAAGCTTTGCCTGATTTCTACAATGAAAAGATATCTGCGATTGAGGAAGCTAATGATCTGGATGAGATATCATTAGAGACAGTGTATGGAAAACTAAGAGCTTATGAACTTGACAAGCAGCAGAAGAAGAGCAGGAGTGAAGGAAAGATGAAGACTGTTGCACTTACTGTTCAATCTGAATTAAAGAAGCTTCCAGAAGAACAGCATGAAGAGACTGCTGTAAAGAACTCAAGGAAAAAGAAAAGCAAAGAAAATTATGAGTCAGAGACTACTGATATAGACTCTAACAACAGTGATTCTGAATCAGAAATGCAGGAACTCTTTGCTATGTTTGCTAAAGCTTTTAAGAAAGGAAGATTCAGCAGGAAAAGATTTAGCAAAGGACCTTTTCAAAAGAAGGAGGAGAAGAAGAGTGACAAAGGCAAAAGTACAATTGTCAAGCTTGATAAGGCCAAGATCAAGTGCTTTAATTGCAGCGAGCTTGGACACTTTGCTAGTGAGTGTAAGAAGCCTAGGAATTCAGGAAAGGGTAATGCAGTTATGGTCACACGGAAGGATTGGGCTGATTCCAGTGATTCTGAAGATGAATTAGATTATGACAACATTGCACTGATGGCAAATGTTTCAGACAAACCTGGATCTCCAAAGAAAACTTCTACATCCTCTGTTAAGGGCACATGAAAGAAGCATTCAATTATCTTGGACAGTGGATGCTCTGGACATATGATTGGAAAGAAGTCCCTGCTTACAAAGTTTGAGAGGAAAGCTGGCCCAGTAATATCTTTTGGAGATGGCAACAAAGGAGAAACTCTGGGATATGGCTCAATTGTTTTTGGGGAATGTCATCATAGAAAATGTAGCACTGGTTGAAGGCTTGAAACATACTCTTTTAAGCATAAGTCAATTGGGTGATAAAGGTTACAAATTAATCTTTGACAGAGAAGGATGCAAAATCTTGAATATGCAAAATGGAGACATTGTACTAACTGGTCAAAGACATGGTAACATATATGAAGCCAGCTTAAGTGATACATCTAAAGGAATTGTTAGATGTCTCTACAGCAAAGCAACAAGTGATGAAAGCTGGAATTGGCACAAGAAACTCTCACATCTCAACTTCAAGAAGCTTAATCAACTTGTTAAGCACAATCTTGTGAGAGATCTACCTAAGGTAAATTTTGTGCAAGATGGACTTTGTGATGCCTGTCAGCTTGGAAAACAAAGAAGAACCACTTTCAAGAGCAAGACTGCAAATTCAATTACTGAACCATTTCACATGCTACATCTTGATCTGTTTGGTCCAGTAAACATTATGTCTATCAGCAAGAAAAGATAAGCTCTAATGATAGTGGATGATTTCACAAGGTTCACATGGGTGTTCTTTCTACACAAGAAGGATGAAGCTCCTCAGCAAATCATTGAACTTGTCAAGATTATTCAGAATAACTCTGAGTACAAAGTCAAAGTACTTAGGAGTGACAATGGTACAGAATTCAAGAATTCAATAATGGAGAATTTTTGTGCAGACAATGGAATCACTCAAAAGTTTTCTGCACCTGGTACACCTCAGCAAAATGGTGTAGTGGAAAGAAAGAACAGGACTCTCATAGAGGCAGCAAGAACCATGCTTGCATATGCAAAACTTCCAACCTATTTTTGGGCAGAAGCTATTAACACTGCATGTTTCACTCAAAACTGTACCTTGGTAAATAGTCATGGAAAAACTCCCTATGAGATGATCAAAGGAAAGAAACCAAGTGTGAAATACTTTCACATCTTTGGATGCAAATGCTATGTCCTAAAAGTTCATCCAGAACAACTTGGAAAATTTGAAGCCAAATCGGATGAAGCAATCTTTCTAGGATATTCAGCATCTAAGGCCTTCAAAGTTTATAATCTCAGAACTCACATTGTTATGGAATCAATTCATGTTGCATTTGATGATAAGAAATTTGGAATTCTGCAAACTGATGAAAGCCATGACAAATTGGAATTTGAAAATCTGAAGAATTCTGAGATACTCTCCAGTGATGATGAAGGTTCTCCAGAAGGAATTTCTATTGCTTCTCAAAGGAATACTACTGTTGAGGGGGAGCAAATGAATCAAGGAGAACACAGTGATCATCAGAAGCAGACTAGCTATTCGGAGTCTACTCCATCAGGAACTGATCTTTCAGAGTCTATTGAGGAAAGATCAGTAACTAGCAGCAGAGTGGAATTTACTGATTCTACTGATCAAGGGGGAGTTTTTGAAGGCATAGAGATTTCTTCTACAAGAGATACAAATACTTAGGGGGAGAATCTAGCAGAGGCAATCTACCACCTATTAGAAAATGGACAAAGGATCATACTGAAGATTTAATTATTGGTGATCCAAATAGTGGTGTTCGAACTAGAAGATCAATTCAAAATGAATGCTTGTATAGTTGTTTTCTCTTAAAGAATGAACCTAAGAAGGTTGAAGAAGCCTTACTGGATCCTGATTGGGTAATTGCAATGCAGGAGGAGTTAAATGAGTTTGAGAGAAACAAAGTCTGGAAACTGGTACCAAGACCTAAAGATAGATCTATTGTTGGTGCAAAATGGGTTTTCAGAAACAAGCTAGATGAATCTGGTATGATTGTAAGAAACAAAGCAAGACTGGTGGCCAAGGGTTACTCTCAGGAAGAAGGCATTGATTATGATGAGACCTTTGCACCTTTATCAAGATTGGAAGCAATCAGAATGTTTCTTGCATTTGCAGCTCATTCAAAATTCAAGGTATACCAGATGGATGTAAAGAGTGCTTTTCTAAATGGTAAACTTGATGAGGAAGTGTATGTGGAACAGCCACCTGGATTTGTTGATCCAAAGTTTCCAAATCATGTCTACAAACTTGACAAGGCACTCTATGGACTAAAGCAGGCACCAAGAGCATGGTATGAGACTTTGTCTAAATTTCTTCTTGAAAATGGCTTCACAAGAGGTACAATTGACAAAACTCTATTCTTTAGAAAGATAAAAGGTGAATTGCTTTTAGTTCAAGTTTATGTTGATGATATCATATTTGGCTCTACTAATGAAAAGTTGTGTGCTAAGTTTAGCAAGCTTATGCAGTCTAAGTATCAGATGAGCATGATGGAATAATTAAATTATTTCTTAGGCTTGCAGGTCAAACAGACTGAGACTGGTATTTTCATTAATCAGTCAAAGTATATCAAAGATCTTTTAAGAAGGTTTGACTTTCAAGACTGTGCAGTTGCAAAAACACCCATGGCAACAGCCACTAAACTAGACTCTGATCCTAAGGGAAAGAGTGTGGAAAATACTAGTTATAGAGGCATGATAGGCTCATTGTTATATCTAACTGCAAGTAGACCAGATATAATGTTTTCTACCTGTTTATGTGCTAGATTCCAAAGTGATCCTAAAGAATCTCATTTAATTGCTGTGAAGAGAATTTTTAGATATCTCAAATGAACTCCAAATCTTGGTTTGTGGTATCCTAGAGAATCTGATTTCTTCCTAATTGGCTATTCAGACTCTGATTATGTTGGGTGTAAGATAGACAGAAAAAGCACTACATGTACATGTCAATTCTTGGGAAACAGATTGATTTCTTGGGAAAGCAAGAAGCAACAATCTGTCTCAACCTCAACTGCAGAAGCTGAGTACATAGCAGCAGGCAGTTGTTGTGCACAGCTCCTTTGGATAAGAAATCAGTTGATGGATTATGGTATGACACTTAGTAATATTCCTATGTTTTGTGATAATACTAGTGCTATTAAAATTGCAGAAAATCCAGTTCAACATTCAAGGACTAAGCACATTGATGTCAGGTATCATTTTATTAGAGAACATATTGAGAATGGTACTGTGGAACTTCATTTTGTTCCTAATGACAAATAGCTTGCAGATATTCTAACTAAACCCCTTGATGAGACTATATTTAGTAGATTAGTAAGTGAGTTAGGAATGTTAAATTTCTAGATCTTCAACATCTGCAAAAGTAGCAAGGTATGTTGTTTTTAGCTTATAGACTTGATATTCTTGTCAGGATCTATATTTGATTGTTAAATGCTTTATCTATAACACTTTGCCTTGATAAATTTCAGTATGATAGACTTGTTAATAATCATCAAGATTAGAATTGTTATCAGGATGCTGACATCAACAGTATTGTGTCAGTATTAGGATTGTGAAAATTTTTCAGATCCTGACGTTTACTTTGTGTAGTAATCTAATTCTAAGTTTTTATAAGTCTATGCCAGCAAACTTTAATTCATTCATACTGATAATTTATACCATTAGTCAGATCATTTGATAAACAGGGAACAACAGACAAGTAGATAATAAGAAATTGTATTTTCATTAATTGAAAGCATTACATACATGGAAATGAAATACAAAAATCTTTTTGTCTAATTTCTACTGATAATTCTATTCTTGTCTAAAGTTGTTACTATTCTTAGTCTTCAAAGATCTACTTCAGGACAAGGAGCATTTCAAGAGTCACTTTTATGATTACTCCTGGATTCCTTGTCTGGGCGACTTGAATGAGAGTAGCTGACTTGAATGTATAGCATCTCCATCAAGATCAACCTCAGACTCTCGACCAAATTCTTCATCCTCAAGTTTTGAGGAGGTTAGAGGGTGATTGTATCCAACAGATGGATGTTCTAAGAGAAGGTTCTGGACATAATATGGATCTACTCCAACCATGTCTAAAACGATGAGAAAAGTCATCTCTTCAAAGAGATGAATATTGAATCTTTGGTGTTCATCATCTGTGAGAAATCGAAAGATTGGGTTGAAGTTCATTGTGTTTTGTGGAAGCTCTGTTTTTTTACAGAGAGGTTTTGTGTGTTTTGGAGTTAAGAAAGGCAAAAGACATCAAGGGTTTATAAAGGAAAGAGTGAGAAGCTGAACAGTCATTTTAAATATTCAATGTATCGGCGTATACATCTATGCGTATGACTGGTTCTTTCATATTTCCAAGATATTTTTGACAATCTAACAAGATTTTTTTGTTTAGATTATTGATGTTCATTTTAGGTTAAATTCTAAAATTGCCACGTGGAACTTCATTTAATCTTTGGAATCAGGATGATAGTGATCAGGAAAACGTGATAAGTGGATTTATATCCACTTGGAGCGCTTCATATTGGCTTAAATTGATTGTTTTGGACTCAAGTTTGTGTAGTTTTGATGTGTTTTGCTTAGTTGTGCAGATTTACGAGAATGTTGATTAAGGTTGATGCTTCTATCGTTTTTGGAGATTAAATTGATTAAAATTCGGATTTTCCGGGAAGGCTACGCAGTCTACACTGTTTTGGCCATATCTGGAGTTCTAGAAGTTCGTTTGAGGCCCTTAAGCAGTCCACGCGAAGATAACGAGATTCTCTATCATTCTAAAGTGGTCCAGAGGTCCAATTACGATTGGAAAGTTCCAGAATATCTGAAGAAAAGTCAGCCACGAAATTTCCTTAAAAACAGACTCAGTTTAGGAAACGTATTTTGCAGAAATTCTATTATAATTCTGTTTTGGTATTTTCTTGCTGGGCAAGACTTCAAGAGGCTATATAAACACATCTTGGGACACATTATAGGTAATATTAGATCAGATAATATAGTTTAGAGTAGATTAGTATTATTAGTTAGAGATGTAGAGAAACACCATGACTCTTCTTTTGGGTGACAACATTGAAGTTTGAAGGTTTTGTTCTCTTAATCTTTTCTTTGTTCTTATTAGTTTAATTATGTTTTCTTGTTTTACTAGTTGTTTTACTTGTTTAATTATTAGCGAGTAGTTATTTCTAGGGCTTAAAGGGAAGCCATGTTTGCACTAATATTGGCATGATTTTCATAGTGATTTGATTGGTTATGGTTAATTCTGATTGATATGTTTTAATCGTTAATTTGTGTAATCGGCCGATATCATGGATTAATTATATGCAAATAGGGGTATGGATCAAGAGATTTACTTACTAGAGGCACACATACGATTAGCAGAATTGAATTTGAGTGCGGAAGCATCATTGGATTTCTGAGAGCGTTAATGCTTGGAAGAGATTAACTTGACTCTAATTACCTGATTGATTGAATTACTAAAAGTGGTTAATTGTGTTGAATGTTTCGAGAGTGTTAATGCTTGGAAGAGATTAACATACTCTAGTTATAGGATCACATTGATTGCTTTAGCTTAAGAGCCAATTGTGTAAGCATGGTGGACCTGATTGCCCTAGGTTTTAAATAATTTGTTTATCATCTGTTTAATTAGTGTTAATCTTGTTTAATTAGTTAATTAATATTCTCCAATAATCGTTTGTCCCTGAAACAATTAGCGATAACTGAAAAGGAATTAGTAGAACCTGTCTCCTTGTGGATTCGACCCGCTTGCCATCTGTACTAGAAATAGACACCGTGCGCTTGCGGTTAGGTATAATTTGACACATCAAGTTTTTGGCGTCGCTGCCGGGGAGACAGCGAGTTTCTGTTGATTTTAATTTAGTTGTTTAGATTGTTTCCATTGTCTCATTGGAACTTTAGTTCCAATTGAGACAAATTTTACTACATTTCTTGGCTTTGTTGAGTGTTTACAGGTTACTATGGGTGAAGTTGATACTTTAGCACTCTTATCTTCCCTAGTAGAGGCACATACTCGAGAGATTGCCATGTCAAAGACTACAGAGCCCCTTACATGTCCGTTGAGTAATAATGAGATGTCACCAATGGCCCCTGAAACTTACACATGTTGTGAAGTTTGTGGTATTTATGGTCACTTTGGTTTTGAGTGCTCTTACAATTTTTACAATTCTCAGAATACTCTATTGGGACAAATGAATTCTATTGAAGAAGGATATGGGTACAATCAGTATTCAAACACTTTTGATCAAGAATGCGTGAATCAACCAGATTTCTACTACCAGGACAATGGTGCTCAAAATTTTTCATATCATAATCAGCAACAGTTTGAGCAACAATATTATCAGTCATATGAGCAGCCGCCACAGCAAGAATATCAATATCCTCCTCTACAAGAAGATCTACATGTTTCTCAACCCAGTGTAGATATGCAAGCTGATCAGACAAATGAGATGTGGGATATCTTGAATAAACTGCTAAAGAGTTCTGAAGAACAAGCCGAGGCGATCAAAGAATTAGAAACTCAAAGTTTGGCGATTGAATCTCAAATTGCACAGTTGGCTAACTCTTCTACTACAGTGCAGCTCGACTATTTACCATCATCATCTATCCGATCCGAAGAGGACCTGACTGCTATCAATCTCACAAGCGATCAGGAATATGATAGTTTCTCCATGTATGTTGATGATGAGGCCATTGATAAAGAGAAGGAGCATGCCACCGACGACAAGATCAATGATGTTGCTGCTACCAAGGACAATGTGACTGATGATGAGGCTACAAAGGAAAGCAATACAGAGATGGTTGTTGTTTCTCTTCCACAACATGTGCCTCAGCTACCATGTATTGATAAATTTGCTCTCGATCTAGCCTCTACTTACAAGGCTCAAGAACACTTATTTCAAGGTTGATGTGATAACAAATATTGTCCAAGATGATATTTCTCAAATTCTGGTTGAGGATCCATACAAAGTGGCTCATACGTTTCAAGCTCGAGAAGAGGGAGAAGATGGAAGTGTCGGCTTAATCTTTGATGTGATAAGCCAAGATGTCTGAATGGCTCCAGTGAAAGTGAGGAGTGAAGAAAAGCCACCACCAGAACCTCCACCTTATGTCAAAGGAGTTCAATATTTTCGTGGTGTTGAATTTTATCGTTGTTTTCTCACAAAGTTTTCCAAAACTGCACAAGCACTCTCTCTATTGCTTATTAATGACATATTTTATTTTACTGATGCTTGTTTGGAGACTTTCTGCAGGATAAAGAGAATCACTAACACTCTTGATACTTTTTATGGTGACGAGTTTATGATCGAGAAAGTGGATATTACGCTTTTACCGGAGTATTTTTGAGGAGGTCAAGCTAATGACTCTAAATAAGCGCTGCTTGGGAGGCAACCCAAGATTTCATTGGAGGATCGGTGCACTTCATGCTTTTGCATAGGGGAGTACTTTTTTTTTCCTTCTCTTTCATATATAGTAGAATTGCTTAGTTAATTGTTCATTCCAAGCCTTGTTGTGTACATTATTCCTTCATCTCATTCGTTTAAAAAAAAAATAAAAAAATCGAGCAGTCTGCAGCCCTGTAACGCAGGCTGCGCCTGCGTTACTGCTTTAAGGGCAGTTTGCAGCTCTGTAACGCAGGCTGCGCCTGCGTTACTGCCTCATGCGTAGTCTGCGCATGGGAAACGCAGGTTGCACCTGCGTGACAGCTTCCAGAACGTTTTTCCCCCAAATTTTTGTGTTTTAACTTACAAATTCAACCCCAAATTCAATCCTAACTCAAATTCTTTCAATCCCTAATTCCTATATCTATTCTAGATCAATTCCAAACCTCTCAAATCTCTCCAACACTCTAAAATTTTGTATCAAACCTATCCATCATCTTTTATATATACCCACCTATACATACAAATCCAATTCCTCTTCTATTTATTTAAATCTCTAAAAATTCAATTCTAAAGAGGAATTAATTGCAAGTTCACCTCTTCGATTCGTATTGGGTAAATCTTTTTCTCTAATTTTATTTTTATTACGAATTTATGTTCTTGTAAATTGCGGATTTTGTATTATTCTTGGAATTTGGGCTATTTTTGGTGTGATATTGCTTGGTAATTATTGGTGGAGCTTCTTGTGAGTTGGGTATTGATTCTTATGGCTCCTAAGCGTAGGAGAGGTGATGCTAGTGTTGCTAAATTTTCGTCTTTGACGGCGGAGGTTGAATTTAATCAGTTGTTGTCAAGGCCGATAGCTAAAGAAAAGGGATTTTTGCCGAACAAGCATGTTGAGTTGCGATGGGGAAGGATGTAAGGCGCCTTGTAGGTATGTTTTCTGCTATCTCTTGTATTTACTTCCATTCAATGAGGACATTGAATATTTTAAGTTTGGGGGTGGTTTGAGGGATTAGTAGTTGTTGTATTATGTGTTCATGTAGGATTTCATGCTTTGCATATTAGTTGTAATAAATTATGTATTTATGTTCGTGTTATTTACGTTTGTTTCATATAGGACATTCTGTTTTTTTTTAGTACAGTATATCATGTGAGTTCATAATAGTTTGCATTTGCACCCATGCTTGATAGGAATTTTGTGTTGTTGACGCTTTTGATTGAGAAGTGATATGCTTTGTTCTTGTGCACACACATACACTAGTAAGTTGAAGCTAGTAGACCTATTGAATGTTGTAAGTAATTAGAAGGACATGAATATGTGCAAGTTGATTTAGTTTGCATGCTTTGAATACAAGTCGGTGCATTAGAGAGATTTTTGTTTGGGATTGAGTATGTTTTTCCACCAAGTGAGATTTTGAGCCATATTGCATTTTTTTGCAATTATTCGTTTGCTTGAGTGTCCACGGATTGTTTGCATTGCTAGCAGTTGTTTGAGGTCTTTCTTGAAACGCATGACATTATTTGACGATTAAAATGATAAAGGCATTTAGGAATAACCGTATATTTTCCCATATTACCACACCATATTAACATGATCAATTAGTTACCCATTGTGCTTAATCCTATTCTTTCGGTGACATACCACATTACTTGCCTATATCTTTTTCTTGTATTGGCCTTACATTAACTTGAACCCAATTGTCAAAGGCTAGTATAGTGATTAAGGGAGTAATAAGGTGTGCAAGGAGGGGTTTATTGTTGGTCGTACTTTTGGGGGAAATATTGAAATTGGGTTTGTTTACTTGATAGTCGGCATATGTAATAAATTGTGGGATCATTGTTATTGTTTATATTATTGTTTTATTTAGCTCTCAAAAAAAAAGAGAAAAAAAGGAAAAAAAAAAAAAAATATATATATATATATATATATATATTATGAGAGCATGTTTGTGTTTGTTGTGATCATACTTTAGTCGACTAGTCGAGTGTTCTTAGTAAAATTTATGTGGGGGGAACATAGTGTTGTGTATGATTTATTATGGTGCTTACTAGCTTTTGACACTACACCTGTTTTGGCTTATTTGACATACCTTGTCCCTAGCCCCCGTTACAACCCGAATGAAGACCTTTTGATTATTGTCATTGATGTATGTTGTGTTAAGAGTTAGATTGATACCAAATGTCAAGCATGTTTATGATTTTGTTGGAATTGAGTGATACACTTACCCTTGTTCTTAAGTGAATATTCTTTTGTGAGTGGATTGTGAGTGGATTGTGAGTGTTTGCTTATTTTTGCATATGAGATCCCGAGTTTTGTCTCAAAGATGTACTCTTGTAGGCTTAGCATGTTTACTAACTTATTCTTACACTTGACATGGACTTGTGAGAACTTATGCATGTTCATTGAGTAGACTATGTGAATACTTGCACTTTCGACACCAAGACATTGCGTGATTACTTTGATTCTTAAGTTGATATGGCATGAGAGGATGTGAAGGTATGGTAGGATATTAGTACTAGATTATTTGCATTTTCATATTAGTTGCATTCATGCATTTCATTGCATTGGATTTTGTGGGTACATTCGTTATAGGCCTTCACGAGACCTTACTCGTCCACTAGTGGCTGCCTAGGGGTTTAAAGGGCTTGTTGCATATGCCAAATGCAACCATGATCACCTACGAAAGTGGTACTAGTTAGTTAGTTAGTTAGTTGTTTATGCTTGAGGACAAGCATCAGTTTAAGTTTGGGGTGTGATAAGTGGATTTATATCCACTTGGAGCGCTTCATATTGGCTTAAATTGATTGTTTTGGACTCAAGTTTGTGTAGTTTTGATGTGTTTTGCTTAGTTGTGCAGATTTACGAGAATGTTGATTAAGGTTGATGCTTCTATCGTTTTTGGAGATTAAATTGATTAAAATTCGGATTTTCCGGGAAGGCTGCACAGTCTACACTGTTTTGGTCATATCTGGAGTTCTAGAAGTCCGTTTGAGGCCCATAAGCAGTCCACGCGAAGCTAACGAGATTCTCTATCATTCTAAAGTGGTCCAGAGGTCCAATTACGATTGGAACATTCCAGAATATCTGAAGAAAAGTCAGCCACGAATTTTCCTTAAAAATAGACTCAGTTTAGGAAACGTATTTTGCAGAAATTCTATTATAATTCTGTTTTGGTATTTTCTTGATGGGCAAGACTTCAAGAGGCTATATAAACACATCTTGGGACACATTATAGGTAATATTAGATCAGATAATATAGTTTAGAGTAGATTAGTATTATTAGTTAGAGATGTAGAGAAACACCATGACTCTTCTTTTGGGTGACAACATTGAAGTTTGAAGGTTTTGTTCTCTTAATCTTTTCTTTGTTCTTATTAGTTTAATTATGTTTTCTTGTTTTACTAGTTGTTTTACTTGTTTAATTATTAGCGAGTAGTTATTTCTAGGGCTTAAAGGGAAGCCATGTTTGCACTAATATTGGCATGATTTTCATAGTGATTTGATTGGTTATGGTTAATTCTGATTGATATGTTTTAATCGTTAATTTGTGTAATCGGCCGATATCATGGATTAATTATATGCAAAGAGGGGTATGGATCAAGAGATTTACTTACTAGAGGCACACATACGATTAGCAGAATTGAATTTGAGTGCGGAAGCATCATTGGATTTCTGAGAGCGTTAATCCTTGGAAGAGATTAACTTGACTCTAATTACCTGATTGATTGAATTACTAAAAGTGGTTAATTGTGTTGAATGTTTCGAGAGTGTTAATGCTTGGAAGAGATTAACATACTCTAGTTATAGGATCACATTGATTGCTTTAGCTTAAGAGCCAATTGTGTAAGCATGGTGGACCTGATTGCCCTAGGTTTTAAATAATTTGTTTATCATCTGTTTAATTAGTGTTAATCTTGTTTAATTAGTTAATTAATATTCTCCAATAATCGTTTGTCCCTGAAACAATTAGCGATAACTGAAAAGGAATTAGTAGAACATGTCTCCTTGTGGATTCGACCCGCTTGCCATCTGTACTAGAAATAGACACCGTGCGCTTGCGGTTAGGTATAATTTGACACATCAAAACGAAAGTGATTTCATCAGGATTGATGATTATTTTTATTATTTTTAATCACATTCAGAGTTGTGATTATCTTGGTGAAAAAGATCACATCAGAAAATGAAGCTGATCAGTATTGATTTTATTTTGATTTTACCCTGATTTATTTAATTGAAATCAATTTTGGATTTTATTTTCCAAAAATCGTGGGTAAACTGCATTTTTCAGGGACTGACACCTATCAACCTACGTGGCAACGTGGGTTAGTGGTTCTGAAGGATTTTTGAATATATCTTTATTTTGAGACTCTGATTGTTTATTGTTAACTTCTAAATTGTATTTCTTAAGGCAAAAACATTCATTTAAGTTCTCAAAATCTCTAATCAATTTCAAGATTTCTCAAGTTCTTTTCAAATCAAAAATGGCAGCTCAAAGAAGTCTACCTAAATCAGTAGCTTTCAAGTTTGGTGACTTTGATTTTATGACTAACAATCATGTTGCAGCAATCACCAGCAAGAAAGGAGTATCAGCTGATTTTCATCATATGATGGATTTTATGGCTATTGGACCTTTGCATTATGCATTAACAGCATCTCCAGAAATAAATCAAGCTGCTGTTTCACAAGCTTGGGAGAATGCTGAGGTAATTGATTCTACTCAGAGTCAATCAGGTAAGATTGTTCTACACTTAGAACAAGATACTTATGATATTACTGAATCTGTTGTTAATTCAGTACTTCGCTTACCTGTTACTGATAATTATGCAAGTAAACCATCTGATGATGATGTAAGAACTATGTTGTCTGCATTAGGTTATAATGGACCTCTAGACAACAAGAGCCAGTTAAATAGGTCTTTTCTTAGAAAAGAATGGTCTTTCTTCTTTGATCAAATTGCTAAATGTTTTACTGGTAAATGTAGTTCTTTTCAGCAAATTACTTCTGTTACTTTACATATTACTTATAGTTTGCTTTATGACAGAGTAATTAACATTGGTCACATTATCTTAAATCAGATGAGTATTAAACTTGGGTCAAGAGATCAAAACAGGAAAATGGTTTATTATCATAGATTTATTCAAATGTTTATTAACCATTTTATTCCTGATGTTGAAACTAGATTTGGTAGAGAACATTGTGTTTCTTCTTATGTACAGCAAAAGCGAATTTTCTCTGACATTACAAAGAAGGACAATGAAAAGAATCTAGATGAAATACCTGCAATTCATTATCCACATCATGTTCAGGTAATTCTTAAAACTCATCTTCCTACTCTCTACAATTCTTCTTTCTTTTGTGGTGAAATGGCTCAGGAATCTCATTTGAAGGAGAACCCACCTGTGTCTACCCAAGTAGCCCAAAACATTATAGTCTCTGAAACAATTCAAGAACCAAGTTTTGATTCACAGCCTATTGTTTCAAAGAAACCAACCTCTGGTGTTTCTCAAAAAATATCAGTTGCAAGGAAGAGAAGATTTGTTGTGTCAAGTAGTAGTAGTTCTAGTGAAGATGATGATAATATATCTCTTGCAGAGAGAAGAATTGAAGGCTGCAATTCGACTTTCTAAGCTAGGACAAAGAGATGAAGCACCTAGTCACAGCCAGGCTGCAGTCTCTCAAAAGGCTGTAGTACTTAAAAAGGGAAAACAGTTACTGGATACTGTCTCTCAAAAGACTGTGTCTATTGAAAAAGGATCTCATCCCAAGATCAATTCTGTGTCTACACCTCTTGAGTCTTCTCAGGATAAATCTTTTGCTCACTATACTAGGAGAACAAGGAGAAAGATTTATTTGTCACCTACACACACAGAGTCTAGTCCAACAAATATCATGCAGGTCTCTACAAATGAAGCTACAATCAAGTCAGCAAATGACTACAGAGATCTGGATATTGATTCTTTATGGGAAACTACATTATCATACAGACTGGCTATGGGAGTTATTTCTATCAAAGTGAAGCTATCCAAGCCTGTTCTAGATTTTCTGGTTGAAAGAGTACCAAAACTTTTATTTCCAGAAGAATATGGACTTCTACATCAAAGACTTGACTTAATGAAGATGTATTTCTATGTAACTGTCAGAAGACATTTAGTCAAGAAATTTGGACTCTCGAAGCATGTTGCACTTCAATCACTTCATGCATATTTATTTGACAAGGATGTCATTATTGAAGATGCTTCAGCTCAAGGTGAACAACTGGAGGAAGTAGATAGAGGAATGCAGTCAACAGAAGATACTATTGCACCAGTGGTGGATAATAGAAAAGATCAGATCACAGTCACTGCAACACAAGAACCATCTAGTCAGAGGTTGGATGACTCAGGAGCTGTGATAGCTGATGTTGAAAGGTCTTCTGTGATGATTGAAATTGCACGTGAGAAACCCTATGATATGGGAGGAATAACTTTGACTGATTTTCTTGAAGATCAAACAAATATTATTCAGTCAGAGTCTATCTACCTTGAGGGTGTGTCTCAGCAAACAACACTTAAAGACGGTGACATACTAACTAGGGTGTCTAATGAAGTATTACTGAAGACATCAAAGTCTAGTAGAGAACCTGAAAGTGGTATACTGGAGCCTGTAGTTTCTGAAAGGAAAGAAGATGTTTGTAAGGGTTCAGAGACTATAGCAGCTCACTCCTTGGAGAAAACCTCAAGCCCCTTGTCAAATGAGGAACCTTCTCTCCATGTGAGTTCAGGTATAAAAACTTCTTCTAAACTCTATTTTTCTGTAGGTCATGAGAGCACTTTTCCAAAATTGAGTGATACACTTGAAAAGATGGATATTGATCCACAATCAGAGAGGCTGGCTCCTGACCAGGCAAAAGTAGAGGTAGAAAGAGTGTTGACTTTAGATAGTCAAAGTGAGAATGAGGGTATGGATGATCAACTCCATAGTGAGGGAGAGAAAGTTAGGAAACCACCATTGTTTGATTTCTGGGATCAGGTTTTTCCTGAATCTTGGTCTGAAAATCTCGGTATGGATGCTGGTACTTATTCTTTTATCAAGATGTATGAGAAGAATGACTTAGCAAAGCACAATTCAAAGCCAGAAGTTAAAGCTCAGAAGCAAAAAAGAAAGGCTTGCAGGAATTATCAACAGAAGAGGTGAAAGGCTAAGACAAACTTCTACAACATCAGTACCAGAAGATATTCCTAATGATCCTAGTATTCCTTTGTTTGTACTACCAATATCAGCAAGAATTGAGACATCAACAGTATCTGATCAATCTAAGGAGGAGTCAGGATTTGTCGATGTTAGTACACAGAATACTGGTGAAGGATAAGATGATCATATTGCAGCTTCATATCAGAAAGATGAAGATGTTTGTCACTCTAATCGAGTTTTATTACTTGAATATCATTCTACACAGGAAACTTCTTCTACAAGACTTGAATCTGAAGATATTCCAAACACTTCCAACACTGAAGTCAATTCTGAAGTTCTACAAGACATTCAGAAATCTCAAGTTGAAATTCAATCAAGACTTCAAACACTTGAAGATAACCAAGTCATTATTATGGAAAATCAAGCAGTTCTGATGAATCTCATTTGTTCTGTTACTGAATCTCTTGGAATTAATGTTGCTGATGTCAAAAAGGGGGAGATAAAAACAGTTCAAAGGCAACAGACTGGGGAGGAGATAAACAGACTGGGAGAAATAAAAGAAGAACTAAGGATGATAGAGGTGAATCTTATCAAGGAAGTGGTAAAGGAAAAGAAGCATTAAATAGTTGAATTCTTTCTTCTAAGTACTGGATACTATGTCTATATCTGAAGAATGAGGTACTTAACTTTATGATTTTTGAATTCATAAATTTTATTCTGATTGTATTGTTATATGTTTTGACATCAACAACTCAGATTTATGCTTCAGGTTTAAAGCATAAATAGGGGGAGATTGTTAGGAATAATTCATGAGTTGTGATGTTAAGAATAGAATTTTACTTATACTTATTGTATATCCTGATCTTATAAAGGATTTAGCACTTTGTATAGGAGATATGTGTTAGATAGTAGTCTGTAGAATTTTAGTCAGGAATGAACAGTGCATCAAGTACTACATGTCAGGAACTGAGATTGAATTCTGATATGTCAAGTCAAATACTGATAAAGTACTGATGGGATGGTCAGATCCTGATGCAAGATGGAATCCTGATATCAGTCGTGTTACTGATGATATAATTATGGATGCTACAGAAACTGGCAAGTGCTATAAAACAGGATCTTTGTTTGAGGAACAAGCAAGAAGATTTCATGAAGGAAAGAATTTTCTATTGATGGAAACTATCAACTGGACGGCAGAACATTGTCATGTATAGATTATCTTTCTGTGATTAGTTGATAGGTAGCATTATAAATACTCTCTCTATATCATTGTAAAAAGAGCGTGAAAGTTGAGCGATTGATTTTGTATGCGTAGCTCTGTATAAGGTTTGTATTCGAGAGTTCGAAACAAATAGAGAGAGAGAGTTTTATTTTGTCAGCAGCTGCTAAAGGTATTTGTACACCTTTGGTAGAGTTTGTATTTGTTTTTTTTAATACAAACAAAATTTGATTCATTCGTTTATTCTTGTTTATCTAATCAAGAAAAAATCAGACACGATTATATAACTTGTATTCAACCCCCCCCCCCCTTCTACAAGTTATTCGAGTTAACATACTCAGCTGCATTGTTAGATGCTCCAAACGTGAAATGAACCGCACTGCTTATCTTGCGACCCTCAGGAGTAACAAGTTCGATCCCTGCTCCGGCTCCTTCCTTATTAGAGGCACCATCCAAATAAAGTTCCCACCACGAGGCTGAAATTTCAGTTTTGACCTCGCTACTGACCTTTTCAGGGATCGGTATGAGAGCCCAAGAGCCATGCTCAATGTACGGAGGAAACTCAAGTATGAAATCTGCTAGGGCCTGACCCTTTAGAGGCCCTCGTGGCTTATATTCAATGTCAAATTGGCTTAGTTCCACAGTCCACTTCAAGAGCCTTCCTGATGTTTCTGGTTTGTGCATCACTTGCCTTAGAGGATAAGATGTGCGAACCTCAATTTTGTGAGCCTGAAAATATGGCCTTAATTTTCGCGAGGCCAATACCAAGGCATAGGCGAGCTTCTCCATGTTTGTATATCTTTTTTCTGCATCTAGCATCCTTTTGCTGATGTAATACACTGGGTACTGAATTTTCCCCTCCTCGCGTACCAACACTGCACTTATCGCATGTTCAGAGACAGCGAGGTAAACAATGAGGACCTCGCCATTAAGGGGCTTCGAGAGAAGTGGTGGCGAGCCCAGGTGTTCCTTTATTTTCTGAAAAGCCTCCTCACATTCCAATGTCCATTCAAAGTTTTTTCCTACCTTTTTAATGGCCTTAAAGAACACATGGCACCTATCTGATGATTTGGAAACAAACCGATTGAGAGCTGCGATCCTTCCTGTTAAACTCTGAACTTCTTTCACGCTTCTTGGGGATCGCATGTCCATTAAAGCCTTTATTTTTGCAGGGTTTGCTTCGATTCCCCTGTGGTTGACAATGATCCCCAAGAACTTTCCAGATTCGACTCCAAAGACACACTTTTGGGGGTTGAGCTTCATTTTGTATTTCCTTAGTATATCAAACATCTCTGCGAGGTGAGAGATGTGATCCCCAGCTTCCTTAGACTTGACCAGCATGTCATCTACATAGACTTCCATTGTCTTGCCAATTTGTTTCTCGAACATCATATTAACGAGCCTTTGGTAGGTAGCCCCAGCATTAAGGAGACCAAAGGGCATCCCTATGTAGCAATAAAGACCTCTATCCGTGATGAACGAGGTGTGCTCTTGATCAGGACCATACATGGGTATTTGGTTGTACCCAGAATAAGCATCCATGAAAGAAAGAAGTGCATGCCCTGCTGTTGCATCCACTAACTGGTCGATCCTTGGTAGTGGAAAACTATCCTTGGGACAATGTTTGTTGAGGTCGGTAAAGTCTACACATGTCCTCCACTTTCCATTTGGCTTCTTCACGAGGACAGGGTTCGCGAGCCAATCAGGGTAGAATGATTCCCTAACGAGCCCGACTTTGAGGAGCCTGTCCACCTCTTCCTTGAGAGCCTCAGCTCGTTCTCCACTTATAGGTCGTCTTTTCTGTCTGACTCCCTTCTTGCTTGGATCAAAGTTTAACTTATGACACATCACATTAGGATTGATCCCAACCATATCTTCATGCGACCAGGCGAACACATCAAGGTTGGCCTTCAGAAAAGTGACCAGCCTTTCTCTCAAATCAGGGTTGAGTTGCGAACCTATTTTCAACACCTTTGAAGGATCCTGCACATCAACGAGGACAGGAATTGTGTCTTCAGCTGCCCCGGCACGCTTCACATGTTCTGGGATGTGAGGATCAAGGTCTAGATCATACTCACGAGCCCGACTTGATTCTGCCTCGCAGGGGTTGTTACCCGCGTGCCCATACTCCTTAACAACAGTTGTCTGTGTAATTCCATTTGGCAGTTCTGTCAGTGTAGATGTTTCCTTGTGAACCCATTTTCCCTTTCGAGCTCGCACAGCGGCCTGCTCTGGGCTCTCCTCGCTGTCACTATCCGTAGCCTCTTCAACGATCCCTTCCTGGAGAACCATTACTGGCTGCGAGGCTCCCATCATCAAAGCACCTGGTAATGGTTCTACTTGAATTCCCAAATTATCAAAATAATCAGCTGGGAGCTCCTCAATTGAGATCATGTTACAATATACTGGAGGTACAAAGGTTGTCTTGCAAGGCCTGCTTTCCTCCTCGCATTCCATCTTATCCGTCACAGAATTACTCCCTCTTTCTGCTGACTTGAGGGCCTTGTTATAGCACTCACGAGATTCATGTTGTGCTCCCTTAATGCATCCGACTCCATTTGGGGTAGGGAACTTCATGGAGAGATGGTAAATAGAAGTGACCACCCTCATTTTTTTAAGTATTGGCCTCCCTACAATAGCATTATAGGCTGAAGGTTGATCAACCACCATAAAGTCTACGATCTTGGTAGTAATACAGGGCTCGTCCCCTAAGGTGACGGGGAGCCTTATAAGGCCCTTAACATTGACTGAAGCTCCAGTAAAACCATAAAGATGCCCCACGGTAAGGGTAAGGTCTCTATCCATGAACCCCATTTTCTGATAGACCTCGTATGTTAGAACATTTACTGCACTTCCATTGTCCACAAGGACCCTGTGAACATTCTGCGATCCAATGCGAATTCAGACAACGAGGGCATCTGAGTGAGGGTGGTGGACCCACTTCGCATCTTCTTCAGTGAACATGATATTCGTATCTTCCCCCTTGAAGAGCTTTAGGGGTCGCTCTTGCAGGTGATGAACATTAGTGAGGGGTCGCCCTTGAGCTTCGCGAGCGTACCTCTCTCTGGCCCTATTGCTGTCTCCCCCGAGGTGGGGTCCACCAATTATCACATGGATACTTCCGCCTCGCGTTTCCCTTTCTTGAACGACTGGATTCTGTTCAGGTGGCGGAGCTTGATTATAACCAAGGCCAGACTTGGGATTATGTTTCTTCACCTCACGAACTACCCATTCAGTTAACTTTCCATCACGAATTAACTGATCCACTTGCTGTTTGAGCTCCCGGAAAGTCGTTGTATCATGCCCTATTTGTTCATGAAAGGCACAATATCTGCTAGTGTCTGCAGTTCCCTTCGGACCCATCTGTGGAGGCCTCTTAAATACCCCCTTGTTTGCATTGATTGCGTAGATATGATCAATTGGGGCGACCAGAGGAATAAATTTTTCTTCACTCCTCGCAGGACGAGCTCGAGGAGGTGATCGCCTCAAAGGATCGCGTTCTCTCCTTTTTGGGCTGGGGCTTCGACTTCGATCCCGTCTTCGCCTCGGACTTCTGGAGTCCTTTCTTTTTACTCCCCTGTTCCTACTCCAACTGCTACTCCTTTCATTATTCTTCTTCAGATCTGCAAGTGACTTCTCAACGCGATTGAAAGGCTCAGCGACCCTATGCAATTCAAAAAGCGTACTAGGGGTTTGTTCTTGTAACTTCTTCCAAAATTCAGTCCCTTCCCTCACTCCAGCAATGAGGAAATTTTTTACAGCTTCATCATTTGCACCTCGTACGCGAGGCACCTCAGCATTGAATCTCTTGAAATAATCATGAAGAGTTTCTCCTTCCTTCTGTTTTATGTTTGCCAAGGTAGACATAGGGGGTGCGTAGAGCATCGAGGATTGGAACTGTTTGATGAAGATGTCCACGAATTGCTCCCAAGAATCGATGACAACTCATGCCCCTAGCTTTGAAAACCACTGCTGAGCACTTCCTCTTAGCGAGGCTGCGAAAAATCTGCACCTCGCCAGCTGAGAGACCTGGTAGACATCCATCTCATTTTTTAACCGAATTACGAACTCGGTTGGGTCAGTATCTCCATTATAGGTCATATCCGAATGATTCTCTCGAAACACCTCAGGAAGTAGAGCAGTTCGAATTTCGTGGGTAAAGGGCGAAGAAGAACCCATGGTATTAAAGATCCCTTTCTCATTGTTCATTGCATCCAAAGCCTTTTTCAACTCCTCCGGCTTATAATCCCCGATCCTGACCTCTTTGTCCCCATCCTTCTTTTCTCCAGTGCTCGCATGATGAGATTGAGTCTTCTTTGGGATGCTAGACTCTTCTTGATCGTTTCTATCCTTCTTTTTACGTTCCTCCTCTCGGTGTGGGGAACGTTCGCGATCTCGATGAGACGGGGGTCTGTCATCGCGATGATGGGACCGCTCACGCTCTCGACGAGGAGAGGGGGGTCTTTCATCGCGGTGATGTGACCGCTCGCGATCTCGACGAGGAGACAAAGGTCGAGAAGAGCCTTTGCTTTTATTTTTAGATCCTCCATCCTTTTTAGTTTTGAGCTTCACCAACTTGAGACGGAGATCGTGCTCGTTGAGTTTCTTTCTAACTCGGTCAAAGACACTAACGGATCTTCCTTCAGATGAGGCGGGCTTCGCCTTCGACCCCTCCTTATTCATAGTAGCTTCCTCCTCGTTCCAATCGGGGTTCGTTTGGTCTGTCACCACATCATCAAAGTCCCCAATAAACTTCTTGGCGGGGCCCTTGCTACTTTCTGCTTGATGAATTCGATCCCCTGTCCTTGTATTCCTCTTGAAGCCTCTAGAACTATGTCGCTTCTCCATTTTGGCAACCTTTTCCTTTACCTCGATCATTTGATCACCGAGGCCTTTCAAAAATAACATGACTTCGCCAGGCAAGGCCACTTGTTGGACAACAGGGGGTGTTTTCTCCTTCTCAAATTCATCCTCGATCCCCTCATTACGCGCCTCGCTTTCTGGTAGATTCCTCTTCTGGGGTTCGTCCTTATTTCTCCTATACGATCCCGGGGTCTCTCTTTCCCCATTTTTCTTCTTGTGTGATTTAGTCATCGTTCTCCCAATCAATGACTGATGCCCTCCTTCTAGCGCCAAATGTTATAGGGAGAATATTGTATAACAATATTTGTAGAGGTTGCTGGATTTATGGAGCAAAATACGGATATTTTGCTATAAGAAGAATAGGGATTAGGGTTTATATGTGTGGCTGAGCTTGATAGGTGTTTTCAGGTAAACTGTTTCTCTCCCATATCAAGGTGCCTATGTACCCTATTTATAGGGATCAAGCCTGACGTAGTTCTTGAAGAGCAAGTTACCTAGACGGGCTAGGGTTTTAAGAGATAAGCCAAAGTCCAAGCCCACTCGTTTGTTTAGGGCTGACGTGGCAGTGATTCATCAACCCTATCCGTGATCCATGGCCCAGCTGTGGAAGCCAATAAAGGATCAATCAGAACCTAGCATGCGACCTCGAGGGATCTGGCCATGCGAAGCGATCCCTTGCGTCCAGCTACTCATGCGACCTTGGGTCTGGCCATGAACCTTCCAATAAAGAGTAAGACAGCGATCCCAACATAGTTTGTAGATATGATGATAGTGCGAAGCGATCCCTTGACGGGATATGCCAGCGAGGCGATCCCTAGGAAAGGATCAAGAACGAGGTGGCCCTGTAGCTATGCTGGGCTGATTCCAGTAGTGGGCTTTAGTGACCCAATTGCTATCTTCTAGGCTCATCATAGATTATGAGCCTTTAATTTAGCCAATCAAATCAATTTAGCTGCCATGCCAGATTTGGGCATAACAGTGTGATACCAAAATTTAAAGTTACTCGCCATAATCAATATCGACGATGATGGTTTGTAACCAAAAAAGTCGTCGCTGAATAGTGGTTTATATGTTTTAAGATGCCTGTGAGATTAAAGGAGTGATGGTGGTTTTTCAGAGTTTTCAACATTCAACCCATTTAATGTGCTTACGTACCCTGTATTTATAGAGGATCAAGCCTCTCATAATTCTTGAAAAATAAGAAAACTAAATCCAATAGAAGAAGTAGGTCTTTCGCTAATCAGAAAACTTAGAGACATTTGTACGTAATGATAATTAGAGAGTTTTCCTTTTTATATATAACAAACTCAAAACCAATTAACTTTACTGACGTTACAAAATGTGACATTATTATAAATATTGTGGCAAGAAATATCATTGGAAATATAAAAAAATATTATATAAATATATCATTAAACACCATATTAAAATAGGAAAGAAAACTGACAAGCACATAAATAGGAAATTAACAATTTAAGATTTTATTTTTTTAATATTAATATTATGAAAAATATCTAACAGTAGTTGCCTTAGCAGCCTGCCAAAATAATGCTTTTAAGGCAGTCCCAAAATGATTTTTTCTCCAGTTAGCATATACACACCTTGCACAACATCTATGTTCAGCCATTGAAAGCATGGACTCGATTGCTTTTTTCAAACCCTGGTGATAAATGTATGGTCATAAATAAATATTATACAACCTTTAATTAGAAAGTTAAACAATAACAAATCTTATAATAATATAACATTTTTAATACCTTCCGCTGATGAGTCGTTAGTTTAAATCCATATCCATCTCCAATATTCAGGTCTTGTTATAAAAGTGTAATAAACCAGGTCCATGATTCTGTACACTCTACTTCCATAACAGCCCAAGCTATCGGAAACATTTGATTATTTCCATCTTAAACAATGCTAATAACAATTCACCTTTTACATAATTTTTCAAAAAGCAACCATCAAGACCTATCACCTTCCTACAACCACTTGTAAAGCCTTTCTTCAGTGCATCAGAAAATCTATATATTCTTTGAAATACAAGAGACTGATTCAAATCACTAGCATCAACCTTGATTATTGTATTACTTCCAGGATTGGATCTCAACAGTTCTACTCCATAATTATCTATTCTTTTGTATTGCTTCTTTAGTTCTTCATCCACTTCTGACATAGCCAACTTTTTTGCCCACCAACATTGGTTCATTGTCACCTTCAAGACATGTACATTAATAACATGTATTTTGAAATTTTCTCAGCTTCCATTTTGGATTTTCTCTCATATGCGTCCTGAATTTTTTAGTTAACTAATCAGCCCTAACAATCTTATGTACAGATACCAATATGCAGGAATGTTTTTTGACCTATGTCTTTACTTGAAAACCACCACTATTATTAACTTTACTACCAAATAATGTCCAGGGTTGTTCAACAGTATAATCGATAATTGCTTCTTTAAAAACTTTTGCAAATATAAAACATAACCAACATAAAATTCAATACTTCATTGGAGTTTTTGGATTGAAAGTTGGTAAACTGACAAATTTTCTATTTAATTATCTAATCTCAACTTTTCTTGAATCAGCTTCATCCATATCACTTAAATTTGTTGACTTTGGAGATGTAAGTGTTAACATATATAAATTATTATTATTGGATAGTTTCATTATTGTAATAGTTTCCTTTGATAGGATAATTTCCTTTATTATTTTTTAGTTGTTGGCTATATAAGTCATCCTAATATTGTAATCGGTAACAAGGTTCATTATAATAAAAAAAATACTTTTCTCTCTTCTCCCCATACTTTATCATGGTATCTAGAGCTAGGTTGATTCGATCAGGGATCGGTTGATTGAGATTTTAACGTGATATCTTCCGCATGTTGGATTAAAACATGTGCTTCGATTATTTTTTTCTTCTCGTTTTCTACTTCAAATCGGTTGTGTTTTTTTCCATTTTTTCCCAAATTCTCCTTTTTTTTCTTAGATGATATTGATTTAGGTTTCTAATCATGATTTTTTTCCCCAAATCAGTTAATATGAGTTCTTTGGATGCTTTGATTATGGATTTAGTCACCGTTCTGATTATTTTTCTCTTCTTCGTCTTTTTCTTCCTATTGGTTGGATTTATATTGGGTAAAAGTTGATTTTGGTTGGGTTTTTTCTGCTGGTTTTGTTTTGTTTTGGTTGGGACTCTCACATACACTTTATGTTTCTCTCTCTTTGATGGCAATTGCTCATTGGCAAGTTTTTTTTTCCTTCCCTTCCTTGCTCTTTTTTTTTCTTTTTCTTTCTCGTGTTTATGATAGGAGTAGCCTTAGGCACATCTATATACATTTTGTCTCTTTCTCTGTCAACATCGTCAGTTTCAGGCGGGAGGTTAATATATATAATATTATTATTATTATTGGATAGTTTCATTATTGTAGTAGTTTTCTTTGATTGAATAATTTTCTTTATTATTGTTTAGTTGTTGGCTATATAAGCCCTACTTATATTGTAATCGGTAACGAGGTTCATTATAATAAAATAATACTTTTCTCTCTTCTCCCCGTACTTTTATCAGTAAGTTTGTAAGAATCACTTTCATATTCACAATCTATCCACTTGCGTGCTCTCGTAATAGTCTTGATCATGTTGTGTATTCTTTTCTTCTTTTTTTCCATTCTTTTTTTTTTGTTTCTTGAAGTTAATTGTTGACTCATTCATGCCAAGATTTTGATCCACATTTGAGTCAACTATGTCAACACCTTGGTGTATTTTTACCATCTTTAACAACTCTACTTTGCTGCATTATTTCTGTGAATTCTTCATCTTCAAAACTTCCATTTTCATCACGAATTTCAATCTCATATTCACTTTCTTCTTCATTCTCTTCTTCGATGTCTTCATCAGTCGCTTTCTCTTCACCACTAACATCTTGTTGGTCTACTTCTTCCTCACAACCATGGTCTATATAGATGGATGCGTAACCTGCATCTTTCGAAGATTTGCACATTTCTAATAAACTATTATCATCCGAGAGTATCTTACATTCATGTTCATCGAAATCTGCCTCATGCTTGTGCCAGTAAAATTTAAAATTTTGATACCCTAATTCTTCTTTAGCATATCCTTCAAATCTATTGATACTTAGTGATCAATATCTATGTTGTAAATATACTCGACCTTACCTCCTTTATAGTACCGAATACCATTTTTAGAAGCAAACTCGCCCCCGTAATGAATTTCAACTTTGATGCAACAGACCATCAAATTAGTTTAAAATAATGATAGTAAAAATATAATGGCACTAAAAGATAAAAATTACTGTGCATACATTATCATATGTCATGCAAGTCAAAGAAAGGTAGAAATTGAATGGATGAGTAAAATTTACCTCTCATACTCTACATATGTTGTCTTCTAAAAACACATGTAATTATGATACCCATTTTTGACATTACGATAGTGGGGAAAATTAGAGGGAATTAGGATTACATGTGTTAACTTTGTAGTTTAATCACGTCTGAGTAGTTAGTAAAATATATGGAAATACTAGCGTAATATACGTGTATGATACATTGTAATTTTTTTTCTAATAATTAGTTTTAATAACCTGGTTTATTTCAAAAAAAAAAAAATAACCTGGTTAGTGTTTATACACGGAAGGATGCATCTCTAAAGTTTCTCAGTTTCATTTTGCTCTTAAATACTATGAAGTGGGACTAAAAAATTCTCAGATAGTAAACTTCTGAAACATACAACATTGCTATTACTCGTACGGAACATTGCTATTGATTGGAACAGACATGGTATACCTCGGTTTCAATCCTACTATGCAGTGAGATTTCACTAGTAGCATGTGCGGAAAACTGATAAAAAGATTTGATCAAAAATTCTAATGAAATCTTATAGCGTCTTCCATTATATATATTATATGCTAACATGACTTTCCATGCCATTTAGTAATTTACTAAAATACCCTCATACTTAGTAATTTACTAAAATATCCTCAGATTTTATAAATATTGTTATAGCCAAAATTCGGATCGGGTATTTTTAAGATGGATTCGGGTCAAATATGGATTCAATTTGGGGAATTCTAGAAAAAATTAGGGTTTTGACTCAAGTTGGGGGAATTAGGCCGCGCCCTGGCTTTCCTTATATCTAGGGCGCGCCCTACATGTGAAATATGGTGACAAATCTGTTCAAGTTGGTTTTCTAAGAAGACATTGAAGAAATCTCTCTTAGGATATTATTCAAGTTAGGATTCTATTTAGGTGGGATTCCACCCAAGCTGGAATTCTAGAAGTTGAAGAATTCCCTCCTGTCGTATCTCAGGAGGGGGATGTCCGTCGCAGAAGACCTCCAGGGGTTTGCCTGGATATAAGGACCCTTCTTAGACGCTAAGGGAGGCATCCGTGCGCCCTAAGGTGGAAAGATGGGGACTTTCTGGTGTGTGCTTTGGGAGCTCTGTTCCTGTAGCCAATGGGCGCGCTCTCATTGGGGAACTTTGGAGTAATCCTGCACTTTGCACCCAAAAGCTCTGGATCACCTGTCCTGCTATCTGGTGGGTGCTTCTCATTCGGGGGACAGGGATGCGTTCTGCACTTGGGGTAAACCACGGCTATACCTGCATCCTTGAAATCAAGAAATAGCTGGTAGCGGATAGGACTAGTCCTCGACGGGGGAAGTTTCCTTATCCGTGAAGTCTTGAGATCTTGGATGAGCCTTGGGCCTTTTGTGGTTAGGCCTCATAGTAGAACATTCCGGAAGCTGGTCCGTTATCCAAGCCCATTTGGGTTTCTTGTTCTCCAAGAACTACGTCTGGCTTGATCCTCTATAAATACAGAGGTACGTAGGCAAATTGGGGGGTTGGAAGTCGAGAGCTCTGAATAGCCGCCACTAACCCTATCAATCTCAGCCACCAATTACAAACTGTCACCACACGCCACCACTCTTTTCGGCAAAGAACCACCGCTGTAGATCTTGTTTCCGGCGAAGTACCTCGAATTTTGTTGTTACCAAATTCCTCCGTCAACAAATTGGCGCTAGAAGGAGGGGAGCCAATCAAGATCTTCATCTTAGGAGGAAAAGATGTCTCACAATCAACGCGGAGGTTCTCACGAAGAGGATTATTACGATTCTGAAGATAGCTTGGGGGGTAACCAAGCTCATCACGAAGCTTATGTTCCGGAGGAAATCCACGTTCCTCCACATCACCATGGAACTCCAGCCACCGGTGGTGGCCAGCCGCCCGTTCTTATTAGTAACGCGGCATTAATGGAACAGTTGTATCGTATGGGAGATGCCATAAATAGTTTCGGGGCTAGGTTGAGTTCTGTGGAGGAAGTGCAAGAATCTAGGAGAAAATCTCGGAGTATCCCGCGAAATCATCGCCGATCAGGCAAATCCCCTCAGATTGAGGGAGATTCTCGAAGGGAGGAGAATCAAGAAAAGAGATTTCAGCTGATCACTCCTAGAAGGTTAGATTATTCTGATCCGATTGTTGAATATCCTAGTGAAGATAATTCTGAGCGCAGGTTGTCAAATCCTCAAGATAGGGCGCGCCCTCATCCTCATCGTTCGGGACGCACTCCTGGCGAAATTCAAAGGGATGAGGAGCAAATAGCTAGAGAAAAGAAAGATTATGCCAGCTTGAAGGAACGCCTTGGGATAAGGCTTAATGACGACGATTTAAGGATGGTACTCCTTGAGCAACAGAAGAAAAGCAAATACTTGGAATCACGGCCCCATGATTCACAGTGTGTGCCCCCTGACAACAGGTCGAGGCCCCTTGGACATGAGCGAGCCCTTGCACGGAGTCATGATTCACAGCGTGCGCCCCCTGACAACAGGTCGAGGCCCCTTGGACATGAACGATCTCTTGCTCGTAACAATAATCCACAGCGCGCGCCCCCTGTTCACGACAGGTTGCGGCCCCTTGGATCTAAACAAACTTTTCATAACTCTGGAGCAAGAGGAAGCCGTGATAACGGTGATAAAGGAAGGGATTGGTATCAAGGAAATGGGCGCCCTCGTCATCAGGGCGCGCCCTCAGATAGAAGATTTCGTGTTCATCAAATTCCAAGTACTTCTGATGAGTCTAGATCGAGGACGCGCCCTCACTCAGGAGAACAATATCAGAGAAATTCTCAGGGGAATCCGCAACCTCATGGAAATCCAGAAGGTCAGCAAACACAAACTCAAACTCAAGAGGATGTTGTTCAGCCACAGGCAGGGAATCAAGGAGTGGAGACGGCGGCTCCACCTCCACCTCCAGGGGGTACTCAAACTGTGGCACAACCAAATATTCAGAATGTTCCCGGGGTTGGAACTTTCAATGTGGATGATTTGAAGAAGCTCCTTGCTCACTTGGATGGAGGAAGAATATCGGCTACTGCACAAACTTCCTCTCCATTCTCAACTGAAGTAAGAGAGGCGCAGCTTCCTACTGGGTATAGATCTATGACAAATGATTTGCGCTTTCATGGAAATGCAGATCCTGTCGAATTCCTCGGACGTTTTGACATCGAGATGGATGTCTATCAAGTGACAGAGCTGGCCAGGTGTCGATTGTTGGCAGCAACTTTCAGGGAGAGTGCTCAGCAATGGTTTCAGAAACTTGGCCCGGGAGTTATTACATCTTGGCAGGTAATGAGGAATTTGTTTTTGACTAAATTCCAGGCAGCAGTGAAATACGCTCCTCCCGTCACAACTTTGGCCAATATTAAGCAGAGGGAAGGAGAAAGTCTGCAATCTTACTTCAAAAGGTTTAACTCGGAATCAACTCTGGTGAGAGGAGCAACTGATGAAACACTCAAGAGTTTTCTAATTGCTGGATTATCAGTGGGAACCGATTTCTGGAAACATCTCCAAGGACGAGATCCACCGACATTGGCTGATGTGTTTGCACAAGCTGAATCTTTCAAGATTGTGGAACAATCATTGGCAGATAATCGAAAGACTGATGGTCAAAACAGTTCTAAGGTAAAGGTCGGAAAGAGGAAGGATAGGTCTCCTAGTCC
The DNA here is from genome assembly GCA_037693485.1 of Kitagawia praeruptora. Lineage (NCBI taxonomy): Eukaryota > Viridiplantae > Streptophyta > Magnoliopsida > Apiales > Apiaceae > Kitagawia > Kitagawia praeruptora. The sequence goes on from CM075347.1 coordinate 73,415,761, forward strand.
AACTCGCCGGATAGCAACAGGAGCCAATCGTGTGAACTTAACTGAATCTGGCAGAAACTGGGGTCCCCCAGATACTTACACTTATGATCAAAGGCCGGGTAATTACACACCCTTAGCAGCCTCCATTGAACATATTTTTGAAGTGAACAAAAATAAAGGATTCTTCAGAAAGCCAGAGCCTCTCTCTTCTTGGCAAAGTAAAGATAAAAGAAAGTACTGTGAATTCCATGAATCTTCTGGGCACAATACTCATGAGTGCCGTCAATTGAAAGATGAGATTGAAGATTTAATCAAGGAAGGATATCTAACAGAATGGATTGTCAGAGAGGTGAAAAAGCATAAGGAGAATCCTGATAAGAGAGATGGAGGGCGCGCCCCCCATGTGGATGACAGGCCTGAGGAGAAGAAGTTTGTGAAGGAAGGAAGCATTCACACTATCTTTGGTGGACATCACCTGGGAGGTGACAGCAATCATGCTATGGAGAGATACACTAGAGAAGCGAGGTATCGACCTCTTACAAATGTGAATAGTCTAGAGTTGAGGCCACCTAAATTGTTCAAAGGGGAGTTTGCTGATATTACTTTTACTGAGGAAGAGGCAAGATGGGTACACCATCCTCATAATGATGCTTTGGTGGTGGCAATTCAGATTGGGTCCAAGAATGTACATCGAGTTTTTGTTGATAATGGGAGTTCGGTGAATATTCTGTATTACAGTACTTACCGAAAGCTGGGACTTCTAGACAAGGATATGATTCAAGATAACGGATGGATCTATGGTTTTTCGGGCGAATCTGTAAAGGTCATGGGAGCTATCAAATTACCAGTAACTCTTGGGGAAGGGACCCTTTCTGTAACACAAATGATGGATTTCATGATTTTGAATGTGGAATCATCGCACAATGTTTTGGTGGGACGTCCCTTGTTGAAAGAAATGAAGGTTGTGACCTCCATCTATCATCTTGCAATGAAGTTTCCTACGCCAAATGGTGTGGGAACAATTCGAGGATCCCAGCATGACTCGAGAGATTGTTATCATAAGGCAATTAAAGGGTTCAGGAGACAGCAGGATGGAGGGCGCGCCCTCAATGAAAGTAGTTCTGGAGTTATGAGTATTGCTCTTGAAGAGGTGAAAGTCCATTATCTTGTTCAAGAGCCAGAGGAAGAAACGCCTTGTAATAGGGCGCGCCCTGAGGAGAGTACTCCAGTGTTGGATGATCTTCAGGATGGAATTTTAGAGGAAATTGAAGAAGATTCAGAAGAGGTAATTTCAGTTAACATCAGAGGTGAACAGGTTGAAGGGAGGCGAATGTTACTTGAAGGATTGGTGCATACCCTTGTTGAGGAAGACTTCCCTCTTAAAGAGGACGCGCCCTCCAAGGGTGCAACACCAATCGAGGATCCACGAAACTTTGATTTTGATCTTGATCCAAGGGCACCACAACCTGTGGAAAAGACTGGTCCTGCAGAGGATACTATTTCAATTTTGGTGGATGAAAAGGATTCAAGTAAGGTTTTGAAAATTGGATCTCAATTGAATTCCAAGTTGAGAGGAATGCTCACTAATTTTCTTTTCAATAATCTGGATGTATTTGCTTGGAGTCATGCTGATATGGTAGGAATCGATCCAAAGATTATGTGTCATCATTTGAACATAGATCCCACCAAGAAAGGAATCCGTCAGAAACGTCGACCTATAAGTGGAGAGAGAGCTATAGCATTGAAGGAGGAAGTTGATAGACTTCTAGATGTTGGTTTGATCAAAGAATCATATTACCCCGATTGGTTGGCTAATCCTGTTCTAGTCAAGAAGCCTAATGGAAAGTGGAGGACTTGTGTGGATTTCACGGACCTGAACAAGGCTTGCCCTAAAGATAGTTTTCCTCTCCCTCGAATTGATCAGTTGGTGGATGCTACTGCTGGCCACGCTCTTTTGAGTTTCATGGATGCTTATTCGGGCTACAATCAAATTCCCATGTATGAGCCTGATCAAGAACACACCTCTTTCATTACGGATAGGGGTTTGTACTGTTATATTGGAATGCCATTTGGTTTGATTAATGCTGGAGCTACTTATCAGAGGTTGGTGAACATGATGTTTAAAGATTTGATAGGGAAAACCATGGAGGTGTATGTGGATGACATGCTTGTAAAATCCTTGAGGGCAGAGGACCATGTAAAGCATTTGGAGCAAATGTTCGGAGTATTGAGGAAGTTCAGAATGAAGTTGAATCCTCAAAAATGTGTGTTTGGAGTGGAATCCGGAAAATTCTTGGGGTTCATGGTTAATCATCGTGGGATTGAGGCGAATCCAGCCAAGATTAAAGCCTTACTTGACATGAAATCTCCATCCAGTGTGAAGCAAGTTCAGAGTTTAGCTGGGAGAATTGCAGCACTCAATCGCTTTGTGTCAAAATCTTCGGATAGATGCAGAGAGTTCTTCAAGGCAATCAAAGGGGCCTCCAAAGATTTTGTGTGGACTCCTGAGTGTGAAGATGCTTTTCAGAAAATTAAAGAACAGTTGGGGAATCCTCCGCTTTTAGCTAAGCCCGTGGAGGGAGAAACCTTGATATTATACTTGGCAGTATCGGAATATTCCATTAGTGCAGTATTGGTGAGAGAAGAGGTTGATCATCAGTCCCCGGTCTACTATGTGAGCAAGCGTTTGCATGATGCAGAGACTCGATACACCAGCATGGAGAAGTTGGTTTTCGCTTTAATCTTGGCGGCTAGGAAACTTCGTCCTTACTTTCAAGCTCATAGGATCGAGGTTCGAACTGCATATCCTTTGAGAAGTATTCTGCACAAACCCGAAGCTTCAGGAAGAATGTTGAAATGGGCTGTTGAGTTAGGACAGTTTGATTTAGAATATACGCCAAGAACAGCAATTAAAGGTCAGGCTTTAGCGGATTTCATCTTGGAGTTTGATTCAGAGACCGAGGAAAAGTCAATTGTGTTAGCAGAACCAGGAATTCCTCTTACGAGGGCGCGCCCTCTTGAGGAAATTCCTCAACTTTGGTGGAAGTTGCACGTTGATGGGGCTGTAAACAATGGAGGAGCTGGTGCAGGTGTAATTCTAGTGACACCTGAAGGAAATCAACTGATGAGTGCTATTCACTTCAAATTCGAGGCAACTAATAATGATGCGGAATATGAAGCTTTGATTAATGGATTGAAAATGGCCTTGGAAATGAAAGTAGTAAATTTGATTGTGTTAAGTGATTCAGAGTTAGTAGTCAGGCAGATCAAAGGAGGTTTTCAGTGTAGGGGTCCAAGAACAGAGCTCTATATGAAGTGTGCACAACGATTAATACAGAAGTTTCGTGAGGTAAGGTTGGAATGCATTCCTCGAGATGAAAATTGCTCTGCAGATGTTTTGGCTAGGCTAGGATCCCAGAAGGATGCTATGTTGTTGGGAACAGTTCCTCTACAAATTCAAGAAGTGCCAAGTATTCCAGAGGCGAAAGTTATGGAGGTGGAGAGTACTCCGTCAGTTACCTGGATGACTCCAATTCTGGAATATCTCCGTAGGGGGATTCTCCCGAGTGATAAAATTGAAGCAAGGCGTCTTCGATATCATGCTGCCAGGTTTGTGGAGTATGATGAAATTTTGTACAAGAGAGGTTTCAATCAACCACTTTTGAAGTGCATAGATGGAGATGAATGCAATTATATCTTAAGGGAGGTACATGAAGGAATTTGTGGCAATCACTCGGGGGGTGGTTCGTTGGCAATGAAGGTGTTAAGGCAAGGTTATTATTGGCCTACTATGAAGAAGGATGCCTATGAGTTTGTCAAGGCATGCGATAAATGCCAGAGGTTTGCCAATTATTCAACAATTCCTGTGACCACCCTGACTTCTATGATGAGTCCTTGGCCGTTTGCCATGTGGGGAATAGATCTCATTGGAGAACTCCCCAAATCTAAGGGAGGAGTAAAGTATGCTGTTGTTGCAGTGGATTATTTCACCAAATGGGCGGAAGCAATGCCCTTGGCCACAATCACAGCGAAGAAAATCAAAAATTTTGTGTTCAACTCTATTGTGTGCAGATTTGGGATTCCTTATAAACTTGTTTCAGATAATGGAAAGCAGTTTGATAGCAAAGAGTTGCGAAAGTTATGTGAGGATTTGGGAATCAAGAAAGAATTTGCAGCTGTATATCATCCTCAGAGTAATGGGCAGACTGAAGCTATCAACAAGATAATCAAGCATACCTTGAAAACCAAGTTAGAAGAAAGTAAAGGGAGTTGGCTTGAGGAACTTCCTATGGTCTTATGGTCTTATAACACAACACCAAGGACCACAACTGGGGAATCTCCTTTCATGCTGTCTTATGGATGCGAGGCAATGGTGCCAGTGGAAGTTGGAGCATGGTCATTCCGAAGGGATTTCTATGATGAAGAATTGAATATGATAAATCAAAGGCTAAATCTTGATTTTCTAGAAGAGATGAGGGCAAATTCGCAGTTGAGGTTGGCAACTTATCAGCAGAGGGCTGCAAGGTACTATAACAAGAAGGTGAAGATTCAGCCTTTTAAGGTGGGTGATTTAGTTCTCCGAAAAGTCATGCCTAATACAAGAGTAGCAGCACATGGAGTTTTTGGTCCCAACTGGGAAGGACCTTACAAGATCAAATCTATCATCTGGGAAGGAACTTATCATCTAGAAGACTTGGATGGCAATGTAATCCCAAGAGCATGGAATGCAGAACATTTGAGAAAGTATTATCAGTAGGGTGTGGCTTTGACCCCCTATTGTATGAAGGCTTATATTCAAGTTATAGACTAGTATAAATAAATATTCTCCTAGTCTAGGGGGGTAGTACATATACGCCTTCTTTAGTTCTAGTTGAGACTTGCTGTTTTTTCCACATTTTTTAGAAGTTTATTCTCCTTAGCTCGGGGGGTATAACATGTATACCTTCCCTTGTTCTGCTGAGATTATTTGAAGATTAATAAAGAATATCAAGACATTTTTTGCAAGAATTTTGAAGATTTTTTGATTAAAGTATAAGTCGTGCCCATTTCTTAGGGCGCGCCCTCAGCATGTATAAAGATTTGTTATGAAGTAATTAACAAGTTAAAGAGACCCTGAAAGGGTAGTGCCTTAGGGCGCGCCCTCCGCATGAATGAACAATGTGATGTATTTTGAAGAGGAGCTTAAAGTAAATAATGAAGAGAAGGTCGCGCCCCCATCTAGGGCGCGCCCTCATTTGAAGAATTTAACAAATAAAGGCATGAAGATAAATAATGAGCATAGCAAAAGTTTAAAAGGCATTAAAAAGTTGGGAGTTACAAATTGCAGGGTTTTACAAAGGACCCGCACCTTAAAAGTTAAGTACGTACGAAACAGGTTTAAAAGATTGAAATCCTAAGGCGCGTCCTTAGGGGGAGAAGAGATAACCTTGGGGGGTGAAGGAGGTGCATCCTGAGCTACATTTGTAGGAGGAGAGCTTTGAGTAGGAATAGCAGTATGAGAGGGTTGAACGTTGTCAGTAGAGGGCGCGCCCTCAGAAGCTTCCTCTAATCCTAACTCTATTCTTTTTGCCTTAATGTCCAAGGCTCTGTCAACCTTGAATTTTGCTATGTCCTCAGCAGCAGCAGGTCCAAATTTTTCCCAGTTATAGTCAGGGTCGTTGGCTAGAAAACCAAGAAGATAGAAGTTGAAACCTCTTTCAAAGTTTTCATCTTCAATGGCTTCTCTCTGTTCATTTAACTTGGCTTTTTCAATTTCAAGGGAACCTTGCTGAGCTCGGAGTTCCTTCACCTCTTTCTCCAATTCGTCATTTTTGGTATTCAGAAGAGTGCGATGTTCAATGGATTCATCCAGATCATGTTTCAAATCAGCAATTCTGTCATTTTTGGCATCTAGATCTTTCTTCCATTTATTATCATTCTCGACAATCATTTTCGAATACTTCCTATTCTCAGCTTCAAGTTTGTTGAGGTGGAGTTTTTCCTTGTGAACCCTCTGGGCGCGCCCTAGAGATTGGATAAGAAGTTGAGCGGATGCCCGAATCATGGATTGAGATTCTTCATCCGCATTCATGTTTTGCCATATATCAACCTCCTTTTCTTCAACTAGAGAGGCAGCAGCAGGGCCAATCAAGGTTTCGACATATGAGGGCGCGCCCTCATATCTTGGTTTCTTGCCCCTATTGGTGATAGGTTCTAGGATATCAGGATTCCTTTTCAAAGATTCTGTGGATGGAGTGATAGTGTCGCTGGAATTCTTTTCTGGTGCAGGGCGCGCCCTGGAGTCAGAGGTACCCGCTTGGTCATGTTTCTTCTCTTTGTCATTCTTCTTTTTGGCAGCGCCAAATCCTCGGGGAATCTTGGGGGCCATACCTGTACAAGATAAAAGAGAAGAAAGGTTAGGCCGCGCCCTGGGTAAAAAAGGCAAAATATGAAACAAAACATCAGAAATGAAAGATAAACGGTTAGGGCGCGCCCTATCCTACACTATAATTATTACCTTCATCAGAATCAGAATTTTCATTTTTATCACTAGATGAAGAAGTGGGAACAGCGATGCCATTTCTAAATTTTTTAAATTTACAAATAGAACCAACTCTGTCGGAAAGGATTCCAACCCTTTTTAGATTTTCTTCAGTAATTAGAGTTTGGAGATTAAATTTCTCCGCTGCAACTTTTAGGATGGCTTTGGCCCGGGATGAGGCCGCGCCCTGAAGTTCTTTTTGAACTCTTCTATCTGTTTTGGTTTAAAAAAGATCAGTTAAAGTTAAAAGAAAATTAAAAAGAAAAAAGAAAGAAGAGTGTAGGGCGCGCCCTCACTTACATGGATCTGTATTGAATTGAAGACGAACTCGAGGAACGTCCCAGATGAAGAAATAGGGATCCTTCCATCTTTTGGTGTGGCTAACTCTTCCCTCAGAAAAACCTTTGTTATTGTGAGGTTTGTTGATTACCAGATAATAGTATCCAATGCTTGATTGACGGATACTAAAGAAATAACTGATTTCTGGCATGGAGGGTGCCCCAAAACCCAGGTCATGGTAGAGAATGAATAAACCCAAGACAAGTTTATAACTGTTGGGAGAAAGTTGGATTGGGGCTAGGTCGTACCATTCAAGGATTTCTCTGAGGAAGGGGTGTAAAGGCGCGCCCACACCTAAAGCAACGAGTTTTGGGGTAAGAACCATCCTTGGAATTCTGAAATTTCCTCCATAATTGAAAAGGTGAGGTCGGTGATGGGAGTGAGGGATTGCCCAGAGTCCTTCTTGGCCATAGTATTTCATAGCCCATTCCACCTCATCATTGGTGGCTGTAGAAGACATGCTCACACAAGCTAATTTGCCTTGTTTCTTTCTGAGCTGGTTCTTTTCTTTTTCGGATATCTCATTATATCTACCCCAATCAATATCAATTTCTTCATCAAGGACTTCCCAATGTTCGAATGGGGTAGGTGATGAAGGTGGAGATGTTGGTTCAGAATTGATTACTGGTGAGATAGACGAGGCGGAGGGCGCGCCCTCAGAGGAATATGTATTAGAAGAATGCGTGTCACTGGGAGAATTGGAGTCCGGAGTATAATCATTGTCAGATGGGTCTGTGTATATGAGATTTGGAATTTTTTCAGGTGTTGGTGTTGGAATTTTTTCAAGTATTTGGGTGTTAAGGGGAATACCGTTAAAGGAGTCTTCATCAGAGAAATTCATTCTGCCTTCGTTGAGGTCTTTAATAAGGCGCGCCTTGTCTTCAGGAGAAATAAACGAGAAAGGACTCCTATAAGGTTCAGGAGATAAGGGGGGTGGTAATGGAGAATGGATTCCTAAACTTTCGTTGAATTCCCTAAATGGGTGAAAAGGTGGAGACGCGCCCTCCAGCTGCAAAATAAAATTAAAAAGCACTAAGGGCGCGCCCCAGGGAAGAAAAATGAAGGAAAAGTTTATACTACAAATTAAACTAATTATGGGACTTAACATTTGGACGTTCAAAATTGCTTAGAAGACATTAGGGCGCGCCCTAAGTGTAAGACACGCCCAAGAAAAGAGATAATGAAGGATCAAATTCTTAAAGTTATATTGTGATACTAGAAGAGTCCAAGACGCGCCCAGTGTTCAAGGCGCGCCCTGGGAATTAACTGGCCGTATTGATTTGCCAGAAACATATTTTAGAAAAATTACAACAGCAATCAGAGATCAAGTGTACATGCATACATATATACATACAGTCAGTTTTGAAGAACACGAAAATATCCAAAGGTCAGATCGCAAAATCGGACAATATACATGGTAAAAACGCAAGTTAAAGGTAAAAAAATGTACCTTAGAAGTTCTGGAACAAGATTGGTGGAAGAAAATTGAAGAAAACCGTCGAAATTGGCCGGATTGTTGCTCGGAAAAAGAAATCGCCGGAGTATAGTTTTTGGGAGAGAGAGAGAGTAAAAAGAGTAAAGTAAGGAGTGTTTGGGTATTTATAGGGGTTTAGAAAAGTAGTGGAAAACAGCTGTCGGCCACTTAAGTCGTTTAGGATTCTAAGGACGCGCCCTCTGCCAAGGCGCGCCCTAATGGAGATTTGCGAAAGAATTTTGGGCTTTTTAGAAGAAATTCCATACATCATCTCTGATTTCGTATGGAATTGGGGGGTAGTTGTTATAGCCAAAATTCGGATTGGGTATTTTTAAGATGGATTCGGGTCAAATATGGATTCAATTTGGGGAATTCTAGAAAAAATTAGGGTTTTGACTCAAGTTGGGGGAATTAGGCCGCGTCCTGGCTTTCCTTATATCTAGGGCGCGCCCTACATGTGAAATATGGTGACAAATCTGTTCAAGTTGGTTTTCTAAGAAGACATTGAAGAAATCTCTCTTAGGATATTATTCAAGTTAGGATTCTATTTAGGTGGGATTCCACCCAAGCTGGAATTCTAGAAGTTGAAGAATTCCCTCCTGTCGTATCTCAGGAGGGGGATGTCCGTCGCAGAAGACCTCCAGGGGTTTGCCTGGATATAAGGACCCTTCTTAGACGCTAAGGGAGGCATCCGTGCGCCCTAAGGTGGAAAGATGGGGACTTTCTGGTGTGTGCTTTGGGAGCTCTGTTCCTGTAGCCAATGGGCGCGCTCTCATTGGGGAACTTTGGAGTAATCCTGCACTTTGCACCCAAAAGCTCTGGATCACCTGTCCTGCTATCTGGTGGGTGCTTCTCATTCGGGGGACAGGGATGCGTTCTGCACTTGGGGTAAACCACGGCTATACCTGCATCCTTGAAATCAAGAAATAGCTGGTAGCGGATAGGACTAGTCCTCGACGGGGGAAGTTTCCTTATCCGTGAAGTCTTGAGATCTTGGATGAGCCTTGGGCCTTTTGTGGTTAGGCCTCATAGTAGAACATTCCGGAAGCTGGTCCGTTATCCAAGCCCATTTGGGTTTCTTGTTCTCCAAGAACTACGTCTGGCTTGATCCTCTATAAATACAGAGGTACGTAGGCAAATTGGGGGGTTGGAAGTCGAGAGCTCTGAATAGCCGCCACTAACCCTATCAATCTCAGCCACCAATTACAAACTGTCACCACACGCCACCACTCTTTTCGGCAAAGAACCACCGCTGTAGATCTTGTTTCCGGCGAAGTACCTCGAATTTTGTTGTTACCAAATTCCTCCGTCAACAAATATATTAAAAATATTGTTGTTGGCATGGATTGAACCCATGACCTCTTGGTAGGAATCAATTCTATGGTCACACCATGACCATCATGCTAAAAGCCCACTTCATGAAACTTTTGAAACTCATCCACTAGATTCTTAAATGGAAAATGCTAGGTACCCCAAATTGGTACCCAAAAAATTTCCCAAATGCCAAGTGTAGCAATTTAATTGGTTGTAATAATAGTGGACCTCCCTGCATTCACACCAACCACCCAATCAAAAATTTCCACCATGCCATGTAAGCATTGCCACATCATTTGGGAGCAATATTTGGGTACCATTTTGGGGTACCTAGCATTACTCTTCTTAAATAGCTCTTAATTCTTCATTTTATGTAACACTTATTTTAGAAATAATTTCAAAGAAAACAAATGAAATAATGTCTCTTTTCATTTGTTATAGGTCAAAATGCACTTTCAAGCCAATTTAGTAATTTATCAATATACCCCTATTTATATCAATGTTAAAAAAAATTGTATTAGGAATAGATTTTATAATCCCCCTATGATACAAACAACTTAAATTTATGCACACAACCACTACACCATAACAATTTCTGATACCTACTTAAAAATCATTAACTACATTTTCAAAGAACATGCTTCCTAGATTTTCCTTGATTTTTTTATAAATTTATGCATGATAAAACTATTAAAAAAAAAATCCATCTCATTTAATTGAAATTAAAATTAAAATTATTATTATTTAATATTATTATTATTATATTTTCATGAAATTTAAAAATTATAAAGTATTCTTTTCGTATTATGTATGTGTTAGGAAAATACGACACAAATTCACAGTGTACACGAAATGACATAAATTCAAATTTTGATTTCTGGTACATGTATAATAATGTTTTTTTTGTGAAATCATAAATCATAATATTTATTCATGTTTGTTATGATCATGACAAACACAAAATAAATTCACTTGGTACACGTATAGATGAGCATTTTTCTATCAGTATGAGAAATATGGAATATTATTAAATAGAAATTCAGGGGATGAGAATGGGATCGGGGATTAAGGTATCCCGACCTGATCCCCAATTCATGTTCCCAGCCGATTATCGGGGATTAAGGGAATATTTTATTTACTAGATTATCAAAGATAAATATAATTCAAAATTTTAAAATTTTGATAAATTTAAAATTTCACAAAAAATAACAAAATAAAATTTTAATTTTAATAACTTTAATTATATATTTCATCTTTTGTTATAAAAAAATAATTTGAATCGCTATTTATGATATAATAATAATAATATTTATCATGATTTATTAAATTATTTTTATTATAAAATATATTAAGGATTTATAAATTTCAACTAAAAAAATAAGAATCCTCAATTTCTTGTGGGGATCCTCGTTCCCCTTTCGATGTAGTAAAATAATTCTCATTCAGGGATTGATAAGGGTTCAACGATTATGTTCGAAATTTTAATTAAAAATTAAATTTCGATTTTTTTAAAAAAAAATCACGATTTCTCCGGGGATCCTCATTCCCGTCCGGGACAGTAATCGGAGAGCAAAATAATCTTCGTTCAGGAACCGAGACATGTTCAATGATAATGTTCGAATTGGGGGATCGCCATGGGTATAGCACTCTTCGATCCTAAATTGACCTGATGCCACTCCCAGGTACACAAAACAACTTAAATTTATTTACTCTCAAATTTGGACATCGAGATATGAAAAATGCTTATTGCAAACACTTATGTCTCAATTAAATACTATCAAAAGAATATGTACATCAATTTTTTTGCCAACTTATAAACAAATGGTAATAGAACTAAATAGTTGATAATAATATGTTAATCTAACATGTTACAAATATTAGATAAGTTTAGTTAAAATTTAAAAATTATAATGTTAGCAGAAAAACATTCGAAAGAAGTATGTATGTTTAATGTGCGAGAGTTATGACAATTAACTATTTTAATTATTAATTATATTAAAATTAAAATATATATATATAATGTTAAAACAATGACATACAAAATATATGTATAAGATTATTGTACAAGAGATATGACAATCAAATATTTTTATACCTAATTAGCTCATAATCCTCATTCCCGTCCGGGGTAGAAATCGGAGAGCAAAATAATCTTCGTTCAGGAACCTAGACAGGTTCAATGATAATGTTCGAATTCGGGGATTGCCATAGGTATATTACTCTTCAATTCTAAATTGAGCAGATGCCACTCCTAGATACACAAGATTACATAAATTCATTTACTGCCAAATTTGGACATCTAGATATAAAAAACGCTTATTACAAACATTTATATCTCAATTAAATACTAACAAAAGAATAGGTACATCATTTTTATGCCAACTTAAAAACAAATGGTAATAGAACTAAATTGTTGATAATAATATGTTAATCTAACATATTGACAAATATTAGATGAGTTTAATTAAAATTTAAAAATTATAGTGTTAACAGAAAAATATTCGAAAGAAGTAAATGTATAAGATTACTGTACGAGAGATATGACAATTAAAAAATTTTATACCTAATTACCTCATAATCATATAGTGATAATTTCATACGAATATGTGCATGTAAATTATCATAGTTAAAATGCAGGTCATGCATTACACGACTATCATGCTATCATAAAAATTTCACTTTTAAAATTCTAAGATAAAAGTGTTTTAACAACTATAAAAGAAAATTATTATCGTAAAAAAAAAAAATTGTTCTGAAATTAGAATTGTAGTTTTATGAAATTATAATACAATATTTTTATTATGAATATGCCATGAAAGCAAGATATGCATTCACGTGGTACACATGATAACGTAAGTTTTCAACTATCGAATTAGGACATATGATATAGAATATACGGAAACACGACATGTTTTTTTGGTCTTATCAAAGGAACTGAATTTATGACATCTAAATACAAATGGAGTTAAATTCACAACTACTGAATAAATTATCTCCTTTAGTGTTTGTTTATATCTTATTTTAAATTAACTTTTATAAAATTTGATTAATATGTGATTGTTGGGGTTTGATATATTTACCTAAAATTGTTTTCTACAAAAGTTGCAATTTTGAAAAATAAATGTTTTTGCCAAAGCAATTTTTTTTATAAAAAATGTTGTTGAAAAATTGCTTTTAGATTTATTAAGTTGTTTGAACCAAGTTTTCTACAAAAAAATTGTTGTTGCGGTCTACAACATCAATACCAAACAGACCTTTAATATGATTGATACTATGTACAATATATATATATATATATATATAGAGTAAAGTTCTATGGAGTACTGTTGTAATTGGAGTACTTGGAGTACATATACGTTCTGCATTCAAAATTTTGCAAACTTTATTATTTTGCAAAGCTTATTACGTGAATATCATTATTTCATTGAAAATCTTGAAAATTTTGTATGTTTTGCTAACAAAATATTGCAAAACGAATTGTTCTGCGAAACACATTTGTGTTGCAAAACATATATGTTCCGATTGCAAAACATAAAGAATTTTCAAGATGAACATATTGCAAAATATACATGATTTTCAAGATTATCAATGAAATTATGATATTCATGTAACAAGGATTGCAAAATACTAAATTTTAAAATATTTTGAATGCAGAACGTATATGTACTCCAAGTACTCCACTTAAACAGTACTCCATAGAACTTTACTCTCTCTATATATATATATATATATATATATATATATAAATCAGAATTAGCTGATATGTTAGATTTGGACTCTATATGAGTTATCGATGAAATAAACGAATAAAATGCATAGTTGAATTATAATATAGTATCATAAACAAGATTATATATACTAAATAAAGATGTAAAAGTATATATGACTACATATACCATAATGATCGATTAGTGATATTTTAAGACTGTATAAAAAATAATTTTTTTTCACTGTAGGCTGTAGCACATATTAGTTTGTATGGATACAACATACATTTTAGTTGATTTTCATTTAGGGGCCTTAGCTGGTGATCCGGGCTGTTTCCCTCTCGACGATGAAGCTTATCCCCCATCGTCTCACTGACCGACCTTGACCCCTGTTATTTTATTTTGAGGTCATATCTAGTATTCAGAGTTTACCTCGATTTGGTACCGCTCTCGCGGCCCGCACCGAAACAGTGCTTTACCCCTAGATGCTAATATTAAACCGGTTTGTGCTATTGCTGCGCACCGTAATACATTTCCTACCAAATATGTAATGATCCACCTATCTCCTCTTACTGGTTTACTATTACTAATGGAAATAAAATATATAGCATATCATTATTGTGATAATCTTTTAAAAAAATGCTAGAAAATAGACTAAACAATACAATATTGTTGCAATAGTACTTGACCACTAATGAGTAACTTTTATGTATCATTATTATCGATCATTCATCTTACATTAAACGAATACTATTTACAAATATGACACCTAGATCGGTCTTGAGAAATTGAAAGTTCCAAGTGAATTTGAATTTTGTACTCAACTAAAAATCTACATACCATTTATTTTTCGGCACTTCTTATATCTTAAACTATTTTTGGTGCTACCTTGAACAAAATTTGCCCCAAATATCATTTTTGTGCATCTACATACTTTTAAATTTTTTTACTTATTAGAAAAGATGTGCCTCTAAATTATATCATCTTCTCGGTGCCCCATTGCATGAGCGGCTTAATCTCAGGATTGCCTCTATATGATATTCAAAATATAGAATTCAATAATATTTCAAAATTTGAACAATTACCAACTATTGGCCATAAATAAATCGAAGCTCATAGAATATACTGAAAAGAAGATATGACCGACTCAAATACGATTTGCGAAAAAAAATTGTGCAAATTAGAATGTGGCCCGTGTCTTGCACGGGCTTTCATGCTAGTTAAAATTCTAAGATGCAACTCTCTCTTTTCAGTTTAATAACTTCAAAATTATTAACAACTCATTTTTTATTCATAAAATATTAAAATATTTTCAAAATTTCGGTTACCTTTCATAGTTAGAATTAACATATGAATAAAAATTTTAAACTATTTTTATACTATACTACTATATTACATTGATATAATTTATAATTTAGTTAAACTCTCATTTTTAATTATTATTTTCTTTCACAACCATCTTTCAGCTGAAACCATCTTTCAACTTAAATAAATGTTAATCATTACATACTATCACTGTTCCAGAAATCGCTGGCGATTAGGGTACCACCTAGCGCCTAATCGGATAGGCAGGGATTAATAAGACGGATAAACTGGAGTATTAATCGGATATTATAATGATATTTAATATATTAATCAATTTATAATTAAACATACCATTTTAAATAAATTAACAATATTAATCGAATTTCAAAAATCGAATCGGTCAGTTAACTTACAGAAGATTAATCGGAAATTAATCGATAAAATCGGGGATTTTAGAACAATGCTTACTATACTAAAAGTTGTTTTATACGAATATCCAAGTTTTAAACCCCACCAATTTCATATTAATTTATATATAATACTAAAAAAAAAAATTACACAAAATTTCAAGGTATGAATCCCACCAAAAAAATAGTAAAATTAAAATTTATAATATCAATACACTATAAACATATTAAAACAATTTAGAAGTGACTTGCCGTTGCCGATAATATATCAAAATTTTGAAAAAAAATAAAAGTAAAACAAATACTACCATTAATTTCCTTTAAAATATTAATGAACTCGATATTCACATTTACAATTACTAATTGAGTTCATCAGCAAGATAGCTCAACTATGAGCAACTACAATAACTTCATTTAAGTTCAGCGACAATACTAAATCTTGTAATTTAGATACACCATGACAACAGAAGATATACTAAACGAGCTTGCCACTTAACCCATAGGGGGTTATAGCCAGCCTTAATAGAGAAGATTGGAGTTTATAATTCACCAAAATTGTATTTATCCCTGCAAAAGTAGCAATGTTTGGTTACATGAGAAAATATCATTAAACTGATGGACTTGAGACGAAAAAGTTACAATGACCATAACAAAGCCATTGTTTCACCAACCTGCCTCCTCCTTCGGCTTTGTACGATGTACCACGACCTAGCAATTGCATAGCATGGTAGTAAAAAACCAGCAAGCTGAAGAAGGGAAATTTGGATCTGAAATTTTTAAACCAGATGTAAATGTAGACGCTTAATGACTAATAAATGCTGTTTGTATAGTAAAAATGGTACTAGATAAAGCAAATGTTTATCAAATTGTGCATCTTCTTAGCACCAAATGGACTTTAATAAAAAAACATGACTGGGGTTCACTAGATATGGCCCATGTAATTAAATTGAACAGCTTATAAGCACTTGAGGGGTTCCAGACCAGATAGGAACAATACTAATGCACCACTCAGCTATATATACATCCCCAATCCCCATCCACCCCTCTCACCTAGACCACTGCCATAATATGTGCATTAGTGTGACTAGACGTTTGTGTGGTTTGACATAGACTATTCATGAGGCATAAAGGGAGTGACAGGACTTTATTAAGATATTTAATCGACTTACATTGAAGAATGTTGATGATTCCTGCATCATCCCAGAGTCTCTCGTTAGCATCAGAGCTTGGCGTAAAAGCAAAATAAGCATCAACTGCCAACATTAGCAAACACACAATCTTAATGTAAGAACCCGATCAATGGTTTTATCTTATAATTCTTTTTCCCCTCAGTTTACTTGGACATTAAAGTATAATTGACACTTACAATGATGACCACAGAGCGGAAACATGCCATACTTCCAGAACTTGCAACAGCATACTCTTCATATTCGGCTTGCAGAAATTGACGTTCAGCAGCCGCAAAAGCCAGGAAGTGAGGATCCCGAAGATCAATGTGTGCTCCCCATGCTTGCCTGCAGGTAACAGCAGAAGAAAGAGATTATGAAACATAGCACAAAACGTTCAGCGCCTTCTAACTTAATACACACAGCACACAACATGCCTAAATTAAAGCAGTCACTAGAACTGCCAAATGCAAAACGACGAGGATTTGTAAACGTAAACATAATCAGCTGCACGTAACTGGCTACAAAGATAAGGATTTTATGTCAAAAGCATTGAACTGAATAGATAGTACTAACATTTTGCAATCTCAATCTGAACAATGATGTTAAGTCGGTTAACGTCAGAATTTAAGGGGCCAGAGATTGAAGTAAAAGACTCTGAAGCACTGAATTATTGAATATTATTGTTTAATACTACATTTTTAACATATTTATCATCTTTTATATGTGTCCTATAATTTTTGAGTGTTTAGGATATGTCAAGTATTATTTTCTTGTTAAATTTGTGGATAATTTTTTTCGGTCAAAAAGCGCGCGATTAATGGCGCTTCGCGAGTCGCGCTTCAAAATCAGGTCTTGCGCTTTTTTAGAAATAGCGCCTTAAACAACACTGCATCAGATTTGTAGAGCTACTGTGCTACTATATACTCTACATTTCATTTTGTTCAGTTGACATATACTAGAAGAAGACAAACTTTTGTTGGTACAAGTAGTAATATACTTCAAATTCTTGGAGAATTGGCACCAAAAGAGCTGGTATCAGCAGAAATATGATTCCCGATTCTTTTTAAGGAAACAAAAGTCCCAAGACAGTCAAAAAATCAAAATCAAACTACACCTCTTATCCAAATTTTGACACTAGACAAGCCTATCCATTACTAGAAATCTAACTAAAACAATGGTATGTTTTGATATGAGGATTTCATTACAAATGATGGATTTGGTCCAAATGACATGTTTGGATTTGCAAAAGAAATTTGGTCCCAAGCTTAAGAATCTGAAATGATGATTACTCGATTTATGTCACTTGGAATGAATCAAATTTTCAGACACAATCTTAAGAAATTTCAAACCTTAGCTGCAGACTACGAAAACACAAATAACAGAACATACTGATTTTGTAACTCATGCAATTGCAAATAACTTAAGTTTCGAAATATTTCATTTACTAGACATGAATAAATTAAAATTAAAATTTACTGAAGTTTCAAAAGACAGGACATTAGCACATCCTACATTGGATGCAGCTATGCAAGTTGGCTAAGATTAAGTCATATATAGAAGGAAAAACAAAATATGGTTAGTCAGCTGATGCCAATCAATTAACAAAAACAAATTTTATTAATATCCCAAAAGGGACTACATTAGTACATCCTACATTGTATCCAGCTGAGCAAGTTAGCAACGAGAAAACTGTATATAAGTGGTAAAGCATCTAACTTGTTACCTGATATCAATTGTCATGACATCAGAATTGTTTTTTGCTGGAGGAAGATCATAATTTGGTGAAAAAACCTAACAAAAAGGGATATATATTAGACTTCAGGTAAGAAACATTAAATACACCATGAACCGCATAGAAAGTAGGCAACTGAAAAAGCATAATACCTGATTGCAAATTTCGCAAGTGATGTCACCTTTTTTGTTGCACCATCGCTGGATGCACTTCCTATGTGCAAACTGTATTTAAGAACCATTCATGTTAGAAACCAAGCAAATAACCCACTGGCCGATGGCCGATGGCCAATGGCCAATGCAAAAATATGATGTTGTTTAAGTGACATGATCTTACAAGTGAGTACATGAAGAGATAAGAAATTATCGAAGGTTAAGCATGACATATACATATTTATCATAATTTTAGAATCACAAGAGCAAACTATGATAGAAAAATATTCGAGATAAGACACACGAAGCAAGAAATTTATGCACTGCAATGCCAAGTCCAAGGGAGCTGGTAACCAGCAACAGGGGCGGGGCTGGGGGTGCGCGGGGTGAGCGACCGCACAGGGCCCCCAAAAATATAGGGCCCCAAATTTTTTTCCTCATTATATATATATATGTAGAGAGATTTTGAAATTTTGATCAAAAAAATTCAGATTACTTCATAATTTTTCTTTTGGCTCTGTCAAAAAAAAAATTTATTTGGAAAGTTTAACTAGTAAAGTTGGAAAATATTGAGAGTAACAATATATAGAGGTAAATTAATTATTGTAATGTTTAAATATGTTGCCACAAATTGAGTATTGATCATATTGGAAAGTTGAAAAGTTTCTCTAATTAATAGAACTGACGTCTTTATTTTTTAATATATCTCTTTGCTGACAACTCATATAAATGGAGGGCCAAATTTTAAGAACTTGCACAGGGCCCCAAATTTGTTTGCCCCGCCCCTGACTAGCAAATAGATCACACGAAAAATAGTTCAGCTATCATAAATCATAAAATGTAATTAATATAAATGAATATTTAATAAATAAATACCACAGAAAGCCCAAATAGTCAGTTAAAGAAAACGTAACCTAAGGCCTCGTTTGGTTATCGGGTTTTATAGTTCCATTGTAACTTACAGTTCCTTGAAAGTAGGTTACGCGACATTTAGTTCCTAGGAAAATAAAAAACATGTGTTTGGTTTATGAGTCTGTAACTACAAATTACATATTTAATTGTTTTGTTTGATAATGAAAGTAATTTATTTAGATATATAAAGAAATTTATGAAAAGTAGTATTAAAATAAAAAAGATATATTTTTACAGAACATTCAAAATAAAAAACAAATAAGAGATTTTAAAATAGTAGAATGCCTATTAAAATGAGTCAAAATACTAATTTATTATTACTTGTTTTAAATAAAATAGTAACACAAATGAAATTTCTTAATGCACTTAAAATAAGATTAAATATATAATAAAAATAAAAATAAAATTAATAACCTTTTTTCAAGTTTTTTTTAATTTAATAACTAGTTACATGTACAATTTACAGTTTAATAAATAAATAATTTACACATATAAAATTTTTGAATAATTTTATGATCAATTTTTGTAATATGAACATATAATAAATGCAATATATATTTTGACACAAAAAATTTATATTATAAAATATACTGTAAATATAATATTTTTTTACTTTAGATTTTAAAGTATATTTTATAGCTAAGGATATAATTAATTTATTATGCATATGCATAATATTATATAGTTTTTAATAAAGGATAATTGATAGACAGCTATGTAACTTACAGTGACCACCCATGACCTAGATAAGTGGGTTCCCGTGTTTTGCTGTAACTACAAGTACCACGCAACTCTCAGTTCCTCCACGTGTATACAACCAAACGATGTAATTGTCCAAGTTACAAGGAAGTCAGAGTTACTGAGTTACTGTGTTGGGGTTACATGGAACCAAACAAGGCCTAAATGGAACTCATTACTCATTGTAAATTGCAAAGCACACTTTTTTAGGGTCAAACAAGAATATACGCTGGGGGAAGAGGCAAAATATATATATAAATCAAAAGAACAAAAAACACAAAAACAGACTCCCTCCGTCCCTAAATATGTTTTGACTGGACAAGTTTGCCAATGCGCATTTTTGATCGTTAATATCTTTAATTTCGTATTAGCTTTAGATATAAAAATTTCACTGTATTAAAGTATTCATAAATACGAATTCAATAAGATCACTCATGACTATATTTGATCCTATAGATTAAACGTAAATTAGTAATTTGTCTCATGTTATGAACAATCCAGACATTTCAAATAAGAAAAGTAAAAAGAGAGACGGAGGGAGTATTACATAGTACTCCCTCCGTGCCAAAATGTGTTTCTCATTTGATGAAAAACACGGGTTTTAAGAAAAAGTGGGTATTGAATATTATTTTTAAGGAGTAGTGGGTATTGAATATTATTTTTTATGGAGTAGTGGGTATTGAATATTGTTTTTAAGGAGTAGTGGGTGGAGTAGTGGGTATTGAATATTGTTTTTAATGAGTAGTGGGTGGAGTAGTGGGTATTGAATATTATTTTTAAGGAGTAGTGGGTGTAGTAGTGAGTATTGAATATTATTGTTTATGGCTTTAAATAGAAACAGGAAGGATATTTTGATTTTCCCGATTTAGTAAACAGGAAACATATTAAGAGACAGAGGGAGTAAATGATAAACTAGATAAACTCAACAAACCATAAATACAACAAAACATAACACAATTTGACAACCCTACAAAGTACATATCCAAAAAATATAATACGTATTTTTCCAAAGAAAATGAGAAAAACACAGTTTCCAAGAAAGAACATGAAACATACTCGTAATTACTAAAATCACAAATCCAAAAAAAAAAAAAAAAAAGGGAAAACGAAAAACCTTTAGAGTTCCATTACAAGCACAAGGAGCTTCCATCTGATGTTGTTCATCTTCTTCTTGACAAATCCTGCACTCTCTCAGTAGTATCTTTGAGCAACAACCCTTTTCTCCATTTTTATTATCATCCACACCAACCACTTGAACACCATGATTATTAGCTTCATCACTCAAAAGCCTCTCTCCTCTTTCATTATTAACTGACTCAAAATAAGCAGATGCTATTATTCTGTCTACACATACCATGAACTCATCAACCATCTCTCTCCTCTCTCTCTCTCTCTCTCGTATATTGCAAAAGAAAGGGAAGGGTTGGGTTTTTGTTTATAGAAGTTACACAGGAGAGAGGTAGTGTTGTGTTGACTGGTGGAGGCTTTTGTATTTTATTTGGACAGTTTCACCCTTCAAAAGTACCTTTTGGTTTGCAACATGGTCCTGTTTTTTGTTTATTTTTACAATTAAGCCCTTGTGAACTTTGTAGGATAGTCCTCTGAAATAATAACTCCTCGATAGGAGTATGAAACTGTGGAGCCAAACCAGGATTATTATATTAGTATTTTCTTGCTTTAGATAATGCTGACATGAGTTTCATTTCATTCGTGTAGCCGTAGCTTACAGATTAAAATTACGTTTCTGCCCCTCAGATTTGTTTTTTGTTTTTTTTTTTATTATTAAGCAAGTTTAAGACATGCTTGACTTGATGCGAATGCGATGCTAGTCTATAGATTTTTATTAGAATAAAATGTATTTACAATTAACCGTAGATTATTTTTCTGAAGTTAATTATATAAATAAGAAAATTTGTAAAATATTTTTATTTATGATGTTAGAAATAAAAGTTATCAAATTTGTGAATGAAAAAATGTACTTGTCCTATCAATTAATCATCCAGTCATTGGGATAGTATTTTGATAATTAAATATTGAAAAATGCATAATTATTTTTTTTTAAAATAAAATAATCTTATAACCTTAAAACTACTTGATTTTAATAGTTGATTTTAGGAGATTAATCTACACTTAATTGTAGATATATTTTACTCTTTTTATTATATTAAATTGTCTTATTTATATGATTATAAGTTTCCACAGGTAAGATTTTTAAATTCATCTATACACTATACAATCAATAATAGGATAAGAATCTCATTTTTCATCATTACACAATTTAATTTAAAAAAAGTAATAAAAATATCAATTATGTGATAAATTTTCAATGAAACAAAAAATCAAATCTCAATTATTTTGGAACCAAATTGAGTATATATATGCTTCTGGCATTCAAAGTTTGTAAATTCAAAGATAATTAAATACTGTATCACCGTATGCAGTTTGGCACTATACTTCAAAACGTTGGATTGACAAAACCAAAGCCATTTTAGGCTTTGATATTAAATTCTATCTTTATCTTTTGTTATTGTTTCATCAATATGGCTAAAACACTCTTATGGATCTGCTCCCTCCGTCCCAAAATACATGTCCCTTTTCTAAAAAAAATTTGTCCCAAATTACATGTTCCTTTTCTCCTTTCAATGCAAATTTAAGTGTAGTTTTACAAAAATATCCCTACATTTATTGTATCAAAAATTTGACTTTTTAAACTTAACTCTATTCTCATTTTCCAATGTATTAAATAAGGGTATTAGTTGGAAAAATTTATTCAACTAAATTTATCTTAATATATGTGCTTTTTAGAAAAGGGACATGTAAATTGGGACGGAAGGAGTATTAAAAAAAACAAATTTTGTATAAAAACGATAAATACTCCGTGTAATTATCGTCTCATCCACTAAATTTAGACTTTAGAGTGTGTCGTGACGTTGAGATAATTGCCACCATCGCTAATGTTGTTAGCTTAAGTAATACTATCAAAGCATCACAAAACATGAGTTCCTCCTGCAAGACTCACGAGCAACATGAGCAAATGCAAGACTGACGTGGCAAGGAAGCAAGGCTCAATCAAGGCTGTTATTAGCTGTCATTAGCTGTTAGTTAGTTACAAATTTATATAGATATAGGCAGTGTATGTAATGGTAGTAGAGATCTATAAATACCTCTCTTGTACTCTTTTATCAATATGAATGAATTTTCAGTTACATTACTCTAAATACATTGTTCATTTCATCATCTTCTTCATCTAACTACTGATTTCTGAGATGGTATCAGAGCCGATGATCGGTCTCTTTCGGTTTGTTTCTCTGTTAATTCATGTCTAGAAGATCATATTCTGCTGTAGCTGCTTCTGATTCTGCAACGAATACTTCAACAATGGCGCCATCTACAACAACAACACCTGCAAATTCTACGGTGATTGATGCTAATCATCCTTTCTATATCGCTAATGGTGATAATCCAGGTATGGCGATTGTAACTCAACTTCTTACTGAGCAGAACTATCAACAATGGAGTCGTGCTGTTATGTTAGCATTATCTGCTAAACTGAAATTAGGTCTAATTGATGGATCAATTGTGATGCCTGCTCTTGGTAGTCCAACTTATGCACTATGGAAACGGTGTAATGATAAGGTTGTTTCATGGTTATTGAACTCTATTTCACCAGAGATTCGTAATAGTGTAGTCTATTTGACAACTGCTAAAGCAATTTGGGACGATCTAGCTGTCCGATTTACTCAGAGTAATTTGCCTAGGGTTTTTCAATTGAAGAAAGAACTCATATCTTTGTCTCAAGGCACTATGTCTGTTACTGCTTATTTTACTAAGTTCAGAACATTAATTGATGAAATGGATGATCTATCTCCTCTGCCTAGATGCACTTGTGCTACTCGAACTTGTACCTGTGATTTTGTTGCTAAGATGGACACTTATGAACAAGTACACAAGTTAAGTCAGTTCTTAATGGGACTTAGTGAACATTTCACTGCTGTAAGGGGACAATTACTCATGATGAAGCCTTTACCTAGCTTAAGTCAAGCTTATTCTTTGCTACTTCAAGAAGAGGTTCAAAGAGAATGTAATCATCCTATTGCTACTACTGATTCAGTTGCTATGAATGTTAAGTTTAGTAACAATAGAGGCAGAAATATGAATCAGAATGTGACAAGAAAGAATACTGGTTCTGAAGGTAACTCACATCTCTATTGTGAGTTTTGTCATCTAAATGGACATACTAGAGAGAAATGCTTCTGCTTACATGGATATCCAGAGTGGCATCGTCTATATGGTCAACCAAAACCTAAGCCAAGAGTCTCACACAACACCTATGGTGGCAAGAAGGCTGCTCAACTTACAACTAATGTTTCATCTGCTACTCTTGATTCAGATACAATTAACTCAGATAATTCTGCTACTGGTTTTACTGAGGCTCAATGCCAACAGATTGCTACTATGATTCAAGCCAGCTTGAAGTCTATTCCTGTTTTGCAAAGTAATCATGTGTCTAACACTCCATTTGCTGCTACATCATCTATGTTGCAAGGTAAACACTTTTGTTCTGTCTCATCAGTTCATACCTTGCAAATGTTATCCAACACTAATAGTGTTGATTGGATTTTGGATTCTGGTGCAACTGACCATATTATATGTCAATTGTCTTTATTGCTGAATCCAATACCTCTTCAAGCCAATCTGTACTTACCAGATGGCACTATTGCTCCTATCACTCATTCAGGATCTTTGCATCTTACATCAAATGTCATACTGCATCAAGTTTTATGTGTGCCTAGCTTTAAGTGCAATCTTATTTCTATTCCAAAATTAACAGCACATTCTCATTGCTCTGTTAGTTTTTCTGCTACAACCTGTTTAATGCAGGACCCTCAGCAGAAGAAGATGATAGAGATTGGTAAAATTGCTGATGGTCTCTACAAATTTTCTTCTCATCTGCTGAGCTCTGTTCCTGTCTCTCTGTCCAGTTCTCTCTCTCTTGCTCATCACTCTCACACTACCAAGTCAGTTCAGCTGTGGCATGCTCGATTGGGGCACCCATCTTCTACTGTTCTTACTCATTTGCAGTTTTTAGACTCTTGTGATAAGTCTCAAATTAGTGAGTGTGATATTTGTCATAGAGCTAAACAAACCAGATTGGTTTTTCCTATTAGTACTTCTACTAGCATCAAGTTGTTTGATCTTGTTCATTATGACCTTTTGGGTCCATATAAAACTTTTACTCATGGGAAATGCAATATGTTTCTTACTATTGTTGAGGATTATTCCAAATGTACTTGGGTGTTTTTAATTGTTGATAAAACTCAAGTTTCATCTCTGCTCAAAAATTTTATTGCTCATGTTAATACTCAATTTAACACCACTATCAAAACTATTCGTTCAGACAATGGTACTGAATTTGTCAATAAGGATTTTCAGCAACATTTGCAATCCTTAGGTATTAATCATCAAACTTCATGTGCTTATACCCCTCAGCGGAATGGAGTTGCTGAGAGGAAGCATCAACATTTACTTAATGTTGCTCGATCTCTTAAGCTTCAAGCATTTCTTCCTAACTCTTTTTGGGGTGATTGTATTCTTACTGCAACTCATCTCATTAATCTTACTCCTTCCAAACTTCTGGCATTTAAATCTCCTTATGAGATACTGTTCAACACTTCACATTCTTATGACAATCTGAAAGTGTTTGGGTGCTTATGTTATATGACAAAAGTGGATGTTCCTAAAGATAAACTAGATTCAAAAGCAGTTGCTTGTGTGTTTCTTGGATATCCATTTGGAAAGAAAGGATATAGAGTGATGGATCTCCACACTAAGAAAACCTACATTTCTAGAGATGTCTATTTTGTTGAAGACAAATTTCCTTTTTCTGATATCAAGTCTGTTACATCTACTACTATTTCTCCTTCTACTTCAGTAATTCATGACAATGATACTACTGATACACCTACTATACATGTTCCATCTACTGAACCTATGTTAACTTCTACTCAAAATTCTTATGTTCCTTCTAGTCGACCTGTTAGACAGAAAACTCTTCCATCCAAATTTCTAGATTATACTGGACTTCCATCTACTCATGTTTCATCTTCTAATCATGTACAGTATCCCCTTAATCATTACCTGTCATATCAGGTTTTCAAACCAAATTATGTCCATTTTCTGGCCAACACTACAGTTGTTCCAACACCCTACAATTATAGTCAAGCTGTTAAGTATGATGTTTGGTGTAAAGCAATGAAAGAAGAAATTCTGGCTCTTGAGTCCAACAATACATGGGAGATTGTTCCCATGCCCTCTGATACTAATGTGGTTGACTGCAAATGGCTTTATAAAGTCAAGTACAAAGCTAATGGTGAGGTTGAACGATATAAAGCTCGTCTTGTAGCCAAGGGATTCACCCAAACTGAAGGCCTAGATTATTTTGAAACTTTTGCACCCGTGGCCAAAATGACCACTGTGAGAATTTTATTAACTTTTGCTGCTGCTTTTAACTAGAAACTTCATCAAATGGATGTCACCAATGCTTTTCTGCATGGTGATCTTCATGAGGATGTTTATATGACATTGCCTCCTGGTCTAGCTCACTTCACTGGTAAATCCTTTCCTTCTTCTACTTCTACTACTTGGGTCTGTAAGCTCATTAAATCGTTATATGGGCTTAAACAGTCACCTAGATGTTGGTATCTCAAATTGGCTGAAGCTTTACTTGTCTTTGGATTGGTTCAATGTCCTACTGATCACAGTTTATTTACTTTACATAGAGATGGTTAATTTGTGGCTGTCTTAGTGTATGTTGATGATCTTATGATCACTGGTTCATCACCTCACTTAATTGCTCAAGTTCAAGAGTTTCTTAAGACTAAGTTCAATATCAAGGATTTGGGTCATATGAAGTATTTTTTGGGTCTTGAGATTGCACGTTCAGATGCTGGTATATACTTACATCAACAGAAATATTGTTTGGATATTCTTACTGATACTGGTTTAATGGGTGCTAAACCGTCTTTAATTCCAATGGAACAGAATCATAATCTGCAGAAATCTACTTTTCTTCCACTGGTTGGTTCTGATATTAAACTTTTTAGACGTTTGGTTGGTCGATTGATCTACTTGACTATCACTCGTCCTGATTTGAGTTATGCAGTACATACTTTAGCACAGTTTATTGTTCAACCTCTACAGGATCATCTTGATGCTGCTTATCGTGTTGTTCGATATCTTAAAAATGCACCTGGTCAAGGATTATTTTTTCCTGCTCATAACAATTTACAACTCCGTGCTTATTGTGATGCTGACTGGGGTGGATGTCTTGATACGCGATGTTCCCTTACAGGCTATTGTGTTATGCTTGGGCCTGCTCTTGTATCTTGGAAATGCAAGAAACAAGTCACTGTTTCTAAGTCCTCTAGTGAATCTGAATACAGGGCCTTAGGAGACACGACCTGTGAGCTTCTTTGGGTTACTTCCATTCTGAAAACTCTTGGTCATCCTACTACCACTGCCATTCCTCTTTATTGTGACAATAAGTCTGCATTATACATTGCCTCTAATCCTGTGTTTCACGAATGTACGAAACACATCGAAATTGATTGTCATTTTGTTCGACAAAAACTACAGCAAGGTTTTATTGAAACATTTCATATCAGTTCTGCAGAGCAACCTGCTGATTTACTAACTAAAGCACTTGCTTCCAGTCAGTTGGCCTATCTTCTGTCCAAGTTGGGTGTTTCCAATTTGTTCTCTCCCAACTTGAGGGGGGATGTTAGCTTAAGTAATACTATCAAAGCATCACAAAACATGAGTTCCTCCTGCAAGACTCACGAGCAACATGAGCAAATGCAAGACTGACGTGGCAAGGAAGCAAGGCTCAATCAAGGCTGTTATTAGCTGTCATTAGCTGTTAGTTAGTTACAAATTTATATAGATATAGGCAGTGTATGTAATGGTAGTAGAGATCTATAAATACCTCTCTTGTACTCTTTTATCAATATGAATGAATTTTCAGTTACATTACTCTAAATACATTGTTCATTTCATCATCTTCTTCATCTAACTACTGATTTCTGAGAAATGTCATAAACAAATTAAATTCTTTGTGAACATTGTCATTAATATGAATATGAATAAAAGTTCTATAGCTACGAATGCAGTTGTGGTACAATCAGATAAGCGTATTCAGTACAAAGCCTCTTGATAAGTGGATTTTATATCCATTTGGAGCGTTCCATATCAGCTTAAATTGATTGTTTTGGACTCAAGTTTGTTATAGTTTTGATGTGTTTTGTGTAGATGTTCAGGTTTGCAAGAATGTTGATTAAGGTGGATGCTTCTGTCGTTTTTGGAGGATTAATTGATAAAATTCGGATTTTCCGGGAAGGCTGCGCAGCTTACACTGTTTTGGCCATATCTGGAGTTCTATAAGTCTGTTTTCAGCGATCTTACTGCTCACGCGAAGCTTGGGAGATTTTCTAAAACATGGGGCTGGTCTAGTACGAGCAAGTTGCGCGGGGTAGGAGCAGGAAGCTCGACAAGCAGACTGATGGGAGCAGGAAATTACTGTTTTGCCCTTTTTAAGTTCTAATTGTATTTTGGGCAGTTTTTAGTACCTTAATTGAATTCTAATTGTATTAGAAGGCAATTTTTTGCTGGGCAAGAATTATAGAGCCTATATAAACACATCCAACCCTTGTAATTTGGATCATTAGGAGAAGAATGATTACATATCAATTACTTAGGTTTATTTGTATCTTTTCATACTTTGTTTTTATCATGGTTTCATCAAATCCCATGATGACGAGAGGTTCGATTATGAACTAATCATTGTCATGGGATTCTAACGGATTTATTTATGGAGCTTTAGTATCTTGATGCTTTACAGATCTGTGTGTGGTGTATATCTGATATCCTCGTATGGTTATGCTTAATTGATAGAAGCGTCATGAACATCTAATTTGTTAATCTCTTGTGAAGTGAAAATGGATCTTGAGATTTAGAACTTGCCATGCTAGCATAGGTTCATAATTGTTTATCAATATGATTCGTGGTGTGAGATGAAAATACTTATACTGCCCTATGTGATCATTATGGATAACTTGCTCTTCAACCGTTATGTTTTCAAATTCTATAGACATATAGGGTCTAAGCATAATTGGTGTCTATTCATCTTCTATCTCTTTTGTGGATGTTTGGGTAGTTTGGTATACGTATACTGACAGGTAGCGTGTGCTTGTTTCGTGTTATCCGATCAGATATCATAACCATTGCATATAGTGATTAAAGGCGTCAGATCTAAGCAAAGTATTTAATGAAGTTAGGATTCCATGTTTTCTCTTGCAGAAGTAATTTGATTTAAATTCTTGTTAGTTAGTTAATTCTTAGTGTGTTAATTTGTTTTTTCTTAGTTTTATTTAGATAATTAAAACTCAATATTGTTAATTGTCTTAGCAGTGCATAATAACCATACATTGTTGCATAGGTACAAACTGAATTAAAACCATAACCAGATCTCTGTGGGAACGAACTCGACTTATTCATATATTACTTGTGACCACGTACGCTTGCGTGATTTTGTGTAAACACCTCTATTAAGCATACCTTGGTATCTCAAGTCAACTCTCAGATAGCTCATTGCATATGAACCTAGTGTTGAGTATTGCTTAGCTGTAATTTGCTGAGCTGTAATAGTTAGTTAGTAACAGACTTGATCAACTAGTATAAATACCTCTGTTTGTAATGATTTTCATTCTCAAGTAATACAATACAAACTGATTACATTTCTGTTTTCACTCTGTATCTTCTTCTCTATACTTACATCTATACTTACAAACATTTCATAAATCTAAGATGGTATCAGAGCTCTCATGACTGAATCGCCATGGTTTTTTGAGCGTCGATACTGGTAATATCACGTTTCTTCGTCTTCGTCTTTTATACGTTAGCATCAATTGAGATTGTTTTGCTACGATTTACATGTTATCAATTGAGATTGATTGAGAAACCCTAGTTTTTAGGCGTTTTCTGGTGTTTTCATTGTTGAGATTTTTAAGAACACTTAGAATCTATTTGTTATTTCAGTCATGATGAAAAATAGTTTTGCGAATGTAGTTCAAGGTCGTAATGATGCATCGCCGAGTAATTCACCTCGAAATGATGTGTCGCTGACTAATTCAGATCTGAATAACCTAGATAACACTTTGAGAAACACTACTGTTCGAGTGAATCACAGTGATTCGTTGAGAAAAGATAAGAATGTTAGATCGACTTCTTATAGCAATGATTTTATAGATAACAATACACATCCGTTGTTTCTTCACAACAATGATCATCCAGGATTGATCTTAATTGCTAAAAAGTTATCAGGACCTGATAACTTTGGTCCATGGAGTCGCTCGATGCAAATTGCCTTAAATGCTAGGAACAAGTTTGTTTTAGTTAACGGCGTTTTTCCTAAGCCAGATGTTGATTCTATGATGTTTGCTCAATGGGAGCGTGTCAATAATTTAGTGATCACTTGGATCTTAAATTCTGTGAATGATGATATAAGTGATGGATTGAGCTACATTACTACTGCTGCTGAAGTGTGGAGTGAATTACATGAGAGATTTTTTGGCACTAATGGTCATAGGATATATCAGATTATGAAATAAATGCACACTTTGGAGCAAGGGAATCGTTCTGTTGAAGTATACTTTCACAAGCTTAAGAGTTTGTGGGATGAGTACATGGTTTTAGAACCAGTTGTTATTTGTGATTGTGGAGCTCACAAGTTACAAGTCCAGAGAGATCAGAAAAGGAAACTGTTACAGTTTCTTATGGGATTACATGACAGTAATTCTACTGTTCGAGGTCATATTCTTATGATGGATCCTTTGCCATCAATCTCTCAGGCATATGCTTTCATAAAACAGGATGAAAAAGCCAGACAAGGATTTTCCATTAATCATCTTTCTGATACTACATTAGCTGCTAATTCCTTGGTGATTGGTACAGATAGTGGTTCATTTAGTGGTTCATCTGCAGTTAAGAAGCCATATGTTAGAGCAGCTGCAAGTTCATCTAAACCACTTCTGAAATGTACCTACTGCAATTTTAATGGTCATACTAAAGAAACATACTACAAGCTGATTGGGTATCCTCCTAATTGGAAGAAGAAAGAAAAGCCTAGTATTGCTGCAAGTACTGGTATTCCTGGTTTTAGACCATTACCTAAAGCTAATCAAGCAGCAACAAATTTCCCAGAAACTGATTCTCAGTCAACACAGTTTTCTCAGTTGCAAAATCAGATTAATCACCTCAATCAGATGGTTACTATGTTTGTTGGTTCTGGAATGCCACTCAAAAGCCCAGAGGACCATATGGCAGGTATAATTACTACAAATTTGGTTTCTATTGATGTTTCTAGGCATGTGTGGCTCATTGATACAGGAGCCACAGACCACATGTGTTGCAATTTACATGATATGCATGACATAGTTACTTTACCTACCTCTGTTCACATATCTTTGCCCACTGGGTCTTATGTTGCTGTTAACAAAGTTGGATCTGTTTCTATTACTGATTCTTTGGTGCTACAGAATGTTTTTTTTGTTTCACATTTCCACTATAATCTTTTTTCAGTACCTAAGTGGACTAAAGATACAGGACATCTTATTAATTTCTTTCCTACACACTGTGTATTTCAATATAGTGATCAGAAAACCATCCTTGCTGTTGGTACTGTTGAGGGAGGGTTGTATCATCTATCTGTTCCTTCTTCAGTTAAATCAACATCAGTTATTTTTACTTCTCATTTTAGTAATGTTGCTTTGAGCAAACGACAACTCAGTGCCATTTGGCACATGAGACTAGGGCATGTGTCTCATCCTGTCTTACACAAAATTCCTTTCTTGTCTGATTCTATCTCTGAAGATTGCAATAAATCTTGTCCAGTTTGTCCTTTAGCAAAACAAAGTGCTTTGTCTTATCCTTTGAGTTCTTCTCATGCCAGTCATATTTTTGACTTAATTCATGTTGACTTGTAGGGACCCTATGCTCATGAGACTAGTCAAGGTTGTAGGTTCTTTTTAACTATTGTAGATGACTTCTCAAGAGCAGTTTGGACTTTTTTGTTAGCCTCTAAACAGCATGTCTTTCAACAACTCACTCATTTTTTTCCTATGTTCACAATCAGTTCAAGACTACTGTAAAATCCTTTCGAAGTGACCATGGAACTGAATTCTTTAATCAATTTTTAGTTCCTTACCTGTTGAAACATGGTATCACTCAACAGTCTTCTTGTGTAGCTACTCCTACTCAAAATGGCAGAGTAGAACGAAAACATAGACAACTCTTAGCTATTGCTCGATCCGGCCTTACGTTTTCAGTCAGGCCTTCCCATTAAGTTCTGGGGGGAGTGCGTTCTCACTGCCACTTACATCATTAATAGAGTTCCTACTCCAGTTTTAGAGTATAAGACTCCTTTTGAATGTCTTTATAAAGAGTTACCAGATTATGACATTTTTAAGGTTTTTGGTTGCCTTTGCTATGCTTCTATTCATGATTCAGACAAGTTTTCTCCTCGTGCAATTCGATGTGTTTTCATTGGATATCCACATGGACAGAAAGGATATAAACTTCTTAATTTGAACAATCATAAACAATTTGTTTCACGACATGTCATTTTTCATGAAACTATCTTTCCGTTTTTAGATTATTCTCATTCAGCTAATGAATCTGATCCCTATTTGTTACAACATTGGCTTCATTTTGATACTACTTCTCATGTTGATTTGCCCTTAAGTGATGAGTCTTCAGATTCTTCACCTTTGACTGATTCTGATAATCTTTCCATTCAATCACCTATACAGTCATCTATACAGTCACCTATACAATCATCTATACAGTCACCTGTTTCATCTGTTCCTCCTACATCTGTTATTTCTGATTCATCAGATGATTTTCTTGATCACCTTCCACCTGATAGTGATGCCCTTGTTAATATTCCTAGTGATGATTTTTCTCATGGATCTAGACAGTCTACTAGGACCAGAACTCGACCTGCCTGGTGGACAGATTATATTGTTCCACAATCTATTTCTAGCTCTAGTGTCACTAAGTATCCCATGTCCAATTACTTGTCCACACATTCTTTGTCCTCATCTTGTCGACATTTTCTTGCTTATATGTCTGTTCATCAAGAACCTAGAATTTATGCTGAAGCTATTCTGGATTCCAACTGGATTATGGCTATGAATAAAGAGTTGGATGCCTTAGAAGGAAATTCAACTTGGGTTTTGGTTTCTTTACCTGATGGAAAGCAAACAGTAGGTTGTAGATGGGTTTACAAAATTAAATATCTTGCTAATGGTGACATAGAACGATATAAGGCTCGTTTAGTAGCCAAGGGTTACACACAAAAGGCAGGTGTGGACTTTCATGACACTTTTGCTCCTGTGGCTAAGGGTGTTACTGTCAAGACATTTGTTACTCTTTCTGCTTCCAAGAACTGGCCTGTTTTTCAGCTTGATATAAACAATGCTTTTCTGCATGGAACCCTTGTTGAGGAAGTTTATATGGATTTACCACTAGGGTATCAAATTCCTCCTGGTCTTTCTCTGGTCTGCAAATTGCTAAAGTCCATTTACGGTTTAAGACAAGCTTCTAGGTGCTGGTCCACCAAGTTGTCCGATTTCCTTATTGCTTATGGCTTCCATCAGTCTTTGGTTGATTACTCATTGTTTGTTTATACGAATGCTTCTGTTTTCGTGTGTGTTGTCATCTATGTCGATGACATTTTGCTTACTGGTAGCAGTTTACCTTTTATAAATGATTTGAAGGCTGCTCTTGATCATCAATTTAGTATAAAAGACCTTGGAGAAGCAAAATATTATTTGGGGTTGGAGATTTCTAAGAATGACAGTGGGATCACTATGAGTCAAAAGAAATTTATTTTAGATATGTTAAATGTTGCTGGTCTTCTAGATGCCAAACCATTGTCTATTCCTTTAGACCAAAACATTAAGCTGTATGACAATGATAAGTCTGGATCTTTAATTGAGAATCCTTCTTTATATCGAAGTTTGGTTGGTAAACTTCTTTATCTCACATTCACTAGACCAGATGTAAGTTTTCCAGTTCATTTACTCAATCAATTTATGAAGGCTCCCAGACAAAAACACTTGGCTGCAATTTACAGAGTACTTCGCTACTTAAAGTGTACTGTTGGGCTTGGTCTTTTCTTTCCAGCTCAGAATGATTTGGTCTTAAAAGCTTATTGTGACAGTGATTGGGGTGGTTGTACATTGTCTGGTCGAT
The DNA here is from genome assembly GCA_037693485.1 of Kitagawia praeruptora. Taxonomy (NCBI): domain Eukaryota; kingdom Viridiplantae; phylum Streptophyta; class Magnoliopsida; order Apiales; family Apiaceae; genus Kitagawia; species Kitagawia praeruptora. The sequence goes on from CM075347.1 coordinate 73,449,819, forward strand.
CTATCACAAGCTATTGTCTTTTTCTGGGCAATGCTCTTGTTTCTTGGCAGGCAAAGAAGCAAAGTGTGACTTCTTTAAGCACTGCTGAAGCTGAATATCGAGCTTTGGCCACTGTTACTTCAGAGATTATGTGGATGAAGTATTTGCTAGCTGACTTACTCAAACCTGTTACTAATGTGGTTGCTGTATTTTGTGATAATCAGGCGGCCATTGACATTGCTTTGAATCCAGTTAATCATGCTCGTACCAATCACATTGAATTGGATTGTCATTTTATTAGAGAAAAGGTGCAGTCCAATGTCATCTTGCCTACTAAAATTTCTACAAAGTTTCAGCTGGCTGATATCTTTGCCAAGGCCTTGGGAGGTTCAGCACATTGGTTAATCTGTTCCAAGTTCGGTTTACACAATCCTTGTGTAACTCCAACTTGTGGGGGGAGTAATACGAATGTGAATAAAAGTTCTATAGCTACGAATGCAGTTGTGGTACAATCAGATAAGCGTATTCAGCACAAAGCCTCTATTAAGCATGCCTTGGTATCTCAAGTCAACTCTCAGATAGCTCATTGCATATGGACCTAGTGTTGAGTATTGCTTAGCTGTCATTTGCTGAGCTGTAATAGTTAGTTAGTAACAGACTTGGTCAACTAGTATAAATACCTCTGTTTGTAATGATTTTCATTCTCAAGTAATACAATACAAACTGATTACAATTCTGTTTTCATTCTGTATCTTCTTCTCTATACTTACATCTATACTTACAAACATTTCATAAATCTAAGAGTCATGCTCTATTGAACTTTTCAATTTAGTTAAAAATTTGTATGTTAAGATTTAGGTCCTAAGAGCATCTCCAAGGGAGATAGATATAACTGTTAGCTAAAATCACAAAAATAGATGATTATGTTAAATCTGCTGAACTTGTAAGCTTGTGTCCTCCAGTGGTGTTAGCTATAAACGTTAGCTATATTTAAAAATCTGTTACTTTATTATTTTTAAAATCCTAATGGCTATATTTTTAAATAGTAGTTATTTATTCGAGATAAAACTCAAAAATAATTTTTGTTTCTAAATTCAATCAAATAAACTTTTTACATTAATATATATGTTATTTAATTAATTTAAATATTTTATTATTTGAAAATATGTTATTTTACTATTGTAAGTAGGGCTGCACATGGGTCGGGTTTTCGTCAAACTCCGACCCAACCCAATTAGTTCGGTTTTATAAGAAATCAACCCATTAACTGAAAAAAATTCTGTAACCCAACTCCGACCCAACCCAATTAGTTCGGTTTGGTTCGGGTTGGGTCGGGTTAAATTTGTTAATCGAAAAAACTTTGTAGAAAGTCTCGTACATTGCAGAAAAATTCGGTACTTTGCAGAAAATGTTGAAGAAAGTGGTGCAAAATGTTGCATAAAGTGTTGCAGAAGCCAGAAAGTGTTGCAGAATGTTGTAGAAAGTGTTGCAGAAAATTTATATAGTGTAGAAAATTTATAGAGTGTGGAAATTTGTAAAGAATACGCAGAAAATATACAAAATATGCAAAAAAATATGTAAAAAAATTCTACATTTTATGTAAACGGGTTGGGTTGGGTAAGGGTTAAAATTTGTTAAACCCTTACACAACCCAATTAATTCGGGTTTTTTAAAAATTAACCCGTTTAACCCACGATTTTGGATGGTTCGGTTTGATCGGTTAAAAATAGGGTCGGTTTGGGTCGGTTTGATCGGTTTTTGGAACCCATGTGCAGCCCTAATTGTAAGGTAATCAATCGATTCGATTTTTGAAATTCGATTAATCCTGTGAATTTATTTAAAATGATATGTTTAATTGTAAATTAGACTAATATATTAAATATTATTATAATATCCGATTAATACTCCAATTAATCCTCAATTTCCGATTAATCTTAAATCGGTAACTCAACCGATTTATATGAATTACCAACTTTTACAACCATGTTTAGAAGGGAGTGTTTGAATATCATAAAAAATTTGGCCCGCATGGGAATACTGGGGGATGACAATTACATGTTCGTCGTGTACCAAAAAGGTAACACGACATGCAATATCCAATTTTGTTTTTGGCTTGTGGCATATAACATCATTACCCAATATTTGATGCATTCCGCACTTGCATGCAGTATGCTTTTGGTGCCACACTAGTAGTCTATTATTCAAATCTTAGCATTTAGCAACTTGGATTTAATGGAATGAACTGAGAATGGAATGAAATTTATACTATTATTTGGAAGAGATTTGGTAAAGTGTTTATAAATTTCATTCCTTGCTTCATTCCTTTCCAAATAATTTGAACTAGAATTCTAACCGGAAGGAATGCTCCATTCTCAATCTTCATCATTTTTCTTGCAATCTTCATCATAAAAAACTTCTTCTCCCTCATATTTGTTCATTACTTCCCCCAACATCGCTCTTTTTTCATAAATTTTGTTTACAATTTTCATTCCATTTCTACCCCATTCCATTCTTTTCAAGTGAACACACCCTAATGTTGTGTTTAGTTAGGGAGAATGGAATGAGTGAAAATAAAGAGTAACAATGTAGGTATGAGGGAATATTTGGAAATAAAATACGGAAGAACAAGATTTCTATGATGAGATTTGACAAGAAAATAGGTATGAGGAAGAATGGACCATTCCTTCTCAAATTTGGGGGTTTGAACTATAGTGTAGGTGGTAAGGAATGGAATGATGAATGGATGAAACTTTTAAAAATTTACTCATATTTTAGTTCAAATCTCATTCAATTCCTCCCAAATTCATTCACCCCAACCAAACACAACATAATATTACAATCAGGTGAAGCATCGACAGGGACGGCAACCGATTATGAATTTTTTTCAACTTTATTAACTTGCTTTCTATTATGTATTTCTTTTTGCTGAATCATATTTTATATATTTGTTGGATGAATTACGGTTAAAACTTGGGTGTAGGTCCTTATTATCACAATTTGTAATCAAATGACACTAAATCTCACAATCCACAAAAATGGTCCTTTATATCACGTAAAAACGCAACTTAATGTTGGGTTAGTAAAAACGCAACTTAATGTGACGTTTTTGCCCCTTTTATTTTTGAAAGCACGAATTTTTCAAAAAATAAATTACGCATCTTGAAGATGCGTTACTGAAAAAAAAAAATTAAAAAAATTTGAGAAACGCATACACATCATGCGTGACTAAAAAAAGTAATAAATAAAAAAAAGGAAACGCAACATGAAGTTGCGTTACACCCCAAAAACATAAACGCCACACGTCATTGCGTTTTTTTGTGATATTAAGGGCTTTTTTTAAAGTTTGTGATATTTAGGGTATTTTAGCTTTAAATTGTGATAAAAAGATCCTTTTCTCTTAAAACTTAAATTAAGTGACATAAACATAACTTAGAACTTAAATTTCACTACTCAATTTTTTGTAATTCAAGTAGTACTCTTATTTTAACTTTGATCAAATTTATTAAACTAGTTTAATAAGCCACATTTTGTGACAGTGTTATAATATTTTTATAAATTAATTTTATATAAACTAACTTATAACCCGTGCAATGCACGGGTTTCTTCTATTATGTTATAAATTTTATTTAATATTATAATTATGTTTTTATATAATAATTATTTTTAATTTTAATTTGATATAATTTAATATACTCATGTTTACGGATAATACTAATGTTTTTTTATTATAAATAACATATACGCTTTTAAAAATATTTTATTGATAATTGAAAAATATGGTATGATATTTTCGGGTATATATTAATGATTAAATTAAAAGGTAACATGTGTTAATTATAAAGAAAATATTAATGAATGAAAGATATTATACCATTGATCTTTTTAGGTGTTTATAAAAGTTAATATCTTAACAACTAATTACCATTAATTATATTATGTTATTATTTATTTTATGTGTTATATTTTTCTTGAAAATTATGGTGTGATATTTTCGGGTATATATTAATGATTATAAGATTTGTTTTAAATTAAAAAGGTAACATATTTTAATTCGAAAAAAAATATTAATGATCGAAAGATATGATACGATTGATGTTTTTAGATGTTTATGAAATGTGATATCTTCAACGAAAAGTAAATGTGAAAAAGACAATCGACTAATTACCATTAATTTTATTATGTTAATGTGAAAAAGGTTGTTTGAAATTAAAAAATTAGCGTGTTTTTATTCGAAAAAAAATATTAATGATTGAAATATATGATATGATTGATGTTTTTAGGTGTTTATAAAAGGTAATATCTTCAACTAAAAGTAAATGTGAAAAAGGTAATTGATTAATTACCATTAATTTTATTATGTTAATGTAAAAAAGGTAATCGACTAATTACCATTAATTTTATTATGTTAATCGATTAATTACCATTAATTTTATTATGTTAATGTAAAAAAGGTAATCGACTAATTACCATTAATTTTATTATGTTAATCGACTATTTACCATTAATTATATTATGTTATTATTTATTTTAGGTGTTATAATTTTCTTGAAATTATGGTGTGATATTTCCGGGTATATATTAATGATTGTAATATTTGTTTTAAATTAAAAAGGTAATATATTTTAATTCAAAAGGAAATATTAATGATTGAAAGATATGATACGACTTATGTTTTTAGGTGTTTATAAAAGATAATATCTTCAACTAAAAGTAAATGTGAAAAAAGCAATCGGCTAATTACTATTATATATTAATGATTGTAAGATTTGTTTTAAATTAAAAAGGTAATGTTTTTTAATTCGAAAACATTAATGATCGAAAGATATGATATGATTAATGTTTTTAGGTGTTTATAAAAGGTAATATCTTCAACTAAAAATAAATGTGAAAAAAGCAATCGACTAATTACCATTAATTTTATTTTGTTAATGTGAAAAAAGGTTGTTTTAAATAAAAAAAGGTAAAACCAAACCAAACCAAACATACCCAGTATATCCCGCATGAAGCAGGGTCTGGGGAGGGTAAAATGTACGCAGACCATACCCCTACTTTACAGTAGAGAGGCTGTTTCCGTGAAGACCCCCGGCTTAGTGCACCGAATAGCAAAGTGAATTAAATACAAAGATGATAATGGTGTGTAAAGTAGTCTACCGAACCTGGGCCCATGGCCTGGATCTCATGGGGCTTACCTACTCGGGCAAGGGGCACTCTTCTCCTGATCTAGGAAGACCTCCGGCCAAGCTCCCTGCGCCTGCAAAAACAGAAAACAGAAGACAATATGAAGATGAAAAGACAAGCTTCTAAGCTAATGCTAAACGAGAGAGGCCAACTCTGAGGCTCTCAACCACAGAACCACTCCCTAGAAGAGAATCAACAACTCTAATCTGGCGCCTCCAACAACTCCTATCAGCTATCGCGTTCTCGTCCAAGTTTAAGGCCTTCAAATCCATCCTGAGCTGTTCTTCCCACGACCTCCTCGGTCTGCCTCTTCTCCTCACCCCAACAACCGTAAGACTCTCGATCCTCCTCACCGGGGCTTCCGGAAGCCTCCTACGAACGTGGCCGAACCATCTCAACCTCCCTTCCCTAACTTTCGCAGCGAAAGGTGCCACCTCCAACTCGCTCCTGAAAACCACATTCGGGATTCTATCTAACATCGTGAGGCCACAGGACCACCGCAACATCCTCATTTCAGCAGCTTCCAACTTGCACTCGAGGGCCTTCTTCGCCGCCCAACACTCCGAACCATATAACATCGCTGGACGGATAGCTGCTCTATAGAACTTCCATTTCAGCTTTAACGGGACTTTCTTATCGCACATCACCCCTGACGCAGCCCTCCACCTTAGCCACACCGCGTTGATACGATGAGTGACGTCATCTTCAATCTCACCTTCCTTCTGGATGATCGAACCCAAATACTTGAACTTATTCGAAATAAAATATTAATGATCGAAAGATATGATATGATTGATGTTTTTAGGTGTTCATAAAAGGTAAATGTGAAAAATGCAATCAACTAATTACCATTATTTTTATTCTGTTAATGTGAAAAAGGTAATTGACTAATTACCATTAATTTATTATGTTAATCGACTAATTACTATTAATTATATTATGTTATTATTTATTATTGGTGTCATATTTTTCTTGAAAATTATGGTGTGATATTTTCGGATATATATTAATGATTGTAAGATTTGTTTAAAATTAAAAGGTAACATATTTTAATTCGAAAGGAAATATTAATGATGGAAAGATATGATACATTTTAAATTTTGGATATATTTATTTAGTATTTTAAATGCTTACTATATTTTGAGTGAATTTTATTTGATTTTAAATACTTAATTAAAATTTATTGGTGTTAACAAATTTTTTTCCTTAATTTTATAAATTATAGATTTTGTCGGATTTGATAATATTTTATAAAATTTTAAAATTATCCAAAATTTATGAGATTTTGAAATATTTGTCCAAAACGTTCTTAAATCTATGACATCATGTATCAACTTCACAAGATTTATAGCCTGTTTGGCTGAGCTTAATTTATGGGCTTATGGACTTATTTTCGGGTAAAAATTTTATATTTTAATAATTTTTTTTATAAAAGTATTAAATGTATGTTTGAAATTCAATAAGTTGCAAAAATAAGTTGCAAAATAAGTTGGAAAGTTAGGAATCTTAACTTTCAACTTAAAATAAGTTGACTTATTTTAAAAAATAAGTTCTCCCAAACACCCCATTATTGTCAGACTAGCTTAGCTTATACCCCATGTGATGCATAGATTTCTTTTGATATGTAATAAATTTTATTTTATGTTATAATTATAATTTTATATAATCGTTATTTATAATATTTAATTTTATAGATTTCTTTTGATATGTAATAAATTTTATTTTATGTTATAATTATAATTTTATATAATCATTATTTATAATATTTAATTTTAATATTAATATTAATATTTTATTATAAATTTAATTAATGATATTTATGGTTTAAAACTTATATTATAAAATTTTAAAATAAATATGTCGTTGAATGAATTCAAACCTTTAAATTTTAGTAAATAAATTTAATAATATAATATATCTAATCATTAGATCTAACGATTATAAGATTTGTTTTAAATAAAAAAGGTAACGTGTTTTATTCGAAAGGAAACATTAATGATTGAAAGATATGATACGATTGATGTTTTTATGTGTTTATAAAAGGTAAAACTTCAACTAAAAGTTAATGTTAAAAAGGTAATCGACTAACTATCATTAATTATATTATGTAAATAAGTAAATTCACCAAATACCAAAAAACAAGTATCAAAACTTTTAATGTTTCAATTTTTATATAATAATATAAATTTAATTGATATACTATGATAATCAATTGAGACTCAATTTTTACTAACTTTCATCATGTTATCCTAAAATCCTACTTTAATTCTTTTTAGTACTCTTAGGTTCACCCCTTAATTTTCCCATCTCATTCAACCATAAAACACTGGCTTACCACTAGTCGACCAAGAGGTTCTGGGTTCGATACTCGCTTACTACGAGATTTGTCAATGAACAGATATTCATTGTAAAAGGCTATATAAGCCAAAATATTAAAAAAAAAAACAAAAAAAAAATAAATAAAACACTGGCTTTAAAATTTTGATACAAAGGGATAAAAAAATATATAGATACAAGTTAGAGCTTATTCGAAGTCAGTAATATTGTTTTAATTGAAAATAAAACTTATGTGTCTGGAGCATTATGGACCTTTGAAAATTCGAACATAAAAAAAAAGATGTATTTATTAAAATTAAAAATATAGAATGGAAGTTATAATTATTAACACACTTAAAATTTAAAAAGGAAAGTTATATTTATTAACACTAAAAACATGAAAAGAGAAGTTGAAATTATTAAAACTAAAAATTTGAACGTAAAAAGAGACATTATATTTATTAACACTAAAAAATTGAAAAATAAAGAGGAAATAATAATTTTTAATCTTAAAAATTGTAAAAATTTACAAAAATTATAAAAGTAGATTGGAACAATTTGAGTGGCGTCACCGCACCGCCCTCGTCTTCTTCTTTGTATAATAGTACTAGTCGACCAAGTCGCGCTTCGCGGCGATCTTACAACATTTTTTTAAAATGTTTCAAACAAAATTTTAAAAAAAAATCAATATAAAATTTTATGTAGTATCATATAAATTAATGAATACGATACTATACAAATTAAATATACATAGATAATAAATAAAGAGGTTAGGGAACCTGAGATATATCTCAGGTAAATTCCCTAAGATACATGAAATGTATATGTAAATCAGAATATTTATAGGATGGGTATTTCTGTAAAAGTAGATTTTTTTTAATTAGCTCTGCGGGCCCAATCAAATATAGAGTATTTTTTAAGTATCTGAGGAAAAGTTTCCTGAGATCAATCTCAAGATCCTTTTTCTCATAAATAAATTATTTAAATATTTTTTAGGTACGAATACCGTATTACACTTTTTTAGGTCAACACTCGTTGTAATGAATGTGTATAGATAAAAAATACTAATAATATATAATTATAAAAAATTAAGTATTAACCACCGTTCCAAACTTCAGCCATTTATATCATCATAAAATTACTAATTTTTTGAATATTCTTAAATTTAATAATTAAAAATTTGAATACGTACATATACATCATTGATGATATAAAAAATTAATCTTGCAAATCTTGTGAACTGGTTACTCTATTTTCTGAAATCTTTTCTACTTTAAATATGTTAAAAGAAATTATATGTCTTTTATATCTTCGAAATACCCTTTTATATAAATCGAAATCTTTATGTAATATAATTATGCAATATTACTTCACAAGTTTTAATTTTTTTTAATTATACATCTTTCTTATAAATTTAGGGTGAAATCCACAAATACCCACTTTTTCAAATAAAAAAACTAAAATACCCACCAACGGAACGGACCGTCCAAAATACCATTCGAATGCGCATTTGCTATATGTGTTGACTGTAACACGCATGTCCAACATGAGTGGTCTTTTTAATTTTTTTTTAGCTAGAACATGCATTGGTATAATGCGTATAATCCTTATTGTTGGGCTTGCATTACGCATGTTGGACATGCGTCTTTTTTCTTTTTTTTTTTTAACATTAAGCCACGCATTAGTAAAGTGCGTAGTTAGTTCTTTTTTTTTTTGAAAATAGTTCATTTTTTTTAGTTAACCCTTTGTACTCATTCAGTTCATGCGTATAGGCTGGGTACGGATCTTTCTTATGAGTATTTGTTTTACTAATTTTTTTATTTATTTGCGTGTTTGTAATCTAAAATGTTACTTTAAGTGATGTTACCTTTTTTTTGGTAAATATGTATTTGTAAACACTACTAAAAAACACTATTTACCTTACGGAGTCCGGCGGCCTGATTTTTAAAAAATTGGGCCCAACCCCGATTTTTTAAAAATTAGGATAAATTAGGGTTTTGGGTCTAGGGTTTAACCCTAAACCCTAAGTTCGTATACGGTTTATTCATCATTCTGAATATTTCTAAAATCCAAAATGGAATTGTTGAACCCCAAAAGTTAACTGTTGAACCCCCCCAAGAGAATGCAGATAAAATTTAAATTAAAAATTTGAATATTTTTATACCCCAAATGAAACCCGTTAAACCCCAAATGGAAATTATTTAACCCCAAATCGATAAAATTTTAAAATATTAAATTAAAAAATATTACATAAAATTTTAATAAATAACCTTTGTTTTTAATTATATGTAAATGTTATTTACATACAATATACATGTCTTCATTTATATTTAAAATTAAAAAAGTAAGGATCACCAGAGTGAAACCAGAGCAAAGGTTTACTGCTTGATTTTGTACACGCATTTTATTCATGCGTAGCATGGTATACGCATGGTATACATGCGTAACTTGTGGATATTTTGGGCGGTGTCTCCCGCTGGTAGGTATTTTAAGTAGTGGGTTCCCAAAAGTAGTTTAATTTGGTCATTTTTTCATAAATTTAAATTCTCCCTTGAATTTGAATGTATTTTCTACTTTGAATATGTTAAAGAAAATTTGAATAATTAATATTTTTTTCATTTCAAATATGTTAAAAGAAATTTATATTTGGGTGATCGACCAAAATGCCCACTTTTTTATTCTTCCTTACCAAAATGCCCAGATCTGAAAACAGCGCCCAAAATACCCACGGGATACGCCCATGACAGAGGAGTATCCCCGGATACGCCCATGGGGTAGGAGTATCAGGAGGATACGTGACTAAGGGGTCGTGAATTTTTTTCAGTTACGCCTACAGTAACCACGCATCTGAAGATACGCCGTCATCAACAGCGTATATGACGTCAGCATACGCATCTGACAGATGCGTATCACACGATACGCATCTACAGAATGCGTGTCTGATGTCAGCTTCGTCGTTGTCAGAGCTCGCGACTCACACGATTCCGGCGTTATTTTTCATTCTCTTCTTCCGTCCAACCCAGCAACTTTCCAGCTACGTTCTATATACCATTAGACTCGCAATTGGATACTCTACACATCCATAACAATATTATTACGTTTTATTTGCCGGATTTTGAAAACCCAAATCGCAATTCAATCGACTTCTCAGTTCTCCGACGACCTCGTACAGCCCCTGTGGGGCCTTATCCATCAAAATCAGTTTAGGGGAAAGGAAGAGGATCGTTTGCTGTTAGATTTGATGTGTTCAAAAGTGGTGGAGGTGGTGTGTGGAGAGAGATCGACGGGAGACGACGAAATCGCCCCCAGTCGCCGGCAGCTGAGCTCTGATGTTTCCGGAGACATTTTGCAATTTCTGGCGTGCTACAGTGTTCGGGTTGCGCCGTTCCAAACGGCGTGACTCGTGGGTATTTTGGGCGGTGTTTTAAAATTTGGGTATTTTGGTAAGTGGGTATGCGTTTTTTGGGTATTTAGGGCATTAATTCTTTATATTTACATATTTCTCGTTATAAATTCGATTTTCTTAGAAATTTGAATATCATTTTTGTTTCGTATATGTAATTAAACATATGTAGACAATAAAATAAACTATTTACATATTGTTTTTCACTTATACCAATTGATATAGGTTGGAAATAAGCCTTAAATACATAATTAATGATGCATTAATGTATGTTAGGCTTGTTATCAGACATGAAATTGTGACTAAGGGTCTTACTCACAATTTGGGGAAGATTGTTAGTCACAGAGGCATGCCTGTATACATCTAATAACAAGCATAATTGTGTGTAATGCTTTGCATTACTTACATGACCTCTTAACTGAGGGAACCTCTAGTTGTAGAGTTTCTACTTGTTTAGTACTTGTAATAGGCATCAATTCCTATCTGTGTAATTATACTTAAAAATCAGAGAATAATGCTTGAAAGAAGTTCCAAGGTTCATGCCTCAAGTTTGAAGAACAAGACTATCAAATAATCACAGTTGGGATTTGAAGAAATGAAGAATTTGCCTAAGTACCAATTTGAGAAGTATGTTTGTTATATTCGAGAAGTCAGGGATTCGATATCTCTAAATACACTGTTCGATATCTCAGAGATTCGATATGTCTACTACTCTATTCGAGAACTTAGAAAGTCAACAAGTCAAAGCATCATTCGAGTTCTCTAGGAGTCAACAAGTCAAGGTCCATTCGATATCTCAAGGACTCAGAAAGCTATTCGACATCTCAGGGATTCGACAAGTCAAGTGTTCTATTCGACATCTCAGGGATTCGACAAGTCAAGTGTTCTATTCGACAACTCAAGGATCCCTGGAGAAAAGAGTTATTCGAGAAGTGATTCGATATGTCAATTATACAGTATTCGAGAACTCAAAGTTATCTAATCCTATTTCTCGAATCAATCACTTAGCCACTTCTCGGATACATTCTTGGAGACAAACTACTGGAGAAATTGTATAAGTCAGAAACCTGCAGCAAGCTAAAGCACTTTAAGGACCACAATTTGTAACGTGCTCTGGAAATCCTACAAAGAAGCTTGGAGGGATGTAGAAGAGACAAAGAGCTAAAGAAGTGGATCTGAACAGAGTTTCATAAAGTCAAATCTGTAGCCGTTTGGACACTTACTCAAAAAGGATAGACATACAAGAGAGTAATTTATCATGTAACCTTATTTGTAGTAAGTAGGTTGTATTCATAATCTATAAGAATACAATCTCACTTCTTTAGTTAAGTTAAGTTTTTCACATACATTGTAAGAGCACATCTCTCTAAGAAAAACGAAGCTGAGAATACTATCATTTGTATTAACAGGTTGTAGCAAATCTTTATCTAATAAAATATTAGATTAAAGTGATATCGTGCATTGTGTTGTTCATAATCCGCACTTACATATCCACACAGACAAACACATATCGTTCTACACAGATTTAAGAACAAAAAAAGTTCAAGAATCCATTCACCCCCCCTCTGTATTCTTTGGTCGTATTCAATACCCAACAAGTGGTATCAGAGCAGGCTGTTTATTCAAAAACAGAAAACGATCATGAATACACCAAAGACTACAGGAACGGTGAAGGTCCCTAAGTTCGACAAAGAGAACTACAACCTCTGGAAGATCAAAATGCAGTTGTTCATCAAAGCTGCAAATCCTCTATATCCTGAGATACTCAAGAATGGGCCCTTTGTTCCACAACAGGAGATTCAGGAGAAGACTGTTGGAACTACAACCACTCTAAGATCCTACGTGGCTAAAGATCCATCTAAATGGACAGAGACAGAAAAGGAGATAGTTGCCCTTGACAGTCATCTCATGTTGCTGATAATAGACTCTATGAAGATGTCAATGTTTGCAAACATAACATCTTGCACTTCTGCTAAAGAGATGTGGGATCATATTGAGGTTTTATGTGAAGGAACATAGGAGGTCAGAGAGTACAAGAAATAGATACTGGTCACATAGTATGAATCTTTCATGGCACAGCCCAAGGAAAGCATCACTAATATGTTTGAGAGATTTCACAAGCTGGTTACTGAGTTGTAGATGAATGGAAAGGTTTACAGCACTAAAGAACTGAATATGAAGTTTCTATTGTCTTTTCCAAACCACCTAGAGCAGAGGGTCATTTCTCTAAGGGAAAGAGATTTGAACAAAATCACATATGATGTACTCTATGGGGTTTTAAAGACTCATGAGCTTGAGTTGCTTCAGAAGAGGGCTATCCAAGCCAACCAAGGCAGGATGATAAACACTTCATGTGCCTTGATTGTCAGCAAAACTGTTCAAGACCTAGAAGCATCTACAAGTCAGTTGAGAATAGAGGAGATAGTAGATGATGAAGAAAATGAAGTTGAAGTAAGTGAACCTGTTGAAGAAAAGGAAGAAGAAGAGTTCTATACTCTTGAAGAGCTAGATGGCATGGAAAACACCTCATATGCTTTCATGGCCAGAAAATTTCCAAACATCAGATTCAAGAGGAACCAACCCTTCAAACCTAAATCCCAAAACCATTCATTCAAAAAGAGTAAAGCACCTGGGAAACCAAACAAGAGTAAATTCAAAACTATCCCAAAACCATTCATTCAAAAAGAGTAAAGCACCTGGGAAACCAAACAAGAGTAAATTCAAAACTGGCTATGTGGATAGGTCATCTGTGAGATGTTATAGATGCAATGACCTAGGGCATTTTCCTAGTGAATGCAAGAAGCCTAAAAAGAAGGATAAAGAGTATCTAGAGCTTGAAGCTAAGTATGAGGCCCTTCTCAAAAAGCAAACACCAAGCAAGGCCTACATAGCTGAAGGGAAGTGTTGGGATGATATTGATAGTGATGAAGAAGAGCAAGGATTTTGCAACTATGCCTAGATGGCCAATTCCAAGGATGACACATCTTCATCAGACTCTCAGGTACCATCTCTCACTACCAGAGACATGTCTGTTTCTGAGTACAAGAATATGATTGAACAACTATCTGTTGAAATGTTTAATATTCGTACTAGTATGACTGCTGCTAATGAGGAAATTGCTAAACTGTCTGCTAAAAATTGAAAACAACACATAGAGGGGGGGTGAATAGGTGTTTATGGCTAACAATGCTTATTTATGACCTGTTTTGAAAATTACCAGAAACAGCTTGCTGTTTGTAATAACACAATTTATAAATGGCACGCTGTTTGTATCTAAAATTCAATGTAGAATGAAATATGCAGTAAATAAAATGTGACACAAGATCTTTTAGCCAGGTTCGACCCCTAATCCCCTATGGTCTACGTCCTGGTCCCTTACCAAACTTAGTAAGAGAATATATTATTGATTAACTATAAAACCGATTACAAGATCCAACAATATATCTCCCTTACACCCTGTTGTTTATAAATGGCTTGTTGTTTGTTGTGCTGAACTAACTCTCTAAGCAATACTTCCCAAGTATCCTTCTCTAGCCTAGTTCGACCCACCCAAAACCTTAAGCCAACCTTGTACAACAACAAATCAATTACAACTTGAACAATACAATGTTTTGAATAAATACAACTCAACCTATGAACCCTCTGAATATATGAATATGTGTGTATTAAGAGGTTTGAGAGGTTTAGTAGAATTTTGCAATGAAGGCTTTGAAGTTGTATGTGTATATCTTATTTCTGCACTTGATGGATATAAAAGATATTCAGGAGTGTTCAGTAATTTGTAGTTTGTATCACAAGAGAATATATATAGGCAAAAATCTAACGTTCGGATTCAAAGAGCCGTTGAGAGATTTTTGATATGAAGAATAATGGAGGAGCTTTGAATTTCTGGATTTCAGATTGAGAAGGAAGAAGGAGCGTGTATAGCAGGAGGAATATTATTGATATGATGAGGGAGACAAGAGCATGTGGAGGTCAATTAAATAAGTCAAAAGTATCATGCTACTTTTCCTTATTCAAAGCAAAGAATATTTTGTTCCTCAATATAGATGATTTATGCTCTGGCGTGCTAGAATAATTCAGAGGACTCTTACAATAATCCTAAAGATGTCTCCACCAATTTCTCCTTGAAAACTGCAAATTTATTTATATCTGACAGACACAAATAGCTTGTTGTTTGTGAAACTAGCACGCTGTTTCTGAAACTGGCTTGCTGTTTGTGATATACTGATTATATAATTAGTAAGCTATTTTGTCCTGCAAAAACAAGTTAGAACAGTACCTAAATAACATAGCAAGTTCATGTCAGCTTGCTGTTTTAGTTCTGGTGAGCTGAACAGATAGATGACTTTATACTTCTTCATTTCCATATCATCAACCAAGTTTCCTGAGAGCATAGATATGTCTAGTTGATCTTTATCTACAGGAATTCTGAACAGTTGAAAATGGCTTGCTGTTTGAGTCTGATGAAGACAAATGGTAAGCTGACTTTGTATGCACCTGGCTTGCCAATTGTTACTGTATCCCAACTTTGGCTTCCTATTAGATAGACTGATTATACAACCAGTAAGCTTAAGTATCCTGCAACACCAAGTTAGTACATATACAACTAGCATGCTGTTTTATATCTACTAATAAGCCAAATGGCTTACTGTTTGTGATCATCAAAACTTAAGGAGTATAAAAAATGAACTGTTAATTAAAAAGAATGAGGAACTTGAGCTAACTACTATGCAAGTAGAAAACCTTAAGAAAGAAGTTGAATATCTACAGAATAAGGTTCTATGTGCTAGTCAGATTGAAAAGGCTCTTAGGGATGAACTAGCTGAAAATGAATTCAAACTGAAAACCTTTAAGAATTCATCTAGTCTATTGCAATCCTACCATGAGAAAATCCAAGCTAAACCCAAGACTGCCATTGGACTTGACTATGGCACTCTTAAACAGAGAAAAGGCTATGCTGTCATTGAAGATGACATAGTTGTTCAGGAGGAAGTGCCTCACATTTTGAAAAAGACTGAGTCTCCAATGAACAACTAGCATCCTCTAAGAGTGAGAGTGTCAAGTCAAAAACCAAGGAGCTAGTAGGTAGTAGGTCTAGACCTAAGAAGTTTGTTAAGTTTGTATCAGCTGGGAAGAATGAATCTGAGAAGAAAGTGGCTAAGAAGAAACAGAACAGAAATGGCAAACTAGGGATTAACAAAGATAATAACTATGCCTATATGCCTAATGCCCCTAGGAAAACTTGTCAAAATTGTTTCAGTACCAATCATTTAACTCGTGCATGCAAGAAACCTGTTGGTAGTGTGTCCAAACCTTTCTATGATTGTTCTGTGCCTTTAAGACATAGAGATGCTCCATTCTGTGATAAATTTGACTATATGCCATGCAATATGAATGTTATGACGCTGTTTCAATCTGAGAAGGCAATTCATTAATGGTTATATCAGTCACAATTCTCACACACATTACACAAGGTCAAAGTCTTCAAGTCCTCCTAGAGCTAGGAAGGTACCTCTGTCACTTAAGTCTGAAACCTCAGGTTCTAAGACTTCTAACAGTGATAAGAAGACTAATACCAAGAAAATTGATAAGCATGTTGTTAATGATAAAACTGTTTCTAAGTCACATGGACTCAAACTTGTTTGGGTACCAAAGGAGAAGTAATACCTTTGTGTTTGCAGGGCAAAGAAAATGAAAAGAAGGTCATGTGGATTTTGGACAGTGGATGCTCAAATCACATGACTGGTGATATGGCCCTGCTATCACAGTATGAGGAGAAGGATGGCCCAATGGTTGCTTTTGGAGATGACAGCATGGGTAACACATTGGGATATGCCAAGTTGAAAGTTGGTAATGTCATCATTGAAGATGTAGCACTAGTCAAGGGACTCAAACATAATCTACTAAGTGTTGGTAGTTTACTGATAGAGGATTCAAAGTGAATTTTGACAAGGATGAATGTTTGATCACCCACAAGAAGACTGGTGATTTTGCTCTATTTGGAGTAAGAAAAGGAAGCCTGTTTGTTGCCAACATGGACTCTACAAACAAGGACAAAGTTTGTTGCTTTTATTCAAAAGCATCAAGTGAAGACTGTTGGCTGTGGCATAAGAAGTTATTACACTTGAACTTCAAAGCCATTAATTCTCTAGTCAAAAGAGAGTTAGTAAGAGGCATGCCCACACTTGAATTCTGTCAAGAAGGAGTGTGTGGGGCTTGTCAAAAAGGAAAGATGAAAAGATCAAGCCACAAGTCAAATACAATGACATCAATAACCAAGCCCCTGGAACTCATTCATATGGATTTGTTTGGGCCTGTCAATATTATGTCACTAGGAAGAAAGAAGTATGCCTTGGTGATGGTTGATGACTTTACAAGGTATACATGGGTGGAATTTCTGGCATCAAAAGATGAGGCTCCACAAGTAATCATTGAGCATATAAAGAAAGTTGACAAGGAAGCAAAGGCCAACAATGCAAGTGTGATTGCATTGAGAAGTGATAATGGGACAGAGTTCAGAAATGCCATGCTTGAAGCATTCTGCAAAGAGAATGGTATTTCTTAGCAATTCTCAGCTCCAAGCACTCCTCAACAAAATGGAGTTGTTGAGAGAAAGAATAGAACTCTGATTGAAGATGCTAGAACAATGTTGCTTGATGCAAAAATGCCTACATGTTTTTGGGCTGAGGCTGTGAGCACTGCATGCTATATCCAGAACAGAACCCTCATCAACAAAAACAATGGAAAGACACCTTACAATTTGATGACTGGAAAAAAGCCTACTCTAAAGTATGTTCATACTTTTGGAAGCAAATGCTTTGTATTAAAGGATAATTCAGAATATGTTGGAACGTTTGATGCAAAGGCATTTGAAGGAATTTTTCTTGGCTACTCTATGGAAATAATTGCATACAAAGTTTATGTCATCAGTCAAAAGAAAATTATGGAAAGCACAAATGTAACATTTGATGACAGTAAACTACCTGGATTAGAAGAAGCCGATGATGAAGATAAAGATCCACTAAGATTTGAAAATCTGGATGATTCTGATGAAGAGATTGAAACTGAAGTTGAAATTGTAGTTCAACAAACTCAAGTGAATGATGATACAAGAGAAGAATTTGTGCCAATCACCAGTGAAGAGACAAGCATCCAAGACACACCTGTGAATAGTGGCAACTTCACAAGGGGAGGAAATGAGAATGATCATGACTTAGATGATGAAGCAACATCAAGGTTGAGAAATCAGACTGAGCATTCAAGGAAATGGGATAGATCACACACTGCAGAGCAAATTATTGGAGATCAAAATACAGAGTGAGGACTAGGAGAGAAACTCAAAATGAGTGTCTCTATGGTTGTTTTCTATCTCAGATTGAGCCTAAGAAACTTGATGATGCACTGTTGGATCCAGATTGGATTATTGCCATGCAAGAGGAGCTGAATCAATTTGAAAGAAACAAAGTATGGGAACTTGTGACTGCACCAAAGAACAGAACCACTGTTGGAACAAAATGGGTTCTGAAGAATAAGATGGATGAAGGTGGTGAAATAGTAAGAAACAAAGCAAGGTTGGTTGCAAAAGGATACTCTCAACATGAAGGCATTGATTATGATGACACATTTGCCCCTGTTGGTAGGTTGGAAGCCATCAGAATCTTCTTGGCATTTGCTGCTCATTCAAACTTTAAAGTTTAATATATGGATGTCAAGAGTGCATTTCTGAATGGAGAGTTGGAAGAAGAAGTTTATGTGCAACAACCACCTGGCTTTGAGGATCCATATTTCCCAGAATTTGTCTACAGATTGCTTAAGGCAATATATGGACTTAAGCAGGCTCCAAGGGCATTGTATGACACTTTATCCAATTCCTTCTTGAAAATCAATTCACTAGAGGCACATTGGACAAGACACTATTTTACAAGAAACATGGTGATGATATTATCCTAGTTCAGATCTATGTGGATGATATCATATTTGGCTCTACAAATGAGAAGTTGTGTGAGAAATTCTCTAAGCTCATGCAGAGCAGATATGAGATGAGTATGATGGGAGAGTTGACATTCTTTCTTAGGTTGCAAGTCAGTCAGACGAAGGATGATATCTTTATCAGTCAAACCAAGTACATCAAGGATCTATTGAAGAAGTTTGACTTAAAAGACTGCTCACCTGCAAAGACAGCCATGGCCACTGCCACTAAATTGGATGAAGATGCTAAAGGCAAGAAAGTAGATATCTCAGTCTATAGAGGCATGGTTGGCTCTCTACTCTATCTCACTGCAAGTAGGCCAGACATCATGTTTGCTACATGCTTGTGTGCAAGGTTTCAATCAAATCCAAAAGAGTCACATTTGATTGCTATAAAAAGGATCTTTAGATATCTGAAGGGCACTCCAAACTTGGGTCTATGGTATCCTAAGGACACAGGGTTCAATCTGGTTGGTTATTCTGATGCTGATTATGCTGGATGCAGAGTGGATAGGAAAAGCACCTCAGGTAGCTACCAGTTTCTTGGACAAAGGTTAGTCTCTTGGTATAGCAAGAAACAACAATCCGTGTCAACTTCTACAGATGAGGCTGAATACATAGCTGCTGGAAGTTGCTGTGCTCAAGTGCTTTGGATTAGAAATCAACTTAGAGATTATGGACTTGTGTTGAAAAGAATTCCAATCATGTGTGATAACACAAGTGCAATCTCTATAGTTGCCAATCCTGTCAATCATTCTAGAACAAAGCACATTGACATCAGATATCACTTTATTAGGGAACATGCAACTAATGGAACCATTGAGTTGCATTATGTCCCTACAGATAAACAACTAGCTGACATATTCACTAAGCCATTAGATGAAGCCACCTTCACAAGGTTAGTTAGTGAGATTGGAATGTTGAATTCTTCAGAATCTGGTTAAGTGAAAATATCAACTAGATTGTTGCATTAGTAAACACTTATTTTATCTAAATGCTCAATATTTTTGAAGTAAGTGATTGCTGAAATATGATTTATAAATATTTCAAATCTGTTGCATATGTTGAAAAATCATATTATGTCAACTTGAAATTTCTATGAAATTTTCAGAAAATCACTACTTAATTTGTTAGAATACTCCTTATAGAATATGTCTGGTGAATTTTAAAAGATAGTGAGAATTGAATTTTTATGAGTGAAAAGAACATTTCGATAAGTCAGACTTCTCAAATGATTCATTTCTTGTTAATGCTCGACTTCTCTAACAAGCCTATTCAGGACACTCTTGAGTTCTCGAATAGAGTCTTTTAGAGAAATCAAACAGAGAAATGCTTGAGTTCTCGAATAAGGTGTTTTAGTTCTCTATTGACTGAGTTCTCGAATACTATGTTTGAGTTCTCGAATCATTTGAAAAGGCTGAATTCTCGCTGAATATTAACCGTTTTTGGATTTTTATTCAAAATTTTAAATCACTCATAAAAACATATTTTATTTAATTTAGAATTATTTCTAAGTTAGATAACTTCCAGCTATGAGTTACAACCTGCTTGAGATATCGATTAAGCCTTTCTTGACTTATCGAATAGTTGATTTCTACTTCTCGAATGCCTGACTTGTCAATACAAAACATATATCTAATCGACAATTCAAGTACTTCATACTTTTACAATTCTACATCTATTCGATTCATTTCATTCGATTTCTCAAGCATCTAAACTCCCAAAACCTCTGTAAACCCTAACTTCGAAAGCTTAATTTCTTCTTCAACCTTCGTTCTCTTTCTCTCTCTATAAAAATGGCAAACACTCAACTCACCATACCCACTCAAACCAATTTCATCGCAATAACTAATGATGTGGAAGCACCAAATGCAAACATCAAATGCTTTGTTCGATGGATGTCTGAATCATACATTAAGGATGCACTCTCAGATAACCCAACTTTGTATCTGGACTTACTAGAACAGTTTTGGAGGACAACTACTATGGAAGTCATCGCTCTTGAGAATGCTATAACCACATATGTAGTCTACTGCAAGATTCAAGGGAAGGATATCACTATCACTACAGCAGACATGAATAAAGCACTGGACTCACAACAAGAGGCGTATGACACACTGGCCACAAATGCATAGTTAGAAGACTTCTTTGATTTTATCAACTACTCAGATAAAATCAATTTTGGAAATTTGAATAGGAAGTCCTTGAGGAAAGAATGGAGTTATGTCTTTGCTACTCTTCTTCAAGTCTTCAAAGCAAGGAAGTCTAGTTTTGACCAAATCAGTGCACCAGCACAGCAAATTGGCTATGCCTTGGCCTATGGGAGAAAAATGGATGTTGGACAGATCATTCTACAGGAGGTGTATGGGAGACTTGGTAAGAACTCAGCCAAGAGAGGTACTAAAATTTTCTTTCCTCGTTTTATTCAATCTGCACTTAATTTTGTAGATAATAAGTTAATTGAATTGCCTGGAATAGATAAGACTAGGCTACCCTAGGTCCATGACCAAACTCATTTTTGGTAACTTAGAGACTAGGAATGATGTGGATGTAAGACTCAAAATAACTCCCCATATGGAGAGTCTATTTAAGACTTACCCCCACAACATGCCAATATTCGATTCCAAATCACAATCAGCACAGCCCAAGCAAGTAGTTCAAAATGCTAACGCAGGGCCTGCTAACCAACCACCTCAACCAAACACTATACCAAACACAGAGCCACCTGCATAATCCTCTCAACAGGGTGGTGTTAGTAAAAAGAAGAGAAAGGAGATAGTTTCTGAACCATTGAACATATTATCTGAAGCAGTATTGGCTGTAGAATTAGGTTTAGAAAGTGAGGAACCCGAGTCACCTTTACAGAGACCAAAGAAGAAGAAATCAAAAACCACCTCTTCAGTCACACAAATGGCTGCAGTTGTAAAATCAGGGGCAAACAGCTCACTAGATGTATCCTCTCAACAGGGTGCATCTATAGAATTAAGCATTCTCCCCAATGCACAAACTTGTATGGAGTCTGCACAAAGGAGTGATAAGGCTGGCACAACACTGAGTGGAGAGCACATCACACTTGAAACTCCCTCTATTTCTCAGGGGGAGTTGCCACAATCAACTCTAAAAGACCCTTCTCTTCCAGAATCTACATCTCAAATTTCTTTGGAGCCTGCAACTCAAGCAATTGAGGAGGAAGGCATTGATCACCAAGAATTCCTTTCTCTTGGTGAGCCAATGGATTCAAGTGACTTAGTGCATGACACTTTGATCACCACCCAGGAACCACATTCAGATGGTGAGGGAATGCAAGCTGAGGCATATCCTGATGACACCATCACAAACACAGAGGATTCACTAGTTTTCACTAGAGACTCTATGCATGTGTCAACTACTGTTGTAACTCATCCCACTTCTGTGGAGACAACAGTAGTAGAGTCAATCCATCCGGTTGCAGAAGTTGCATCTGTAACTGAGGAGTCTAGCCTGCCTAGCTCTAGCTCTAACTTCATGTCTCAATGGCTGAAGCCTGTGCAACATGACAGTGCTTCAGGATCAGGGTCTGTTCCACAACAATTGACGGTTGAAGCTCTTCAAAATTTAATTGTGGATCAGATTCCTGAGTTCACAAAGATTGCTCAAAACCTACTCACTACAGACATGCCAGATCCAGACTATGAAGCAATTCTGCTATGTCACAGAGATGATGTGGAGTTGCAAAAGGCCAAGATAATAGATGATGCTGAGAGAGATGGCAATGTAGATGCCCGGTTGCAAGGAAAATATGACATTACTCTCAATGAAGCACTTCAATACCTAAGGGAAGAGTACATCACTTCACTAGGCTCCAATGCCAAATCTCTGACTCCTGGTGAAGTGTATGAGGCTGTGAATGACTGTTACAAGGGATTTCTCAAGGCTGCTCACTATCTTGGCAAGGGAGTTAAAACAAAAGTCAATAAAGTTTGTGATGCCACAACCAAAGAAGTGAGTGTAATCAAGAGAGACTTTGCTGCCAAGTTTCCAACTCTAGAGCCTATCCTCAAAACTATACAAGACTTCAATTCTACCTGCATCAAGATGGACAATGGCTTGGCATTGCTTCATGACACTATCAGTACTCTAACAGCCAATTTTTAAACTCTATCTGATCAGACAACTGATGCCAATGCCATGCTGAGGACTATGTTTCATAATCAATATGGAGATAAGCTGGTGACAGAAGTCCCTATACATGACATGACAAAGTTTGAAGTAGTGAGGCTCAAGGAACAGTCACTCTCAGGTTTCAAGGCCACTGAGTTATTCACCAAGGTGGATACTCTTGAAAATGAGGTGGTCTCTCTCAAGAAATCTAATGCTCAGTTGACAGACACTGTTGCTATTCTCAATGAAAAGTTGGACACTCAAGCTACTGCTAATGCTGATGTTCTTCTCAATCAACAACTGATGTTGTCTGCTATAATGAAGCACATGGGACTTCCTCTGCCTGATGAATCTGTCACTCCTACCTCTCTCAACCCAAAGGTTGCTACTATAGCCTCTGTGCCTGACAACAAGCCTAAGGGGGAGAAGAGGACCTTAAGGAATTTAAAGCCTAAGGGGGAGAAGCCTACAGAGGAGAGACATAGACCTAAAGAGAAAGGTATAACCATATCTGAGGGTGGTCAATCAACAAGAACTTCTAACTCTATAACTCATGTGCAAGGCAAAGGGAAAGCCAAAGTTGATGAGCCTCCATCTTCTCTGCCAGTTGTGACTCTACCACCTGTGCACATCACTACTCCAAGTGGCCAAAAGCAAACTATCACTACTACAGAGGTGGCAGGTTCCATGCCAAGTAATCTTGTCCAAGCCTCCAGACATGAAGGTGATCCAGTGGAAGTTAATGTGGTTACAAAGGCCAAGATGATAGAAGTAGCAAATTCAGAGATTTATCATGATGCTGCATTCTTGAAGTTTCTGCAAGCCTCAAAGGCAAAGGTTGGAGGAGATACACTGCTATGCAGAAGAAGCCTTAAATATCAAATCAAATATCTAACAGTTATTCCAAGAAAGCTAAATCAAATCCTTCTCAAGGAAATTATGATGGTGACCAATGGCAAAATATGGCACCTATCTTTTGACACCTTGAAAGCCCTAAAATTCACTGAGATTGATGATATCTTGGAACTAATTGAGAAATGGTGAACAAGCTAGACTTCCTGAAGTATGCATCAAACCAAGAACCATCTTCTATCAGTCTGGTACTAAAATTCAAGATGTCAATCAGTTGGTTATTCCCAGTGATCTCACTCCTCGAAATCAAAGACTCATCATTGCTGTCACTGATCAGCTACAAAAGAAGGATGGAGTCAGAACTGCTAAAGAGTTGGAAGCAGTACACATCCTCAGAACATTCATTGCAACTGGTGCAATTCCAGAAATGGCCAAAATCAGGAGGAATAAGGATGATAAAGATGAAGACAAGAGTGATGGGAGGAGTAGTCATCACATGAGTGATAAGGGTGATGAAGATAAGAAGAAGAAGAAGGATAGCAAAGACAAGAAAGGTGATGATGACCAAGGCAAAGTCTATGAGAGGAAAAGTGGAAAACAGCAAGCCTTAGGCATTACTAACTGTAATCTCACCACAACACAAGACTCTAAGTCTAGGGTGAATACATTTAGTAATGACCTACCAAAATCTACATATATGGCCTTTGCAACTGTCTTGCCACCTCAAGAAGAGAAGAAGATACAAATCAAGAAACCATCTGTATGTTTCCAAATGCACACTGCTAATGGTATACTACAGTGGTCTACAAGCAATGGTCATAAGTTTCTGCTAAGCATTGGAGTGAAAAAGGTTAAATTCAAGCAAGCTGCAAGAAGGGTGAAGTTATCTAAATCAAAGGCACTAGGGGTGATCATAAACCGCACCAAACCGAATAAACCGCCCGCACCGCACCAATCCGCACCACACCATGCGGTTTTTTATTTTTCGTGGTGCGGTTGCGGTTTCAAATTTTGACAAACCGCACGGTGCGGTGTGGGTTGCGGTTTAAGGTTTTGAAACGCGGTTCAAACCGCACCGCACCGCAATATTTAATATATTATATAATTATATATATATAATATAAGTATGTATCAATTTATAATGTAAAGGCCCATCAACCCATTAAAATTTAATCCATGAGTGTTGAATCCATATGCAGTTTTTCAATATTACTAGGTTATGTAAATGTTAAGTTGAATTGCTAAAGTTATAGGAAAGCTACTGTGTTACTAATTAAAATTTTGGCTATAGATATCTAGTTGACACCCACCTTTTACTAGTGAAAAATGTGATATAGAAATAACAAAGAGTAGAAAATATACCTATCTTGTTCCAGAAGATTGATTTAACTTGAATTTTGTTAACCATCTATTTTAATTTTTTGTGATAATTAGGATTTGGAATTATGTATAAGTTCGGATATAATAACTTTTATTCAAGTTGTAAACCGCAATAAACGGCACCACACCGCACCGCGTTTTCGTGGTGCGGTTTATGCGGTTTTAAAATTTCGTGGTGTGGGTGCGGTTTGAAAAATTGACCAAACCGCATATGCGGTTTGGTTTGCGGTTTTAAGAAAAAACCGCACCGCCCGCACCGCAATCACCCCTAAAAGGCACTGACAATCATTCCAGGGTTAAACCTACCACCTCTAGATGAAAGATATGATGAAGACCAACTGCAGTTCCTATGGGCTCAAAGAATCTATCATGTTGCCATTGTTGATGATTGACTTGAAATTAAATATACTGATGGATAGAAAGGATTATTGCAATGTTGGATTCTGAAGATAGAGTGGAAAGGGTATGGAAGCTGGAGTTAATTGACTTTGTCAAAATGAAGAGAGATCACCAGGCAGAACAGGAAAAGAAGAGTGAAGAGCTACTAAAGAAAAGAGAGTGTGTGGCATGGCCAACATCTCCCTAAATCGGACCGTGGTGCTAGGCACACTGGCTAAGGTTAAAGGAAATAAGGTTGCGCCTTGCTACAAGCACCGGGGCTTTTAGAGCAGTGGTAAGCGCCTAATCCTAACAATTGGTATCAGAGCTAGGTCGCGGGTTCGAATCCCACCAGATGTGGGCATTTGTGCTATCATGGGGTAGTGGCGGCAGATGTTGGGGGGGATTGTGTGGCATGGCCAACATCTCCCTAAATCGGATTGTGGCGCTAGGCACACTGGCTAAGGTTAAAGGAAATAAGGTTGCGCCTTGCTACAAGCACCGGGGCTTTTAGCACAGTGGTAAGCGCCTGATCCTAACAGTGAGGAGGAGTTTGGAGAAATGGAAGCTAAGGCTAACGAATTGAGGGCTATGGGTCTGTGTAGAGTCAAATTTAATCCTTACATCATTGAATACAAGAAATATGGAAGAACTGTAAAGATTAGAATGGACTACATCAGTTCCTACTCTGAGAAACAGCTGAATGAAGTACTCAAGGATTTATCAGACTCCCCTCTAATTGAAGAACTCACTGCGATGGAAGACATTATTCTTGCAATGGAAGAAAATGCAAAGAAGAAGGCTAAAGAAGCTGAAGAAAAGAGGAAAAATGAGAATTTACAAGCCAGAGCTCAAGGGATGAATCCAAAAGAATATGGCTAGTAATTCTTCATAACTTGTAAGGATGCCTGTTTGCATTTTTAATCAAATTACATACTTGTACTTTCCAAGTCTTATCTTTATGTATGTTAGGCTTGTTATCAGACATGAAATTGTGACTAAGGGTCTTACTCACAATTTGGGGAAGATTGTTAGCCACAGAGGCATGCCTGTATACATCTAATAACAAGCCTAATTGTGTGTAATGCTTTGCATTACTTACATGACCTCTTAACTGAGGGAACCTCTAGTTGTAGAGTTTCTACTTGTTTAGTACTTGTAATAGGCATCAATTCCTATCTGTGTAATTGTACTTAAAAGTCAGAGAATAATGCTTGAAAAAAGTTCCAAGGTTCATGCCTCAAGCTTGAAGAACAAGACTATCAAATAATCACAGTTGGGATTTGAAGAAATGAAGAATTTACCTAAGTACCAATTCGAGAAGTATGTTTGTTATATTCGAGAAGTCTAGCCTTCGAGAAGTCAGGGATTCGATATCTCAAAAGACACTATTCGATATCTCTGAATACACTGTTCGATATCTCATTCGATATCTCAGAGATTCGATATGTCTACTAATCTATTCGAGAACTCAAAAAGTCAACAAGTCAAAGCATCGTTCGAGTTCTCTAGGAGTCAACAAGTCAAGGTCCATTCGATATCTCAAGGACTCAGAAAGCTATTCGACATCTCAGGGATTCGACAAGTCAAGTGTTCTATTCGACATCTCAGGGATTCAACAAGTCAAGTGTTCTATTCGACAACTCAAGGATCCCTGGAGAAAAGAGTTATTCGAGAAGTGATTCGATATGTCAATTATACAGTATTCGAGAACTCAGAGTTATCTAATCCTAGTTCTCGAATCAATCACTTAGCCACTTCTCGAATACATTCTTGGAGACAAACTACTGGAGAAATTATACAAGTCAGAAACCTGCAGCAAGCCAAAGCACTTTATGGACCACAATTTGTAACGTGCTCTGGAAAGCCTAAAAAGAAGCTTGGAGAGATGTAGAAGAGACAAAGAGCTAAAGAAGTGGATCTGAACAGAGTTTCACAAAGTCAAATCTGTAGTCGTTTGGACACTTACTCAAAAAGGATAGACATACAAGAAAGTAATTTATCCTGTAACCTTATTTGTAGTAAATAGGTTGTATTCATGATCTATAAGAATACAATCTCACTTCTTTAGTTAAGTTAAGTTTTTCACATACATTGTAAGAGCACATCTCTCTGAGAAAAATGAAGCTGAGAATACTATCATTTGTATTCACAGGTTGTAGCAAATCTTTATCTAATAAATTATTAGATTAAAGTGATATCGTGCCTTGTGTTGTTCATAATCCGCATTTAAACATCCACACACACAAACACATATCGTGCTACACAGATTCAAGAACAAGAAAAGTTCAAGAATCCATTCACCCCCCTCTGTATTCTTTGGTCGTATTCAATACTCAACACATACATGAAAAGTGATTCCTACAAAGAAGGATCTAGAATTCCACAAACGAGGTGACTTGTCCATCAAGTCTCCTAACACTACTCTAAATCTTAGGCTTCAAACGCCTATATAAATATTTATTATATTTGAAATAGTGGAGCATCACTTTTATAATAGTACTATTTTCTATATATATTCAATGACACAGATTTATCATAATCTTATTTCTATAAATTTATAGTTCCAAATAATTAAATTACACGAAAATTGTACATTCAAGTATTTTTGTATGAATTTAACATCTGTGCGATTGGATTGTTCAAATAATAATTAATTTATCATATTTTAAGCCGCACTAATAGAGAACTTCTCTATTGTGTGATTTAGATACTCTTTTCCTTATATATATATATATATATATATATATATATATAATTTTTTTTTGAATCTCCTTATCAAGAGAACCTTAATCTAGACCATCCATTAATTAAATTTCATTTTAATTTCAATGTTTTTCTCTCGATAAGAATATCGTTAGAAGCAATGATTATATGTATAAGAATATAAAATTTCCTTTCTATTTCGAATATATAATTTTTTCCTCCCTAAAAATTCAAAAACGTTTTCTACTTCGAAGATACAATTTGAATTTTTTTTCCCCACTAATTCGATAACCTATTCTATTTCAAAGATGTTTATGTTAATGTTAAAAATGAAAATTTTGATTTGTTTTTTAGAAAATAGGGCCTAAATGAGGAAGTTTTAATTTTAATATTTAAAATAGAGGAGCTCTAGAAATATAGATAAATATGATTCGAGCGATAATGAAGATAAAGATAATAATAAATATGATAAAGATTGATTTAACTCAAATTTATATGTATTAAATATTTTAATAAAATTAATTTACATTAATAAAAGTATGTACAATCCATTTTTAAAATGTATTTTAATATATTATTTAGATGTTGACCCAAATAACGTAGTTAAATAAAATATGAACGTAAAGCATATATTAAATAACATAAATTACTAGAAGACTGTCTTTACAACTCCAAAAATTCATAATTAATTGACTGAAAGCATGATTTAATTGTCGTGCTTTATTATTAGAAACTAGCAACGGGCACCATTTTAATTCATATAACTTGATTTTTTTTATTTTTCAAATACATAACTTGTAGTTTTGAAACATTATATATTGATGATAATGTGATGTATTTGCAAAAAAAAATATTTTTACGGAAATTGATATTACCTTAAATTTCTTGCTTAAATTTCAGTTACGAAATAATTTTAAAAACATAACTTCAAATAGTGAAAGACCGAACAATTCGCAATTTCTAAAATCTAATCATGAGTAAGTAAATTCACGTGTTATATATAGGCAAATGTTATAATAAGAACCTATACTGAAGTATAACTGAAAACTAATTTGAGTCTTTTATATTCTATATCTATATTTAATCGTGGCCACATATTCAAACATAATTTACTTCTCCACCTCTATCCTCATGCGTCCTTTAATTTCGGTGACCTATTATACCATCACTTGTAATACCCAACTATCATCACCACCTTTTTCTCAGCTTATATATTTCATTTGTCATCATTCATGATCTCTCTCTCTCACACACACACATATATATATATATATATATTTATATATAATACGTGTGTTTGTGAAAAAGAGAGATCTGAAGTGTGTGCATAAACCATCATCATTCTGTAATTTCTTATTGTCACCAAATTGACTTACAAATATGTTTATCACCAAATTCCAGGCACATTCCTAATCACACCTCCTCTAACTCATTCATCTCCTACTTTGTCATCTCTCAATAGATATGAGTTTGTAATGCCCATCGAGTCATTTTCATCCATTCTATCATGGTCAACACCATTACCAACACCTTCGAACATGAACACATTTTCAAATCTGAAATATTCTAGTAATTTGTGTTCAAAATTTTTAGCGATTTGGATTCAAATTTGGGTAACATGAGTTGAATTTTTGTTTATTTGGTTTTGGTGATTCTGGTGGTGTTGATGTGGTTGCAATCAATATTTTTTGTGATTTTGGTTACGATGCGTGATCATGATGAGAGGTGATATGTCGGTGGTGATGTGGCAGTGGTGGTGGTAATGATGGTGATGTTAGTGATATGTTGTTGGTGGCAGTGCTGATTGTGATAATGATGTTTTTACTACAAAATGATGGATTTATATACAGTGGCGGACCCAGAAATATTTTGCAGTGGGTTCCTAAAATTATTAAAATAAAAATAAGTACGAAAAAAATTAAAAAACACGGAATTCTTGCACATAAGAAATGTTTTACATTCTAGTCTTCGAACCCAAGTATGCCATCGTCACCGAAGAATAGCACTAAGCGCACCTGCACTCATGCCAATGTTCTTTCATACAAGCGTCGATTTTTATGTTCCTATTTGGACTTTTCTTTGGATTGGTCTCTATTTATCTTCCTTTTTAGTTTAACATTTCCTTCATGGTATTAAATATGAGTGGGTTCCTGGCCAAAAACTAATACATACTAATTTCCTTAAAACCCACATTTGAGTGGGTTCCATGGCACCCCCTGCACTACGCCAAATAAGTCAATAGACATCAGTTCTGGACTGATGTAAAAACTGTCAAAAACCGATGTCTAGGTGGGTGTTGTTAAAAGTCCATGTGTTTTACATCGGTTCTGGGCCGATGTTAAAAAGACTTATTACATCAGTTCTGAACCGATGTAAATAGTTATTAACAACATCAGTTCTGAACCGATGTAAATAGTTATCACATCAGTTTTTAACAACTTATTAACAAGACTTATTACATCAGTTAAGAACCGATGTAAATCGTTATCAACAACATCGGCTGTTAAAACAGAACCGATGTTTAAAACCCTGTACTACATCGATTTTAATAGAAAACTGATGTTGTAAATGGTATACCACATCGGTTAAAAACCGATGTAAAATACATCCCTGAAATAGCCAAAATAGCTCCATAAATTTGCACACTATAATTACCAAATTTAAATCACACTGGAAAGTAACACACTACAATTACCAAAACTAAATCACACTAGAAAGCAAGTAAAAATAATTTTTTCATTAACAAAAGAAATACAACATTCTTACATCATTACGTAAAACTAAATTGACCTACTCTACATGAGCGTATATACAAAAAATAAGCTTTCATTACATTATCCGAAAAACCAAACTAAAACTAGCGCTAAGTCTCTATTTTACTTGTTTCCTAAAATTTATTGATATCACTTTCTTTTATCCTTGGTGCCTCTATAGAAAGTAGTAATACCAATCTCATGCCTCTGTAGAAAAAGCTCTTACCCCACCTGCCATAACCTCTTTATCGGTTTCATCTTCAAGGTCACTAGCTGGAACCCAATCCACAGTCAGTTTCCTGTGGCAAGCAACAGAAGCATGCAACAGACACATATATCCAGTTCTTAGTATCATTATTGTACAAGTAGACACAAAGCATGCAAAAATACGAAGCACATAAAAAACTAGTTGAAGATGAAGTGAATTTCACTAAGACAAGAAAATGTAGGTTACCCCTCAAGACCAGGATTAGCCGGATGGTAGACATTTTTCAGACCCAATCTTTTTGCAGCCAAAGCAGTCGTCTCGCCAATGCAGGCAACAGAATAATCCCACCCTTCTAAATCTGGAATAAGATTAACCCAGGCACTGTTGCAACAGACTTAACTCAGAGAACAGGAGGAAAGATAAATAAAGAAAAAAAACAAAATAAAAGTTTTAATGAAAAGGCATGATATATGTCTAAAACATTACATCATGGAATGCACTGATGATCTTGGAGAAAGACCCTGAAACACAAAACACTAATTCACAAATCAATTTTACACGTATAAAGAAATGATCTCAATCACAACTTTAATCTCCCTTCAAAATCCTAAAGAAAAACAGCAGCAAGCTCAGGCAAGTCTAAATGATAAACTAGCTAAA
Organism: Kitagawia praeruptora; assembly: GCA_037693485.1. Lineage (NCBI taxonomy): Eukaryota > Viridiplantae > Streptophyta > Magnoliopsida > Apiales > Apiaceae > Kitagawia > Kitagawia praeruptora. The sequence goes on from CM075347.1 coordinate 73,481,743, forward strand.
ACAAATTGCCAGTTGTTTTTTAAATATTCCATGAAACCTCATACATCCAACAAGAGATTTTGAGACTAATTGAAGGCCGAACCAACTAGGGTTTTTTAAATTGAAACACAGAATAAAAAACTATAAATATACCTCTGCCATTTCAATCGCAGACACTCCAAGGGCCCAGACATCCACCTGAGATGCATGACATATTTTATGAAAATAATAAATTTAGTCTAGCCATTCTTGTATATCAAAACATGTAACTGTTTGTTAACGTCAAAGATAAGGGAAATTGTTATTCCGAAGATATCTCTGCCAAACTTCAAACATAAGCATAATCAATATAGAATAAGATACTACCTTTGCTTGTATAATGTGATTACTGAGCAGCAGATCAATGTAAGAACATTCATTCTAAAAGCTTTTATCTACAAGGCTATAATTTAGGTTGACCTAATACTGATAGACATTCAAACCCTGTTTTATATTAAGTTACCAGTAGCACAAAGAATTATATATTAAGTTCCCACTAGTACAAAGAAGTATGTATAATATATCCCATTCTTGTGGATTCGTCTTCCTTTTATCACGTACAGACCAAGTACTGCATTTACAACTTATCAAAAGCAGGTTTAATGTGCATTGACCTTACCTTTCCATCGTATCCGCTCCTCCTGAATGACTTCTGGAGCCATCCAATGGGGAGTTCCAATAAACTGAGAGCAAGTAAGAATGATAATTACAAACATTGAAAAATGTCATTGTCAAAGACGAATGTGCTTAAGTACACAACTTACAGGGTATATGCTCTGACCTTTTACATAAGCAGATGTATTGTCTGCGTAGGAGAAGCCAACACCAGCAGTTGAATCCAAGTAGATGATATTTGAAACCTGCACAATTTGTCTATGTTTATTTTGTTGCAAACTAAAGTAAAGTTCTTCAAACGTCATATCAAATTATTAATTGATTAATAATATATATAAACACCTTAGTCCAGCTATAGGCATATAAGTGCAAAGTAGGGAGACCCTTTGTTCCAGCCTCAAAATTGAAGGGACCTGTAAGTAGTAATGTAACATAATTAACCTCCTATACATTCTTGAATCAAAGACCTAAAGTTATGTGATACAAACCAAATAAATTTTCTCAATTAACTAGTCGTGGAAAAAAAATCTAAAATAGCAATCATATGGTAAATTTCAATCCAGCATACAAGAAGTCAGTGAGCAGCACTTTGAACTAAAACTGAAGACATGCCTCCATGACCGCTTATAAACTTAAGTAATAGGCCTATTAGAAAGAGTCAGAAAGTAGTCGAGTTTACTTGTTTGTGATACATCAGCAGCCAAACAAGTAACATATATTAAGCTATTACATGATAATATATCAGGAAAAAGAACAAGTGTAAGTAAATGATAAGAAGAAGCAATAAGGGTTTACGAACAAAGCATCAAAGATAAGATATTTAGAATCACATTGAAGAGGCAGTAGAGCAATTAGACAGAACACCATCAAGGGCAATGAAACTGGAATAAAAATTTATTCACTTTTTCTACAAAATCAAAGAACTAAACAAGCTCATCACAGGAGTTCAAATTTCTACAGCCTTAGTAACAATAAACAGCCCACCTTTGCAACAATCAAAACCAAAATAACACACAAAAAAACACAACCCAAAAATTCAAGAAACACCCAAAAGGATTCCATATATACTAACAATTCAGATCCACCAAAACTATACACATAAAAATACAAATATATATATATATATATATGTGTGTGTGTGTGTGTGCGTGTGTGTGTGCGCGCGCGCAAAGAAATCTCAAGAAAAGAGAGGGATGTTTTACAAATTGAAGGTAGTTTCCAAGCTCAATAAAGCTCCAGACCTGTGAAAAAAGCTCAATTAAAATTAAAAAAAATTAAATCTGAAAATAAATTTTAAATTTCCTTACTTATTTCACACAAATCGAACCGAGAGAGCTCCTTTTTGAAGGTTATTTAGCACGAATCGAACCAATTCCTAGCTGGGTTCATACTTAATTAAGGTTTGTGCTTTTGAATTTGTAATTAGGGTTTACGATGGGTTGAGAGAGACGGGATACATAGAGAGAGATGAGAGAGGGACGAGAAAGAGGAGATACATAGATGGTGAGAGATATACAGATATGGTGAGAGAGATTTAGAGATGTCGAGAGAGAGAGAGAGAGAGAGCTGTGTGTGCGAGATGTCGAGGAGGCGGGGAAATAAAATGTCTTAAGGGGGAAATGAAAAAAATAAAAAGGGGCAATGTTTTCAAGTAAGGGGGAAAAGTGTGGGAAAGAAAATATGCATGTTTTTTTATTTTTTTAAAAAGTGGTTAAGACATCAGTTTTAACTACAACTGCTGTCTACAAACTACTTTAACATCGATTCTAATAAAACTGATGTAAAACATCTTTTTAACATCGGTCACCAATGCAACCGATGTTAAATGGGTGATGTCTATTGACTGTTTTCTTGTAGTGCTGCCATGTGCTTAGATCTGCACCTGTTTATATACCATGCATGAACTTATATTTTATTTTTTGAAAGAAGCTTTACAGGCAATCCAACAACTATATATATGTGTATATGAATATTACATGTAGTTTTATTTTAAAAACTCACTATTAATTTATAATATATATACAATGTAATGTTATTTCTAGAATCTATCTTCTTAAATTCAACCATTTTTATATTCCCTGAATTCATCTAATCAGTTAATATAACTTGTGTATTATATAGAATGCAATATTATTTTTATTAAATATCTATCTTTCATCAACATAGTTAAACATTTCAATCTTATTATTGTTTTTATTGCATCTATAATCTCATTACCATGTTGTAATCTAACCAAACTATGTATCTTTTCAATCATATAATTGAATCAATATGATGTTTACATCTCATATATAAATTCTTCCATTTCTTCTTTTGGTAAATATATATTATCCTAGAACAATCATAATAACCGGTTTTAATGCAGGTGTACTTATATAAAATGTAATATTAAAATTTACTAAAATTTTGGCATGCAATTTTGTACAATGTGATGTATATATCTAGTAACTATCATATTTCAATAATATAGCTAGACAATTTTTTTTATATATAATCTATAATTTGTTTTATAATATTTCTAGCATAACTATGTGTTTATCTAAATACCTATCAGTTAACCAATATAAATTTCAAATCTCATATGCAATAGATTTTGTTTTTTCCTAAAATTATATTTTTTGTTCGATTAAAATATTTTACCAGAAAAAAATGAGAGTAGGGGTACAATCAAGTCGGGCCGAGTCAAATAGTGTATGACTCGAGTTTGACCTCGACTAAATGTTTAGTCGAGTTCGGTAGGCTTTAAATTTTAAGCTTGAAGATTGGTTCATAAAAAAATCAATATGTCCGAACTCAAACTCGAACTGATTTTACCCTTTTTCGGCAGAAGAAAGAATATGAATAGTCGATTCGGGTTCGGCTCAAATAAAAATATTAAATAATTTTGTTGAAATATATATACAAAATATATAAAAAGTCAAAACGATAAAATCTCGATTAGGCTCGTAAACCTTACAATCCGAGTAATTTGAAGTTCGAACTCGACTCGGTAAAGTACTTAAGCACGAGTTCGACTCGAAAACTATTGAGCGAAATTCGAATATTTTATGATCCGAGTTCGAGCAACTCACAAACATTTTGATTCATTTATACTCCTAAATGAGAATAACGATTATAAATCGAAGGCATATGTTAGTCTTCTCAGATTTGGCCAAAATATCATATTGGCCTACACTATATAAAATAGATAAATAACATAATTCAAGTGTAATATTAAATTTTTGAAGAAATTTGTGATAATTTTTTCCATTATTAGCAAGCGAGAAATTTTTGTGAATTTTTTTTTTCATTATTAGCAAGCGACAGATATATTTTTCATTATTAGCAAGCGACAGATATGCTCATAGTTTTATCTTGATTATATTTTAAAATGAATGTTAAATAGAATATAATAATTGAGGTCTTAGAAATGTAGTTGATGATTTTTAAAAAGATACAAAAAATATATTTGGTGTAGTGGTTAATAGTGTGAACTTATGTCATCGTCATCGGTCATCCCTATCATGAATGTCATGGGTTCAATTCCAATGACCAACATTATTTTTAACATTATTATTTGAGAAAAGGGTAAATTTGTAATTTACTAAATAGCCATGAAAGGCTTGTTAACCTATAATAGATACTCCCTCCGTCCCAAAAAGATTGACATACTTTACTTTTTGGGACGTCCCAAAACTAATGAACCTACTTTACTTACTAAGAATGGAGTGATAATGTACTGATATCAAATCATTTGTCACTTTCCTTATTAACAACATACCGAAGTGCTGCCAATTTGCTCCCGAATCAAACAGAGACCCAGCTCGCTTTCAATCAAGAACGAGGCCAATTTTTCTCAAGATCTTCAGCTTTTCTTCACTAAAAGTAAGTTCCTCTCTCTTGTTCTTCATTTGAATGCATGTATAGTTTATAATTTCGCAAATATTTGCTGATAATTGCATGCGATGCGAGCCTGATTAATTGCGACCCCACACACTTAATTTTACGCTGCGAGCCCTGCCTCGCTAGACTGAAGAACGCGTCTCCTTTAGTAAGTAGACATACAATCAAAAATAGAACAAATGCGCGACCCCCTCTAATATTCGTGAGTGGAGTGGAGTAAGGGCCTAAGAATGAGGAATGGGTCATTAAAGTCCGCCATCATAGGGAAGTTCATCACATTATTTTATAGAGTGGGATCGCCAGCGAGCCCTAGATATGGGATCGCAGTTCACGAGGTCCAGCGAGGCCTAGAGGTCCAGCGTGGCCTAGAGCATGTTTACTACAAAGGATTATGATCAGGCCCAACGAGGTCGCGTAAGTAGGTTATCTCCATACAGCGAGGATCGCCTCGCATGGCCAGACCCAGCGAGGTCGCATGCGAGGCCATCTAGTCAGTTTCGCCAATAATGATACTTATAGCATCATGCTAGCTGTGGGTTCCCTTTAATGGGCCATGGGTCATGAGTAGTATAAATGGGTAAAACATAACCCAAGGAGACGACTAGTGGATTTGGGCCAAGCCGAGCCCATAGAAACCCTAGCCTGTCTAGATAACTTCTTCTCCAAGAGAACTACGTTGGCTTGATCCCTATAAATAGGGTACGTAGGCATCTTGTAAAGGATGAGAAACAGTTCACCACTGAATTTCAATAGACAAGAGCAGCCACAAAACAATCACCAAACACCTCCGTGTTCTTCGTGTTCATAGCAAAATATCCGTATTTTGCTCCGTGATTCCAGCAAACCTCCAAATATTGTTATACAATATTCTTCCTATAACATTTGGCGCTAGAAGGAGGGGCCTAGTCATTAATTTGGGAGAACAATGACTAAATCGAACAAAAAGAGAAACGGAGATCGGGAGACCCCGGGGTCGCATAAGAAAGACATAAACGACCCCTAGAGGAATAATCTACCAGAGAGCGAGGCGCGTAAGGAGGGGATCGAGGACGAACGGGAGAAGGAGCAAACACCCCCTGTGGTCCAACAGGCGGCCTTAACTGGCGAAGTCATGTCATTCTTGAAAGGCCTCAGTGATCAGATGATCGAGGTAAGGGCCTCGGTGGCCAAGATGGAGAAGCGACATAGTTCTAGAGGTTTAAAGAGGAATACAAGGACGGGGGATCGAACTCATCAAGTAGAGAGTAGTAAGGGCCCCACCAAGAAGCTAATAGAAGACTTTGATGATGTTGTGACGGATCGGACGAACCCCGATTGGGAAGAAGAGGCAGCTACTATGGATAAGGAGGGGTCGAAGGCGAAGGCCGCCTCATCAGAAGGACGATCCGTCAATGTCTTTGACCGGGTTGGAAAGAGACTCAGCGAGCACGATCTCCGTCTCAAGTTGGTGAATCTCAAAACTAACAAGGATGGAGGGTCTAAAAATAAGAGTAAGGGCTCTCATCAACCCTTATCTCCTCGAAAAGATCGTGAGCGGTCATATCGTCGCAATGGCAGACCCCCCTCTCCTCGCAGAGAGCGCGAGCGGTCCCATCATCGCGAGGACAGACCCCCTTTCAATCGAGAACGTGAACGATCCCAACCTCGCGAGGAAGACCCTAAAAATAAGGATCGTAGGAATGACCAGGAAGAGTCTAGTGCCCCAAAAAAGACTCAATCTCATCATGCAAGTACTGGAGGAAAGAAGGATGGAGACAAAGAGGCCAGGATTGGGGATTATAAGTTGGAAGAGTTAAAAAAGGCATTGGATGCGATGAACAACGAGAAGGGGATTTTCAGTAATATGGGTTCCTCCTCGCCCTTCACTCATGAAATTCGCACTGCTCCACTGCCCGCAGTGTTCCGTGGTCATCACTCTGACATGACCTATAATTGGGAGACTGACCCAGCTGAGTTTGTCATTCGATTCAACAATGAGATGAATGTGTATCAAGTATCATTATTAGCGAGGTGTAGACTGTTTGCAGCCTCGCTAAGGGGGAGTGCCCAACAATGGTTTTCGAAGCTAGGGTCCCTGGTGGTCATAGATTCATGGGAGTAGTTCGTGGACATCTTTATCAAACAATTTCAATCTTCAATGCTCTATGCACCCCCTGTGTCCACACTGGCGAATATAAAACAGAAGGAAGGGGAGACTTTGCATGACTACTTCAAGAGGTTCAACGCTGAAGTACCTCGTGTGCGAGGTGCTGATGACGAGGCTGTGAAGAATTTCCTTATTGCAGGGGTAAGGGAAGGAACTAAATTCTAGGAGAAACTACAAGAGCAAACCCCTGGTACACTTTCAGAGTTGCACCGGGTCGCTGAGCCTTTTAAGCGCGTTGAGAAATCATTGGCAGATCTCAAGAAGAATGACGGGAATGGTAGCAATGGAAGCAAAGGCAAAGGGGTAAAAAGAAAGGATTCTAGAAGCCCCAGGCGAAGACAGGATCGTAGCCCGAGCCCGAAAAGAAGGGATCGCGACTCCTCAAGGCGATCCCCACCTCGTGCTCGTCCGGCTAGAGATGAAGACAAATTTGTTCCCTTAGTGGCTTCAGTGGACCATATCTATGTTGTCAACGCTAATAAAGGAATGTTTACAAAACCTCGTGCTATGGGTCCACAAGGAACGTGGAACAGTGCAAAGTATTGTGATTTTCATGAGCAGAAGGGGCACGATACAGCGGACTATTGGCAACTTAAAGAACAGATTGATCGTTTGATTCGAGAAGGGAAGTTAACAGAGTGGGCGGTCCGTGAAGTGAAAAAGCATCAGGAGAACTCAGGAAAATCAGGTGTGGGATATCATGCCGTACCTCATGAGGGCCAAAATGCAGAGCCTCGCAAGGAGAGAGAAGAGCGAGGCAATAACATTCATGTGATCATTGGCGGGCCACATATCGGAGGAGATAGCAACAAGGCAAGGGAAAGGTATGCTCGCGAGGCAAGGGAACGACCCCTCACCAATGTGCATCACTTGCAGGAACGACCCCCAAAGCTTTTCAAAGGGGAAGATACAAATATAATGTTCACTGAGGAAGACGCGAAGTGGGTACATCATCCTCACTCTGATGCTCTGGTGGTTCGAGTTCGCATTGGTTCTCAGAATATCTACAGAGTGTTGGTGGACAATGGAAGTGCCGTGAATGTCTTGATGTATGATCTATACAAGAAAATGGGATACATAGACAAAGATCTAATTCCTACAGTAGGCCACCTCTATGGATTCACTGGAGCTTCTGTTAGTGTAAAAGGACTCATCAGGCTTCCCATCACTTTGGGGGACGAGCCCTGCATCACTACGCAGGTCGCTGATTTCATGGTCGTGGATCAACCATCTGCTTATAATGCTATTGTGGGGCGACCCATCTTGAAAGAAATGAGGGTGGTGACTTATATCTATCACCTCTCGATGAAGTTTCCTACCCCGCAAGGCGTGGGATGTGTTAGAGGAATTCAACATGAGTCTCGAGAATGCTATAATCAGGCCCTTAAGTCAGCTGAAAAGGGAAGAAACTATATGGAGAGCGAAGAGGATGAGAGGGCTCGCAAATCGGCATCGCAACCCTCAGTTGGTTGCAATATGATATCTATCGAGGAGTTGCCAAATGATTATTTTGATAACTTGGGTATACAAGTAGAGCCGGTTCCAGGGGCTATTATGATGGAGGCCTCGCAACCTGTGTTAGTTCTACAAGAAGGAATTGTTGAAGAAGCTAGCGATGAAGAGGAAAGTCCAGAGCAGGCCGCTGTGCGAGCTCGAAAAGGTAAATGGGTTCGCAAGGAGACATCAACATTGGTAGATTTGCCTAATGGGATCACACAAGAAACAACAATTGTGACTGAGTATGGACATGTGGGAGCGACCCCTGACTCGGGGGCGGAAGTCATGAGGCAAGTTGAAGAAGAATCTAGTCGGGCTCGAGATGTTGAAATTGACCTGGACCCTCGCATCCCTGAGCATGTGGAGCGATCCGGGGCCGCAGAGGATACCATATCTGTTCTTGTTGATGCCAAGGATTCTACGAAGGTTTTGAAGATCGGATCGCAGTTGAATCCCGATCTTAGGGGAAGGCTCGTGGAGTTTCTTAAAGCTAATTTGGATGTATTTGCGTGGTCTCACGAAGATATGGTAGGGATCGATCCCAATGTGATGTGTCATAGACTCAATCTTGATCCAAGCAAGAAGGGAGTGAGGCAGAAAAGAAGACCAATAAGTGGAGAGCGAGCCGAGGCTCTAAAAGAAGAAGTTGACAGGTTACTCGAGGTTGGGCTCGTTAGGGAATCATTTTACCCTGACTGGTTCGCAAACCCTGTCCTAGTCAAGAAGCCAAATGGGAAGTGGCGAACATGTGTGGATTTCACTGACCTCAACAAGCATTACCCAAAGGATAGTTTTCCACTCCCAAGGATTGATCAGCTGGTAGATGCAACAGCGGGGCATGCGCTCTTAAGCTTCATGAATGCCTATTCTGGGTACAACCAAATACCAATGCACGGGCCTGATCAGGAGCACACCTCGTTTATTACAAACAGAGGTCTCTATTGCTATATTGGGATGCCCTTTGGCCTCCTCAATGCAGGTGCTACTTATCAGAGGCTCGTTAACATGATGTTTGAGAAGCAGATTGGAAAGACAATGGAGGTCTATGTAGATGACATGCTTGTGAAGTCCAAGGAGGCTGGGGATCATATAGCCCACCTCGCAGAAATGTTCGATATATTGAGGAAATTCAGAATGAAGCTCAACCCCCAGAAGTGTGTTTTTGGGGTCGAATCTTGAAAGTTTTTGGGGTTTATTGTTAATCACAGAGGCATTGAGGCTAATCCAGCTAAAATAAAGGCATTGATGGAAATGAGGTCGCCAAGAAGTGTCAAGGAGGTACAAAGTCTAACTGGAAGGATCGCAGCATTGAATCGATTTGTTTCTAAATCATCAGACAAGTGCCACGAATTCTTTAAAGCAATCAAGAAGGTGGGAAGGAGTTTTGAATGGACCCCTGAGTGCGAGGAAGCTTTTCAGAGGATAAAAGAACATCTGGGCTCGCCTCCATTACTCTCTAAGCCCAATGAAGGTGAAGTTCTTATTATTTATTTGGCAGTTTCAGAATATGCCATCAGTGCTGTCCTCGTTCGCGAGGAGGGAAAACTTCAGCTCCCCGTTTACTATGTCAGTAAAAGATTGTTAGATGCCGAGACTCGCTACACCAACATGGAGAAGCTCGCCTATGCTGTGGTTTTGGCTTCGCGAAAGCTGAGGCCATATTTTCAGGCTCATAGTATCCAGGTTCGCACTGCGTACCCACTTAGGCAAGTAATGCATAAACCCGAGGCCTCGGGTAGACTTTTAAAGTGGACCATAGAGCTGAGTCAGTTTGACATTGAGTACAAGCCTCGAGGTGCAATAAAGGGGCAAGCTTTAGCAGATTTCATATTGGAGTTTCCTTCCCAATCTGAGGAAGATGCCTGGGCTCTCATAGCGATCCCAGAAGTGGTTGACCCCAAACTCAAAGATGAAAATTCAGCCTCGTGGTGGGAGTTATATGTTAACGGGGCATCTAACAAAGAAAGGGCCGGAGCTGGGATCGAGCTTGTTACACCTGAGGGTCGCAAGTTGAGTAGTGCTGTTCACTTCGCCTTCGAGGCCTCTAATAATGCAGCTGAGTACGAGGCTCTCATAATTGGCCTCAAGCTCGCAATAGAAATGAAAGTAGAGAATCTCAATGCGTACAGTGATTCTATGCTGGTCACATGCCACATTGGATGCGGTTGGCAAGCTAGAGGACCTCAAATCGAACTCTATCTGCGATGTGTACAAAGATTAATGAAATCATTCAAACAAGTCAAGGTAGAATTTATCAGGAGGGCAAAAAATCAAGGTGCTGATGCCCTAGCAAAATTGGGTTCGCGCCGCGAGGCGACCCTACTTGGAATTATTCCTTTGGAGATCCAGAATAAACCAAGTGTACCAGAAGAATTTATTATGGAAATAGCGAGCCAGGAATCAACATGGGTGACCCCTATATGGGAGTATGTGAAGAATGGGATGCTACCTCAGGATAAAAAAGAAGCGAGGAGGGTCAAATATCAGGCGGCTCGCTATGTTATTTATGACGAGGTCTTGTATCGAAGAGGGTTCAACACTCCACTCTTGAGGTGTGTAGATGGTGAAGAATGCAACTATATTTTGAGAGAGGTCCATGAAGGAATATGTGGCAATCACTCGGGGGGTAGTTCTCTGGCTCAAAAATTCTACGTCAAGGGTATTTCTGGCCTACTTTGAAAAGAGATGCCTTTGAGTTCGCTCGACGATGTGATAAGTGTCAAAGATATGCAAATTTCAGTAATGCTCCGGTTGCTCACCTCACCTCGTTGATGAGCCCTTGGCCCTTGCTATGTGGGGAATAGATCTTATTGGCGAACTCCCTAAAGCTAAGGGAGGAGTGAAGTATGCAGTCGTGGCTGTGGACTATTTCACTAAGTGGGCCAAGGCCGAGCCCCTTGCTACCATCACAGCTAAAAAATTGAAGGACTTTGTGTACAGAGCAATTGTTTGTCGCTATGGGATCCCATATCAGCTCATTTCAGATAATGGGAAGCAATTTGATAGTAAGGAGATGAAAGAATTCTGTGAGAGTTTGGGAATCAAGAAAAGTTTCTCTGCTGTGAGTCACCCTCAGACAAATGGGCAAACTGAGGCCATCAACAAAATAATCAAGCATACCCTAAAAGCTAAGTTGGAGGAGAGTAAAGGTAATTGGCCTGAGGAGCTACCAAAGGTCTTGTGGTCATATAACACGACCCCAAGGTCTACCACAGGCGAGACTCCATTTTCTTTGACATACGGGTGCGAGGCCATGGTGCCCGTGGAGTGTTAGGTCCGTTAAGATTGTAGAAGGGGGGGTTGAATACAATCCTTATCTTTTTATCGAAATTTGTCCGTTAAATAAAATTTAGTTTAGACAAATTTGAGCGGAATTAATTGAAACAAAATTCAAGTTAAATATAACGATATATTAAACTTGATGGTTGTTACAAAATCAGTACAGAGTATTATCACGTTAATAAAAACTAATTAGAAAATTCGACATGAACTTTTCTAATTTAGTTAATAAAAATCGAGATAAGAACTAGGAAACTTAATTCGCTAGTAATACAAGAGTCACAAATAATTAAGTTCTATTGGATCAAATATTACAAATGAGTTGAACTTGATTTTCTGTGAATTAATTGAGATGGTTAGTGGCTTTAAAGATGAGAGAGATGTAATGTTTTGGCTTCTGTCTTTAAAACTTTTGTCTTGTGTATGTTGAGTGAACTGCCTTCTGTCTCTTTTATGGAGATAATGTTCAAAATATCTTCTGTCTATTTTTAACACTTAAACAGACTATCCACAGACTGTCTAATGGCTTGCAGACTATCCAGGGGACAAATAGACTACCGGTGTGACTATCTGACTTGTTGCAGACTACAGGTGTGACTATCCTTTCTCTTGCAGACTACCGGTGTGACTATCCATTCTCTTGCAGACTACCGGTGTGACTATCTGTCTTGGCAGACTACCAAATTCTTTCTCCAGACTATCAGAATGACTATCCTGATAGTCTTTAATACATGATTTTTCTGGCAGACTACCATGCAGACTTCCTGGTAGACAATTCCTTAGCAGACTATTAAACTGGACAGAGTATGCTGAGCAGACTATCTCCTAGACTATCTTAGATAGTCTTTTAATAATTAAACCATAGTCTAAAAACACTTCTAATAGTCTTTTAGCAATCTATATTAATTCTAAATTAATTAATTCAATAATTAACTTAATAAATAAATTAATTCTTGAAGAATTAATTTATTAATTAAGTTAACTAAATACTTTAAATTAATTAATAGAGAATTAACATAATTCATTTGATAGTCTAACCTTCACTTTTAAACCACTGAAATAAATAAAGAACCTGTACTGAATATTTGTTGACGCTCGATGCACGGTCTGGTTCATGAACGACTAACTTCAACTTCTGTTCTTCATTTTGACTTTAAGCTGTGGTCAATTTCTTCTCTCAACTTTCTTTAAATATTCTGTACTGATACTGTCTCTTGTCACTTGTAGAAATCTCTGTCCTTTAGAATTAAATCCATGACTTTGAATACCACACTGAGGCTTGATCAGTAGACTGAACTTCTTCCAGTGTAAAATATCAAAACTATAGATTGACTTGTAGATTTGTTTCTTCTGATAGATAGCATCTTCTGAGATTCCTGTGACAGTTAATGTTATTTACTTATTACAATCTACTTTAAGTTGAGTTGGATCCTCGAACTACAAATAGGCTGAGTCATATGCCTTTCAATCTCCCCCTATTTGTTTGTTATAAATTAACAAGCAAATTCCTAGAGGATAACTCAACTAACTCAACTTAAACTAGTAAATGATAAAACATTAATAGCAAGTAAATAATGAAAAAGTTATGGTATTTATAACAATTTCCAGATTCAAACATAAAGATAAATACAAGATAGATGATCATCTAGCCTGATCATATTAAACATTATCCTATCTTGATCTATCTAACTCTAAAGATATTACATGTAGAGCTGTTCTTCATTTCTGACTGTCTTCCTTCCTTATTTCTCCTTCTTCTGGATCATCCATTTCTGGCAGATTTTTGTGCAATTCTGCATCAAATAGCAACTCTTTTCTTGATGAGAATCCTGTAGGACGAACAAGAGGAATTCCAAGTGCCTTTCTCAATTGACCTTTGAAATTCTCATAATCCTTAAGAAATTTGACCTCTGCATAGGATTTAATGCGATCAGCAATTTCTAACTTCTCTTTAGTAGAAAATCCTTGATTTCTCAGAACATATTCAATATAGACCAACTGCCTGGCAGAGTGTGTGAACAATTCCTCATTCTCAAGATTGATTGTATGAAGCACCTCACCTTTAAGGAATTTCAATTGTCTAGGCAATTTAACTATTTCTGGACCAGCTCTTTCAGCAAACTCTTTGAGTTTTTCATGAAGTAGTACACCCAACTCAGAAGAAGTTCTTACCTTTGGCCTAAGAACCCAGATTTCTGTCAATGATTTGTCATAGAAGAACTGAATTGACACTCTTTGTGTTCCAAACTCATGACAATCAACAAATATTAAGAACTCATCTGTTTTCGTTTCACCTGCAGTTGTTATTCTCACAACTTCTGTTCTTAGGGCTCTCATGTACATCTCGTGTGTTGGATTAAGCTCTTTGAGTCTTTCAAAGATGGAAAGGAGTCGACAATCATCATTATCAAGAGATTGATGTGAGTCTATTATTCGTTGAGCACGTTCCCATTTCTCACCACTCTTAAACTTGACGTATAACTTCCTTTCTTGAACTTTAAGTGCATGTTCCCGTTGCCTTGCTTCTGCTTCCTCTTTTTGAAGTCTTTCTTTGTGTGCAAGCATATCTAGTGTTTTCTGAAGCTTTTCATCTCGCAATTTGAGATTTGCTTCTTGCCTTTCAACTTCTAATTCAGCTTCAAAATCCAGTTTTGCTTGCTCAGCTTCATATTCAGGGTCAACTGGCACTTCATCTTCCCAGCTGCTAAAATCTGGTTCTGGTATTTTTTCACCCACATCAGAGAACCTTAGATCAGCAAAAACATCAAAGTTGTCTGGTTCACCTGTGTAGTAATACCCTTCAGTGTCTTCAGCACTTTTCTGAGAATCTGCTATCTTCTTCCCCTTATCTCTCCCTTGTTCACCTTGTTCAGAGTCTTTACTAGTTCCCTCTCTTGACTTCTCCCCCTTAGTTGAGGAATCCTCTACCGAAGTGTGAAATGCACCATCTCCAGGGTCTCGCTCATCACCATCTCCACCTTTTCCTTTAAAGAATTCCCTTTCTTCTGCTGTGGGTGTGTGAGTTCTGCTAATCATGTTGAACAAATGTTTGATCCCTTTACCTTGTTGTGCATTCTGCCTTTCAATCACATCAAGACGGTGTTCAGTAGACAATTGATTCTTAATTAATGCTATTTGAAGAGTTTCAACTTTGTCGGAGATTACAGAAATAAGTTTATCTTGAGTAACAGTAACTTCTCCAGCATCATCAAGTGCCTGTTCATAAGATAATTCGAGAGTGTTGAACTTGTTTGTGAATGTTGTCTTCATCTTGGTGATGTCATTCTTTATCACAGCAAGCTGATTTTTGACAGAGGTAGATGAAGAAGACCGTTCACCCACTTGTTCTCGAAGTAATTTTGCTTCAGCTTTACTTGCCTCAAGTTCCTTTTCTAGAGCTTTAATCTTTTCTTCCAATGAACGAGTGTATGTGTCAGTGTGTGCACTCACCTGAATATCACTCTGAGTTTCACTCATCTGACGTGCATGTGTTTCACTCAGTTTAGTGGTGTTCCTCACATCACTCCTCACTATTTCCTTAGCTGCTCTAGAATGTGTACCTGCAGATAAAATCACCCTAGCCTCCTCTTGGAAGGTCAGTGATGGTGCAATGGGAGTTCGCAAATCCCTTTCCTCAGTCATTTCTGTCATCTCATTTGGAATTGATGTCTGAATTTCTTCAGTGATAGAAAGATCGAGTTGCCTTCCACTTTCTCCAGTTGAAACTGCGAGAGGAAAATCCCTTGAGGGAGCCAGGAATGTTCCTCCTGGGAGGGGAGATGATGACTCTATTATTTGTGGCTGAGAGTCAAGATTTCCCTCATTAACCTGTGAAGGTTCTTCTACCGTGACTATGGTAGGCACTGTTTCAGTATCAATCCTATTGTGCACTCCTTGCTCATTGTCCCTAGCCACATCAGATTCTACAGTTCTGTTTTCCCCCATTGTGAGTAATAGGGGTGTGCTTGACTCTGTACAGGGTGCCATGGCCGACTGGCAAATTTCAATGGACTCATCCTGTTGAGAGAATGGTTCCAGTAACTGTTCATGTGCCATTTCAATGTCCGTATCCTTTTGGGAGGATATGGATGGGCTGACAGTTGCCTCAATTAGTAACTTTCTTCGCTTCTTTAGTGGAGGCAGAGCTGTGGGATCACTCATATCACTACTTCTTACATTAGGTCTTTCCACTGTCAATTTACTTCTGGATTTGGGTTTTGAGATTTTAGATGACACTGTGTTTGGCTCTAAGACCTGGGATAGAAGTTGTGGTTCTACAACCTCTTGGTCTAACCTATCAGCCACTTGGGCTCCAGAAGTAGTTTCAGGGAAAGATGAGAATACCTGTTCAGTAGCAGTTGCAGAAATCCCAGCAATAGTGGGTTGAGCCACTTGAAGTTGATGTTCAGGTTCAGGAGCAGTTGCTGCTTCTTGTTCTGGTTGCTCAGGAACATGCTCAGGTTGCTGTTGAGGTGGTTGTTCTTGTATGATTGGCAGTTCTATGAAGTTGGACATATACTGAGTAATGACCACTGGAACATTTGTGAACTTCCTCATTGTTGCTAACCTGGTGAAGAATTTTTTATGTGTTTTTCCTGATGCTTCAGTACGAGAGTTAGCAAACAATCTTTGATGAACATCAGAAACAACATGATTAAATATAATAGTTAAAAACCTTGGATAGTAACAATCAACTTTACTACCCAAATCATGATCGTTCTTGGCAGTTATGAGACGACTTACCATGGCATCAAAAATTAATTTACCAAAATTAACCCTTTGATTATGAGCAACTGCATAACCAATTCTCTGAAGCAAAGTTGGAATATTGTGAAAATTATTCTTTTTAGTGTTAGCAAACACCTTAGCAATTGTGTCAAAGAAATAATCCCACTCAGCCATGAAGTTACTTTTAGACAACTTAGAAAGATCAACTTCTCCTTGATAATGGATGTCATGGAAAAATTGTGTCAGCACTGCTTCGGATGGAACATCAACAAAGTCATTTGTTGGAAGTCGTAAAACAGTGTTAACAGTTGAGTCATCCACAACATAAGGTGTGTATCCCACGGTAAAAGTGAAAGAACTAGAGTCTGTCGAGAGAACAAATGTAGAACAAACCGCCAAAAGTGAATCAACTTTTAACGGAGCATCGAGAATCATGGCATGACGAATAAGAGAATGCTCATTTAAAAATCGAATCCAAGGTTTAACCCTCTCGAGAGTACAATTATCGGGATTAAAATGACCAACAAAATTATGATTGATAATCTCCATATTAACAGCCATTTTAACTTCAACACACTGAATTAATCTGACTTAATTTCCCCAAATTCGAAATTTAGGGTTTTTAACAATTAATTCAAATAACCAGAAAAATCAGAAAAATCGAAACTTCACAGAAAATTCTGAAATTAATGTATGTTGATCTCTGAAATCACATAAACACACCACTATTTTTAGTTTTTGCAGAATCGTTCTCAAAGTCCAGTTTATCCAAGAGATTCGAATGAGTTTTCGAAAATTAAGATTTCTAACAACTTAACCAAATCAAGATTTTAGACAGTGAATACGACGGGCTTGAAGAGATCGGTCTAATGGTGTTAACAACGTTCGAATTGATCAAGAAACGAGAGAGAATGAGTCGAAGATTTGGCAGCAGTTCGTTGTATATATCGTATGTATATAAACGAACAGAGAAAGAGTACTCAGAGACTTAACTCGTGAGTTTAGACTGAAAATAGATTATTGATAGTCTACACACACAATCTATATATATATACTAAGCGATAGTCTAGATGATAGTCTGCCCGATAGTCTAAAAGAAATAAAAGAAAATTTACTTCAAAATAAACTAAAACAGACTATTGTTGGATAGTCTGACAGATAGTCTAAAAGAGCTAATTAAAAGACTATAGACTACTAAATTACACTACAGACTATTGAGTATAGACTATTTAATTTACATTAATAATACACAGACTATTGTATATAGACTATTGGCTGGATAGTCTGCCGAATAATCTGAGTAGACAAAAATTGTCTAACAGACTATAACTAACGTTACAGACTAACTGTACATTAGTAATATAGACTATTAATTAAAGACAAATTTTTTAATATGAACAGACTATTAGAGACTAACTATGTAGACTATTATTTAACAGATTATGGACTAACTAATTTAGACTAATATTGTAGATTCTAATTTACATGAATAAAGACTATACAATTTAGACTATTTAATTTACATTAATAAAACACAGACTATTATATTAAATAATAAATACTTGGCCAATTTGGTAGACTATTTGTATATAGTCATTCTAGTTCAATTAAACACCACGCGCCAATGATTTATTTGTTAAAAACCTGGCCACCATTTCTAAATCAACAAAACCAAATAACCTGCTGCCATTTTCTTGTTTTTTTTTTTAATACACTATAGACCAACGAACCATAGTCTGTGAATAACGAAACCAACAGGTTAGACCATCAAAAATACGAACTGCTATTTCCTATTAATACAGAAAAATCGAACATTTAATATATATATATATTTTTATTTTTTTTAAATTCAAATTAACCAATTACTTGATTAAAAAAAAATAAAAATAAAAATAAAAAATAAAAATAAAAATAAAAATAAGAGAATTCTATTAATAATTTACATAGTTATTAAACCAACCATAGGTTGTCCCTTACACGGAAATGATGCATTAATACCAAAAGGACAAACACTACAAATCAGTAAAATAATATATTAACAATTCACATAAATATTCATGGTAAATTAATAAATCTATATATTTTCTAATAAAATAACTTTCTAATAGAAAATTATTTAAAAAGAAAATAAGACTTATTAAACCATCATAAATATAATTTTCAAGAAAAACAAGTTTCTCATAAATTACAACTTGTAAAATTTGAGAAAAATATTTTTAAGGAAAAAGAATTATTTTAACATTGAAAAGAAGTAAGTAGGAATATATTAAGATAATAATGACAATGGTTTGAACATTAACAAGTAACAAGGTAAGTTGATAAAATAATTATACAAGTGATTTTAATCATCAAATATTAACAAGATAATCACTTGTAAATTATTAAAGATCAAACCTCAGATATTAACTAGTTTAATTACTAGGACTATTTAACATACCCAATTCACCAACAATTCTGGTGAATGTGGATTCGTCAAGAGACTTAGTAAAAATATCTGCTGTTTGTTCTTCCGTGGGTACAAAATGTAACTCCACGGTACCATTCATGACATGCTCTCGGATAAAATGATACCTGATGTCAATGTGCTTGGTCCTCGTATGCTGCACAGGATTGTTGGAGATTGCTATGGCACTTGTATTGTCACACAGAATTGGAATATTGTCAAGTACAAAGCCATAGTCACGTAGCTGATTCCTAATCCACAAGATCTGAGCACAACAGCTTCCAGCAGCTATATATTCTGCTTCAGCTGTTGAGTTGGAAACTGTTTGTTGTTTCTTGCTGTACCAGGAGACCAACCTACCACCTAGGAATTGACAACTCCCAGAGGTGCTTTTTCTATCTACAACACTTCCTGCATAATCTGAATCTGTATATCCAACAAGGTTAAAACCAGATTCTTTAGGGTACCAAATACCTAAGTTAGGTGTACCCTTAAGATATCTCAAGATTCGTTTAACAGCAATGAGATGCACATCTCTAGGATCCGCTTGGAACCTTGCACACAAGCATGTAGCATACATAATATCAGGTCTACTTGTAGTAAGGTAAAGTAATGAACCTATCATACCTCTGTAGCTTGTGATATCTACCTTAGCAGAATTTTCACAAGCTCCAAATTTCACAGCTGTTGATGATGGTGTTCTTGCTGAAGATGAGTCCTCCATTTGATATTTCTTGAGGAGCTCTCTGACATACTTGGATTGATAAATAAAAATTCCATCTGTCCTTTGACTTACTTGTAATCCAAGAAAGAACTTCAGCTCACCCATCAGGCTCATCTCAAATTTACCCTGCATTAGCTTAGCAAATTTCTTGCACAGAAGATCATTAGTAGACCCAAATATTATATCGTCCACATAGACTTGGACTAATATAGTATCATTCTTATGTTTCTTAGTAAAGAGAGTTTTGTCTATGACACCTCTAACAAATCCATTTTCAAGTAAAAATTCAGAAAGAGTGTCATACCATTTCCTTGGAGCTTGCTTAAGACCATAAATTGCCTTGAAGAGAAAGTAGACATAATCCATGAATTCTGGATCTTCAAAGCCAGGGGGTTGTTCTACATATACCTCTTCATCCAGCTTGCCATTTAAGAAGGCACTCTTGACATCCATTTGATAAACTTTGAAGTTTGAATGTGCTGCGAATGCCAAGAATATCCTTATAGCCTCAAGTCTAGCCACTGGTGCATAGGTTTCATCATAATCTATTCCTTCAGCTTGGGAATAACCTTTAGCAACCAGTCTTGCTTTGTTTCTAGTTACAATGCCATCTTCATCAAGTTTGTTTCTGAATACCCACCTGGTATCAACTACTTTCCTGTCTTTAGGTCTAGGTACCAGCTTCCATACTTCTTGTTGTTTGAATTGATTGAGTTCATCTTGCATAGCAATCACCCAATCAGGATCAGAAAGAGCTTCTTCTATTTTCTTAGGTTCTATTGCAGACAGAAACCCAGAATAATTGCATTGATTTTGATAGCTCCTTCTAGTTTTTACACCAACATCTGGATCACCAACGATCAACTCAAAAGGATGAGCTCTATTCCACACAGTCTGTCTGGGAAGATTTGACCTTGATGATTCGCCTTGTTCTTCATTATGATGTTGAGTATGACCAGCTGATCCTTCATCACCTCCCCCTGAGTTGTTGCCAGTTTGACTAGATGAATGTTCAGGAGTGTCAGTGGTATCTCCAGTCTGATCATTGTTTCCACCACCACCACCCTGATCATTATCATCATTATTACTGTTGTCATTAGCAACAACATCAGGTTGGTTGTCACCATCTGAATCGGAGTCTGTCATATCATCGAAAGATAACTTTTCAGATGAATCCTCCGTTTGGATACTAGGAAGTTTAGTGTCATCAAATGATACATTGACACTTTCAAGCATTGTCTGATGATCAATCACATACACCCTGTAAGCTCTTCTTGAATAACCAATAAAAATTGCTTCATGTGCTTTGGCCTCAAATTTTCCACCACGATCATCTCCATCTTTAAGCACAAAGCATTTTGCTCCAAATACATGAAAGTACTTGAGTGTTGGTCTCTTCTCATACATTATTTCATAGGGGGTCTTCATCAAGTCTTTGTTGATTAAAGTTCGATTCTGGGTATAACATGCAGTATTGACAGCTTCAGCCCAAAAGTACAAGGGAAGCCTTGATTCACTTAACATTGTACGTGCAGCTTCAATCAAGGTTCTATTCTTTCTTTCTACTACCCCATTTTGTTGAGGAGTTCTCGGAGCCGAGTACTGCCTTGTTATTCCCTTTTCAGTACAAAAATTATTTAGAACTGTATTCTTAAATTCAGTTCCATTGTCTGACCTTATTGCTCTTACTGGATTCTTGTACTCCATTTCAATCAACTTGATGTGATCAATCACTAACTGTGGAGTTTCATCTTTGGAATTCAGAAATAAAACCCATGTGTACTTTGAGTAGTCATCAACAATCACGAGAGCATATCTTTTCTTTGACATAGACATCACATTAACTGGACCGAACAGATCCATGTGCAACAGTTGTAGAGGTTCAGTTATTGATGATGTGTCAGTGCTCCTATGAGTTGCTGTTTTCAATTTGCCTTTTTGACAGGCATCACAGAGTCCTTCTTGAGTGAATTCCATTGAAGGTAAACCTCTCACCAGTTCTCTTTTAACTAGAGAATTCATTGTCTTGAAATTAAGGTGGGAGAGTTTCTTGTGCCATAGCCAACTTTCATCTATAGATGCTTTAGAATAAAAGCAGTTGATTTCTTCAGTGCTTCCAGTGTTCATATTGGCCACGTACAGATTGCCTTTTCTGACTCCTGTAAGAGATGGTTGTTCATGTCTCTTATGTGAGATTAGACAATTCTTCTTGTTGAAGTAAGCCTCGAATCCCTTGTCACAAAATTGACTGACACTTAACAAATTGTGCTCAAGTCCTTTCACAAAAGACACTTCATCAATGATAACATTTCCAGCTTCCAATCTGCCATATCCATCAGTTGTACCTATGCTATTATCTCCAAAGGTAACAACTGGGCCGGCTTTCTCAACCACATTTGTCAGCAGGGTTCTGTCTCCAGTCATATGCCTTGAACATCCACTGTCCAAAATCCAGGTCACTCGATCAACCTGTTTCACACCCTGCAATGACAAATAGGTTAAACCTTCTTCGGAACCCAAATCTGATTGGGTCCAGAATACTTAAAGAATTGGCCTTTGTCAGGCAAAACAACATTTTTAACGTTGACACCAATTTCACCACTAACCAACAAACATTTAACCCTATAAACAGATTTGACAATCTTTTGTTTTATCTTGGGTATCCATGTTTCTTTAGCAGCAATGACATTTGTTTCATTGACTGGACATTTGACCTTGTAAGCAGCCTTACCAAAAGTATGTTTAGGCTTTGATACAAATGTCTCTCTCCTATCTTGAGGAGGACTAGAAGTCTTTGATCTAACAATTTTATTCTTATTCATATGTTGTCGAGGAGCAGTCTTACCAGCACATGCTTGATTACCATTAAAGTAAGCAGACAATACATTAAAAGCACAAGACATACAATTGACAACACCACATGCTTTATGATAAATATCAATGATAGGCATGGTATGCATGTTAGACATGTTATTGTTCTTTTTCAACTTATCACCACTTAACCCAGTTTTAGATGAACTGGTTGGATAAACAACCTTAACTGGTTTCTTAACAGATTTAACATTATCAAGGACTATGCCATTTGCACTGTCCTCATTACGCATCTCTTCTTGAATAATGATAGAAGTGAAGTTTGGAGGTTCTGCAATCGACTTCTTAAAGAGCGGATCTTCAACCTTCTTAAGCACATGTGGTATACCCCTCTCTTTAGCACTAACAAGGTTAGGGGTATTTATGCCTAACAATCCAACAGCTTCGTTATAACCAAACCCTATTCCTACAGTTCGTTCTATAGCTTGTTTATTGAAATGCTCTTTAGAAAGTTTAACAGAATTAAAGCAAGCACTAACCTTGGTTTCAAGTTCAGCAATTTTAGAAAGTTGTTTAGTCACTACTTCTAGAATGGATTTCTCTCTTCTATTAAGTCGTGCTATTTCCTCTTTTTGTTGATCTTGATTAACATGCACCTTTTTTAGTTCTAACACTTCATTTTCAAGTTCGGTGTTTAACAGATTTAATCTAGCAATGTGTTTTTGTGCATTAACCAAGGAACCACCTAACTGACGAACCAACTCAAAGTCAGTAAGTTTTACCTGTGGTTTAGGATCAGTGAGCATGTCACCATTTGCCATTAGTGCAAGATTTCCAAATTCTTCATCTTCACTATCTGTGTCATCCCAGCTTTTACCAGCAGCCACATAGGCTTTTCCAGGTTTCTTCTTTTCAGAAACATAATCTCTCTTCTGGGCTTGTTTGGGTTTCTGACACTCAGTGGCAAAGTGTCCAAGTTCATTGCAATTATAACAACGAATTTTGCTTCTATCAACAGTTCCAGTTTTGTAGCCACCTCTGCTACTGGAGGATGAGGAACCTCCTCTCTGGAATCTGTTATTAGACTTGAACTTGAACTTAGGATTTCTCCTGAATCTAAAGTTGCCAAACTGTCTAACCATGAGTGCCATAGATTCATCCTCCAACTGATCCAATTCTTCTAATGAGTAAAACTCACTTCCATCCTGAGTAGCTGGTGTCTGACCATGTTCCACTTCAGTCTGCTCCTTGTCTGAGCTGTAAGGTCGAACAACCTTAGCTTCCACTTCCTTAGGAGCCTCAACCACTAATGCTGTAGATGAACTTGCAACTCTACCTTTACCATGAATCTCTTTCTGTTGGACTTGTTCCAACTCATAGGTTTTTAAAATACCGAAGAGTTTTTCAAGAGTAACTTTATTCAAGTCACGAGATTCTCTTATTGCTGTTATCCTGTGTTCCAGGTGAGTCGGCATAGTCAGTAAGAACTTCAGATTAATCTCCTTCTGTGTATAGTTCTTGCCATGGATTTGCAAGTTGTTGATTATTTTATTATACCTTTCAAACACTTCTTGAATGCCTTCATTAGGGCCAGCTCTGAAGTGTTCATACTCAGAGGTTAAGATTTGAAGTCTGTTCTCCCTGACTTCATCGGTTCCTTCATTAATGGTTTCAATAGTTTCCCACATGTGTTTGGCAGTTTTACAATTCATCACATGGCTATACATCACAGCATCCAGGGAATCTATTAGAATGAGTCTGAGGTTTTTATCAAGCCCTGCATCCTCCTTTTCCTCAGGTGTATAGGTAGCAGGGTCCTTTTCATAAGATTTAGCAGGAATCACAATTTTACCCTCAGCTTCAACTTCATCTTCATAGACCATAGGAGTTTTAGGTCCGGTTTTCAAAACAACCAAATATTTAACGTTTGTACATTCTAGAAACAACTCCATCTTATTCTTCCACATATCATAATTATCTTTGTCAAAGATAGGTATCTTAACAATGGCTTTAGAAGTCATGATGAATTTTTAAGAGAGTTAAAAATTCGAGCTTGATTTTTAATTGAATAAGAATAGGATCTTGATTTGTATATCAATCAAACGGCTCGGATACCAATTGTTAGGTCCGTTAAGATTGTAGAAGGGGGGGTTGAATACAATCTTTATCTTTTTATCGAAATTTGTCCGTTAAATAAAATTTAGTTTAGACAAATTTGAGCGGAATTAATTGAAACAAAATTCAAGTTAAATATAACGATATATTAAACTTGATGGTTGTTACAAAATCAGTACAGAGTATTATCACGTTAATAAAAACTAATTAGAAAATTCGACATGAACTTTTCTAATTTAGTTAATAAAAATCGAGATAAGAACTAGGAAACTTAATTCGCTAGTAATACAAGAGTCACAAATAATTAAGTTCTATTGGATCAAATATTACAAATGAGTTGAACTTGATTTTCTGTGAATTAATTGAGATGGTTAGTGGCTTTAAAGATGAGAGAGATGTAATGTTTTGGCTTCTGTCTTTAAAACTTTTGTCTTGTGTATGTTGAGTGAACTGCCTTCTGTCTCTTTTATGGAGATGATGTTCAAAATATCTTCTGTCTATTTTTAACACTTAAACAGACTGTCTAATGGCTTGCAGACTATCCAGGGGACAAATAGACTACCGGTGTGACTATCTGACTTGTTGCAGACTACCGGTGTGACTATCCTTTCTCTTGCAGACTACCGGTGTGACTATCCATTCTCTTGCAGACTACCGGTGTGACTATCTGTCTTGGCAGACTACCAAATTCTTTCTCCAGACTATCAGAATGACTATCCTGATAGTCTTTAATACATGATTTTTCTGGCAGACTACCATGCAGACTTCCTGGTAGACAATTCCTTAGCAGACTATTAAACTGGACAGAGTATGCTGAGCAGACTATCTCCTAGACTATCTTAGATAGTCTTTTAATAATTAAACCATAGTCTAAAAACACTTCTAATAGTCTTTTAGCAATCTATATTAATTCTAAATTAATTAATTCAACAATTAACTTAATAAATAAATTAATTCTTGAAGAATTAATTTATTAATTAAGTTAACTAAATACTTTAAATTAATTAATAGAGAATTAACATAATTCATTTGATAGTCTAACCTTCACTTTTAAACCACTGAAATAAATAAAGAACCTCCACTGAATATTTGTTGACGCTCGATGCACGGTCTGGTTCATGAACGACTAACTTCAACTTCTGTTCTTCATTTTGACTTTAAGTTGTGGTCAATTTCTTCTCTCAACTTTCTTTAAATATTCTGTACTGATACTGTCTCTTGTCACTTGTAGAAATCTGTGTCCTTTAGAATTAAATCCATGACTTTGAATACCACACTGAGGCTTGATCAGTAGACTGAACTTCTTCCAGTGTAAAATATCAAAACTATAGATTGACTTGTAGATTTGTTTCTTCTGATAGATAGCATCTTCTGAGATTCCTGTGACAGTTAATGTTATTTACTTATTACAATCTACTTTAAGTTGAGTTGGATCCTCGAACTACAAATAGGCTGAGTCATATGCCTTTCATGGAGGTAGGGTCGGGCTCATTCAGAAGGGAACATTACGACCCCAAGTCAAACGAGGTCAATCACAGGCTCTACTTAGACATGATTCAAGAGTCAAGAGAAGAGGCTCAGTTAAGGCTCGCAGCTTATCAAAGGCGAGCCGCGAGGTACTATAATGGAAAGGTTCGCGTGCCGCATCTTTGCGTGGGGGACTTGGTGCTTAGGAGAGTGATGCCTAACACTAGGGTCTCGTCTCATGGGGTCTTTGGAGCCAATTGGGAAGGGCCCTATAAAGTTTATGGTGTCATCAATGAAGGGACTTTTTATTTAACTGATATGGATGATAAGGTCATGCCACGAGCCTGGAATGCAGAACATTTGAGGAAATACTACCAGTAGAAGCTTCGCTCCTGGTGGTCTCCATTTACTACTACTTAGCATGAATAAATTCATACAAAGTACTCGGGGGTAGTGATCATATAGACACCTCCTCGTTATGATGTATTGAAAGTTGGGCTTTGTCCCTAGTATTTATATATATCAAGTTTGTTCTCCAAAAAAGTTGTGCAATTTTATTCTTTTGTCAGTGCTAAAAATTTTCAGGACTAGGCCAGCACAGCGTATGCGAGGCCGAACACCCCTCAGGTCAACGAGGTCACGAGCGTGCACTTACTGCGGCCTGAGGGAATGTCTTCAAAGTTTAGTTAAAAAGTATCTCCTCAAAGAACAGTTTAAAGAAAAAAAAAGTCAAGGTGCGACCTCAATCTCCGGATCGTGTCTGCGACCTCGCAAGGAAGGCATCGCAAGTCTCGATCCCAAAGAGACAAGGTACACCTTGAAGTTAAGCAAAATTAAAAGAAAAAAACTACAAATTCTACAAGGGAAGCTTCATAGCCGCAAGGTCAAGCTAATATTTCAGATACATAAAGAATGTGAGCATTTTTAAAGTAAACACAAGACATTTTATGAAGGAATGAAGACAAGTAATTATCATATGATTACCATCAGCAAAGTTATCAACATTTATCGGGTCGCCATGCGAACCCAGCATACTTCACAAAGTTATCAGGATAATTATCAAAAGAATATTACAGCTTGCAAGACATTCAAAGGGTGTCCGCATCCCCAGTTCAAAAAATATCAGAATTAGGAAGTTATGTAGCAGCTTCGCTGGGTTTCTCCTGGTTGGCAGCATTAACCTTAGCAGCTTCACTAGCAAGTATGGCCGCTTTCTTGGCGTCTTCTTCTTCGATTTCCTTGCGGAGATCGGCAGCGAACTCAGCATTTCCAGGGCCAAGCTGCGACCAGTAAAAATCAGGAACTTTTCTGATAAAGTGTTTCATGAACTCAGTCTGGGCAGCCTCTTAAATATCTTCCCGATTGGGTTGAGCAGCAGCGATCTCCTCCTTCAGCTTGGCTAGCTCCTCCATGTGTGTCTTCTTCAGCTCCTCCTCGTGTTGCTCCGCCTCGGTCAAAGATTTATGGAGGGCTGCTTTTTCATCGCCAATTTTCTTGAGGACTGGAGGGTCGCTGTCTCAGTCTTCAAGATTCGCTTGTAATTCTCTGCCATCAGCTTCTTCTCCTCCTCAGCTTTGGCCTTTAAGGACCTTAACTCCTTTTCCAACCTATCATTGGCAAAGACAACTTGTTTCAGCTCTCGAAGATGCGAGGCTTGGCGGATGAAACCCTCAGCCAGACATTTGGAGACCGCTTTAGAGTTCTCTATTAACTCGGCTCCTACCCACTCAGTACATTCTGCCTCAGTAGCATGAGTATACCCATGCTTTGCATATAAATGATGCATTGGCATCGTGTCTGCAGGTTTTGTGACTTGGGGCAGGGGACCGCTTTTGTGTTTTTTGGAGATGTGCTCTTCGGGATTGGCCTGTGTAGGTTGAGGAGCGACCCTGGCAGTTGTTGATGGATGGGGGGGAGGAGTGAGCTCGCTTCTCTTCTTAGACGGAGTGGCTGTTGGATTTTCAACAGGGGCCTCCTTGTTCTTTGCGCAGAAAGGGGGTCTGCGACTTTTGCCTAACATACCTACAAAAGGGGAGAGGAAAACAGTTAGAGATAATTATCGTGAAAAGTGAAAATGCGAAGATAATAAGGACAGTTTATATAAAGAAGTTGATTGGACTTTAACAAAGAAAGCATTCTTACTCTCTTCCACTACTGCTTTAGAGGACGAGGCCTTCTCTCGCATTTTTCTCTTTAGCGAGGCCTTTCTCGCACTTGAAGGCCCCGCCTCAGAAGGAAGCTGAATCCCTTCTTTCAAAAATCCGCATTCGATTAGGTTCTCTAAGGTAAGGAGGGTTCGAACATTCCTGTTTTCACGAGGTGTCTTCAACACATCATCAGCTCGTGTCTTCTCTTCACCTTTCAAGATGGTTCGCACTTGACCTATTGGAAGATAGTTAAATGAAGTCTTTATTCTGGGCACCTCGTGAACATAAAGATAAGGCCCCTTCCATGAGCCTGCGTTACTTGGAGCGCTGTGGTAAAGGTCTTTCTTATTGAATTCTGGCCAGACTAAAAAGTAGACGTAGCCGAAGTCGGATGGCCCGCATCTTTTCAATTGCAGAAAATAGCCCATGGTCCTCGCATCAAGTGGGGGATATCCCAACTTGTGATAGATGATGTAGAGGGCTATCATTGCTCTATATCCATTGGGATTGATTTGGATGGGAGAGAGGTGGTAGGTCTCGCACACGTCTCTGATGAACGGATGGAGAGGCGAAGAGACGCCGATTTTCATCATAGCGGACGACAACACCATGCGAGGCACTCTTCCTCCGTTTTCTGTATAGTTGAAGCGGTAGCATCGCATTGAGGCCTTGGGTAGAATGATTTTGCCTTCCGGTCTGTATGTGTCAACTGCCTTTCTCAAAGATTCAGCATCGAGAGAGGTAGATAGGTCTCTGCAGCCTAGAGTGCGAGGCTGACCTGGTTTCACCTTCGAGCCCTCTTCAATATTTTTGGGACGAGGTCCTCCCATATAAAAAATGCCTTCCAGTTCAGGTTGAGGGGTCGGAATGTAAGGTTGAGGGGAAGCTTCAGGAACATAGCTGTAATCTTCAAAGTTAACCATTCTGGCAACTTCATCAATGCCGCCATCGTCAAAGGAAGGTTCTTCGTAATCAGAATTGTCAGAGTTGGCTTCGTTATCGCCTCCACCCTCGAGATCGTAGTAAGCATGACCAAGAAAGTCTATTGATGAAGTGCTGGTCAATACTATGGGGCTTATATTGAGGAGGTTTTTGTTAAGAGGGGATAGAAGTTTGGGGACGCTGGCAAAGAATTCCTGCCCTTTTTTCAATAGTTTATCAACCTCACCCTGAACTGACGAGGCTTGAACAACTGTGGATGTTAGGTTTGCAGAACCTAAGGGGATATTGACGGATTGACTTTGCGAGCTGGAGGGTCGCTTGGTTCTCCATGTGTTTAGCTGGGTCTCTCTGGTGAAATCTTCCTGGGACCATTGCGGGTCCATATATAATTGGAAGGAGTTGTCACTTGTGTTTGCAGCCTTGGCGATGTTCGCAGCGGCTTGCTCGCTAATGGAGATGTGTGGAAGAGAAGGAGTCCTTGAGCTATCGCTGGACATCTGAAAAGATTGTGAAGTATTAGTGTGTGCACTTACAGAATATCAAAAGAGAGGAAGGAAGAAAAGATTTAATAGAAAGCTCTAAGTGTCCTCACTCCACTCACGAATATTAGAGGGGGTCGCACATTTGTTCTATTTTTGATTGTATGTCTACTTACTAAAGGAGACGCGTTCTTCAGTCTAGCGAGGCAGGGCTCGCAGCGTAAAATTAAGTGTGTGGGGTCGCAATTAATCAGGCTCGCATCGCATGCAATTATCAGCAAATATTTACGAAATTATAAACTATACATGCATTCAAATGAAGAACAAGAGAGAGGAACTTACTTTTAGTGAAGAAAAGCTGAAGATCTTGAGAAAAATTGGCCTCGTTCTTGATTGAAAGCGAGCTGGGTCTCTGTTTGATCCGGGAGCAAATTGGCAGCACTTCGGTATGTTGTTAATAAGGAAAGTGACAAATGATTTGAAATCTGAGGTTTATATAGTAGAGAAGAGAGAGAAGGATGTGCTACACGTGTCATCATCTCAGTAATTATGACCAGATCTCGAGACGCGCCAGCTGTTAGCAGTTATTCGAATTCATTGGGCCTACGATGAGAGCCCATAAAGGAGTAATCAATAATGGGCCTTGGCCTCGCATTCAATTTTCTGGAAGACATTCTTTGAGTCCACATCGCATTTCTAATGGCAATATGGACTCGGGGGTAGTTGTTATGCCCGAATTTGGCATAAGTCCTAAACAGGCCTAATGGGCTAGAATATCAGTACATCTCACATAATGGGCCTAAGAATGAGGAATGGGTCATTAAAGTCCGCCATCACAGGGAAGTTCATCACATTATTTTATATAGTGGGATCGCCAGCGAGCCCTAGATATGGGATCGCAGTTCACGAGGTCCAGCGAGGCCTAGAGGTCCAGCGTGGCCTAGAGCATGTTTACTACAAAGGCTTATGATCAGGCCCAGCGAGGTCGCGTAAGTAGGTTATCTCCATACAGCGAGGATCGCCTCGCATGGCCAGACCCAGCGAGGTCGCATGCGAGGCCATCTAGTCAGTTTTGCCAATAATGATACTTATAGCATCATGCTAGCTGTGGGTTCCCTTTAATGGGCCATGGGTCATGAGTAGTATAAATGGGTAAAACATAACCCAAGGAGACGACTAGTGGATTTGGGCCAAGCCGAGCCCATAGAAACCCTAGCCTGTCTAGATAACTTCTTCTCCAAGAGAACTACGTTGGCTTGATCCCTATAAATAGGGTACGTAGGCATCTTGTAAAGGATGAGAAATAGTTCACCACTGAATTTCAATAGACAAGAGCAGCCACAAAACAATCACCAAACACCTCCGTGTTCTTCGTGTTCATAGCAAAATATCCGTATTTTGCTCCGTGATTCCAGCAAACCTCCAAATATTGTTATACAATATTCTCCCTATAACACTTACCCACTACTCTTTAAAAATAATATTCAATACCCACTATTCCACCCACTAATCATTAAAAATAATATTCAATACATAGTACTCCACCCACTCATCATTACAAATATATTAATATTCAATACCCACTATTACATACACCGACTACTACTTAAAAACAATATTCAATACTCACTATCCATGAAAAACAATAATTAATGTTAGATTCCCTTCACCCACTCTACGTGTCATGCTGTCACGGCTTTGCTTAGGAGGGAGTACAGAAAAGCTTAAAAATCCGTGTCATTCATTAAATGAGAAAAGAAAATAGAGACAGAGGGAGTACTTGATAGTAAGTGAAGTAGAGCCGGTGACGTAGTAAAACTATTAAACCATCAGGAAAGTGAAAGGAAGGAAGACTTTCTACATCTGCTTTTCAAGAATAGGGTGGTAATGTTAACTGGAGACCAGTAGGTAACTTGTTGTTGGAGTTGACTTGAGACGTACCCCCCTCCCCCAAAAAACTGATGAGTAAAGTGCATTTTGTGTACATGCAGTTAGGCTGTCAGACCACTTTGGATACTGGACTTTAGAAAGTACCACGGGCTATACTTTACTTTACTTTTCGTTACATAATGTGTATCGCCGTCAAATATGTTTAGCTCCGTTAGAAAATGCAGGGGTAAAATCGTCTTTTTATCATCATCTTCTTCATCAACACCCTTTCCACCATTAAAAATTTATTTAGAACTTGGAGCTTGTATATCTAATTCATTTCCTAACCAAATCAGCTCATTTAAATTGCATTAAGATCGTCTCTTTCTCCTCTACAATATGATATCAATTTGAATAATAAAAATTAACTTTCAAAATATGTAGCATGTACAGTATATGTGCTTGATAAATTTCTGGTTTCTTGTTTGGTGACAAGCTATCAAGTGACAAAGAGCAATTCACATATACGAGAAACTCCCTTAATTTAAATTTTCCCACCACAACAGTTATAGGTGCCTTTACCTTCACAATCATTGGAACCATCTTGTTTTCCTCGTCCTCGCGTAGTGCCTCTTGAAGACCTGATTCAACTTTATTCTTTCCATTCATATCGATGTGCATCATTGTAATGTTTTTGGTGCCTTGTCGAAAAGCTGGTAGCTTCCCCTGGCTAAGATTGTGGTCTTTGTACCAAAGTATTACACTGCTCACTTCTCCATAGATTAAACTGATATGAGCGTTGGGATTATTGGCCTATACATTCACAATAAATTCTGTTTTCGGGCTCAAATCCGGAAGAGGTTCAAAGTTTTTTACATGTATTGATTGAACCTTGTAAGAAGGGACCTGGGGCTTCAAGATTGTGAAAAAATATAAAGAAAGTCCCGCGAGGATGATTATTAGGAAGAAAAGGAAACAGTAACAACAACAAATGCACCTGATACTGATAAAGAGGAACTCTCGCATTTTCATCAGGATGCACCGTGGCATATAGAGGTGGAGGTCTATTCATTGTTGGGTGGGAGTTATAAATCATATTTTAATTCGACTTGATAACAGGTCGTAATTTGAATGCTTAGAACCTTGATAACAGGTCATCCCGTCTACAGTTGATTGCTGCAACAAGCCATGGTGGAAAGGGTGTTGATGAAGAAGATGATGATAAAAAGACGATTTTACCCCTGCATTTTCTAACGGAGTTAAACAGATTTGACGGCGATACACATTATGTAACGAAAAGTAAAGTACAGTATAGCCCGTGGTACTTTCTAAAGTCCGAGATCCAAAGTGGTCTTGCAGCCTAACTGCACGTACACAAAGTGCACTTTACTCAAAATAGATTTATTTTATGACTAATTGATAACTTTTTGTGTATGTGTGTATAACCAAACCAAACCAAACATACTCAGTATATCCCGCACAGAGCAGGGTCTGGGGAGGGTGAGATGTACGCAGACCATGCCCCTAGCTCTTACGGTAAGGAGGCTGTATGTGTGTATCTCTGTTCTAAAAATCGGCGATTAATCGAGATTAATCGCCGATTAATCGTTGTTTGATAGGTCACCGTACTGATTAATCGTTGTTCGGCTAAAAAATCGTTTTTTTAAAAATCTCTCAAAAGTCGATCAAAATCGGGATTAATAGGTCAAAAATCGGATTAATCGGTCAAAAATCGGCCTCATTGATAAAAAAAATTGAAAAATTTGTAGAAAAATTAAAAAAAATCAAAATTCAAAAAGTTTAAAATTGAATTAATTTTAAGAAAAATCTTATTCTCATATACGAAATTAATATTTTAAACGGTTAAATCATGAATTTTATCAATTTTTTCTCTCACATTGACCCAAATTCAAAAATTAGATCTTAAAATTTATATTTACTTTAATAATACTATATATTTTAAATATATTTGTATAAATATATGATAATTATTCATGTACAATCAAAATAATAAAATAATTACATATACTAATAATAATTATATTAAAAAATAATATTAAATTAGTTCCGATTAATGATCCGATTAATCCCCGATTATCCGATTAATCCCTGAACAATACCTCCATCGATTAAGTCCGATTTTCGTTTTTTACAACACTGGTGTGTATACATATAAATTAATTAAAGAAACACTAATATTTTCCCGAATATAGAGTACATATTAATGGAAATAATTTGAACATATTCTCAATAAGTGCACATGGGTTGAATTTTATTTTTTTAGAGCATCTCCAACGGGTTGGCTAAAAATGGTTGGCTAAAATAATATTTGTTGAACCTGTACGTATTTGCTTAACCTGTAAGGTTTTGTACTCCAACGGTATTGGCTATAATAGTTGGCTATAATTTAAAAATAGTATTTTATTATTATTTCAAATTATTATAAATAGAATGTATTCTTTTAATATGGTAATAGATGACGTGTAATTTTGCTGCAGGTCTTTATGGTTCGACAAATATAGCTAATATCACGGGGTTGGCTAAAATTATACACAAGGGGTTTGTACCGTTGGAGTGCAAATTTTTTTACACAATCTCTATAATTTTTATTTAAATAGTCCACCTAGACTTTTAGCTAAGGTTTTTTCTCCATTGGAGATGCTCTTAGAGCCATCTTTATCAACATATTTATGTGTATGTACTATGTACACATATAAATTAAAGAGCAATGCTAGGTACACCAAAAATATTACCAAAACTTTTCTCAAATGACGTGTCATTGACAAGTGGTTGGTTTTAATTCGTGGACGCATATTTATACACGCAGGTTCCATATTATTTTAAGAAAGTTACCAATTATGCAAGGATTTGGGAACAATTTTGGGACATATTTTGGGGCCTTTAGCATTTCTCTAAATTAATTGAACAAAGACTATTATTTTCCGAAATGTAGAGTACATATTAATGGAAATAGTGATTATATTATGTAATGGACTACGACTGAGAAAAGAAGTTGGAATGTTATGAGAGGGAAAAGGATAATCCTTTTGGTACCTCCACCTTCCAAATTTCAGACTCCTAAGAAATTGATAATGATCTGAAACTGCGAGTAGAACATTAATAGCACGGGGATGGGCCAACTTGTTTAAAGTTGATTGAATAGTGGTTTGGTCAAATATCAACAGTGGCTCTAAGCTACAGAGATAAGAAAGTGGGCGGTCCTCCCCATCTCTCCTAAACTTCCCCCGGTCATAGGTCCCGTTTGCCAAATTTTATGGTCAACTTATAAGTTACTTATTTCGAAAAAAAATTCGTATTTACATACTTTTTTTAAAGAAAAATGTATATGAGGAGTTTAATATTCGTTATCTTGCAAAAATAAGTTACTTATTTCAGAAAAAAATACATATTTCCTAACTTTTTTCCAGAATAAGTAACTTATTTCTGAAAAATAAGATTTCCCAAACGACCATACTCATATGTTGGGGGTGGGGGGAGGGTTGATTTGAATGGGTTTGCAACTTTGCATTTGTTTTTGTATAAGCGGGCCGGTCTCCTGCATACGTATGTGTTACCCATCATACGGTTTTTATAACAGTTGGATGGTTGATCCAACGACCCTAATTTAAAAAAAAATTGTACCGTATCGCAGAAAGTTTATGTGGTACGGAGAAATTACCAAAATGTCCTCGCCTATGGTGTGAAAATAAGGGGGCATTTTGGTAATTTCTCAATACCGTGAAAAGTTTTTGCGGTACGGTAAACAGTAGATTTTTTGTGTGAAAACAGGGGACATTTTGGTAATTTCTCCATACCACGGAAAGTTTATGCGGTACGATAAAAAAAAATTAAGTCAGGATCGTTGGATCAACCATCCAACAATTATAAAATTGTATGATGGGTAAAAGTTATTTTGCAATCGTATGCGATGACAGGCTACCTTTGTATAATTGGAAGGAGACTTTAATAATGATGACAATGAAGAAATATTGTAGGAATGCTTTGCTTTGTGGCAATGTGTTTGGGGCTGACCTAATATATATATAATTGCATACAACTCCTACAGACATTTGGATAAGGAAGTAGGACATATAGTTGTTTGTATTGGTACTATATATCTGCATCTGCATGTAGATGTATGTATTACATTTCTTGACATTTTCGAGCTATGATGGGCCTAAAAAACACTCTATTATGATGCATCTATTTGGATTAATAATATATGTCCTGTGTTATTCCAGGTTCATATCTAAAGTCTTTGTTAGATTGGGTATTCCAAATTGGGTAAATAATTTTATTCAATCTGCCCCCAATCATAACTATATGATTCAATCCTTAATTAGGAGTATTTTTTTTTTTTGTCAGGATTCAATCCTTACTCTAAATTTCAAGGACTACTCAAGTTTTTCATACAATAGAAATATCAACTTCGTCCAGTGGAGAGATGATTCTGGTCCTTTTGGCACACTTTTAGGACACTTTTAGGGCAATAGCCTTTTGCCAATTAGAAAATCGCATTGTTGGAATCAAAGGTGCTTAACTTGCCTTAATAGATAATAACATATATAGACAGATATTTAATATATACAAGCACCAAAAAATTGTATAAAATGTTAAGACAGTTATCCTTTTTTTTTTTTCCTTTTGCCGAAAAGCTCAAAAAAAATATTGATTCATACATAGTCAAACAGAACAAATCCTAAAATATCTTTTCCAGTCGTAAAATAAATAAAGTGGTTCAAATGTTCATCAAATTTCTTACTCTCTCATTAGACCACAAGTATCTATACTATATGCATCACAATTCCCATCCAAATAAAAATCACAACAATGGGCCTGTTTGGCTCCACTTATTCGGGTCAACTTATGGCTTATATGACCATAAGCACTTATGGGGGGTGTTTGCCAAAATAAGTTTTAGCTCAACTTATAACTTATAAGCCCATAAGTTGAATGTTAAGAATTCTTAACTTTCAACTCATAACTTATAACTTATTCTCGATATACGCAATATATAATATCCTTCAAATCTTCAAAACCCTATATCTCTCGATCCGTTCATTAGAAAATTGATATATATATATATCAAATTTCTCTATTCATCGAGATCTATCAATTGATATCCATTGTTATATATAAAAAATAAATATTTTGAAAATTATATATAAAAAAAAAAGAAGTTAACTTATAAGTTCTGATTTACCCAAACAATCTACTGATTATAAGTTTAGATTTACCAAACACTCTAATCTCTGCTCTACTCATCACTTATATGACATAAGTGCTTATAAGTCATAATCTACTTATTTTAAGATACTCCAAACATACACAATGTTATGTTTGGTTGGAGTAAATGAAACAGAATGAAATCAGAATATTTGGAATATAAAAATAGCTAAATATTTAAACACCCCAATTTTAGAGGGAATGCATTCCTTATCACATCCATTTTATTTACATTTTTTATCATAACAATTTTGCATCACCTCACTCTTTTAAAATCTTTACTCCAACCTGTCAAAAAAAAAAAAAAAAAAATCTTTACTCCAACCTTCATTAGTCTCCTTTACTTTCATCCATCTCATTCCATTCACCCCAACCAAACACAATATAAAAGAATTTAACCATCTATTCTGACTATTTTAACAAATTCATAAATGTTATGTGGGTGATCCTGTATTCCATTCCATATTTCATTCCACATATACAAGCTCACCTCATTTTACAGTATATCTTCCATACAATCGGATCCAAACATATATTAGAATAAATTTAATATATTCTAATATTTATAGCCAGTCCAAAAATTTATAACTTACAATCTTAGTAATTAAATTACCCTCATTCCCAATTCCCACATCAACAATTCAACTGACCCCTATATTTAGTGTAAGTCTAGTACTGCCAAATACCAAGCAATTACAAAGGTCATTATCTAGTCGATAGCAATATGAATACTCTTTTATTACCCATTGTTTTAACCGCACATGTGTAGGACTGAGAACCAACTGAGCGTTTTTTTTTTTTCTAATAATAATAGCTTAGGTTAAATATACCATGAGCAATTTGTAGATTCCACACACTACACTTTGTTAATCTCTTTACTGGCTGAAACAATCCTATACCAGCAGAGATAGGGCATTAATCTAACACCTGTGAATTCAATGACATGCCTAAGGAAACAAGCAAGCCAATCATCCGACAGATGGGGAACTTTCATTTTTAAAGAGTTCCACATAAAATCAAAACCAACAACAAATGTGCTTTGTGATTGTTTCTCATAAATCCAAGTACATCTACAGCTAAGAAAAGGTAATATAGGTCTCACTAGTAGATTGATAAAACAAGGCAGAGGATAACTTGGATCAAGGCACCATTCATAGATGACAAAAAGGAGCTCAACATCAGGTTTCAACTTTCAACCATAGGTTCAGGACCAGAAGACTCTGCCTGCGGTTTGTTGGATTGGCGAACAGAGTTAAAAAGTATGTCCTTGATAACCTGCAAATAAGAGATGATGTATTTAGGAAAAAAAAAAACCAACATTGTCTCAAAAGACCACATGTATACTCTTTTGAGACAAGAAACTAAACTTGCCTGCGACATTAAACCATGAACCTGCTCCACAGTTATCTTTGCACTATCTCTAGTGATTTTCGCAAGTTGAGACTCTTCCTGAAATTAGTAAAACACTAAGCATTCAAGAACAAGAAGGGCCAGTATACAAGAAAAATACCATATATTGTTATTGTTATATATGGATTTCAAAATTTTTATAACAAGGTGCTACTCTCTAGATTCCTTATGTCAAATAATCAAGTACAATCTCCAGCTTGGTGCAAAAGAATATGCAAAATACTGGTCTAGATTTCAATTCTCACCTCCCCTCCCACTAAATATAAAGATATATATCAACTCCAGTCAAGAAAGAAAAAATCAATTTATAGCAAAGTACAGACACTCGATATATTTTAACTGCCATAAAATAGCAGACTAATTAACTTCTTGCATTTTGGTTTTGTTCCGTCATATATAAAATTGTCACTTTTTACACATTCTTCACTGTTTCAGGTGCTAACATTAAAGTTTGTCATTTCACTCACTGTCCAAGAAGTATACAATTTAGCCTTGCAAATCTGAAATGACGAAAAGGAAAGTTATGAACAAGAAAGTTAGTGCTGACCTCTTTTTTCCTCTGTTGGGGTGCTATGAATGGCGCAATTCGTGAATGAGCCAACTGACTCTCGGCATACTCCAGTTTGTCGGCTGCATGATTAAGATTATGTTACTGAGGGTTCTAATGTCATAAAATCTGCTACACATACATATAAATTATCATATCTTAATTAAAGACTACAATCCCCACCAAATACTGTGTATACATACCTAGATCTGATATTTGACCAGCAACATAGTCAGCATTTCCAAGCAAAGGGGAAGAAGAAAGGGTATTTACCCAATACTTGTTCCATAGTAGATCCAATAGGTGGGAATCAAGTGATGACTTAAAATATGTTATGTCCAACGAATAGTACTGATCATTACAGATGGAAAAGTCAGCGAATAAAATCAAGATTAGAGTTTCAAGAAGGTGATCTGGCCAAACATAATTACCTGTTTACAGTGCACGCCAAAGTCTTCAATCTTGTTGAGTGGAATGGTCTGGTATTCCGAGACAGGATCATCTGCTGGCTTATATCCTTCAGGGTATGTACGGAAAGCCCCTATTTCAACTTTCCCAGCTGAAACGGTTCTTGTTGGATCAATAACAACTGCTAAAAATGGCTCCTGAAACTGTTGGTTTAGCATTTGTGTTGAAACATCGATACCAGAAAGCCAGCATCCATAACCAGGATGGGAATGGTACCATCCAACAACATTTTCCAAACGTCCTGCCTAAAACGAAGATTCAAGCAAGTATACTGCGTCAAGGTTCAATACACACAAACAACTAAAGTGTTATATGTATCTACTATATGCCACTTCCAGAAACTGAACATCTTACGAGCATACATGAATATAGGTAAAGTAACAATTATATCCTTATATATAATAAGCGTAAAAGGGATCTTATCCATAATTTTGGTTTAGTCACTTTGGTTTGGTCACTGTACCGCCAAAATAATCTCAACCGTCGAATATTATATTTATAAAAATAGATGATCAAGATTATATCATATTAAAAAGAAAATTATAACCTAAAAAGGATATAATTAAAAAGGTTGTATTAGAATTGAATTTTAAAAAGAAGTTATAATATGAAAAGGATATAAAAGATTGTATTAGAACTTAATTTCATTTATTTATTAATTAATATTAAAAAAAGTTCATATTTACTATTTAGGCTCTATCTCGAGATATAGAAATCAGATTATGATGATTTTACAGTCCACACGAAACTCATAAAATTATCTTTATTTAGTGATGATTTAACAATTATTATCCAAATGAAAACACTCAGAATCTCAAGAAAAAATATAATTATGAATTTTTACATTAATCTTATTTAGTGTAGAATACCTACATTAATAATCCTATTCAATATAGAAAACCTAATTATATATGATTTAAATCATTGACAAGCACTTTTTCGTATTTCACTATAAATACACTTTTTAGTCTACATGTTAAAATATTAAATATTTTTTATGCTAGATCCAATGTTTTTTTATCTATTTATTTTAAGATCTAACAGTTCTTATTTATTTTATCGTACTGAATACCAGACTACCAACTACCAAAATTTTGGACAAAATCACTCCTACACTTATTATTAAAACTGTATTTGGTTGTTAGTACAACTATCTTCAAATAATAAAAAGGTTATTTTGATAATCAAAACAAAATATAAGTAGATTTCCTAAATATAATAGAATTTTCAATATAAAAATCGTCAATTTCATCTCTCTTTTGTTTCTTGGTAGTTTTAATTGGAGAAAATTGTTAAATCATCACTAAATTAAAGATTATTTTGTTAATTTCATGTAGGCTGTAAAATCATCCACATCATGTATTAAGAATTCAAGATAAAATACATAAGAAATTAAACGTGTAAAATCTATTATATATATATAGGGTTAGGCTTTAGAGAGAACACCCTTAAAAAGAAAACGAGAGAACACATCATTTAACCATTGAATCTATTAGATCTAATGGTCCCGCCAAGGGCACCCAATACAATAAAGTCTTATAATTCTACCCTCTATCCATTCATTAGAAAAAAAAATATTTTTTTTTAAAAAAAAATAATGATGATGATGATGATGTCACTGTGACGTCATACAAGTTTTTTGAATTTTTTTTTTTGATTTTTTTTATGAATGGATAGAGGGTAGAATTATAAGACTTTTTTGTATTGGGTGCCCCTGGCGGGGCCATTAGATCTAATAGATGCAATGGTTAGATGATGTGTTCTCTCGTTCTCTTTTTAAGGGTGTTCTCTCTAGAACCTTGGCCTATATATATATATATATATATATATATATATATATATATAGGGTCTTGTTCTAATAAAAACTAACTTAGAATAGAAACTAGAAACTAAACCTAAATTAAATATTTCAAGCTAATCTAATGACCAAATTAGGGGTACCCCAATACAAAAAACGTTTAAAATTATTGGCTCTATTCAACAAAAAAATTAAAAAAAAATAAAAAAAATTAATAAAAAAAGTTACTGTTCACGTGATGACGTGGCACGTGAACAATAATTTTTTTATTATTTTTATTATTATTTTTAATATTTTTGTTGAATAGAGCCAAGAATTT
Source organism: Kitagawia praeruptora (assembly GCA_037693485.1). Taxonomy (NCBI): domain Eukaryota; kingdom Viridiplantae; phylum Streptophyta; class Magnoliopsida; order Apiales; family Apiaceae; genus Kitagawia; species Kitagawia praeruptora. The sequence goes on from CM075347.1 coordinate 73,522,673, forward strand.
TATAAATTTTTTGTGAAGGTGCCCCTAGCGGGGCCATTAAAATAAAAGAAATATAATTTATTTAGTGTAGGTTTCTAGTTTCTATTCTAAGTGAAGGTGCCCCTAGCGGGGCCATTAAAATAAAAGAAATATAATTTATTTAGTGTAGGTTTCTAGTTTCTATTCTAAGATTGGTTTCTATTTGAACGCTAGCCTATATATATATATATATATATATATCAATTTCATTACAACAATTTGATATGTAAACTAACAACAAATAAATAATAAAAATAATAATATAACAAATATTAGAAAAAGAACCATGCGTTGCACGGGTTATAAGCTAGTAATACTAAATTACAGACATCAAGCATTACTTTACCATTTCATGACTGCTTTAATGACATCCACGTACTAATAGCTTTACAAATATATTGTTGGGATAATTATTATTATTATGAAATCTACACAGCTAAATAGATGGTTCCGGATAACTGTTCGTACATGTACAGATGAAACTGTAATATGAATATAAATGCATTTGCCTCTAGAGTTCTATTATGTAGATAGGACTATGACAGTTGTTGCCAAACAGAAGCCTATCATGTTTACGCAGACCTTATCTCTATCATACTCAAAACAGAACCATTAAGGGTCATACACTATCTACCATAACAACACATCACTTTTTTGTACTGTGTTTTTTTTATTAATCATATTAAATACCTAATTCATTCAAACAAGGATACACATATTCCCCAAAATGTCATTGTTTAACCATGGATAATAATGTTTTGCATTAAACATTTATTTTTGACTAAAAACACAATTTACATTGTTAAGTATAATAATTTAGTACTACCTATAGGCTATAACTAACAGTGTACGGGATTAAATTTACAATGAGCTAGGAGGAAAGTCAATATGGCTCCTTTCCAAGGAAGATACAAGTGTTTAAATATCTTTTGCGAATGGTAGTTATTTTGAATTGATAATACCATGTGGATAGTTATTTTGTATTGGTAATACCAGGTAGATCAGTGAGGAAGAGCCATTACAAAGTGCTACAATTTGTTGAAAATAACCTTAAGCTTTATTAACTCATGTATATGTCATATTGACTCTTTCCACAAAAACATTATTGCTTCCCTAAATGGCAACAAAAAAAACTCTATTCACTCGTTATGCATAAACAAGGTTTCATAGTTTCAAAATTTAAGGTGTTTAAGTTTCCACATCAATAACACCCTACGATTTAATAAACAAACCTAATCAGAGTATCATTCTTTTCCACAAGGGATACCCAAATATTCATCAGAACACATAAATCAAACAAAATACCAAATATTAACTACACAGCACACACTAAAGATTTAAGACCACAAGATGAAGTTCTTGTCAATCAACTCACCTCAACAAATACACCCTTCCACTAAACAATCATAATTTTCACCAAAATCCAAACTACAAATCAACAACTAAGCAATAACAGGACCCTAGTTAGAGTTCAACAATCAATGCTCTGTTTAGTTAGAATAATAATCATAAACAAGGGTTACAGATAGGTGCCGTTTGGATCCCGTGATTTGAACAATGGGAATGGAATTCTAATAAAGTTGTATTGAAATCACATTCTGATTCCATTAACCGGGTTCAAATCCCATGATCCAAACGCTCCAGAACTCACACTACCCAAACAAAAAAAAAACAGTAATAATTAGGATATTGCTAAGTCCAGTGATTAGCCTTTTACTGATTTTACAAAAACCCAAAATTAGGGTTTTACTGATTTCACAAAAACCCAATAATTAGGGTTTTACTAATTCCACAAAAAACCATAATCAATACCTAAAAATACAAACACATACAATGAGAGAGAGGAGAGAGATGAGAGGAGCGTCGGTACCTGTTTATTAGTCTGAGAATAATCAACCATATACTCATAAGCATCAGCCTGAGCATTAACCCTAGTCTCAGTGCCTTCAACAGGCAAAGCAAAAGCATCCATAACAATAATAGCATCCCCATCTGTCTTCCCTTGCATTAATCCCATGACTTCAATAGTCCCACCAGAACGCGCGTGGACCACCATCTTCAACAAAGCGAGTGCCGACACTTTGACTCTCTTGAAAAAGTGGGGGTCGTTCACCCATGGCTTCTCTTGCTGGAACTTGCTCTGGACTGACTCGTCGTAGTAGAAGATTGAGTCTGTTTGGGGAGAGGGTTCCATCGGAACGATATCGTTTTCGAGTTCCCATGTTTTTTGGGCTATTGTGGAAGCCTCCATTCTTTCTGATAATTATCGTAAGAATAGGTCACTGCAAATTTTGGTGTTCGACGACTAGGTTTTATAGCTTTCTACCCCCAATTGCAATTTGCTTCTCCCTCTCTCTCTTTTTTTCCCGATATTGATTTGTTGAGCAAATTAACCTATATACTATACCATCGTAAAAGCCCGTGCAAGGCACGAGTACTGAACTTATTTCTCATAATTAAAAATATGATAAACTATAAGATTTTAATTTATCTAATATTTTTATAATTATTTTATAATTTTGCATACTAATTTTTTATATTACATTTTGAATTAGCTTTTAACTCAATTTTAAAAATTTCTAAGGGCTTAATGATTCTATAATTAACTGTACATATTACCTAAAGTTAAGATATATTATAATACTATTCAAATGTTATTTTTGTAAATGCATAGGATGGATTTCATTATTTTAAAAATGGCTTCCACTTTTCTCTTTTAAAATTTCAGTTAATGTTATATGATAAAGCGACCTTAATGATTAACGCATGTATAAGAAATTTACAATCAATGTTTTTGATTTTATCTTATATTTATCTAAGTACTCAACTATTATATATTATATTGATCATTTTGTCAAATTATATAAATATTCATATGTACCATACTTCATAGTCGAGTTATAGTCTAATTGATCAATATAAATAATTGTTGTAATTTTGTAATAATTATGATTTAAAATTTTATATATTTTTTGAATTTTTTGAATATTAATTATGTTACTTTTTATATATAACATAGATCATATTTTTAGAGTTCTCATATTTTTAACATAATTTCATTTTTTTCGTGTATATATATATATACCAATCATATATTTTATTCGTTGAAACTTTAAATAGTTGGTGGATCAAACCCCATAATATAACTCACATATTTAAATTTTTATATACCTAAAACTAATGTGATGCAATTATTAATTATATATGTATGATTTGATAATTAAAATTTTTAAATTTACATATTTTTTAAAACCAAATTTTATTTTTTATTTCAAGAATTTAATATCTACATGGATCGGAGAAGCATATAAATAATTTTTTTTGTACTCGGTTAAAGTATGTATAATCTAAAATGACAAAAAAGAATTGTAGAGTATACTCAATCTATTAGAATATTTTTTGTAAGTTTATCTATCCAATATTTTAGAAATAATATAAATCAATATTTTATTTACTCAAAAAAAAGGTAAAAGAAGAATGGACAAGAATAGAAGATGTGGCTTATCTTACAGGATTTTTGAACAAAACTCAAAATTAAATGTAGCAAAGTTGGTTATGACATAAGTTTAATAGAAGAGGGTTAGTAGTTCGAATCCCAACACAAACACAATTTCACCATTTTTTACATACTATTAAAGGATGGTATTTTTGTAATTTTTAAAAATATAAGGGTAAAATTGTAATTTCACGACCATTAAATTGTCAACTTTTGCCCTTGTGTCACCTTATAATATATAGTAGTAATAGATAGATTGGGCATCTTTGGCAAACCTGGATAAAAAAATTTATAAAATTATTTAATGTATGTTTGAGATTTTATAAGTTATAAAAAAAAAGTTAACTTTTTTCAAAAAAAAAATAGGAATCTCTTTTATTTTTTGAGGGCAGAAATCTCTAACTTTGTCTTGAAATAAGTTGACTTATTCTGAAAAAAAGTTTACCCAAACACACCCATTATCATCAATCAGTGCCCTCTCTAAATAAATTTTAATATTCACATTCTACTCTACTAATTATGATTAGTTGATAATTCTAGTTTTACAAATATATATATATAATATAATATATAATTTTACAAGTTATTATTTTAATTTAAAATAGTTTCGACATATTATTATACATTTTAAATTAATAATTTTAATTAAACAATTATTAACTAACCACTCTTTTAATATAAAATCAATCACAATTATATTATCTTACATTATTAATTGATTTTTATAACCACTAGAAGTTTAGTAAGCTGCAACAAAAATATTATAATATTATACACTATATTTATATCTATATAGCGTCAATCTTATAATATTATACACTATATATAATTAATATATATGTGTCAAATTTATTAAATTTTATTATTTATTATGTATTATATAAAAATATGAATTATTATATGTATATTGCGATTTGCGGTTCGTATTTTATGAGTTTTGAACATATAAAATCGCAATCAAACCGTAAACAAACGATTATTAAAATTTACATTTGCAACCGATCCACATTTCACAGAAAAAATTACCAAAATAACACAAAAACATAACTCAACTGCCCAAAATGATCAATCACGCGAAAAATGCCCAAAATAACCACGAAGTACACATTTGCGATTTGCGTGGCCTATGTTGAACATGCGCATCCGGGTCACGCATCTCCCAGATGTGTGATGCGTGATGACGTCATATGACGTCATTATCCCCAAAACATCTCCGACGTGCTCTGAACTTGAAAATCGTCTCGGAAATCGCCTCAACCCATCCATTACATTCGGGCCATCTCATAAAAACTGAGGACATCAAAATGATGCCCAGGCCTGCCTCTACACTTTGCCATATTTGTTTGTTGATTTTTTACCCCGCAGGGCGCGTGCACGAACAAGTAGAAAAACGAAATCGAAAAATGGAGCTCGAATTGGGGTTTTTCAATCCGGTGAAACAAACAAAAAATGACGAATATAGGCTTGCAGAGGAGGAAAAGACGAGCAATTTGGTATATAGGATGGTAGTGAAAGATTGATGGAAAGGGGTGAAAGATGTGGTCGAATTTTTGGTCGGAAATCGCCTCCAACAGCGTTCAAAGGGGACGATGAACAATGTTAATACGCATGTTGGACATGCGTATCATGCGTTACGCGTGCTCAACATGCGTATTCCAGGGTGATGTTCACAAGTGCAGAAGTGAATTTAACAAAGTCCACGCACAGTTAATATGCGTATATAACCTATATGCATTTTCAGAATGCGTATACATGTACGCACAATGCAAATGCGTAGCCCTTGGTTATTTTGTGCACCATTCCCGCCGGTGGTCATTTTGGGCACTCCACTATAAATTTTGATTATTGAGGGTTTTCACCCCATTTCACAATTATCCGCAAAATGCAATTCGATTGTGAGCGATTAATGCGATTGAGCGGATCGTCTATACACCCTTACACTGAATATCAACAGTTAAATTTTAAAATAGATGAAATGAAACTCTTGGATTTTAAAATAGATTTTAAAAGAATATTGCTTTTTTAATATTAAAAAAGCTCTCATAAGTTTAAGATTCAAATCCATATATTATTTTTCAAAAAATTTAATGTTCGATTTCCGTTAACAACATAATATAATTAAAAATTTATATTATCTTTTTTCATCATATTATTATAAATATGTATATTATCTTATTATAAACTAATTTAGAAGTTTAAGTTTCAATTTCCATCGACAACATATTATAGTTTAAAATTTATATTATCTAATTTCAAGAAATAAGCAAAACGCTATCGTTTAGAATACTATTTTACATGTATTATTATATTATATTATTTTATATAATTGATTTTCCTACTAACTAAAAGTTATATATTAATTAATAGGGAAATTCTCAATGGCACCCTTGTACTTTTGGCTTTTGCCAATGGTATCCTTTTTACCATTGGTACCCTTCATTATTCAACTGACAAGGATATCATTGAGAATTTCAGATACTAACATTTTGATTGATGGAATGACATTCCATGAAAAAGGCAAAAGTATAAGAATACCATGAATAGAAGTTAATAATGTAATGGTACCATTGTCAAAAGACAATTGCACGAGGATACAAATGAGAATATCCCTAATTAATATAAGCCAATTTTTCCCCCTTTTTCTAGATTTATTGGTTCCGGCTTAATGACCTTTTGGCCCTTCAAGTTTGCGCAGTTATACCCATAAAGCCCTAAGGTTTAAAATCGTTCCTTTTCGCCCCTCCAACTTCAAAAATGTATCTTTTAGCCACAAACCGTCGTCTTTGGCCTTTAAAAGGCGACGGTTTTGTGTCAAAAAGACGATGGTAAAGTGGCTAAAAGGTATATTTCTGAAGTTGAAGGGGCGAAAATGAACGACTTTAAACCTTAGGGCTTTATGGGTATAACTGTGCAAACTTGAAGGGCCAAAAGGTCGTTAAGCCATAAAAGTTACAAAAATTGAGGGCTTTATTTGCTTCAAAAAAAAAAATTGAGGGCTTTATGCAATGACTGCTAGGTTTAATTGTCTGAAGTGAAAGAAAACAACCTCAAATCTAGACAAAGCTTCTTCAGTTGGTGCTTTTCCATGGCAGATTCATCACCCCAGTTGGAAATTTCAGGTAACAATCAAGAATTGAATTTGAACTGGGTTTGTCTCTATAGTATTCAATCTTTTATCAGTAATCTAATTTGTAACTATTTGTTTTTGTATAGTTAGAGAACCAGATGGTTTAACTATCTGGAATGGCCCGCCTTTCAACAATTCAATACCAAGTATAAAGCTTGATAAAATCTCTTGTAGCAGTGCAAGTTTTTGTGAAAATGGTGTTAGACTTATGGTGATTAAGCCTGATTCTGGTATTTGTATTTATGATGCTGCAAGTTTTCAAGAAATTAGGAACTTTGATGTGGTGCATACACTTGCTGCTACATTGTCTCCTTGTGGGACTTATCTTCAGACTTTTCAGAAACCCGTGTCGCCGCAGGAGAAAAATGTTACTTTGTGGAATGTTGGGTCAGGGGAGGCTGTTTATCAGTTGTTCCAGAAGAATATGACCAAGACTACATGGTATATTTTAAATGTTATTATTATGTGAAATGTGTGTGATTTTTGCTTGCTATGTTTTTATATTCAGTCTCAAATTCTTGACTTACGTGTTGTATTGAATAGGAGTAGCTTTCTTATTTGTAGTGTTAATTTTTGGGTTCTCTGAAATGTTCATATATCTACATGCTTTCGTCACATGTTTTGATTGTTTATTGATGTTCATGAAGGCCTTCTATAAGGTTTAGCTCTGATGAAGCTGTGGCATGTCGTTTGGCCACAAACGAGGTGCAAATATTTGATGCCACAGATTTAACAAAAGGGATTGTGAAGAGGATTAGAGTACCTGGAATTGCTGGACTAGAAATTTCTAAGAGACCAGGGTCTCATGTAGCAGCTTTTGTTCCGGAATCAAAGGTTTGTAGCTAAACCTTTGGGCATGATAATATTGGGGAAAGAAATAAATTGATAGGGATTAATCTGTATATGTATGGTATGTGGGTTACATGTCGTGATGTAGGTATATCATGCTTCATGTTTGATTGCATCAAATTACCACTTTTTAATGCCGGACCACCTTTTAGTTGATGCTAACAATGTGGGCAACTATATTCAAATTGCAGTTGATTATTCACTGCTGATATCTTACAATTCAAAGCACTTCAAGAACTGCAAAGTTAAAGACAGAAATTGATAATTTCACTGTCAGCCTTCCATTTGACTATATTTTTCGTTTAATGATTTTGTAGGGAATGCCTGCCAGTGTTCAAATATTTACATGTGGAAAGGAGACACAGAACGAACCTGTTGCTAGACGTAGTTTCTTCCGGTGTTCGACCGTGCAGTTAAATTGGAATCATGGTTCTACCGGACTTTTGGTTTTAGTTCAGTCAGATGTTGATAAAACCAATCAGAGTTATTATGGAGAAACAAAGTTGAATTACTTAACGACAGATGGGACCCATGATGGACTAGTACCTCTTCGTATGTTTTCTTTATGATTATTTAACACATTCTTTTGGAAGTAAAATAGAGTTCTTTTTTTAAAATATTATATTGCTCGATACCGCTTTCAGGTAAAGATGGTCCCGTGCATGATGTTCGTTGGTCATATTCGGGAAAGGAATTTGCTGTTGCTTATGGGTGTATCCTTCTCTGTCTTTCTTGGTCCCTCAGTGATGATCATAGATAGAAACAAAAAATTCAAAAAGTATTTTTAAAATGAAAGGCTAATTTTACTATAACCAGGTTAAACAATTAATCTTATTTAACAATTATAGCAATTGGAGGCTTCTGCAACCTACTCCTTGTGCACTTCACCTGCCAATGAATTACAGAATTTTATTCTGGGTGTCATTTTTATAAGAATATTGCTTCTGGGTGAAGTTCTAAAAAGCTCATATTTACGAAGTATTGCATGCAATTGTAAATGAGTTTGCATCATTAAGAAGTAAAATATGGCATTTACCTGTGCTAACACTTAGTTATTAGAAGTTGGGCTCCTATAACTGTACACCGTGAATAAATATCTGCACACCACCCATGCATTGCAGTGTTGTGCACACTGCATGATGTACTATATTGTAATGCAGTACAAGACTAAAATGCATAGGTGTGCAACTAAAACGGTGATGATTTTGTCACTCTTCTGCATTTTTTTAAAAGTTGTGTGCTGATTATTGAGCACTTCTAATTGATATTTGCATTCATGAATTGGCATGTACTTATTGCGTACAATTTTCATTTGCATATAATTATTGGACTATATGTAATTTATCTGCTCTATGTTTGTTCTAGTCCAGGTTTTACTTAACATATTTCAGTTGCGCCAGGCATAATGGCAACTTTATTTGACAAGAAGTGCAATCCGCTACTAGAACTTGGGACAGGCCCATACAACACAATCCGATGGAACCCGAAAGGGAAGTGTATCCTTTTGTACACAATCCAAGTTACTTTTTTACGCACATTGTGGTGCTTACTAGTAAACTTCACATTTCATTTTTAGTACTTTGTGTCCTTAATATACTTGTATACAGTTTTATGTTTGGCAGGTTTCGGAAATTTACCTGGTGATATGGTAAGTTTTTTTTTTTTTTTTTTTAAATAGACAATGCTTTAAAACGAGCTATTAGTATATCTGTATTACGTAATTACTTTGTAAAGACATATATGATCATTTTTACTGTCTATTTCATTGTATTTTTAAATGAATGAAAATTATCTGCTCCTCTAAATTTGATCCATACAAGCATTAAAAGGGAGCACGTTATATATCTAATCTCTGTTTGGTTTTGAAACTTTCGTTTTCGAAGTCTAGCTTATAAATGATGCAAAATGTCCCTTCTAATTTTAAGTAAGATTCCTCAAATTGTAGCTTTTCCTATGTTTTCTAATGGATGACATACCTATAGCTCTTGGCTTCGATTTAGTGAAAACATCTGGTAGATCACAAGGTTCCAGCTAGCAGCAGAAATGTGCTTTGTTTGGCTGTGAAAATGGGACAATCTCGGATTTTTACTATTTTTTTAATATACGCTAGTGGTCTACTTTGTTCTACCTTACAATGTTTAAAATACTAAATGGGTGGTGTGTTAATACATTGAAGCATAGTTTTGAAACTGGCCTCGCCTGGTCCTGCCAGTTGAACCGTGCCTCCGTGCCGCCGTGCCATGGACCTTTAAGTGGGTTGGTTAAATGCACTTACCAAAAATGTCATCTGATCTGATATACCCTGATATCCCATGCGTTTGTTTACGCACAACCATATAGCTGACAGATTATGCAATATCCGGACTGGGTTTGCATGTTAACTTTAAAGTCATCTTTTTACCCTTAGGTCTTCAAAATTTAAAGAATCATGCTGGTGAGGAGATTTGAATCCAATTTACCCAGATAAAACAGAACTAACATGACTAACTGAATTTCATCACTTATCGTAGTACTAGGCATGGGCGGAGTGTGCCTCCTCTCACCCTGACATTTTGCAGACTGCTACATATGTGATGTGAACTTTTGATCAAGATACCCTCTATATCCAGTGTTTGTGTGATCTTTTTCTCTCTCTTTTCTCTTCAATAGTTAGTTAACCCTTAACACAGAATCGTTCATTTTTATTTATATATTTTGACTCAGGTTATAGTTATCTATTCAGTCTATTTAAACATCTATTAATCTAAATAAAGTTAGTAGTTATTTAAAATCTACTAATCTAGATAATGTCCAATGATTATTTTAATAAAGTTATAATGACTTGTATATATACATGTAAATATATGGGTGTATCAAGGGACAGGTAAATAAAATAAAAATATCAACAAGAAAAACTTTCGAAACTAAGTTATTTCCATTTTTAAATGATTATTTTTATTGCCTTAAAAAAAAGTGTTCATTTACATTGATATATATACTATGGAGTACTAATTCAAAAATTTATGATTTCATTGTTAAAGATAAAAATAAAAATTTGGCACACCCAGAAGTTAGAACCTGGTTCCGCCACTGATAATAGATCTTGGTTGTCACGGAGACGACTACTCAATGTCGAACATTGACTTATTGGCCTGGACGCTCATGACCAGGAACCCGACCTAAAAACCCAGATCTGAAATTTGTATAACAAAAGGGTGAGGGTTACATACATTAGACTTATGCATTTTTTTTTCTCCAAATACACTCAAAAGGAGTCCTCCGGTGGCAACTCAGGCAGTGACTGTTCTCCCTCTGGCGACTCTGTCTCATTCTCAACTTGTCGACTAACCTTCTTGAAGTTACTCAAGCGACTTGGCTCGACTAGTCTTCAGATTTAGTAAGGATTGTACTAATATGTACATAGACCACTCGTACATAGATATATAGGCATGTATAAACTACACATTTAGACACACACAGACATATATATAGATAAACATTAAAATGAGGGCAACTTTGAAAATTTCCAGTAGGTATTTAGACACACACAGACATATATATAGATAAACATTAAAATGAGGGCAACTTTGAAAATTTCCAGTAGGTATGCCACATGTATAAGCATATATACGCACATACACATATATAAAAATCGACAGTGATATATATAGAGAGATATGTAGCCTTGTATATATGCACCTATATAATTATGTGTATTTCTATGTGTTGATAAAAATGTTTAGTGAGAAAATTTTATATATTTGATTGAAAGAAGACATAATAACACATGAAAATATAACTTCCTTAACACACCAACCCGGGTGTTGGAAACTTCATCTTAAATACTAGTTGAAGTAGAAACGTTATCCAAGTGCTCCGAAATTCAGTCCTTTTTAAAATCCACCCATACATGGTTTTTAAAATTTTAACCCTTCCCTTCGCATACCCCATTACCCAAACTCAGCCGAAATGCCTGCAAGGTCAGATGTGAATTCCTTTTGTTTTCTATGGATAGTACACCGTTAGTTTACTGGTGTTGAAACTATTTTGTGGAGGGGGTATACCATAATTTCAACTCCATATTCTACTGAAGACTGTAGACTAATGTTATCAAGAATATATGTTCATGATGCTGTAGGATGTTCTAGTTGGTCTTGGGAAGGGATATAACATAATTCCAACTCCATGTTTTACTGAATACTCTAGACTCTAGTCTAAATCTATCAATTTTTTTAATGTTCATGATGCTGTAGGATGTTCTAGCTGGTCTTAGTTTCAATTATTCCATGTTGGCCACAATGACAAATTTGGAAGTGAACAGTGTTATAGGGGTTGGCATTCTTAGGACTCTAAGTGTCCCTTATTTGGAGGTCCAAGTTTCAAATTAAAATGAATTTTCAGAGGGTGTCAGGAAAGGAAGGTGGAATAAAGTAGTTTGGAGTTGGGGAAAGAAGGTACAAGGAATGATCTTAAAGTATTGAGCAAACCTGTCTTTCGCAGTTCGCTAGAACCATAATGCATAGACTAACTTTTAAAACCTCTCTTTGAAATCACGTCTTTGCCTAAATGACTTCTCTTTTACTAATATCTTTTTCCATAGGTGTCTTCTCCTGTACGCTATTGTAAGATGAATTAGCATGCCACAATTTAAATTCAGTCACTTTCTCTTATGTGAGTGTATTTTTTTTTGTAACAAGCTATTTATTGACTATTTGATCAGGTGTTTTGGGATTATGTTGAGAAAAAGAAGCTTGGAACTACAAAGGCTGAATGGTCGGTGACAAGTGAATGGTCTCCAGATGGACGCTATTTTCTGACTGCAACAACAGCTCCTAGAATGCAAGTTGACAACGGGTAAGTTATGCTAGGAGAAGGGCAGAGATTAAATGTCAAGCTTGAAAGCATGCCAGCACAATTCTCGGTAGATGATTACAGTCTAAAGTTGAATTTCGCTGCTTGCAACTTTATTTAGTTGATCACTATTTGTTGAAATACCGGATTGATTGGTAAAGGTTTTAATCTTTTGGTAGACATTTTATATAGCTTTTCGACCATGCAAAAGTATGTTACTAGTATTTTGTTGTCTGCCAAAGATAAGTGATCATTAATTAACAAATATTACACATTGCATTTGTACAACTTTTTGAGCACTTATCTTTAAGATGCTATTGGGTATAGTAGATTGGAGGCACTCCACTTTTAAATAATATCATGTCAATGTAAGGGTCATTTAATCTTCGCCCATACTGTGATAGTGGTCACGTGTTAGCAGAAGTTGATGAGGAACGGAAGTGGAGAACTTTTAAATATTAATTAGTTTATATGTATTAAGTTGACAATTAAAAATAAATTGTTTATATGTTTCAAATCTGGGCCTCTGGGGCTAATAGTTTATTAGTTGTGTAGGCTATTTTATAAGCCCGATTGTTAATGGATCTTACTCAATTAGGTTATTTTATTAGGGTTTCTATTCCCTATATAAGCATTGTAATTCCCACTTATTATCTTAGACTTGATTATCGGAATATTATAATATATTGAATTGGGTTTTTTTTTCTCCCTTCTGCGGTTCGGAAACTTGGGGTAGTAGATTTTCTGTGGTTAATTCCAATCCTATCTTATTCTTATTCAATTATTACATCTTTTCTAAAAGATGTCCTGCATCAGAAGTGTTTGCCGTTGTTAAGGTAAACTGTTCAGAGCACAAGCGATAACTTTGATGTTTCTGTTCTCTTCGTAGAATTAAAATTTTTCACCACAATGGATCAATTTATTTCAAGAAGATGTTTGACAAATTGTACCAGGTCAGTGTTTTGATTATAGTTTTCTGATCATATCTGATTTGCTGCTGTCATATTTTAATATGATGTGCTTAATTATTATCATAGGTCGACTGGAAACCTGAGTCACCTGATAGGTTTGGTGAAATTGCAGACCTTGTGGAGTCTGTAGATTCCTTAAAAGTTGGAGAAGCCAAAACACAAGGTTTTTTCTGCTGTTTAGACATTCTAAACGTTGCATATCTTCCTATTAATTGCATATTTCTTATAGTTATCTTTTGCAGTCAAAGGACCAAAATCTTCCCAAACATCCACGAAATCTACATCCACCAATCCTGCTGTACAAAAACCTGCCGCATATCGCCCACCTCATGCTAAGAATGCAGCTGCGGTTCAGGCAGAGGTATAGAGTACCGATTTCTCTGTTTCTTAGATGGTTTAATGTATGAACCAAAAATTACTAGTACTTTTTAATTCTTAGAGGTGAGTGGATAAAGTGAGCTAAGGCTAGAAAGCAATGAAGCATTGGAATTAACTAGAAAACGAATTTTCTACATATAGGAAAATGATGTACAATTACATTTCTTTACGTAGTAGTAGTAAGACCAACTATAGAAACGAAATACCAGATAGTATACACAATTCTTGATATAGAGCTGCTATCCATAAATATCTATGTTTTCTAGTAAAAATTACTGCAGTGATTGGATGTGGGAACATGCTCCTAGAGTTCTAGTAAGTACATAAATTCCTAAAAAAGGTTACCGCTTTACCTGTAAACATGAAATTAATACAATTAGCAATTTTCAAATATTTGCCTTGTATTAAAATTTACTTTGCCCCCTAAAAAAATGGTTAACAATTTTTCTTGCATGAAGGTAGTTGATGAATAGTCTTTTCAAGTTTGGTATCATGATTTCATTGTGATGCTTTCTATGTATATTTATTAAGTCATGAGGTAAATGAAAGAAAGTGATTTTTTAATTTTCTAAAAAGATGGAATAAAATGTTATGAGTATCATCTCATTCTTGCTCTAGTGCCTCGCTAATAGCCTTAAATTACTTGCTATTCCTAGTTGTTCAATTTGTGTTCTCAAATTGCTGCACGATGATTGATATATACGAATGTGGCAAAGGAATGAATTTATATATATATGGGAAGGAATGAATATTAGTTTGTACGTGTGGAAAAATTAGAGGATGAGATGATTATGAAACAGTTCAAATTTGTTCTATCCCCAAATCGATCCATCCCCGCCAAAGAAATGCAACAGAATCTCTAAAATTGGGGGAGTGTACTGAAAGAGCTTTTGACACTAGGTTTAATATTAAGAGAACTTGTAGGGGCCGAATCTCAAGTATATATGATGTTTTTGCGGGTTAAAGTCCAATTGAAGATGCAAGTACTGCAACGTCTTTAGATGGTTTATTAACCTTTCAAGTAACATTGATTGCTTTTTAATTTGGGTATTAAGGATTTACAACACCAACTCACTAAATGCCTATATACTTAACAACAATTAACAGCATTTAATGAGTCTTGGTTTAGTTGGCCCATATGATCGTATAAAACCATTTTCAGATACATCCGCAATGGTTTTCTGTTATAACACTGTTCCATTAACTTTCTATATGTGAAGTGATTATATGCAACTGTTTTAGGCTTTTTAGCTGTTATGTATCCGATTAATTGTGTTTTGATATTGTTATTGATAAATTCCCTTATTTCCTTACTGACAGCTATTTGGAGGCGGCCCTTCAGCGTAAGTAAACTTGATACCAACCATGTTTCTGTCTTCTATGATCTGAAGTATATAATGACAATGCATAAACTCATAGGTGAAGATAAACATAAATTGGCTTGTGAAGTGAATGGTAAACGTTGAAGATAACGGTTGGGCAGTAAAGGGGTTACTTGTTATTGTGTAAAGCTGTTTATGTTGCTAATCTCATTTATTGTAACAGAGAACTGAGCAAAAATGCATTGAAAAACAAGAAAAAGAGAGAGAAGCAGAGGGAGAAAAAGGCTGCTGAAACTGGTGGCAGTGGTACGTAACTGAATTGCTGACTGGTGGTTTCCGTATGTGTAATACACAGCTTTCCTGAATACCTAGCCTTCTTTGGATTCGCCTAGGTGTTGGGGAAATCGACCATGGCTTGAAACTACAATTCCCCCAAGCTCAATTTGGTTGAGATAGGGAGCATGTGTAGCAGTATTTTTTATCTCTTCTCATCCTGCCTTGGCTCTTGACATGATAACTTTAAAGAAAAGCTGTTGCAAGTGATTGTTTTGTATTTGTGAAGTTTGTTGCAGTAACTTTGGTTGTTTTACCAAAAATTGACAATAGTTGTAACAGTTCTTTTATTCAACTGTTGGTCGAAAGGTAAAATCATGAACAATATATATTTCTAAAATTTTTAACTGCAGCATGCCTTTCATGTTCTCTTACAAAACAAATCAAGATTGTTAGTAATGATGCATAGGTTGAAACTTGAAAGGTGCCCAAGCTATTCTATATATATATATATATATATATATATATATATATATATATGGAAACTGGTCACCAACCAAAGTTGAATATTTTTAAATATCCAATCAATCCATCTTATACCATTAAAACGTGCAGTCAACGGTTAGGATGAAAATTTACTTACGCTGTATTATATAGTGTATACGTTGTATTATATAGCGTATCAAATATTCCCATTTTATCCTTAATATGTTCCGCTCTATTATACTCCCTCCGTCCCTTTTGGTTCTTAACATTTCACTTTTTCTCTTTCTGACACGCATTTTAAGGTGCATTTTAAGGATAGTTAAGTAACTTTTTTTTAAAATTTTCTTTTTCTGTATAAAAATTTAAACATTAAATTTTTATACAGAAAAAGAAAATTTTAAAAAAAAGTTATTTAACTATCCTTAAAATGCATCTTAAAATGCGTGCTAGAAAGTACAGAAAAAGTGAAATGTTAAGAACCAAAAGGGACGGAGGGAGTATATCTTAGCCGAGAACTACACCAATTTCAGCTCAAACAGCCTTTAATGTTTTGAAATATCATTTCAAGAGTGTTCAAACTTAATCTACACCAAATTTAATCATTTGGAGATATATTTACACCATCACAAACTTAATCTATACCTATTTTTAATCTACCAATCTTAATTTATTTATCCAAATTTGTTCAAATTTGAAGATTTTGAAGATTGAGCTTGGAGTACCATCCCAAATTAAGATTTTGAAGATTGAGCTTGGAATTTAAGGTTAGCTTTCTATTTAATCCATGGCTTCTTTCATTTTTTCGAAGTAAAAATCTCCTAGTATGACACCTAGTAAGATTGAGATTGAGATAGAAAATGAAGATGTTAACGAAAGTCCACACACACCTAAAATAATAGATCTTGATGATGATAATAATGAAGATGTTAAGAATGATGATGGTGATGTTGTCTATGATGTTGATGATGGTGATGATGTTGATGATAATGATGATGATGAAGATGTTAAGAATGGTGTTTCTTTGGATGATTTGAATGATGTTTACCCATGTGTTGGTCAATTATTCGATAGTTTAGATGAAGCGGAGAGGTTTTATAGAGATTATGGTAGGCGTATTGGTTTTGAAGTAATAATTAGAACTACACATAAATGTTCAAAAACTAAAAAGATTTGTTCGCGTTTGTATATATGTCGAAAGGGTGGGAGATTAGCCTCAAAATCTTTGGATGATGAAGGTGAAGTTTCGAAAAAAAAGAGAAATAGAGATTCTCTTGGTAGAACAAAGTGTAAGGCGCGAATGTATGTTGTTCATAGAGAGACATCAAAGAAGTGGGAGGTAACATTGGTTAATTTGGTACACAATCATGAGATGGTTTCACCTAGCAAGGTACATTTCATGCAAAGGCCAAGAAACATAACACCCATCATGCGAGAATTGATTATAATTTTGAGTAAGTCGGGTATTGGGCCTCAACAATCTTTGAATGTAATGGGTGAGCTTACGGGAAGCTTAGAGAATATTGGATTTACTAGTCAAGAGATTCAGAATGTTTTGCGTGATATTAGACATCATGTATTTGATTCGAGTGATGCCAAAGAAGGTTTGAAATTACTCCAAGAATTGAAATGTAATAGTTTTGGGGAGTTTTTCTATCGAGTAGATGTTGATGAGGATAATCGGGTGCGTTCCATGTTGTGGGTTGATCCAAGATCGTTAAATGCATATAAAATTTTTGGAGACGTGGTAGTATTTGACTCCACATACCGCACCAATAGGTATAGTATGCCATTTGTACCTATTACGGGGGTGAACCACCACTACCAATCCATATTGTTTGGTTTTGCTCTAATAAGGGATGAGAAAGAAAGTTCTTACGTATGGGTTTTGAAGAATTGGTTGGAAGCTATAGGAAACAAGCCTCCAATCTCAATCATCACCGATCAAGACATTGCACTTGGAAATGCAATTGCCGAAGTTTTACCAAACACGAACCATCTTTATTGTACTTGACATATAAGTACTAAATTCGGGGAGAAGTTATCCGGTTTGTACACATATGAACCACATTTCAGAGAAGATTTCAACTTATGTTTGTACAAGTCAATGACGGTTGAACAATTTGAAAATAGGTGGGAAGATTTGGTTGAAAAATATAACTTGGTTGATCATGGTTGATTGCAAGAAATGTATTACGTTCGACATAAGTGGGTTCGTGTGTACACTAAACTTCATTTCACTACCGGGATAACAACTACCTCGAGAAGTGAGTCAATGAATGCATTTTTTGACGAGTATGTAAAAGCTAGCACCGGTTTGAAAGAGTTTATAGAGAATTCACAAAAAGCATTGGAGAAACAATATCTTCGTGAGAAAGAAGCGGACTATGAAACAAAGTATAAGGAAAGGTCAAGAATAACATCATCCTCATTGGAGAATCATGCGGCATCTATTTATACAAAAGAAATGTTTAGACATTTTCAACACGAAATTAAACAAAGTGGAGCCTATGTTGTGAATGAGAGAGCTTCCATGAGTACAATGCTATTTAAGGTGTACGAAGCACATAAGACCACGGTGGCGGAGGAAAATAGAAAAGTTTATCAAATAACCGTGACCAATGATATGATAAATTGTATTTGTCGGAAATTTGAAAGTTCGGGAATAATTTGTCGTCATATTATTCGATACTTGAATATGATGCAATGGACGGAGATCCCTTCAAATTTAATTAACTTGAGATGGACAATTGGAGCAAATAAAATTGCCGGGTCTATATCGTATAAACCTCCTATCATTGGCGATATTCTTCAATCACAACCCGCCCGATATACAACTTTGTGCAAAGCCTTTCAAGATTTAGCGGCGCGTGGAAGTTGTTCGGTTCCAAGATTTAAATACGTCATGGGATTGATTGAAGAAGAGTCGGAATATGTGGAAAATTTTCCTATGGAGATGCCTTCTACGAAAAAAACACCATCACGTGAGGATGAACGTAAAGGTGAAGATTTTGATGGATTTGAAGATTTTGATGGATTTGAAGATTTTGAAGATTTGAAAGACCCTATAATTTTCACCACTAAAGGTCGCAAGAGGGAAAGAATGAAAAGTGGCATAGAAAAGTCCACCCCAAAAAAATCAAGAAAATGTAATCTTTGCAAAGAATATGATGTTAAACATGATTCACGAAATTGTCCAAAAAAAATTGATGATTAAAAAAAAAATCAAAAAAAAGGCAAAGAAATGATTTGCTTTTGTTGGATGCTTTTGGTTAGCAATTTTCAATTTGGTTAGTTGATTTTTTTTGAGTGAATTTGGTGGTGGTTTGATGCTTGAAGTTCATTTTATTTTTTTAATGAATTTGGTATTGATTTGGTGCAATTTTAGTGAATTTGGTATTGATTTGGTGCAATTTTAGTGAATTTGGTATTGATTTGGTGGTGGCTTGGTGGTGCTTTTGATTTTACTTTTGAGTGAATTTGTACTTGATTTGGTATAGTGCAAAAGAAAAAAAACATAACAAAAAAAAAACTGACTGTACTTACGCTATATTATATAGCGGCTTACGCTATATAATATAGCGTAAGTACAGAAATTTTGCTCTGTTCCGCTGGAGAATCATGCGGCATCTATTTATACAAAAGAAATGTTTAGACATTTTCAACACGAAATTAAACAAAGTGGAGCCTATGTTGTGAATGAGAGAGCTTCCATGAGTACTATGCTATTTAAGGTGTACGAAACACATAAGACCACGGTGGCGGACGAAAATAGAAAAGTTTATCAAATAACTGTGACCAATGATATGATAAATTGTATTTGTCGGAAATTTGAAAGTTCGGGAATAATTTGTCGTCATATTATTCGATACTTGAATATGATGCAATGGACGGAGATCCCTTCAAATTTAATTAACTTGAGATGGACAATTGGAGCAAATAAAATTGCCGGGTCTATATCGTATAAACCTCCTATCATTGGCGATATTCTTCAATCACAACCCGCCCGATATACAACTTTGTGCAAAGCCTTTCAAGATTTAGCGGCGCGTGGAAGTTGTTCGGTTCCAAGATTTAAATACGTCATGGGATTGATTGAAGAAGAGTCGGAATATGTGGAAAATTTTCCTATGGAGATGCCTTCTACGAATAAAACACCATCACGTGAGGATGAACGTAAAGGTGAAGATTTTGATGGATTTGAAGATTTGAAAGACCCTATAATTTTCACCACTAAAGGTCGCAAGAGGGAAAGAATAAAAAGTGGCCTAAAAAAGTCCACCCCAAAAAAATCAAGAAAATGTAATCTTTGCAAAGAATATGATGTTAAACATGATTCACGAAATTGTCCAAAAAAAATTGATGATTCAAAAAAAAATAAAAAAATCAAAAAAAAGGCAAAGAAATGATTTGCTTTTGTTGGATGCTTTTGGTTAGCAATTTTCAATTTGGTTAGTTGATTTTTTTTGAGTGAATTTGGTGGTGGTTTGATGCTTGAAGTTCATTTTATTTTTTTAGTGAATTTGGTATTGATTTGGTGCAATTTTAGTGAATTTGGTATTGATTTGGTGCAATTTTAGTGAATTTGGTATTGATTTGGTGGTGGCTTGGTGGTGCTTTTGATTTTACTTTTGAGTGAATTTGTAATTGATTTGGTATAGTGCAAAAGAAAAAAAAACATAACAAAAAAAAAAACTGACTGTACTTACGCTATATTATATAGCGGCTTACGCTATATAATATAGCGTAAGTACAGAAGTTTTGCTCTGTTCCGATGGAGAATCATGCGGCATCTATTTATACAAAAGAAATGTTTATACATTTTCAACACGAAATTAAACAAAGTGGAGCCTATGTTGTGAATGAGAGAGCTTCCATGAGTACTATGCTATTTAAGGTGTACGAAGCACATAAGACCACGGTGGCGGACGAAAATAGAAAAGTTTATCAAATAACCGTGACCAATGATATGATAAATTGTATTTGTCGGAAATTTGAAAGTTCGGGAATAATTTGTCGTCATATTATTCGATACTTGAATATGATGCAATGGACGGAGATCCCTTCAAATTTAATTAACTTGAGATGGACAATTGGAGCAAATAAAATTGCCGGGTCTATATCGTATAAACCTCCTATCATTGGCGATATTCTTCAATCACAACCCGCCCGATATACAACTTTGTGCAAAGCCTTTCAAGATTTAGCGGCGCGTGGAAGTTGTTCGGTTCCAAGATTTAAATACGTCATGGGATTGATTGAAGAAGAGTCGGAATATGTGGAAAATTTTCCTATGGAGATGCCTTCTACGAAAAAAACACCATCACGTGAGGATGAACGTGGAGGTGAAGATTTTGATGGATTTGAAGATTTTGATGGATTTGAAGATTTTGAAGATTTGAAAGACCCTATAATTTTCACCACTAAAGGTCGTAAGAGGGAAAGAATGAAAGTGGCGTAGAAAAGTCCACCCCAAAAAAATCAAGAAAATGTAATCTTTGCAAAGAATATGATGTTAAACATGATTCACGAAATTGTCCAAAAATAATTGATGATTAAAAAAAAAATCAAAAAAATCAAAAAAAAAGGCAAAGAAATGATTTGCTTTTGTTGGATGCTTTTGGTTAGCAATTTTCAATTTGGTTAGTTGATTTTTTTTGAGTGAATTTGGTGGTGGTTTGATGCTTGAAGTTCATTTTATTTTTTTAGTGAATTTGGTATTGATTTGGTGCAATTTTAGTGAATTTGGTATTGATTTGGTGCAATTTTAGTGAATTTGGTATTGATTTGGTGGTGGCTTGGTGATGCTTTTGATTTTACTTTTGAGTGAATTTGTAATTGATTTGGTATAGTGCAAAAGAAAAAAAACAAAACAAAAAAAAAACTGACTGTACTTAAGCTATATTATATAGCGACTTACGCTATATAATATAGCGTAAGTACAGAAGTTTTGCTTTGTTCCGCTGTTTTGCTCGGTTCTGCTCTGTACTTACGCTGTATTATATAGCGTAAGTACAGTCCAGTTGCCCTGTTTTTGCTGTTTGTTGAACATCCCCTGTATATATCCAACAATACAGTAAAACCCCTCTAAAGTGATATCGTTGGGACCGAAAAAAATTATCACTTTAGATAGGTTATCATTTTAACGGGGTAAAATTATAACTACCAATTACCAAGTGGGACCGAGACTTTTTATCACTTTTGAGAGGTTATTACTTTAGAGAGTATTAATTTAGAGGGGTTGTACTGTACAAACCAACCAACAATACAAACTCAAACTCCAACCAACTAAAACTCAAACTAAAACAAACTAAAATTTCAACAACACAACCAACTAGTAACTTGCAATATCCAATAATCAAACAAACAAACTAAAATAACAAAATCAAACATTTCAACCAATACAATCTCAATAACAATTTTAACATTCAACATTCAACACAATCTTTAACTTACAACTTTGTACAATTTTAACATTCAACACAATCTTTAACTTACAATTTCAACATTAGAACATTCCAACCAACTAAAACTCAAACTCAAACAAGTAATCAACAATCTCTAAAAATTCGAACTATTAACATACAATCTCAAACTATTAAATTACAATCCCGCGAGTCTTGCATCTTAGGACGCCAAAGTCATATGTCGAGCTTGGTTTTTATGGAGCTCCCAACCAATACATCGTCGGAAAAGTGTGATTATATCATCATTCCATTGGACACCACACCAATCTTGGGTATTGCAAGTCAACATACAATCTATATATTTCATAATAAAAACTCCACAATCCCAAGGAGTGGTTTGCCTAGGTCGCTCAATGACGTTTTCAACATCGGGGAATACGACATGTTCAAATTTTTGTGGATCCAACCGATGCAACATGAGAGGGACCAATTTTTCCTATCAAACAAACATGAATTGTCTTAGTAATGTATCAAACAATACTAACATAAATATGGACTACTAGAAATTAAAAAAAAGGAAGATAAAATATACCACAATGTAGAACTGCGTCTTGTATAGCTCTTTTAATTTCATGCAAGGAGCATCGTCCCTTAGAGGATAAAACAAAGATATTCGAAAATCGATCATTGACCACAAGAATAGGATCCAATGACCACCAACAACAAACGGCATGATAATATAGTCGTAATTGGTCACCATTTCACCATCCTTTATGCCATATGCTTTAAAGTCCGTATCAATGACCGCCCATTCACTAGCTTTCCTTTTTGCGGGATTCTTCTTCATTGGTTTGCAATGATGAGCCCCCATCACTTGGAAGAACCACGGAGACATGAAGAAACATTTGATGACACCTTCTTGATGACCAAAGAGGGTTTTTTTTTCTCTTTTTTCAAGCAATACCGTATAGCAATCGATTATAGTATCCTCCACTTCAAAGCCCGGTCTCAAAGAAAGAATCGCATTTGCACTACAATTGATTGGAAGATTTATAGGCTTACCACATTCCCACCAATTTTCATTGATCCAATTTATTTTATTTATCTTAATCGGCTTTACAAGGGATCCTTTCTCAAATTGGGTAGGATTAATAATTGGAGCACTAGGACCAACCATGTCCCTTGGATTTGTTGATAAACCCTAAAATGAACATAGTGAACAAATGAGTTATTAACGACTTAATAATTGAGAAAGTGACATTGTGAAATTACAAATAAGAAATTATACCTCAACCGGAGCCTCTTCCAATTCGAAATGTACACTAGGATCATCGTCGAATTGGGTTGGATTAAGAATTGGAGCACTATGACCAACCATAAAAGTTTCTTGAGTATCATAAGGATGGTCATAACGTTCATACCCCTCGAAATAATTTTCCTTCTCGGGACTAATTTCTTGGGTCTTTTTTTGTCTTTCTTGACTTTCTTTTAGGCAAACAACTCTTGAAATCGGGCCTTTCATATGTCGGGCCATATGTCTCGAGCATCAATTCATCAAATTTATTCACGAAGTTTGGTAATATTTCCTCGTGAAAAATCCCCGGCATATCAAAAGAGCAAAGCCTACCCATGTCTCGAGCGGTACATATGATCTACAATACATATGAAGCAAGGACAAAGTATAAATATAAATACAAAAATATTCGACGAAACTATCTCAAATAACATACTCCATGTTATAAAAAATACGTACCAAGTCCATTGCCTTGGCATTGTCGAACTTGTCTTTCGGTTGTTGGAATATTTTCGGATCCTTGGTTGGTTTTGAAGGCGACAAAATCTTTAATTTGGTAACATTATAGTACCAATCCATATACTCCTCTAGAGATATGACATTCAAAGGTGGCCCCAAAATACCAACACCATTTTGCACAAAGTCATTCCAAATAGCTACATATCGAGCAAAATTGAGATAATGTTGATATACAAAAGAATGTTCGGATCTCACCCTCAACGTTGCCATATCATCCGGCGGCGGTGGCGGAATGCTTAATGGAAAACCAAATTGTCTTCCCACCCTTTCCGGAAGTTGATGTTCAACATCTTCAAAAAACACAAGGGGCACATGAGCTAGACCGACAAAAAAGGCCCACCGAAATTGGACATCATAATGCCGATGGAAGCGAGCATATGGCGTCCAATTAACCCATTGTGCGTCAAAGTTATCGAACATCCCGCGATATGCATCAATATTGTGATGCACATTAAAGTACTTCGATTTTCCCGGGCCAACGGGATCAATCGCCCATGCAAAAGCCCTAGGCCATATATGCTCGGTTTGAGATGCTAGCTTAGGTTGTCCCGGACGCAACCTCTCGCGTGCCCAAAGCATCAATATTGTCAAGCATCCCGAAATAGACTTACAATCCTTATGACATGCCTCATGTAAATTCCTATATAGATAGGCAAGCGCCGCTGCACCCCAAGCATACCCAAAAAATTTCGATGTATCAATCAACAAGGGAATTAATCTTGGATGAGCCACGTTGTTTGATTTTGTGGGGAACAATATCGCCCCACACAAATAAAACACATACCCCCGTGTATATATTTCTAGAAGCTCCCGATCGTCCTCGTTCGGGCACTTGCAATATCTATTCCTCAAAAAATTTAAATTAACGCCACCTCTACCCAAAGCCTCCTCCCTTTCCTCTAATGAGAGTGTCGGATCCGGCCAATCACGTAACCAAAGATTATTTACGTTAATTGTGTCACCCAAAGTTACCGCCTCTCCAACAACCGGAAGCCCCGTCAACATGTACACATCTTCAAGTGTCACCGTCATCTCCCCGAAAGTAAAGTGGAATGTGTTGGTTTCCGACCTCCAACGCTCCACTAATGAAGTAATTAAAGTCACATCATTTTGCATAACGGTTTTTGGGTTGGTAAACATTCCGAAACCCCAATGTTGTAAAAGATGAATTTGATATGCCTCTAATTTCCATTCATTAAGCAATGAGGTACTTTGACGGATTGTAAGTTTATCACGATGATTACCAATCCATATACTACTACTTATATGGTTATCTTGGTCAACAAGGAGAGAAGGATCAACTGGACCGCAAAAATCTTCCATCTAAAATTCAATACATATAAAAAACTTTAATGCATACAAAAAAAATCCAAACTACACAAATCCAAACTTAATCCACAATGCAAACTTTAATCCTATAAATTTTAATCCTAATAATTCAAAAATTATCCACAAATTCGAACCCTAATTCGAAAATTATACACAAATTTGAACCCTAATTCGAAAAATTATTAGCAAATTCGAACCCTAATTCAAAAATTATCCACAAATTTGAATCCTAATTCGAAAATTATACACAAATTCGAACCATAATTCGAAAAATTATCAACAAATTCGAACCCTAATTCGAAAATTATCCACAAATTCGAACCTTAATTCAACCCTATTTGAAAATTATATACATACATGTATACATGTACACAAATCTACAATTAGATGATTTTAAAGATATATACGTACATACATACATGTACACAAATCTAACACACATCTTAACAATTAGATGACATATAGATACAAGAAATAGACACGAAATAACTCACTTGATATGAAGAAATGATGAAATTGATGATGATTTACTTCCGATTCCGGTGGATTTGCGCTTTCCGGTGGTTTGTGGATGATTCACTTTATATTTTTGTAAAATGATGTATATTGCAACCACAATACGTTCTATTATGTTTTGTGTAAAATAAACCCGGTTTTGTTAAAAAAACCGTTTACGCTATATTATATAACGTCTTACGCTATATTATATAGCGTAAGTTTAAACCGGCACGTGGCAACACGTGGCAGATTGTGGAATAAAAAGGTAAAAAGCATTACGCTGTATAATATAGCGTCCTACGCTATATAATATAGCGTAAACTTTTAAATCCCAGCCGTCCATATCTTTAGTGGATGGTTATAGATGGGTTGGATCAATATTCAAAAATATCCAACTGTGGCTGTAGAAGAGGACCCTATATATATATATGTTTTAAAACTATGATTGTTAAGAATAAAGGCCCTCAATATCACAATTTGAAAGCAAATGCCCCCAAATATCACAGCTTAAAAACTTGGTCCTAAATATCACTCCAAAACACATTTTCGAGTAGCGTTTTCAATTTTTTTTTGATAACGCTACATCGTGTAGCGTTATAATTATTATTTTTTTTGGTTTTAAACGCTAACACGCTAGTTTAAGTTCTGTTATGGTCCAAAACGCCACTTCATGTGGCGTTCGGGGGTGTTTTTCAATTTTTTTTTGTTTTCTCCTAAATTTATATTTTTAAACAATATTAAAAAAATTATAATCAAATTTTTAATTAAAATTGTATTTTTTTAAATTTAAAAAATACAATTTAATTAAATTTAGGGGTTCAACAATTAATTTTTGGAGTTCAATGTTTCCATTTTGGGTTTTAGAAATATTCGGAACGACGAATAAACCGTATACGAACTTAGGGTTTAGGGTTGTTTACAACCCTAAACCCTAGACCCTAAACCCTAACTAATCCTGAGCGTTTAAAAATCAGGCCGCCGAATTCAATTTTTTAATTAAAATTTTAAAATTAAAAAAACATTTTTAATTAAATTTAGGGGTTCAACAATTAACTTTTGGGGTTCAACATTTCCATTTTGGGTTTTAGAAATATTCAGAACGACGAATAAATCGTATACGAACTTAGGGTTTAGGGTTTGGGGTTGTTTACAACCCTCCCCTAAACCCTAACTTATCCTGATTTTAAACGCGTTAGCGTTTAAAAATCATGCCGCCAGATTCAATTTTTAAATTAAAATTTTTAAATTTTATTCAACAGTTAATTTTTGGGGTTCAATAATTTTATTTTGGGTTTAGAAATATTCGGAACGATGAAAAAATCGTATATATATTTTGGAGAAAAAAACAAAAAAAAAAAGAAAAAGAAATGCCACATTAAGTGGCGTTTTAGACCAAAACTAAAGTTGAAATAGCGTTTTGAAAGTAACATGCCTATAAACACACTCTCAATTAGCGTTTTGGATTGAAAAAAAAAAAAAGAAGAACGCTACACGATAGCGTTTATACTAAAAAAATTAAAACGCTACACGATAATGTGTTATAGAGTGATATTTGGGGCCAACTTTCTAGGTTGTTATATTTGTGGCCATTTCATTTAAAATTGTGATATAGGGGCCAACACCCTATTGTTAACATTAATTAAACTTAATTATAAGAAAACAGTAAACGATAGATTTTAGTTTAAACAACACTGTAACATTTGCTTCTATGGGTATTGTACCTTGGCTTTGGTACTCTCTCTGAATGACTTGAGATGGAGTAGCTTTACAGAAGAGATAGCTATGTCCTCTTTAGAAACCTAGTACCGTAAAGCATTTTCTACATTTCATCATAGAATATCTCGATCGATTGGCCGGAAAATCACAGAAAATCTCTAAGTGCCAAAAATTGGACCTAGAGGTGCAGTAGTAGTTTGTAGATTTCCTGTTAGTAATAAGAAGAGGACATACGTACCCAAAAGCGTTGTATAAAAAACTTGATGTATTACAGTTTTTCAAAGAAGAAAAATTTTAGAGTCACTATACAACAATAGAACACTTACAAATGCAGCTTTCACCAAGCCTTGGAAAAAATCAAATCATAACCTGACATTGCCTAGAAGCACCAGTAAATCTTAAAAATTTATGTGTCGAATCTAATTTCATCTTAATGCCTGGACAAAATACCACAACTTGGTATATACGTTGTGATGAAACTTTGGAATGCTCAGTAACCGTAGCAATTAACTTTACATCAATTCCAGGCGACATATTTAGCTTCCTGTTACCATATATAAATCCTTTAGGGAAATAAGCACCATCAGCAGCACTTGCTGAAACCATGGCCATTTTCAATGCACTACGATCACCTACATGTTGATAAAAATTTGGGAGCATTGTGGCCCAAAGTATCTGATCACCATAAAATCCGGAGACAGCAACATTTTCGTAAAAAAACGTTGAATGGTTGCTCCTGTTTGTCACATTAAACATAAGGTTCCATCCCGAGTTGATCTTGTTATCTGTTGGTCGATTGTTAGCAGCTACAACAACAGAATCAACCGCGAATTCATGTTTTTCAACTTGATCATTTCTGTGAAGGTAGACCTCTGAACCGCAGTATAGCAGCAACAAGAAAAAGAAAATGAGAGAAAAAATGTCGACAAAAAGGTTCCAGTTGAATTTTTTTGGTTCAACTCGGAGAGGTTGTGATGGTGTTAGAGTTATCGGTGTGTCTGTGGTGTTGATTGCCGCATAGCCCTCCGCCCCTGAACGTTGAAGAGATGATGTATCTCCATTCATGGCGAAGGACTTTTTGTCTGTCAGAAGGATTTTTACATGGAAGGTGTAGAAAACTGCACAAGACGGAGGGGGAATTGATGTCAAGTTTTTTTCTTTGGCTGGTCTCTTTACCTATAAAATTAAACCAAAAAAAATAAAAAGGAGAGAGAAAATATTTGGCTTTTTCAGAAATTAATGGTTGAACAGAAACCAATTCTGATCCCTTCTTGATTTCAAAAATGCTAAATATGGATTATTTGCATGCATAAATCTTGTAATAGACTAGGAATTAGAATAATTGACACCAACGCTTTTTTTTCTTTTGTTTTAAAATCCAGATAAAATGCTACTCCCTCCGTCCCAGCCAGTTCTTTACATGGCGGCTGGGCACGGAGGCCAAGGATAGTGGATGTAAAGTGGGTGTAATATTGTTAAAATAAAGGAGGTAGTGGGTGTAATCTTTTATTGTTAAAATGTGAAGTAGTGGGTGTAATAGTGATTTTATTGTTAAAATAAGTTAAGTAGTGGGTGAAATAGTGTAAAGTATTATTAAAATAAGTGAAGTAGTGGGTGTAATAGTGTTAAAACTTACTATTTTGGGACATGTAAAGAAATGGTGAGACGAACCAAAAAGGAAATTGTAAAAAAATGAATGGGACAGAGGGAGTACATATTTAGGGGATTATGACAAAATTTACCCTAGACTATGAGTCTATGAAAAAGGATGTAGTATTGTTTTACCCCTAAAATATAACTAAAGTTTGTTAAATTTGGGAAATTAAGATTAACTTTAGAGTCTAGACAAACTGTGCCAGCGTAAACTTCGATCCGAAGCGATAGCTTATAGCTTAGTTCAATGGCTCCAGCTCGGTTGTTTTCGGTGTTGAAATATAATATAAGATCCTAATCACTTTTCATCGGTATATATATCTTTAGATTTTAAAGATATTCTAACACTCACAAAAGTTCAAAACGAAGCGACTGACATTTATTATAAGTGAGTAATGCTAGGGATCCCAAAATAGATCCCAAAAGGAGTTCCTAAATACCGTGGCATGGATGATTTGGCAGTATGAGATATTTTAATTGGTGTGATTGATGTGAATACAGGGAGGCCCATCATAATATGACCAATTAGAAGATGACACGTGCCATTTGGGAATTTTTTTGGGATCCGATTTGGGAACTCTAGCATTTTCCTTATTATAAAGATGAAACATTCAAAGTTAATAATCAAAAAGTAAAATACTAATTTGATCACGAGGAGGTAAATGATAACATCGCTATCCTGCGTTCATAACAATTTAAGATATTAAAGGCATAGTCAAGTTATTGATTATAACTAGCATGATAGCCCGTGCAAAGTACGAGTCACATTTTAATTCGTATATTTTTCTAAATATTGCTATAGAGTCTTTCATTTCTTATCTGTTTCACGTGTCACGGTTTATCAGTAATCAGTGGTTGATCGTCGTTCTAATTTCAAAATATTAGTATACTCTAAATCCTAAATACCATATGTATAGCGTTGTTTGTTTTATCGGTCATCGTTCAATGTGTGAACGATGACCGATAAATCCGGTAAATAAAACTTAATCATTAGTTGTCGCGTATTACAACAATAATAGTGTGTCCTGTAATCCGTTTTTATGACAACCTGGGTCAAACCCGAGTCTTTTTCCAAAATCGGGTCAATTCCCGTTTCCGAATTCGAAATCAATTGAAATACACTGGTACAAATGTAACATCTTGGATAATCTACAAGTCCACCACACCTAAAAAAAAATCATGATTTGTTGGTGCAATTGGTAGTAGTACTTTGCCTTATATAGTCAACTAAAGTCTCCACCCTCCTCGATGTTGGAATGTTACAAAACTTATAAACAAGATTTACAATGTAACAATATTTTTACCGAATCGAGCACAAAATTTCAAACTAAGTACAATTTTATTTTAAATTTAACAATGAAACATTTTCCATGATAATCCTGTATACTCGTTTAGTAGGATAAAAATACAATATTTTTTTATGTAAACCATGTTGAATTCCTTAAGTACAAGAAAGATTTTAAAATTGTTACATAATTAACTCATATTTAACAAAATTTAGAGACTAAATAGGTGCTCTCTTTGTAATTGAGGTTGCTTTGAAAAGAATTATCCTTTAATTTATAAAGTATATTATTATAGTTTGCATTATATTACACTCATAGAGTTTGTCATTTAAAAAGTTTATATCTGAACACAGTATTATATATCTATATTATTTATACTATTATATTAAAGACGAATTTAAGATAATCCATTGATCAATACAATAAATTCAACTATTTTGAATCGTAGGCACAATAATTTTAATAGATCAATTATCACTTTTACCCATCTTCCCACCTCATATATACTACAACTTATTCCCTTTTCCTTCCTCTGACCACGTCGGCATTCATCTTCCCCCGACCACCTCTCTTTTATTTTTGACGACCTTAAATTTGTTCATTTTTCCTTCGTCCGACCATCTCTAATTCATATTTAGTAACCTCTCTTCAAATTGTATTTCCAACATTCCTCAAATTTGAATGATTTCGGAGAGTGATGATTATCACAATGATGGTGAATACGACATTATTTTCTTCAAATATGAATTATTATTTTCTTTTCTTTTAAAATCTTAGTTTTTTCTGGTGTAGTTACATATTGCACTCTAATCTAATTACATATTTTATCTAATTATTTTAAAATTTGATTTTTTCAGCCTACTCATATATTTTAATGGATGTCAGTTAAAAAATCTTGTTTAATGTATATGTAGTTAATATGAAATATTATATAAATATTAACGAAATCTATGTTATTCACTTTATTTTATTTTTTTTCGTATAAATCGAATCATAATCATTTGTATGATATACATTTTTAATTATTAAAATGGGAAAATATTCTCATCATTTTATTCTGAATAAATTTTAAAATAGATATAGTGAGGAGGTTATTCATGAATGTGGTTAATGATTTGAAGATATGTATTAAAAGTTGAGCTGGTTTAATGGTTGTGGGTGTGAATAAATTTTAATGGTTATGGGTGTGAATAAATTTTAAAATAAATATAATGAAGAGGTTATTCATGAATGTGATTAATGATTTATAAATATGTATCAAAAGTTGAGTTGGTTCAATGGTTGTGGGTGTGAGTATAAATTCTTGTGGACAATGGGGTCATGAGTTCAATTCCCATGAAAAGCAAATTTTTTAACATTAATATAATTTTAAGGGCATAAAGGTAAATTACTAAATATGATGAAAAATCATGTTCCCCTATAATAGATATAACTAGCATGAAAGCCCGTGCAAGGCACGGGCCACATTTTAATTTGCATAATTTTTTAAAATCATGTTTGAGTTAGTCATATCTTCTTTTTAATCTATTCTATATGGTTCGATTTATTTAAGGTTAATAGTTGGTAACCGTTCAAATTTTGAAATATTACTGTATTCTATATTTTGAATATCATACAGAGGCAATCCTTAGATTAAGCCGCTCATGCAATGTGGCACCAAGAAGATGATATAATTTAGGGGCATATCTTTTCTAATAAGTAAAAAAATTTAAAAGTATGTAGAGGCAAAAAATGATATTTGGGGCACGTTTTGTTCATGGTGGCACTAAAAATGGTTTGAGATATAAGAAGTGCCGAAAAATAAATGATATGTATGTGAATTTGATTTTTAGTTAGAGTACAAAATTCAAATTCACTTGAACTTTCAATTTCTCAAGACTGACCTATGCATCATATTTGTAAACAATACTCGTTGAATGTAAGATGAATGGCTGATAATAATGATACATAAAAGTTACTCATTGGTGTTTAAGTAATATTGCAACAATAATGTGTCGTTTAATCTATTTTCTAGCAGTTTTTTAAATGATTGTCACGATAATGATATGCTATTTAGTTTATTTCCATTAGTAATAGTAAACCAACAAGAGGAGATATGTGGATCATTACATATTTGGTAGGAGATGTATTATGGTAGCAATAGCAAAAATGGGATTAAAATTAGAAAAAATCAACTAAAATGTATGTTGTACCACAGTGGGAAAAAATTATAGTTTATACAGTTTTTTTTTTTTGAAACAATAGTTTATACAGTCTTAAAATATCACTAATCGATCATTACATTATAGGTAATCATATATAAATTTACATCTTTGTTTAGTATATATATAATCTTGTTTATGATACTATATTATAATTCAACTATTCATTTTATTCATTTATTTAATCGATAACTCATATAGTCCAAATCTAACATATCAGTTAATTCTGATTTTTTATATAGATATATACTGTACATAGTATCAATCACATTGAAGGTCTTTTTGGTTTGGTATTGATGTTGCAGACCGCAACAACAATTTTTTTTTGTAGAAAACTTGGTTCAAAACAGCTTAGTAAATCTAAAACCAATTTTTCAACAACTTTTTTTTAAAAAAAATAATTGCTTTAGCAAAAACATTTATTTTTCACAATTGCAACTTTTGTAGACAATAATTTTAGGTAATGGTATCTAGCCCCAACAATCACATATTAATTAAATTTAATAAAAGTTAATTTAAAATAAGATATAAACAAAAACTAAAAAAAAGATAACTTATTCAGTAATTTAACTCCATTTGTATTTAGAGGTCATAAATTTAGTTCCTTTGATCATAAGACAAAAAAATCATGTCGTGTTTCCGTATATTTTATATTATATGTCCTATTCTGATGGTTAAAAAACTCACGTGTTGTCTTGTGTACCACGTGAATGCATATCTTATTTTCATGGCATATTCATAGTATAGATAAAAATAGTATTGTATAATAATTTCAAAAAACTATAATTCTAATTTCAGAACAATATTTTTTCGGTAATAATTTTCTTTTGTAGTTTTTTAAAACACTTTTATCTTAGAATTTTAAAAGTGAAATTATTATGATAGCGTGATAGTCGTGTAATGCATGACCTGCGTTTTAACTATAATAATTTTACATGCACATATTCGTATGAAATTATCACTACATGATTATGAGCTAATTATGTATAAAAATCTTTAATTGCCAAATCACTCGTACAATAATCTTATACATTTACTTCTTTCGAATGTTTTTTGTTAACATTATAATTTTTAAATTTTAATTAAACTCATCTAATATTTGTCAATGGTTAGATTAACATATTATTATCAACTACTTAGTTCTATTACCATTTGTTTTTAAGTTGACAAAAAAAAAATGATGTACCTACTCTTTTGTTAGTATTTAATTGAGATATAAATATTTGCAATGAGCGTTTTTTATATCTAGATGTCCAAATTTGACAGTAAATGAATTTATGTTATTTTGTGTACCAGGGAGTGGCATCAGGTCAATTTAGGATCAAACAGTGCTATACCCATGGCGATCTTCGAATTCGAACATTATCATTGAACCTTTCCCGGTTCCTGAACGAAAATTATTTTGCTCTCCGATTACTGCCCCAACGGGAATGAGGATCCCCGGAGAAATCGTGATTTTTTTCAAAAAAAAAAATGAAATATTATTTTTAATTAAAATTTTGAACATAATCGTTGAACCCTTATCGATCCCTAAATGGGGATTATTTTACTACTTCAAAAGAGGAACGAGTATCCCCACGAGAAATTAAGGATTCATATTTTTTTAATTGTTTAATTCCTTAATTTTTTAATTGCTGCTCATTCAAACTTTAAAGTTTATCAAATGGATGTCAAGAGT
Organism: Kitagawia praeruptora; assembly: GCA_037693485.1. Lineage (NCBI taxonomy): Eukaryota > Viridiplantae > Streptophyta > Magnoliopsida > Apiales > Apiaceae > Kitagawia > Kitagawia praeruptora. The sequence continues at coordinate 73,557,001 of CM075347.1, forward strand.
GCATTCCTGAATGGAGAATTTGAAGAAGAAGTCTATGTGCAACAACCACCTGGCTTTGAGGATCCACACTTCCCAGAATTTGTCTACAAATTGCTTAAGGCATTGTATGGACTTAAGCAGGCTCCAAGGGCATGGTATGATACTTTATCACAATTTCTTCTTGAAAATCAATTCACTAGAGGTACACTGGACAAGACACTGTTTTACAAGAAGCATGGTGATGATCTTATCCTAGTTCAGATCTATGTGGATGATATCATTTTTGGTTCTACAAATGAGAAGATGTGTGAGAAATTTTCTAAACTCATGCAGAGCAGATATGAGATGAGTATGATGGGAGAGTTGACATTCTTTCTTGGGTTGCAAGTCAGTCAAAGGAAGGATGGTATCTTTATCAGTCAGACCAAGTACATCAAGGATTTATTGAAGAAGTTTGACTTGGAAGATTGCTCACCTGCAAAGACACCCATGGCCACTGCAACTAAGTTGGATGAAGATGCTAAAGGCAAGAAAGTAGATATCTCAGTCTACAGAGGCATGGTTGGTTCTCTACTCTATCTCACTGCAAGTAGGCCAGACATCATGTTTGCTACATGCTTGTGTGCAAGGTTTCAATCAAATCCAAAAGAATCACATTTGATTGCTATAAAAAGGATCTTTAAATATCTGAAGGGCACTCCAAACTTGGGTCTATGGTATCCTAAAGACACATGGTTCAATCTGGTTGGTTATTCTGATGCTGATTATGCTGGATGCAGAGTGGATAGAAAAAGAACCTCAGGTAGCTGCAGTTTCTTGGACAAAGGTTAGTCTCTTGGTATAGCAAGAAACAACAATCTGTGTCAACTTCTACAGCTGAGGCTGAATACATAGCTGCTGGAAGTTGTTGTGCTCAAGTGCTTTGGATTAGAAATCAACTTAGAGATTATGGACTTGTGTTGGAAAGAATTCCAATCATGTGTGATAACACAAGTGCAATGTAATAACCCGGATTTTTCAAGAAATGATTTTATTATTATTTCAATAATAATAATGTTTTTCCTAAAATGAGGAGGAATTTTTTTTTTTATTTAATTATTTTCGGTTAAGTGGAACCTGGTCCTCCTTTTTAAAATTTTATTGACTGAGTAGATACCTCGAGTCAATAGTTTATTTGTGCAAAAATTTAATTTTGAATGTGAAATTATTCAGTAAAGATTTTATTTTAAATTATTGAATAATTTAGAGATTTTAAAATCCTTAGAAAATGTTTATTTTAATTATTTGAGGATTTGTAGAAATTACTTGATTAATATATAAAATCAAGAATTTGAGATTTCACTAAAACAATAGTGTTTGTAGTATTTTTATAAAGCCCTGTAAATTGTGAATTATGAATCACAATTATTATTTTTATGATTTGTTTTTATAAATTATTAATATTTGTAAAATGGATATCAATTTAGAAAATTGAGATTTAATTCCAATTCTTTCTCCAAAAGTCTTTAAAAATATTCTAGTATTTAATTATGCTAGAAAATTTATTTTTACAAATTGGAGTTAATAACCCAAAAATATTATTTTATCCGAGTGTTATTTTTGCGGGTTTAAATTAGAAGTGGGTTATTATGTTGTAGTAGTATAAGTATATTGGGCCAAGCCCAATAACACAAAACACACACAAACACAGCAGATTGATAGTGTCGGGGAGAGAGAAAGGGAGATTGGGGGAAAAAGAGGGGAGAATTAGGGTTTGTCAATTGGGGGTTTTCAATTTGGGGACTATATATATATGTATGTATATGTAAATCGCGTATGTATGTGTGTGTGTAGTGTGTGCAGTGCGGGGTGTGGTGATAGACCACCGTGGCCGGCGGTGGTGGCGTGTCCGATGGGTGGTGGTCGCGGGGTGGCGGCGCAGCATGAGATCGGCGTGGAGGAGGTGAAAAACGAGGAAGAAGGCGTGGTTTGATGGTGTGTTGTTGAGTGTGAAGGGCTGGTGTATATATATACATGTGCAGTGTGTGTATAGGTAGAGAGAGAGAGAGAGAGAGAGAGAGAGAGAGAGACAGAGACAGAGAGAGAGAGAGGTCTGCCGGGAGAGATGGCAGGTGGGAGGCTGCGGTGATGGCTTCCGGTAGCGGTGGTTTGATTTTCGTGCGAGCCGAATCGGAAACGAAAGGGTATAATTTCTATATTTTTAAATTATGTATTTAATTGTGGTAATTTAGTTAATTAATTGTTGTAATTTAATTAGTTTTAAATTGTGAGTTTTATGGTGTTAATTTTAGTAATTAGATTATGTGGAATTTTGAGGATATGGTTGTGATTTAATTAGTTAAATTGCGAGTTAATTATTAATTTTCGTGAATTAGTTCGGAGGGTCGATAACTATTAATTATGATTGATGGTATAAAGTACGAGATGATTGTATTAATTTTTGGTGATTTAATTCGAAAGAGGATAATTGTTAGTTGTTAAGTGCAAATTGTTAATTGCTAATTGTTAATTATTATAGCCGAATATTATATGTTAAGGATTATTTGAGTTGGCTAAGTATAGTTACCTTGTGCTAAATGATTATTAGTACTAATTGTTATATGTTGTATATTGTTGGAGTTATATGATGTACTAATTGTAAATAGTGATGTTGGCACTAATTGTGGAGTTTATACGAGTTGACTAAATGGTATAAATCAAGTCTTAGTATTTGTTGAATGTATAATCATCAATTACTTGGTGTTGGTAAGTATGGGAATACGTGATACATGTTAAATGTTAGAATTTGATAATAATTAGAATTGTGCTAGGGGTTATGAGAAGATCACAAGTTTTTAAATGTCAATATTTAAAGGACTTGTGTAATTCTTTTCGACTAATCCCTAGGGCTTACGAATATCCATGATTAGCTATCACGAGTATAATTAATATACTTGAGTGATGTGATCATTGATATAGCGTAAGTAATAGTTAGTGTTAGGGGTTGTTCCCTAGGGCTTACGAACATCAATGATTGGTTGTCACGTGTATCATTAAAATGCGTGAGAAATACGATCATTGGTGTAGCGTAAGTAGTAGTGTTAATTATTATGTGCTAGGTGCCGCATGTCTGGGCGGGTACTTTTCATTATTTGTTTACTTTTATGTTGCTGCAAGTTGAGGCAGCTTTTATTTTATCAAAAGCAGGGTTATAAATTGTTTTGTTGGCATGGAGGGGCTGAGCCCATAGTCCGATAAACGAATACTACATGCCGAAATTTTCTGAAAATCCCCTGCAATCAAATTTATTTAATTTAGTTAAATATCAATGGTCTAGAGGCATGAAGTGGATGTTAATTGTTTAAGTGAATATGTGCTAAGTGAATTATTTTGGGGGTTAATTATTGCTCCGAGGGTTATGTGCTAATTCGAGGATTAAATGTGTCTTGAAGATTAAATGAGTATTATGAGCCTTTATCGAGGATTAAGTATGTTTTGAGGATTACATATTAATTAAGTTGTCATAGAACTTCAATGGTATTATAGTTGTGTATGTTAAGTGAAATTGATTAAAGGGTATGGTTTGGGGTGGTTAGCACCAGGAAATGTCTACTTTAAAAAGGGGACTCTTCCATGTCTTTTCTTTACTAAATGTGTTATGTGTATTAATTGGTATTTGAGTAGTCAACTATAGGGATAACAACTATAGTACGACTTTAGGTGACTTAGTGGTAATTCCGAGTTTTGTCTACTCGAGATACGAGGTTGGACTGACACGTACTCGTAACTATTTCAGTGCCATTAGGGTATAATCAAGTGGATCGACGTACATCAAAAAGGGAAGATCGAGGCGTCGTATAAAGAAAGGTAAACTACCTCCATGGAAATGTTTGGGCAAGTTGCGAAGGATTTATTCGCGGGTTCTATTTTCTGCTAAGGACGCTAAGGACTAGAGGCAAGTTTAATTATGCATACTCTATCGTTCAGAGTATATATATTTTGAAATATATGAAATATGCAAACTAAGTTAAATCCATGATTTCAAGTCCCTAGCCCTGTGCTTTGTTTTCAAAATCATTTTATTTTGGGTTTGTTAATGATATTAAATTCTGCTTATGCCAATTGTCAAAATCCCATGACTAATATTATTGTCAATGGATACCGATTTTTTTGTGATTTCATTTCCCCCTTAACCTGTATCTTGTTTGTATAATATTGCAAATATTATACTTGGGATATTTTCGATTAAAAATATCTAGAAGGATATTGATGTATTCTATTTGGAAGAGTTATTTAATTCAATGAATATTATTTATCATATTCCTTTAAAAAGGATTATCATATGTGGCATTTACACCTTATTGACCGAGAGTCAGTGGTAATTATTTTGATAAAGTACTTAAAGTCCGGGAACTGCCGGAGAGATAATGTCTTGGTTTTGAATATAAATATTCCAAGAGTTCATTCGGGTGTTTGGAGGTTATTGAATATTTCAATAGTAGTAGTAAATATTATTTGAATATTTACTTTAATAAATGATTATTGGTTTGATTATTTCGTTAAAAAGGGGTTGTGGATTATTAATTCTTCAATAAATATGGTGTAAATATTTATTAAATACCCCAAATGTTTTAAAGAGTATATAATGATATTTAGAGGTGATTTAAAGACTTTCATAGTTATTAAAATATTATAGTTTGATTCTATCAATGCAAGAATCAAAACCTATACTTTGTAATTTTATTTGATACTGCATTTGCCAGGAATATTGTTAAACGGTTTTGCTATAATCTTATTTCCTGTTGAAATAGAATTTGACATTTGGATTATATGCGGTCTTTAAAGTTAAGTATTTACGAACCGGTATATCTTGTAACTCTAGATATAAGAGTATATTCATTGTTTTCGACTTTAAACCGGGAGTTGGTATTTTGTGAATATGGTGATAGTCGTGGAAACCCGGAGGGATTCCAGCGGCAAAGTACTAGTCATCTTGAGGAATACTATTAATAAACACTAATTATATTTCCAGAAAGGATTAAGTACTTGGAAATGATTTGAGGAATGTTATTTATAAACATTATTATATTTCCATAAAGTATTAATTACTTGGAAACTATTCGAGGATTATTATTTGAATACGATATCATTCGAGGAATTGTATTTGCTTGCTAAATCTTTCGAGTAATGTTATTTGAGTATTATCTCAGTCGAGAAATACCATATGAATATTATTTATGTTAAATATGCTATTGGAAGGCATAACTGTTTTCAAAAGTATATTATGATACTTGACTACGAGTTGATATTGGCTTATAAGCTAGATATGAGATATATTAGTTATAAGCCGGGTTTTGTAAAGGCCTTTAGCGAATGGCGTATGACTTACATTCGAGATTATTTAGTAAATGAATATTATTTTAAATATTCACTTGAACTTTATTTATTGAATATCATCTTTAATATTCATTCATGATCGATTTGTTCATCGAATATTATTTTGAATATTCCCTAAGAATTTAATTAAGTTAAATAATGAATATTATTTCGAACATTCATTCGATCATTATTTATTTAATCAATATCTTTTCGAATATCCAGTTGAGCAATATCTTATATTAAGATTATTCCTTCAATATTTTTGACTTAATAAATATTCTTTGGAATATTTATTTAATTCTTCTAACTCGTTTCAAGAATGATTTACTTCATTTAAATGCTATTTCCGACCTCCAAATATTATGTAAATTATTTCGGAGTCTTATTATAAATACCATTATCACGGAAGGTCCTCAAGATATCATTCCTCATTCAATTCTATCCGTTAAATTGCAAGGGAACATTACTTGAGAAATGTTATCTGTCTTGATGACTTCTTGGTCATAATTTCTTTGAAACTATTCCTTTCGTTCGCAACTAGGTTGCTATGAGTCATTAAATCTTGTGTACCTACTCATCATTCGAGGGGTAAGATTGTTGGAATAAGTTTATGTCCATTAACAAGCATCAGCTTGGGAAATATTGGTGAATTTTCCTTTCCAACTAGATACGACTACTTTGTGGAGTCTTATCAACAAGTATTATACTTGGGGAAAGGGGGACAAACTTTACGTTTCAGAGTCATGGATGTTAATGAACTAGGAGACGCGTAAGTGGCCGAGTGGCGCCGGTCCAGCAATAGCCCAACCGTTGGCTTAGGAGTTCTAGAGGGCGGTAGTCAAGTAAATCCGTCGGAGCTACCTTCTACATGTAGAAAACGACTGATGAGATGCATGACATACGACTGATCCCCGTAAATGTCAGGGCATCTGGCGCGGCAATGCTCCCGTATTAGTTCATCACTCAATGTTGGAAATTTTCTGCAACACCATCATAGTTGGCAGAGTTGAAAAGTAATTCAAACTGGAATTGCAATATCATTCTGCAAGTTCCTATTTTTATGAAAATGATGCTATCTTGCTTATTTTGGCATAGCATATGCTTCCACGAAATATATATCTGTTGAGTTACCTTGTAACTTCATCCTTTATCTTACAATTGATGACTCTATTGATACCTTAAATAACATGAGTTGTGATAAGGAGGTTTTTGATATTGGATCACCTTATAACTTCATCTTTTAAGTTATATGCTGATACTCTGCTTATATTCTATATAGCAGATATTTTGCGGAAAGGTTATATTGAACTATCTTAACTTCATCTTTTACAATATACTAATACCATGTTCATCAATGCATGGCGTACGGTTTCAAAGATATTCCAGAACTGTTATTATATTGCTGAGGTGCAGTCTCTTGATCTGTCAAGTGTTTTGACGAAAATGATATATATACATATAAATATTTTCAAGCTTGAGAAGTATTGACTTGGTATTTCATAAATGGTTCGTCTCAAAGCCCTTGACTCTCTTACTATCAGTTACCTCTGAGTCTTAAACTTATCAAGTGGTTAAAGAAATTATATCCCATATAGAATATTGAACTGTAGGGCGTTGTGATAAAAATGGTATACTTATATGTATATACTTTCAGAATTGTGGATTACTAAAAAGGAGATCTTCTTATAGTTTGGTTTCTGTTTGATGAAAACACTTGTAGTAGCAGTATATTGAACTGCATATTTTGAAGAGTTTTATTAAAGGTTATTGGGGACTACAACTTATACCATTTTGCTAAGGTATGAAACTTACTATGGTTATTATGATCTCAGATTGTTCATTTAAGGTTATATCAAAGGTTATACTTCCCTTAATGAAATTCCATAGTTAAATGTTTCAGAAATGATATTAAATATCGTTAGATATTGAATACCATTGTGAGTATTGATATATATATATTGTGAAGTTCTATTATTAACTTGCTGGGCAATTCTTTCGCTCATACTTGTTTGTTTTCAAATATTAACCTTTCAGAGGAAGGTAGTCGGTTGAGGCTTATCTGCATGGCTCAGAAGAAGCAGGCAGTACACCCTTATGAAGATGATATGATCCAGAAAAGTTATAGCAGGAGTAAGTTATATGTAGGTACATTGATGTGTAATATATATTACTTTGTTCTGAGTAGTACTAGTTGCTGGTGTACTTCCCAACGAAGCTATACTAGTAGTATAAGATTTGTTAGACATAGTGCGATGTAATAGAATGGGTGTAATGAGAAATGTAAGTATTTTAATTCTTGTTTCTAGCCCTATGACCTAAAAGATGCTTGGTGGTTGGGGTCGCAGAGTTATATTTCAGTTTTAATGATTACAGATGGTTTAATGTCGTTAAACAGGTAATTTGACATTGAGTATTTCCGCGTAGCTACCAAATCCTTGACCCCGGATTTGGGGGTGTTACAGAAATGGTATCAGAGATTAGGTTATAGTAAACTAGAAACGAGAGTGAGTAGGAGTGTGTATAGTTATGTGAGAACGTCAGAACTCATGTAGAGTTCCTGTTGGACTATTGGATATAGTACCAATGATTAAGTTAAGATTGGAAGGCTATGTCAAGGAATATGTGAATACAGACTTCACTGTGGTAATGAATGTCTGCTAAAGGATTCCTAGAGTGAGGTATGGGTTGGCGTGGGCATAGATTGCCCGAGACCTGAAATTAAGATGATATCTAGTATTATGGCAAGGATGTGTTGAGAATGTACTCATACTGTTAAAATTCCAAAAAGGGAAGCAAAACAAGATCACTATGAAAGGTTATCAGTCGAAGTTGCGGGTATTTAAAACCCTCTCGAGCTTGATAGAGTTTAAGGTAATATTATGAATGGATTGGTGGATAGACACCGATTGTCTCAAAATTATAGAAGTAAAAAGGGTGAAGATGAGATTGATCAATAAAGATGAAATATGTTTTAAGAACCAAGACGGACTGAGAAAGTCTGAGAAAGACTAGTACGAAGGTTGTTATGCCGAAAAGGGAAAAGCTTAAGTAGCACATGGAATTGTCATGAGGACAGGAACATGTGGTATAAATACGGTTATAATGGTGACTGGATCTAAGTATGTATTTCCAGCAATGTTTCGGAATATCGCCCATTCGACATGTGGAATTCGTCGTTGCTAGGGGCGACACCGGTATCGAAGTCTTCTCAAAGAATAGAACGCTTGCGTGAGATGCTTGCGCCGAGTCGAATAGAACTCCTTAATATCGTAAAAAATGTCGATGGTTGAATCTTTAGCGACTATTACGAGTCGACGATGACGTCGGTTATCGAGCACCTAAGGGTGTGCGTGGAAAAGAAAAGCGCTACAATCGAACAATTATCTGTCAGAGGAGCCGACATGAAAGGCATCCATGGAGACCTTGGCATTACCCTCCCCATTTATGAATCATTTTTGATTACTTTCCCAATCTGTGAATTATTTGATATCTCCCCATTTGCAAATTATTTTGATTACCTCCCTAGTCTATGATCTATCTTGACGTCTCTCCAAGAGAGAATTTTGATAAAGAATATACCCCCTCTTCGAAGTTGTTCTTCAATACTCGTGTTAAACCATATTTAATTTCGATTGTGCCAGAAGTTGTCATTATTCCTACCTTCAGATTTTTGAAGCCCTGTCGAATGATGTTGTTTCAAACTTCCACTTTCCTCCAATAGTGGATGATTCTATGGTGATATAGCACCACTTGATTATTGAATACCAGTATCTTTCTGGTTATCTATTTATTTGGAAATCACACCTTTGGAATCCGTTCAATTCAACTCCAAGGTGTCCCTTTAAGAATTAATTGTCAAAATACGATAATTATTAACTTGACTTTGAATTGTTTTCATATTTCTCAAGTTTCACTGAGACGAACAACCCTATACATATAGGGGCCACAAGGGCTCTCTGTCTATGTGATAGAAGTCTGATGGGACGCCATCGCTTGTGAGTTGTGAAATACAAGAAGGCTAATTACCTTTAGTAATGTCTCAACTGAGACACGCAACGTGAGTTCTCTTGATCATATTGATCTCTCGGTAAATTCCCTTATCTCAAATAAGGTTGACTTTAACACTCATAACCTTATGATCATCAATGTGTGGCAATAGCCTTGATATGACAGCTATCTTTTCAAAGTTTCATAATTCTTATTATCTCTAATAAATTTGAAGGGGATACCAATCAGGTCTGCCAAGTCATAAATTCGTTGATAGAAACTAGATTCGCAACGGAATCGCCAAGAGCAGGAGCGAATCCCAAAACGAATAGAATATCAGTGGCGTATCAATAGAATTAGTTAATTCTTTCTCTCTCAATGATATTATGTTAATGGAATTAGTGTACTCTCTCTCTCAAGGATAGTATGATAATGGAAAGTGGTCAAGATATATATGTGAAAGGAAGAGTGATGTGTCGGATAGATACCCTATAGTTGAATTGAGTTTTTGAGGAGTTGTTTATGAATGGACGCTATCTCTGGTTGGCAGAATAAATGTTGGTGATGAAAGAGTTAAGGGATCCCAGTAGTGGCCTTAGCTGATTCCGTGGACGGAATCCTTTTAAGGAAGGTAGACTGTAATAACCCGGATTTTTCAAGAAATGATTTTATTATTATTTCAATAATAATAATGTTTTTCCTAAAATGAGGAGGAATTTTTTTTTTTATTTAATTATTTTCGGTTAAGTGGAACCTGGTCCTCCTTTTTAAAATTTTATTGACTGAGTAGATACCTCGAGTCAATAGTTTATTTGTGCAAAAATTTAATTTTGAATGTGAAATTATTCAGTAAAGATTTTATTTTAAATTATTGAATAATTTAGAGATTTTAAAATCCTTAGAAAATGTTTATTTTAATTATTTGAGGATTTGTAGAAATTACTTGATTAATATATAAAATCAAGAATTTGAGATTTCACTAAAACAATAGTGTTTGTAGTATTTTTATAAAGCCCTGTAAATTGTGAATTATGAATCACAATTATTATTTTTATGATTTGTTTTTATAAATTATTAATATTTGTAAAATGGATATCAATTTAGAAAATTGAGATTTAATTCCAATTCTTTCTCCAAAAGTCTTTAAAAATATTCTAGTATTTAATTATGCTAGAAAATTTATTTTTACAAATTGGAGTTAATAACCCAAAAATATTATTTTATCCGAGTGTTATTTTTGCGGGTTTAAATTAGAAGTGGGTTATTATGTTGTAGTAGTATAAGTATATTGGGCCAAGCCCAATAACACAAAACACACACAAACACAGCAGATTGATAGTGTCGGGGAGAGAGAAAGGGAGATTGGGGGAAAAAGAGGGGAGAATTAGGGTTTGTCAATTGGGGGTTTTCAATTTGGGGACTATATATATATGTATGTATATGTAAATCGCGTATGTATGTGTGTGTGTAGTGTGTGCAGTGCGGGGTGTGGTGATAGACCACCGTGGCCGGCGGTGGTGGCGTGTCCGATGGGTGGTGGTCGCGGGGTGGCGGCGCAGCATGAGATCGGCGTGGAGGAGGTGAAAAACGAGGAAGAAGGCGTGGTTTGATGGTGTGTTGTTGAGTGTGAAGGGCTGGTGTATATATATACATGTGCAGTGTGTGTATAGGTAGAGAGAGAGAGAGAGAGAGAGAGAGAGAGAGAGAGAGAGAGAGACAGAGACAGAGAGAGAGAGAGGTCTGCCGGGAGAGATGGCAGGTGGGAGGCTGCGGTGATGGCTTCCGGTAGCGGTGGTTTGATTTTCGTGCGAGCCGAATCGGAAACGAAAGGGTATAATTTCTATATTTTTAAATTATGTATTTAATTGTGGTAATTTAGTTAATTAATTGTTGTAATTTAATTAGTTTTAAATTGTGAGTTTTATGGTGTTAATTTTAGTAATTAGATTATGTGGAATTTTGAGGATATGGTTGTGATTTAATTAGTTAAATTGCGAGTTAATTATTAATTTTCGTGAATTAGTTCGGAGGGTCGATAACTATTAATTATGATTGATGGTATAAAGTACGAGATGATTGTATTAATTTTTGGTGATTTAATTCGAAAGAGGATAATTGTTAGTTGTTAAGTGCAAATTGTTAATTGCTAATTGTTAATTATTATAGCCGAATATTATATGTTAAGGATTATTTGAGTTGGCTAAGTATAGTTACCTTGTGCTAAATGATTATTAGTACTAATTGTTATATGTTGTATATTGTTGGAGTTATATGATGTACTAATTGTAAATAGTGATGTTGGCACTAATTGTGGAGTTTATACGAGTTGACTAAATGGTATAAATCAAGTCTTAGTATTTGTTGAATGTATAATCATCAATTACTTGGTGTTGGTAAGTATGGGAATACGTGATACATGTTAAATGTTAGAATTTGATAATAATTAGAATTGTGCTAGGGGTTATGAGAAGATCACAAGTTTTTAAATGTCAATATTTAAAGGACTTGTGTAATTCTTTTCGACTAATCCCTAGGGCTTACGAATATCCATGATTAGCTATCACGAGTATAATTAATATACTTGAGTGATGTGATCATTGATATAGCGTAAGTAATAGTTAGTGCTAGGGGTTGTTCCCTAGGGCTTACGAACATCAATGATTGGTTGTCACGTGTATCATTAAAATGCGTGAGAAATACGATCATTGGTGTAGCGTAAGTAGTAGTGTTAATTATTATGTGCTAGGTGCCGCATGTCTGGGCGGGTACTTTTCATTATTTGTTTACTTTTATGTTGCTGCAAGTTGAGGCAGCTTTTATTTTATCAAAAGCAGGGTTATAAATTGTTTTGTTGGCATGGAGGGGCTGAGCCCATAGTCCGATAAACGAATACTACATGCCGAAATTTTCTGAAAATCCCCTGCAATCAAATTTATTTAATTTAGTTAAATATCAATGGTCTAGAGGCATGAAGTGGATGTTAATTGTTTAAGTGAATATGTGCTAAGTGAATTATTTTGGGGGTTAATTATTGCTCCGAGGGTTATGTGCTAATTCGAGGATTAAATGTGTCTTGAAGATTAAATGAGTATTATGAGCCTTTATCGAGGATTAAGTATGTTTTGAGGATTACATATTAATTAAGTTGTCATAGAACTTCAATGGTATTATAGTTGTGTATGTTAAGTGAAATTGATTAAAGGGTATGGTTTGGGGTGGTTAGCACCAGGAAATGTCTACTTTAAAAAGGGGACTCTTCCATGTCTTTTCTTTACTAAATGTGTTATGTGTATTAATTGGTATTTGAGTAGTCAACTATAGGGATAACAACTATAGTACGACTTTAGGTGACTTAGTGGTAATTCCGAGTTTTGTCTACTCGAGATACGAGGTTGGACTGACACGTACTCGTAACTATTTCAGTGCCATTAGGGTATAATCAAGTGGATCGACGTACATCAAAAAGGGAAGATCGAGGCGTCGTATAAAGAAAGGTAAACTACCTCCATGGAAATGTTTGGGCAAGTTGCGAAGGATTTATTCGCGGGTTCTATTTTCTGCTAAGGACGCTAAGGACTAGAGGCAAGTTTAATTATGCATACTCTATCGTTCAGAGTATATATATTTTGAAATATATGAAATATGCAAACTAAGTTAAATCCATGATTTCAAGTCCCTAGCCCTGTGCTTTGTTTTCAAAATCATTTTATTTTGGGTTTGTTAATGATATTAAATTCTGCTTATGCCAATTGTCAAAATCCCATGACTAATATTATTGTCAATGGATACCGATTTTTTTGTGATTTCATTTCCCCCTTAACTTGTATCTTGTTTGTATAATATTGCAAATATTATACTTGGGATATTTTCGATTAAAAATATCTAGAAGGATATTGATGTATGCTATTTGGAAGAGTTATTTAATTCAATGAATATTATTTATCATATTCCTTTAAAAAGGATTATCATATGTGGCATTTACACCTTATTGACCGAGAGTCAGTGGTAATTATTTTGATAAAGTACTTAAAGTCCGGGAACTGCCGGAGAGATAATGTCTTGGTTTTGAATATAAATATTCCAAGAGTTCATTTGGGTGTTTGGAGGTTATTGAATATTTCAATAGTAGTAGTAAATATTATTTGAATATTTACTTTAATAAATGATTATTGGTTTGATTATTTCGTTAAAAAGGGGTTGTGGATTATTAATTCTTCAATAAATATGGTGTAAATATTTATTAAATACCCCAAATGTTTTAAAGAGTATATAATGATATTTAGAGGTGATTTAAAGATTTTCATAGTTATTAAAATATTATAGTTTGATTCTATCAATGCAAGAATCAAAACCTATACTTTGTAATTTTATTTGATACTGCATTTGCCAGGAATATTGTTAAACGGTTTTGCTATAATCTTATTTCCTGTTGAAATAGAATTTGACATTTGGATTATATGCGGTCTTTAAAGTTAAGTATTTACGAACCGGTATATCTTGTAACTCTAGATATAAGAGTATATTCATTGTTTTCGACTTTAAACCGGGAGTTGGTATTTTGTGAATATGGTGATAGTCGTGGAAACCCGGAGGGATTCCAGCGGCAAAGTACTAGTCATCTTGAGGAATACTATTAATAAACACTAATTATATTTCCAGAAAGGATTAAGTACTTGGAAATGATTTGAGGAATGTTATTTATAAACATTATTATATTTCCATAAAGTATTAATTACTTGGAAACTATTCGAGGATTATTATTTGAATACGATATCATTCGAGGAATTGTATTTGCTTGCTAAATCTTTCGAGTAATGTTATTTGAGTATTATCTCAGTCGAGAAATACCATATGAATATTATTTATGTTAAATATGCTATTGGAAGGCATAACTGTTTTCAAAAGTATATTATGATACTTGACTACGAGTTGATATTGGCTTATAAGCTAGATATGAGATATATTAGTTATAAGCCGGGTTTTGTAAAGGCCTTTAGCGAATGGCGTATGACTTACATTCGAGATTATTTAGTAAATGAATATTATTTTAAATATTCACTTGAACTTTATTTATTGAATATCATCTTTAATATTCATTCATGATCGATTTGTTCATCGAATATTATTTTGAATATTCCCTAAGAATTTAATTAAGTTAAATAATGAATATTATTTCGAACATTCATTCGATCATTATTTATTTAATCAATATCTTTTCGAATATCCAGTTGAGCAATATCTTATATTAAGATTATTCCTTCAATATTTTTGACTTAATAAATATTCTTTGGAATATTTATTTAATTCTTCTAACTCGTTTCAAGAATGATTTACTTCATTTAAATGCTATTTCCGACCTCCAAATATTATGTAAATTATTTCGGAGTCTTATTATAAATACCATTATCACGGAAGGTCCTCAAGATATCATTCCTCATTCAATTCTATCCGTTAAATTGCAAGGGAACCTTACTTGAGAAATGTTATCTGTCTTGATGACTTCTTGGTCATAATTTCTTTGAAACTATTCCTTTCGTTCGCAACTAGGTTGCTATGAGTCATTAAATCTTGTGTACCTACTCATCATTCGAGGGGTAAGATTGTTGGAATAAGTTTATGTCCATTAACAAGCATCAGCTTGGGAAATATTGGTGAATTTTCCTTTCCAACTAGATACGACTACTTTGTGGAGTCTTATCAACAAGTATTATACTTGGGGAAAGGGGGACAAACTTTACGTTTCAGAGTCATGGATGTTAATGAACTAGGAGACGCGTAAGTGGCCGAGTGGCGCCGGTCCAGCAATAGCCCAACCGTTGGCTTAGGAGTTCCAGAGGGCGGTAGTCAAGTAAATCCGTCGGAGCTACCTTCTACATGTAGAAAACGACTGATGAGATGCATGACATACGACTGATCCCCGTAAATGTCAGGGCATCTGGCGCGGCAATGCTCCCGTATTAGTTCATCACTCAATGTTGGAAATTTTCTGCAACATCATCATAGTTGGCAGAGTTGAAAAGTAATTCAAACTGGAATTGCAATATCATTCTGCAAGTTCCTATTTTTATGAAAATGATGCTATCTTGCTTATTTTGGCATAGCATATGCTTCCACGAAATATATATCTGTTGAGTTACCTTGTAACTTCATCCTTTATCTTACAATTGATGACTCTATTGATACCTTAAATAACATGAGTTGTGATAAGGAGGTTTTTGATATTGGATCACCTTATAACTTCATCTTTTAAGTTATATGCTGATACTCTGCTCATATTCTATATAGCAGATATTTTGCGGAAAGGTTATATTGAACTATCTTAACTTCATCTTTTACAATATACTAATACCATGTTCATCAATGCATGGCGTACGGTTTCAAAGATATTCCAGAACTGTTATTATATTGCTGAGGTGCAGTCTCTTGATCTGTCAAGTGTTTTGACGAAAATGATATATATACATATAAATATTTTCAAGCTTGAGAAGTATTGACTTGGTATTTCATAAATGGTTCGTCTCAAAGCCCTTGACTCTCTTACTATCAGTTACCTCTGAGTCTTAAACTTATCAAGTGGTTAAAGAAATTATATCCCATATAGAATATTGAACTGTAGGGCGTTGTGATAAAAATGGTATACTTATATGTATATACTTTCAGAATTGTGGATTACTAAAAAGGAGATCTTCTTATAGTTTGGTTTCTGTTTGATGAAAACACTTGTAGTAGCAGTATATTGAACTGCATATTTTGAAGAGTTTTATTAAAGGTTATTGGGGACTACAACTTATACCATTTTGCTAAGGTATGAAACTTACTATGGTTATTATGATCTCAGATTGTTCATTTAAGGTTATATCAAAGGTTATACTTCCCTTAATGAAATTCCATAGTTAAATGTTTCAGAAATGATATTAAATATCGTTAGATATTGAATACCATTGTGAGTATTGATATATATATTGTGAAGTTCTATTATTAACTTGCTGGGCAATTCTTTCGCTCATACTTGTTTGTTTTCAAATATTAACCTTTCAGAGGAAGGTAGTCGGTTGAGGCTTATCTGCATGGCTCAGAAGAAGCAGGCAGTACACCCTTATGAAGATGATATGATCCAGAAAAATTATAGCAGGAGTAAGTTATATGTAGGTACATTGATGTGTAATATATATTACTTTGTTCTGAGTAGTACTAGTTGCTGGTGTACTTCCCAACGAAGCTATACTAGTAGTATAAGATTTGTTAGACATAGTGCGATGTAATAGAATGGGTGTAATGAGAAATGTAAGTATTTTAATTCTTGTTTCTAGCCCTATGACCTAAAAGATGCTTGGTGGTTGGGGTCGCAGAGTTATATTTCAGTTTTAATGATTACAGATGGTTTAATGTCGTTAAACAGGTAATTTGACATTGAGTATTTCCGCGTAGCTACCAAATCCTTGACCCCGGATTTGGGGGTGTTACAGAAATGGTATCAGAGATTAGGTTATAGTAAACTAGAAACGAGAGTGAGTAGGAGTGTGTATAGTTATGTGAGAACGTCAGAACTCATGTAGAGTTCCTGTTGGACTATTGGATATAGTACCAATGATTAAGTTAAGATTGGAAGGCTATGTCAAGGAATATGTGAATACAGACTTCACTGTGGTAATGAATGTCTGCTAAAGGATTCCTAGAGTGAGGTATGGGTTGGCGTGGGCATAGATTGCCCGAGACCTGAAATTAAGATGATATCTAGTATTATGGCAAGGATGTGTTGAGAATGTACTCATACTGTTAAAATTCCAAAAAGGGAAGCAAAACAAGATCACTATGAAAGGTTATCAGTCGAAGTTGCGGGTATTTAAAACCCTCTCGAGCTTGATAGAGTTTAAGGTAATATTATGAATGGATTGGTGGATAGACACCGATTGTCTCAAAATTATAGAAGTAAAAAGGGTGAAGATGAGATTGATCAATAAAGATGAAATATGTTTTAAGAACCAAGACGGACTGAGAAAGTCTGAGAAAGACTAGTACGAAGGTTGTTATGCCGAAAAGGGAAAAGCTTAAGTAGCACATGGAATTGTCATGAGGACAGGAACATGTGGTATAAATACGGTTATAATGGTGACTGGATCTAAGTATGTATTTCCAGCAATGTTTCGGAATATCGCCCATTCGACATGTGGAATTCGTCGTTGCTAGGGGCGACACCGGTATCGAAGTCTTCTCAAAGAATAGAACGCTTGCGTGAGATGCTTGCGCCGAGTCGAATAGAACTCCTTAATATCGTAAAAAATGTCGATGGTTGAATCTTTAGCGACTATTACGAGTCGACGATGACGTCGGTTATCGAGCACCTAAGGGTGTGCGTGGAAAAGAAAAGCGCTACAATCGAACAATTATCTGTCAGAGGAGCCGACATGAAAGGCATCCATGGAGACCTTGGCATTACCCTCCCCATTTATGAATCATTTTTGATTACTTTCCCAATCTGTGAATTATTTGATATCTCCCCATTTGCAAATTATTTTGATTACCTCCCTAGTCTATGATCTATCTTGACGTCTCTCCAAGAGAGAATTTTGATAAAGAATATACCCCCTCTTCGAAGTTGTTCTTCAATACTCGTGTTAAACCATATTTAATTTCGATTGTGCCAGAAGTTGTCATTATTCCTACCTTCAGATTTTTGAAGCCCTGTCGAATGATGTTGTTTCAAACTTCCACTTTCCTCCAATAGTGGATGATTCTATGGTGATATAGCACCACTTGATTATTGAATACCAGTATCTTTCTGGTTATCTATTTATTTGGAAATCACACCTTTGGAATCCGTTCAATTCAACTCCAAGGTGTCCCTTTAAGAATTAATTGTCAAAATACGATAATTATTAACTTGACTTTGAATTGTTTTCATATTTCTCAAGTTTCACTGAGACGAACAACCCTATACATATAGGGGCCACAAGGGCTCTCTGTCTATGTGATAGAAGTCTGATGGGACGCCATCGCTTGTGAGTTGTGAAATACAAGAAGGCTAATTACCTTTAGTAATGTCTCAACTGAGACACGCAACGTGAGTTCTCTTGATCATATTGATCTCTCGGTAAATTCCCTTATCTCAAATAAGGTTGACTTTAACACTCATAACCTTATGATCATCAATGTGTGGCAATAGCCTTGATATGACAGCTATCTTTTCAAAGTTTCATAATTCTTATTATCTCTAATAAATTTGAAGGGGATACCAATCAGGTCTGCCAAGTCATAAATTCGTTGATAGAAACTAGATTCGCAACGGAATCGCCAAGAGCAGGAGCGAATCCCAAAACGAATAGAATATCAGTGGCGTATCAATAGAATTAGTTAATTCTTTCTCTCTCAATGATATTATGTTAATGGAATTAGTGTACTCTCTCTCTCAAGGATAGTATGATAATGGAAAGTGGTCAAGATATATATGTGAAAGGAAGAGTGATGTGTCGGATAGATACCCTATAGTTGAATTGAGTTTTTGAGGAGTTGTTTATGAATGGACGCTATCTCTGGTTGGCAGAATAAATGTTGGTGATGAAAGAGTTAAGGGATCCCAGTAGTGGCCTTAGCTGATTCCGTGGACGGAATCCTTTTAAGGAAGGTAGACTGTAATAACCCGGATTTTTCAAGAAATGATTTTATTATTATTTCAATAATAATAATGTTTTTCCTAAAATGAGGAGGAATTTTTTTTTTTATTTAATTATTTTCGGTTAAGTGGAACCTGGTCCTCCTTTTTAAAATTTTATTGACTGAGTAGATACCTCGAGTCAATAGTTTATTTGTGCAAAAATTTAATTTTGAATGTGAAATTATTCAGTAAAGATTTTATTTTAAATTATTGAATAATTTAGAGATTTTAAAATCCTTAGAAAATGTTTATTTTAATTATTTGAGGATTTGTAGAAATTACTTGATTAATATATAAAATCAAGAATTTGAGATTTCACTAAAACAATAGTGTTTGTAGTATTTTTATAAAGCCCTGTAAATTGTGAATTATGAATCACAATTATTATTTTTATGATTTGTTTTTATAAATTATTAATATTTGTAAAATGGATATCAATTTAGAAAATTGAGATTTAATTCCAATTCTTTCTCCAAAAGTCTTTAAAAATATTCTAGTATTTAATTATGCTAGAAAATTTATTTTTACAAATTGGAGTTAATAACCCAAAAATATTATTTTATCCGAGTGTTATTTTTGCGGGTTTAAATTAGAAGTGGGTTATTATGTTGTAGTAGTATAAGTATATTGGGCCAAGCCCAATAACACAAAACACACACAAACACAGCAGATTGATAGTGTCGGGGAGAGAGAAAGGGAGATTGGGGGAAAAAGAGGGGAGAATTAGGGTTTGTCAATTGGGGGTTTTCAATTTGGGGACTATATATATATGTATGTATATGTAAATCGCGTATGTATGTGTGTGTGTAGTGTGTGCAGTGCGGGGTGTGGTGATAGACCACCGTGGCCGGCGGTGGTGGCGTGTCCGATGGGTGGTGGTCGCGGGGTGGCGGCGCAGCATGAGATCGGCGTGGAGGAGGTGAAAAACGAGGAAGAAGGCGTGGTTTGATGGTGTGTTGTTGAGTGTGAAGGGCTGGTGTATATATATACATGTGCAGTGTGTGTATAGGTAGAGAGAGAGAGAGAGAGAGAGAGAGAGAGAGAGAGAGAGACAGAGACAGAGAGAGAGAGAGGTCTGCCGGGAGAGATGGCAGGTGGGAGGCTGCGGTGATGGCTTCCGGTAGCGGTGGTTTGATTTTCGTGCGAGCCGAATCGGAAACGAAAGGGTATAATTTCTATATTTTTAAATTATGTATTTAATTGTGGTAATTTAGTTAATTAATTGTTGTAATTTAATTAGTTTTAAATTGTGAGTTTTATGGTGTTAATTTTAGTAATTAGATTATGTGGAATTTTGAGGATATGGTTGTGATTTAATTAGTTAAATTGCGAGTTAATTATTAATTTTCGTGAATTAGTTCGGAGGGTCGATAACTATTAATTATGATTGATGGTATAAAGTACGAGATGATTGTATTAATTTTTGGTGATTTAATTCGAAAGAGGATAATTGTTAGTTGTTAAGTGCAAATTGTTAATTGCTAATTGTTAATTATTATAGCCGAATATTATATGTTAAGGATTATTTGAGTTGGCTAAGTATAGTTACCTTGTGCTAAATGATTATTAGTACTAATTGTTATATGTTGTATATTGTTGGAGTTATATGATGTACTAATTGTAAATAGTGATGTTGGCACTAATTGTGGAGTTTATACGAGTTGACTAAATGGTATAAATCAAGTCTTAGTATTTGTTGAATGTATAATCATCAATTACTTGGTGTTGGTAAGTATGGGAATACGTGATACATGTTAAATGTTAGAATTTGATAATAATTAGAATTGTGCTAGGGGTTATGAGAAGATCACAAGTTTTTAAATGTCAATATTTAAAGGACTTGTGTAATTCTTTTCGACTAATCCCTAGGGCTTACGAATATCCATGATTAGCTATCACGAGTATAATTAATATACTTGAGTGATGTGATCATTGATATAGCGTAAGTAATAGTTAGTGCTAGGGGTTGTTCCCTAGGGCTTACGAACATCAATGATTGGTTGTCACGTGTATCATTAAAATGCGTGAGAAATACGATCATTGGTGTAGCGTAAGTAGTAGTGTTAATTATTATGTGCTAGGTGCCGCATGTCTGGGCGGGTACTTTTCATTATTTGTTTACTTTTATGTTGCTGCAAGTTGAGGCAGCTTTTATTTTATCAAAAGCAGGGTTATAAATTGTTTTGTTGGCATGGAGGGGCTGAGCCCATAGTCCGATAAACGAATACTACATGCCGAAATTTTCTGAAAATCCCCTGCAATCAAATTTATTTAATTTAGTTAAATATCAATGGTCTAGAGGCATGAAGTGGATGTTAATTGTTTAAGTGAATATGTGCTAAGTGAATTATTTTGGGGGTTAATTATTGCTCCGAGGGTTATGTGCTAATTCGAGGATTAAATGTGTCTTGAAGATTAAATGAGTATTATGAGCCTTTATCGAGGATTAAGTATGTTTTGAGGATTACATATTAATTAAGTTGTCATAGAACTTCAATGGTATTATAGTTGTGTATGTTAAGTGAAATTGATTAAAGGGTATGGTTTGGGGTGGTTAGCACCAGGAAATGTCTACTTTAAAAAGGGGACTCTTCCATGTCTTTTCTTTACTAAATGTGTTATGTGTATTAATTGGTATTTGAGTAGTCAACTATAGGGATAACAACTATAGTACGACTTTAGGTGACTTAGTGGTAATTCCGAGTTTTGTCTACTCGAGATACGAGGTTGGACTGACACGTACTCGTAACTATTTCAGTGCCATTAGGGTATAATCAAGTGGATCGACGTACATCAAAAAGGGAAGATCGAGGCGTCGTATAAAGAAAGGTAAACTACCTCCATGGAAATGTTTGGGCAAGTTGCGAAGGATTTATTCGCGGGTTCTATTTTCTGCTAAGGACGCTAAGGACTAGAGGCAAGTTTAATTATGCATACTCTATCGTTCAGAGTATATATATTTTGAAATATATGAAATATGCAAACTAAGTTAAATCCATGATTTCAAGTCCCTAGCCCTGTGCTTTGTTTTCAAAATCATTTTATTTTGGGTTTGTTAATGATATTAAATTCTGCTTATGCCAATTGTCAAAATCCCATGACTAATATTATTGTCAATGGATACCGATTTTTTTGTGATTTCATTTCCCCCTTAACTTGTATCTTGTTTGTATAATATTGCAAATATTATACTTGGGATATTTTCGATTAAAAATATCTAGAAGGATATTGATGTATGCTATTTGGAAGAGTTATTTAATTCAATGAATATTATTTATCATATTCCTTTAAAAAGGATTATCATATGTGGCATTTACACCTTATTGACCGAGAGTCAGTGGTAATTATTTTGATAAAGTACTTAAAGTCCGGGAACTGCCGGAGAGATAATGTCTTGGTTTTGAATATAAATATTCCAAGAGTTCATTTGGGTGTTTGGAGGTTATTGAATATTTCAATAGTAGTAGTAAATATTATTTGAATATTTACTTTAATAAATGATTATTGGTTTGATTATTTCGTTAAAAAGGGGTTGTGGATTATTAATTCTTCAATAAATATGGTGTAAATATTTATTAAATACCCCAAATGTTTTAAAGAGTATATAATGATATTTAGAGGTGATTTAAAGATTTTCATAGTTATTAAAATATTATAGTTTGATTCTATCAATGCAAGAATCAAAACCTATACTTTGTAATTTTATTTGATACTGCATTTGCCAGGAATATTGTTAAACGGTTTTGCTATAATCTTATTTCCTGTTGAAATAGAATTTGACATTTGGATTATATGCGGTCTTTAAAGTTAAGTATTTACGAACCGGTATATCTTGTAACTCTAGATATAAGAGTATATTCATTGTTTTCGACTTTAAACCGGGAGTTGGTATTTTGTGAATATGGTGATAGTCGTGGAAACCCGGAGGGATTCCAGCGGCAAAGTACTAGTCATCTTGAGGAATACTATTAATAAACACTAATTATATTTCCAGAAAGGATTAAGTACTTGGAAATGATTTGAGGAATGTTATTTATAAACATTATTATATTTCCATAAAGTATTAATTACTTGGAAACTATTCGAGGATTATTATTTGAATACGATATCATTCGAGGAATTGTATTTGCTTGCTAAATCTTTCGAGTAATGTTATTTGAGTATTATCTCAGTCGAGAAATACCATATGAATATTATTTATGTTAAATATGCTATTGGAAGGCATAACTGTTTTCAAAAGTATATTATGATACTTGACTACGAGTTGATATTGGCTTATAAGCTAGATATGAGATATATTAGTTATAAGCCGGGTTTTGTAAAGGCCTTTAGCGAATGGCGTATGACTTACATTCGAGATTATTTAGTAAATGAATATTATTTTAAATATTCACTTGAACTTTATTTATTGAATATCATCTTTAATATTCATTCATGATCGATTTGTTCATCGAATATTATTTTGAATATTCCCTAAGAATTTAATTAAGTTAAATAATGAATATTATTTCGAACATTCATTCGATCATTATTTATTTAATCAATATCTTTTCGAATATCCAGTTGAGCAATATCTTATATTAAGATTATTCCTTCAATATTTTTGACTTAATAAATATTCTTTGGAATATTTATTTAATTCTTCTAACTCGTTTCAAGAATGATTTACTTCATTTAAATGCTATTTCCGACCTCCAAATATTATGTAAATTATTTCGGAGTCTTATTATAAATACCATTATCACGGAAGGTCCTCAAGATATCATTCCTCATTCAATTCTATCCGTTAAATTGCAAGGGAACCTTACTTGAGAAATGTTATCTGTCTTGATGACTTCTTGGTCATAATTTCTTTGAAACTATTCCTTTCGTTCGCAACTAGGTTGCTATGAGTCATTAAATCTTGTGTACCTACTCATCATTCGAGGGGTAAGATTGTTGGAATAAGTTTATGTCCATTAACAAGCATCAGCTTGGGAAATATTGGTGAATTTTCCTTTCCAACTAGATACGACTACTTTGTGGAGTCTTATCAACAAGTATTATACTTGGGGAAAGGGGGACAAACTTTACGTTTCAGAGTCATGGATGTTAATGAACTAGGAGACGCGTAAGTGGCCGAGTGGCGCCGGTCCAGCAATAGCCCAACCGTTGGCTTAGGAGTTCCAGAGGGCGGTAGTCAAGTAAATCCGTCGGAGCTACCTTCTACATGTAGAAAACGACTGATGAGATGCATGACATACGACTGATCCCCGTAAATGTCAGGGCATCTGGCGCGGCAATGCTCCCGTATTAGTTCATCACTCAATGTTGGAAATTTTCTGCAACATCATCATAGTTGGCAGAGTTGAAAAGTAATTCAAACTGGAATTGCAATATCATTCTGCAAGTTCCTATTTTTATGAAAATGATGCTATCTTGCTTATTTTGGCATAGCATATGCTTCCACGAAATATATATCTGTTGAGTTACCTTGTAACTTCATCCTTTATCTTACAATTGATGACTCTATTGATACCTTAAATAACATGAGTTGTGATAAGGAGGTTTTTGATATTGGATCACCTTATAACTTCATCTTTTAAGTTATATGCTGATACTCTGCTCATATTCTATATAGCAGATATTTTGCGGAAAGGTTATATTGAACTATCTTAACTTCATCTTTTACAATATACTAATACCATGTTCATCAATGCATGGCGTACGGTTTCAAAGATATTCCAGAACTGTTATTATATTGCTGAGGTGCAGTCTCTTGATCTGTCAAGTGTTTTGACGAAAATGATATATATACATATAAATATTTTCAAGCTTGAGAAGTATTGACTTGGTATTTCATAAATGGTTCGTCTCAAAGCCCTTGACTCTCTTACTATCAGTTACCTCTGAGTCTTAAACTTATCAAGTGGTTAAAGAAATTATATCCCATATAGAATATTGAACTGTAGGGCGTTGTGATAAAAATGGTATACTTATATGTATATACTTTCAGAATTGTGGATTACTAAAAAGGAGATCTTCTTATAGTTTGGTTTCTGTTTGATGAAAACACTTGTAGTAGCAGTATATTGAACTGCATATTTTGAAGAGTTTTATTAAAGGTTATTGGGGACTACAACTTATACCATTTTGCTAAGGTATGAAACTTACTATGGTTATTATGATCTCAGATTGTTCATTTAAGGTTATATCAAAGGTTATACTTCCCTTAATGAAATTCCATAGTTAAATGTTTCAGAAATGATATTAAATATCGTTAGATATTGAATACCATTGTGAGTATTGATATATATATTGTGAAGTTCTATTATTAACTTGCTGGGCAATTCTTTCGCTCATACTTGTTTGTTTTCAAATATTAACCTTTCAGAGGAAGGTAGTCGGTTGAGGCTTATCTGCATGGCTCAGAAGAAGCAGGCAGTACACCCTTATGAAGATGATATGATCCAGAAAAGTTATAGCAGGAGTAAGTTATATGTAGGTACATTGATGTGTAATATATATTACTTTGTTCTGAGTAGTACTAGTTGCTGGTGTACTTCCCAACGAAGCTATACTAGTAGTATAAGATTTGTTAGACATAGTGCGATGTAATAGAATGGGTGTAATGAGAAATGTAAGTATTTTAATTCTTGTTTCTAGCCCTATGACCTAAAAGATGCTTGGTGGTTGGGGTCGCAGAGTTATATTTCAGTTTTAATGATTACAGATGGTTTAATGTCGTTAAACAGGTAATTTGACATTGAGTATTTCCGCGTAGCTACCAAATCCTTGACCCCGGATTTGGGGGTGTTACAGAAATGGTATCAGAGATTAGGTTATAGTAAACTAGAAACGAGAGTGAGTAGGAGTGTGTATAGTTATGTGAGAACGTCAGAACTCATGTAGAGTTCCTGTTGGACTATTGGATATAGTACCAATGATTAAGTTAAGATTGGAAGGCTATGTCAAGGAATATGTGAATACAGACTTCACTGTGGTAATGAATGTCTGCTAAAGGATTCCTAGAGTGAGGTATGGGTTGGCGTGGGCATAGATTGCCCGAGACCTGAAATTAAGATGATATCTAGTATTATGGCAAGGATGTGTTGAGAATGTACTCATACTGTTAAAATTCCAAAAAGGGAAGCAAAACAAGATCACTATGAAAGGTTATCAGTCGAAGTTGCGGGTATTTAAAACCCTCTCGAGCTTGATAGAGTTTAAGGTAATATTATGAATGGATTGGTGGATAGACACCGATTGTCTCAAAATTATAGAAGTAAAAAGGGTGAAGATGAGATTGATCAATAAAGATGAAATATGTTTTAAGAACCAAGACGGACTGAGAAAGTCTGAGAAAGACTAGTACGAAGGTTGTTATGCCGAAAAGGGAAAAGCTTAAGTAGCACATGGAATTGTCATGAGGACAGGAACATGTGGTATAAATACGGTTATAATGGTGACTGGATCTAAGTATGTATTTCCAGCAATGTTTCGGAATATCGCCCATTCGACATGTGGAATTCGTCGTTGCTAGGGGCGACACCGGTATCGAAGTCTTCTCAAAGAATAGAACGCTTGCGTGAGATGCTTGCGCCGAGTCGAATAGAACTCCTTAATATCGTAAAAAATGTCGATGGTTGAATCTTTAGCGACTATTACGAGTCGACGATGACGTCGGTTATCGAGCACCTAAGGGTGTGCGTGGAAAAGAAAAGCGCTACAATCGAACAATTATCTGTCAGAGGAGCCGACATGAAAGGCATCCATGGAGACCTTGGCATTACCCTCCCCATTTATGAATCATTTTTGATTACTTTCCCAATCTGTGAATTATTTGATATCTCCCCATTTGCAAATTATTTTGATTACCTCCCTAGTCTATGATCTATCTTGACGTCTCTCCAAGAGAGAATTTTGATAAAGAATATACCCCCTCTTCGAAGTTGTTCTTCAATACTCGTGTTAAACCATATTTAATTTCGATTGTGCCAGAAGTTGTCATTATTCCTACCTTCAGATTTTTGAAGCCCTGTCGAATGATGTTGTTTCAAACTTCCACTTTCCTCCAATAGTGGATGATTCTATGGTGATATAGCACCACTTGATTATTGAATACCAGTATCTTTCTGGTTATCTATTTATTTGGAAATCACACCTTTGGAATCCGTTCAATTCAACTCCAAGGTGTCCCTTTAAGAATTAATTGTCAAAATACGATAATTATTAACTTGACTTTGAATTGTTTTCATATTTCTCAAGTTTCACTGAGACGAACAACCCTATACATATAGGGGCCACAAGGGCTCTCTGTCTATGTGATAGAAGTCTGATGGGACGCCATCACTTGTGAGTTGTGAAATACAAGAAGGCTAATTACCTTTAGTAATGTCTCAACTGAGACACGCAACGTGAGTTCTCTTGATCATATTGATCTCTCGGTAAATTCCCTTATCTCAAATAAGGTTGACTTTAACACTCATAACCTTATGATCATCAATGTGTGGCAATAGCCTTGATATGACAGCTATCTTTTCAAAGTTTCATAATTCTTATTATCTCTAATAAATTTGAAGGGGATACCAATCAGGTCTGCCAAGTCATAAATTCGTTGATAGAAACTAGATTCGCAACGGAATCGCCAAGAGCAGGAGCGAATCCCAAAACGAATAGAATATCAGTGGCGTATCAATAGAATTAGTTAATTCTTTCTCTCTCAATGATATTATGTTAATGGAATTAGTGTACTCTCTCTCTCAAGGATAGTATGATAATGGAAAGTGGTCAAGATATATATGTGAAAGGAAGAGTGATGTGTCGGATAGATACCCTATAGTTGAATTGAGTTTTTGAGGAGTTGTTTATGAATGGACGCTATCTCTGGTTGGCAGAATAAATGTTGGTGATGAAAGAGTTAAGGGATCCCAGTAGTGGCCTTAGCTGATTCCGTGGACGGAATCCTTTTAAGGAAGGTAGACTGTAATAACCCGGATTTTTCAAGAAATGATTTTATTATTATTTCAATAATAATAATGTTTTTCCTAAAATGAGGAGGAATTTTTTTTTTTATTTAATTATTTTCGGTTAAGTGGAACCTGGTCCTCCTTTTTAAAATTTTATTGACTGAGTAGATACCTCGAGTCAATAGTTTATTTGTGCAAAAATTTAATTTTGAATGTGAAATTATTCAGTAAAGATTTTATTTTAAATTATTGAATAATTTAGAGATTTTAAAATCCTTAGAAAATGTTTATTTTAATTATTTGAGGATTTGTAGAAATTACTTGATTAATATATAAAATCAAGAATTTGAGATTTCACTAAAACAATAGTGTTTGTAGTATTTTTATAAAGCCCTGTAAATTGTGAATTATGAATCACAATTATTATTTTTATGATTTGTTTTTATAAATTATTAATATTTGTAAAATGGATATCAATTTAGAAAATTGAGATTTAATTCCAATTCTTTCTCCAAAAGTCTTTAAAAATATTCTAGTATTTAATTATGCTAGAAAATTTATTTTTACAAATTGGAGTTAATAACCCAAAAATATTATTTTATCCGAGTGTTATTTTTGCGGGTTTAAATTAGAAGTGGGTTATTATGTTGTAGTAGTATAAGTATATTGGGCCAAGCCCAATAACACAAAACACACACAAACACAGCAGATTGATAGTGTCGGGGAGAGAGAAAGGGAGATTGGGGGAAAAAGAGGGGAGAATTAGGGTTTGTCAATTGGGGGTTTTCAATTTGGGGACTATATATATATGTATGTATATGTAAATCGCGTATGTATGTGTGTGTGTAGTGTGTGCAGTGCGGGGTGTGGTGATAGACCACCGTGGCCGGCGGTGGTGGCGTGTCCGATGGGTGGTGGTCGCGGGGTGGCGGCGCAGCATGAGATCGGCGTGGAGGAGGTGAAAAACGAGGAAGAAGGCGTGGTTTGATGGTGTGTTGTTGAGTGTGAAGGGCTGGTGTATATATATACATGTGCAGTGTGTGTATAGGTAGAGAGAGAGAGAGAGAGAGAGAGAGAGAGAGAGAGAGAGAGACAGAGACAGAGAGAGAGAGAGGTCTGCCGGGAGAGATGGCAGGTGGGAGGCTGCGGTGATGGCTTCCGGTAGCGGTGGTTTGATTTTCGTGCGAGCCGAATCGGAAACGAAAGGGTATAATTTCTATATTTTTAAATTATGTATTTAATTGTGGTAATTTAGTTAATTAATTGTTGTAATTTAATTAGTTTTAAATTGTGAGTTTTATGGTGTTAATTTTAGTAATTAGATTATGTGGAATTTTGAGGATATGGTTGTGATTTAATTAGTTAAATTGCGAGTTAATTATTAATTTTCGTGAATTAGTTCGGAGGGTCGATAACTATTAATTATGATTGATGGTATAAAGTACGAGATGATTGTATTAATTTTTGGTGATTTAATTCGAAAGAGGATAATTGTTAGTTGTTAAGTGCAAATTGTTAATTGCTAATTGTTAATTATTATAGCCGAATATTATATGTTAAGGATTATTTGAGTTGGCTAAGTATAGTTACCTTGTGCTAAATGATTATTAGTACTAATTGTTATATGTTGTATATTGTTGGAGTTATATGATGTACTAATTGTAAATAGTGATGTTGGCACTAATTGTGGAGTTTATACGAGTTGACTAAATGGTATAAATCAAGTCTTAGTATTTGTTGAATGTATAATCATCAATTACTTGGTGTTGGTAAGTATGGGAATACGTGATACATGTTAAATGTTAGAATTTGATAATATTCAGGACACTCTTGAGTTCTCGAATAGTGTCTTTTAGAGAACTCGAACAGAGACATGAGTGAGTTCTCGAATAGGGTATTTCAGTTCTCTATTGATAGAGTTCTCGAATAGCATGTTTGAGTTCTCGAATCATTTGAAAAGGCTGATTTCTCGCTGAATTTTAATCGATTTTGGATTTTTATTCAAAATTCAGAATTACTCATAAAAATATATTTTACCTAATTTAGAATTTATTCTAAGTTAGGTAGCTGCCAGCTGTGAGTTTTCAACCTGCTTGAGTTATCGAATAAGCCTTTCTTGACTTATCGAATAGTTGTTTTCTACTTCTCGAATGCTCGACTTGTCGATACAAAACATACACATCTAATCGACAATTCGAGTACTTCATACTTATACAATTTCACATCTATTCGATTCATTTCATTCGAGTTCTGAAGCATCTAAACTCCCAAAATCTCTGAAAACCCTAACTGCCAAAAGCTAAATTTCTTCTTCAACCTTTACTTTCTCTTCTCTTCTTTTTGTACCAATGGCAACAGTGAAGTTCAATACCAATTTTATCGGCCTAACCAGTGATGTTGAAGCACCCAATGCGAAGTTCAAGTGCTTTGTAAAGTGGATGGCTGAGTCATACATCAAGGATGCACTCTCTGCCAACCCAACACTGTATCTAGACATTCTGGAATAGTTTTGGGGAACTGCTATTGTAGAAGTTGTAGACCTGGAAAATGCAATATCTTCATACATAATCTACTGCAAGATTCAGGACCAGGAAATCAATATCACCACTGCAGACATGAATCAAGCACTGGGCCTACAACAAGAGTCATATGACATACTGGCCACGAATGCAGAGTTAGAAGAATTCTTTGAGTTCATCAACTACTCAGATGGGATCAATCTTGGAAAATTAAACAGGAAGAATCTGAGAAAGGAGTGGAGCTATGTGTTTGCAACTCTTCTTCAAGTCTTCACGGCAAGGAAATCAAGCTTTGATCAAATCAGTGCACCTGTACAACAAATTGGCTATGCACTGGCCTATGGAAAGAAGATAGATGTTGGTCAAATCATCCTACAAGAGCTGTATGGGAGACTTGGTAAGAACACAACCAAGAGAGGTACTGACATTTTCTTCCCTCGCTTTATTCAATCTGTTCTTAATTTTAAAAATGCTCAATTGATTGAACTGCCTGGGATAGATAAAAATAGAATAGGCTATCCTAAATCCATGACCAAACTCATTTTTGGTAATTTGGAGACTAGGAATGATGTGGATGTAAGACTTAACATAACTCCCCATATGGAGAGTTTGTTTAGAACTTACCCCCACAACATGCCAACATTTGACTCAAAGTCACAGTTAGCACAGCCCAAGAAAGTAGAACAAAATGCTAACCTAGGGCCTGCTAACCAACCCTCTCAACCAAACACTCTACCACACAGTGAGCCAACTGCATCATCCTCTCAAAAGGGTGATGTTAGTAAAAAGAAGAGAAATGAGGTAATGTCTGCACCTTTAACCATCTTATCTGAAGCAGCATTAGCTGTAGAATTAGAAAGTGAGGCACCTGAGTCACCCCTTATTAGGCCAAAGAAGAAGAAAACTAAAACCACCTCTTCAGTCACACAAATGGCTGAAGTTGTAAAATCAGGGGCAAACAGTTCACTAGATGTATCCTCTCAACAGGGTGCATCTATAGAATCAAGCATCCTTCCCAATGCACCTACCTGTATAGAGTCAGCATATGGGAGTGATAAGGCTGGCACAACACTGAGTGGAGAGCACATCACATTTGAAACTCCCTCTATCTCTCAGGGGGAGTTGCCAAACTCTAATCTAAATGACACTTCTCTTCCAGAATCTACCACTCAAATTTCTTTGCAGCTTGCAACTCAAGCAATTGAGGAGCAAGGCATTGATCATCAAGAATTCTTTTCTTTTGATGAGCCAATGAATTCAAGTGACTTGGTGCATGACACCTTGCTCACCACCCAGGACCCACATTTAGATGGTGAAGGAATGCATGCTGGGGCATCTCTTAATGACACCATCACAAACACAGAGGTTCTACTAGTTTTCACTAGAGACTCTGTGCCTGTGTCAACTGCTGGTGTAACTCATCCCACTTCTGTGGAGACACCAGTAGTAGAGTCAATCCATCCGGTTATAGAAGTTGCATCTGTAACTGAGGAGTCTAGCTTGCCTAGTTCTAGCTCTGACTTCCTGTCACAATGGCTAAAGCCTGTGCAACATGAAAGTGCTTCAGGATCAGGGTCTGTTCCACCACAATTGACGGTTGAAGCACTTCAAAGCTTAGTTGTGGATCAGATTCCTGAGTTTGTCAAGATTGCTCAACACTTGGTCACCTCCAACATCCCTAACCCAGACTATGAGGCCATTCTGCTATGCCATAGGGATGATGTGGAGATGCAGAAGTCAAAGATAGTTGATGATGCTGAGAGAGATGGCAATGTAGATGCCTGGTTGCAAGGAAAATATGATATTACTCTTGATGAAGCACTTCAATATCTCAGGGAGGAATACATCACTTCACTAGGATCCAATGCCAAATCTCTGACACCTGGTGAAGTGTATGAAGCCATGAATGATTCTCACAAGGGATTTCTCAAGGCTGCCCACTATCTTGGCAAAGGAGTCAAATCTGAGGTCAGCAGGGTGTGTGATAAGACAGTCACTAAAGTGGAAGAAATCAAGAGGACCTTTGCTGCCAAATTCCCTCAGTTGGACAGTGTGTTTAAAGACCTCAAATACTGTAACACCACCTGCACCAAGATGGATCATGGGCTAGCACTGCTAAAGGATACTGTCACAAGTCTGGGGCATAAATTTCAATCTCCATCTGATCAAACCACAGACTCCAATGCCATGCTGAAGACAATGTTCAAGAATTTATATGGGGATAAGCTGGTAACTGAGGTCCCTGTGCATGACATGACCAAATATGAAGTACAAAGACTCAAGGAACAATCTATCTCTGGTTTCAAGGCCACTGAGTTATTCACCAAGGTGGATACTCTGGAAAAGGAGGTGGTCAATCTCAAGACATCCAATGCTCAGTTAACAGACACTGTTGCTGCTCTCAATGACAAGTTGGACATTCAAGCCACTGCCAATGTTGATGTTCTTCTCAACCAACAACAGATGCTTTCTGCCATAATGAAGCATATGGGACTCCCTCTACCTGAAGTTTCTTCCAACCCAAAGGTCACTTCTATAGCCTCTGTGCATGACAACAAGCCTAAGGGGGAGAAGAGGACATTAAGGAACTCAAAATCTAAGGGGGAGAAAAGCATTACAATAAATGAGGGTGGTCAACCAAGAACTGCTAAGTCAAATCAGTCTGAGAAATTAAAGGCAGCATCCAAGGAGGAAAAACTGGAGAAAGTGGCTGTAGTTGAAGAGGCCAAGATTCCATCTATCCCTCCATCTGAAACTGAAGAGAAGTCCCCAGAATATGAATTCGACATTCCTGACATTGCTAAGCAATCTTTTCAAGCTGAACCTTCATAATTCAGAAATGTTCTTACTCAAAGGGTATGTCAAGAAACTGCAAATTCTAAACTATACCATGACATAGCCTTTCTGAAGCACCTACATGAGCTGAGAAGAAGGGCAAACTTCCACTACTTTGACTACATCAAGCTTCTTGTGCAAGATGTGTTTCTAGTCACTGTAGTGAGAAGAGAAATTGTTCAAACTAATCCTTATGCCATCATCACTACCAATGATAGAGAAGTCCTAGTCCACACTGCCAAGAACCTCTTTCACATCCACATTGAAGCTTTGCAAATTCTATCCAGCTCTGAACTTGGAACAATTATCAAGAAGATAGAAAAGAATAACTCATCAGACAACAATATGCTCAAAGAGATTCTCACCAAGTGCATGAAATCTCAATTGCCTCAAGTAGTTCCTAAGCCTCACTGTATTTTATATGAAAAGAATCAAGACATTGTTGCCTTCAGATTTGGCCAACACCTCAAATCAAACAACATGTCTACAATAAAATTTTTGGCTGGAGTTCTACATTCAAGGAGTGGAAAATCTAAATCTGAAATAGAGGCTCTTGACATTCTGGTGAAGTTTATCAACTCTCAGTCGGACATCAAGCCTATTGCTAAAGAGGGAAAGTCAGACAAAGATAAGGATGATCAAGACAAGAGTGGCAGCAAAGGTGGATCTCAAGGAAGGAATAAGGGTGGTGATGACAAGAAAAAAAGGGATGGTAAAAGCAAGAAGAAAGATGATGACAGAGATGGTGGAAAGGTGTATGAGAGAAAGAGTGGAAAACAGCAAGCCTTAGGCATTGCTAGCAGTAACCTCACCACAACACAAGACTCTGAGTCTAGGGTGAATACTGTTAGTAATGGCCTAGCAAAATCTACATCTATGGCTTCTGCAACTGTTTTGCCACCTCAAGAAGAGAAGAAGATTCAAGTCAAGAAACCATTTGTGTGTTTCAAAAAGCAAACTGCTAATGGAATACTACAATGGTCTACAAACAAAGGTCACATGCTACTGCCAGGCAACCATGTAAAAAGGATCAAATTCAAACAAGCTGCAAGGAAACCAAAGCTATCCAAATCAAGGACTCTGACAATCTATCCAGGCTTAAAACTCCAACCATTAGATGAAGATTTTGATGAAGACCAATTGCAATATCTAAGAGCTCAAAGAATCTACTATGCTGCCATTATGAATAACCGCCTTGAGATTAAATATACTGATGGAAGGGAGAAGAAATTCAAACAAGGACAGTGTCAAAATTGGGGCAAGCTGTATGAAATAGAAAGAATCATTGCATTATTGGATTCTGAAGACAAAGTGGAGAAAGTATGGAAGCTGGAGTTGATTGATTTTGTAAAGATGAAGAGAGACTATGCTGATAAGATAAGAAAGGGATGCTTTGAGAAATGGCTAGAAAGGGAGAAGGAGATTGATAGGCTGGAAGTTGAAGCAAAAAAGCTAAGGGCAAAAGGATTGTGTAGAGTTCAATTCAATCCTTATGTGGTGAAGTATAGGAGGAGAAATGGAGATAATGTCAATATAAGAATGAACCTACTCAGTCACTATCCTGCCAACATTCTAAAACCAGTACTTGAAGATTTCAAAGACTCTATCATGCTTGAAGAATTGGATGCTTTGGCAGAGATCATAAAGGCCATGGATGAAAATGCAATAAAGGAGAAAGAAAGAAAACAGAAAGCATATGATGATCTACAAGCCAAAGCAATGAAGATGGAATCAAATGAGAATGGCTAGTATTTCATCATACTGTAAGATTATTCATTCATGTGCTCAATCAAATTTCATACCTGTACTTTTCAAGTTTTATCTTTATGTATGTTAGGCTGTTATCAAACATGAAATTGTGACTAAGGGTCTCACTCACAATTTGGGGGAGATTGTTAGTCACAGAGGCATGCCTGTTTACATCTAATAACAAGCCTAATTGTTTGTAATGCTTTGCATTACTTACATGACCTCTTAACTGAGGGAACCTCTAGTTGTAGAGTCTCTACTTGTTTTTTACTTGTAATAGGCACCAAATCCTAGTTGTGTAACTGTACTTATAAAGTCAAGAATAATGTTTGAAAGAAGTTCCAAGGTTCATGCCTCAAGAAAGAAGATAAAGACTGTCAAATAATCACAGTTGGGATTTGAAGAAAGTGAAGAATTTGCCTAAGTACCAATTCGAGAAGTAGTTTTGTCTATTCGAGAAGTCCAGCATTCGAGAAGTCAGGGATTCGATATCTCAAGACACTATTCGATATCTCTGAATACACTGTTCGATATCTCATTCGATATCTCAGAGATTCGATATGTCTATTACTCTGTTCGAGAACTCAAGAAGTCAACAAGTCAAAAGTAGTATTCAAGTTCTCAAGGAGTCAACAAGTCAAAGTTCCATTCGATATCTCAAGGACTCAGAAAGCTATTCGATATCTCGAGGATTTGATAAGTCAAATGTTCTATTCGACAACTCAAGGAATCCTGATGAAAAAGAGCTATTCGAGAAGTAATTCGATATGTCAATATAACAGTGTTCGAGAACTCAGAGTTATCGATCAATTCAATTCTAGTTCTCGAATCACTTACTTAGTCACTTCTCGAATACATTCTTGGAGACAAAATACTGAAGAAATTGTACAAGTCAGAAACCTGAAACAAGCCAATGCACTTTATGGACCACAATCTGTAACGTGCTCTAGAAAGCCTACAAGGAAGCTTGGAGAGATATAGAAGAGACAAAGGGCTAAAGAAGTGGATCTGAACAGGCTTTGCAAAGTCAAATCTGTAACCGTTTGGACACTTACTCAAAAAGGATAGACAGAGTAGAAAGTAATTTGTTTAGCTACCTTATCTGTAGTAAGTAGGTTGTATCCATGCTATAAGGATACAGCCTCGCTTCCTTAGCTATTAACTTTTTAGAGAGTCAAGTTTTTCAGACATTGTAAGCAATATCTCTCTGATAAAAACGAAGCTGAGAATACTATCATTTGTATTTACAGATTGTAGCAACCTTTATCTAATAATACATTAGATTAAAGTGATATTTGTTGGAAATATTCACTAAAATAGTAAAATAGAGGCAGTTATATATCGTATTTAACAAGCCAAGGCCAAGCAAACAATCAACGAAACAAATCACGAAGGTATAAAACATGTACATCAGTAACTGATAGAACAAAGGAAGATAAGAAATCATACCAGAAGCCATAGCTATGCAGGTATAAAATTAAGGAACAATCAGCTGAGTCACCAGGCCTTGCAAAGAAGTCCTGATTGTTCTTGAAGAGATAATTGCCCCCACTTACACTGTGATGGGATGCTTGCAATGACTCTTCCAGGATAAAACAGCTCCGAGAAAGATGATCACAGTAATCAAAAAGCTCAACTTCGACTGACACCTCAGTTGCCGGTAAAACCCACTAACAGATAGCTACAATACTGTATATTGAGGGAAAGCAGAGAAAGTAGAGAGACAATGAGAATGTAGGGTGTGGTCTGTATGTTCAGTGTATATATATACTCCCTCCGTCCCACTTATTTTGTCCTCATTTGATTTTCTTGGTCAAATTGATAAAACTTTGACCTTAAATAATAATTTAATTATTTATGCTTTAATAAATTTAAAAGTTGGATATTATAATATGATAAGTGTACTTTGTGATAATAAATTTTTTAAAAAATATAATTGTCATATAATATAAGTAATTCTCATTACAAAATTGGTCAAATTGACCAAAATTTGGTCAAAGTGACAAAATTAGTGGGACGGAGGGAGTATTATACAATCAGTAGCTTATGTCTCTATTTATACTAGAGGCTAAGTGTAACTGATACCACCCTCATTAATATAAGAATTGTAACTCCACGATTTACATTTAATAAAATCAAAACGGCTGATTTAATAATATAAAACGGCTGATTTATATTAAATAAATCGTAACTGTTACACTATATTTGACCCATCCATGATTTCTCATTAATAGAATAAACGCTCAGACTCTGCTGTCAACAAGTCTCGACAGTATAACAAAACTAACTGTCATCAGGTGACAACAAGTTTACTTTCTGACAGCAAACTCAAGTAATTGTCATCAGGTGACAGTAAGTTTACTTCCTGACAGCAACCTTGTTTTTTACAGCAAGTTTTACCTTCCTGACAGCAACCTTGTTTTTGACAGCAAGTTTTCACCTTCCTGACAGCAACCTTGTTTTTGACAGCAAGTTTTCACTTTCCTGACAGCAACCTTGTTTTTGACAGCAAGTTTTCACTTTCCTGCCAGCAACCTTGTTTTTGACAGCAAGTTTTACCTTCCTGACAGCAACCTTGTTTTTGACAGCAAGTTTTCACCTTCCTGACAGCAACCTTGTTTTTGACAGCAAGTTTTCACTTCCTGGCAGCAACCTTGTTTATTTATTTCAATGTGGGACAAATACACATTCTCATTTTCAAGCTTTTTCAAGCTACCAATTTCAACTCTATTTCTCTATGGATTCCACTAAGAAAATTACTTAGACCCATATATGAAAATTTAAGCCCTCAAAACAAGGAACAATTTCCAATCGTTAAAAATCCGGAATTAACATCAAGAACATAAAATACTTATGCTCTAAAAACTCCATTTTTAACATTCCCCCACAAATCCATATAGAAATGCTTCAGGTTTCTCATCATGACTCGGTTTTCAGAGTTGGTACCCTTCCGGGTTTGAACCCTCCTAAGTCCCCTACTTCAATGATTACCGGATTCAGATGGAATGTTTCACCTTGAATCTTAATCCGTTTGGTGTAACCATGTTCCATAGACGACGACAAGTCAAAGGCTATGGTGCCAATCTACGGCTTTGAGACATTAATGGTCTTGTCTCGATCCTGTTCGTCGAATGCTTCAAGGAATAACCCTTTCCTCTAATTGCGACCACACAATTACATTCGCTTAGCTGGGCATCTCCAGAGATGTACTGCTACCATCTCGTCGAATGACTTGATCCCATTCAGAGTTACAATAACTCTTGCTTACTAGCAATGTCAGTACCTTCTAGGTTTACAGGGGATAGACTCAGATACAATAGTATCATCTATGTAGCAAATGTACTACCAATTCATTCTTACAGCTTGTTATTACCACATTGAATACACTTCAAGGGATCTCCTCTCATGTGTATTGGGTTCCCACTGATGATGAACTATGATGGGTTGACAGCCCCATCCCCAACCTTGACTTAAGGACCACTGCAGGTTCCAGTCCTTTAGTTAAAGGATCAGCTATATTATTCTGAGTTCCTATGAACTCTATAGCTATAATCCTATCAGACACCAAACCCCTTCTAGACTTTAGTCTAACTTGGATGTGTCTCTTTGTCTTAGCATTATACTTTCTACTGCTAATCTTGTCAATAGTTGTTTTACTATCACAATGAATAGCTAACGCAGGAAGCGGTCTGCTTACTACAGGTATCGTGGACATAAGTCCATGTAACCATTCAGCCTCCGTCCCCGTGGCATCAAGTGCACACAACTCAGCCTCAAATGTAGACCGAGTTACTATAGTCTGTTTGGTCGACTTCCAGGATATTGCTCCACCTGCTAAGGTGAACACGTATCCAGTAACTCCATTGGAACCAGACTTCTTAGCTATCCAACTTGCATCACTGTACCCTTCAAATACACCAGGAAATCTCCTATAGTGTAAACTAAGGTACATTGTGCCTTTCAGATATCTAAGTACTCTATCAAGAGCATCCCAATGAGTTCTGTTTGGACAACTTGTATATCTAGCCAACTTAGACACAGAATATGAAATATCTGGTCTAGTACAGTTAGCAAGATACTGCAAACTCCCTATAATCTGAGAATACCTTAACTGAGACACAGGTACTCCTGAAGCATTCTTAACAAGGGCAACTTTAGGATCATAGGGTGTACTAGCGATTCTACACTGTGAATAACCATATTTCTCAAGTATAGATTTCTCTATATAATGAGACTGCGATAAAGTTATTCCCTCAGCTGACTATGTCAGCTTGAGACCAAGAATCACACTAGCCTCACCCATATCCTTCATTTCAAAATGCCTTTTCAAGAAAGCTTTTGTCTCGTTAATAATCTCAATATTGGTCCCAAACAGTAATATGTCATCTACATATAGGCACAAGATGACACACTCACTACCTTTAACTTTGGTGTAGACACACTTGTCACTATCACTAATATCATAACTGAACGGCACTATAGTTTCATCAAACTTTTTATGCCAATCCCTAGGAGCTTGTTTCAAGCCATAGATGGATTTGATCAACTTACATACTTTCCTTTCGTTACCAGATGCAACAAATCCCTCAGGCTGATCCATATAAATCTCTTCTTCAAGTTCACCATGAAGAAAAGCTATCTTTACATCCATTTGATGGATGATAAGACCATGTACGGAAGCCAATGCTACAAGCATTCAGATTGTTGTCATTCTAGCTACTGGAGAGTATGTGTCAAAGTAATCAATGCCCTCCTTTTGCTTAAAACCCTTAGCTACCATTCTAGCTTTGTACTTATCTATTGAGCCGTCAGGGTTCAACTTCCTCTTAAAGATCCATCTGCACCCGATAGTAGAACACCCAGGAGGGAGATCAACTAACTCCCATGTTCCGTTAGAAACAATAGAGTAAATTTCACTCTTTACAGCGCCCTTCCAGTGCCTAGACTCTGAAGAATCCATAGCTTGTCGGAAAGTTAAAGGTTCGTCCTCGACATTGTAAGTGATAAAATCACTTCCAAAATCCTTGACTACCTTTGCACGCTTACTCCTTCGTGGTTCCTCTAACTCATTAGGAGTAGAGCTACTACTAGGTTCCGCCCCCACATTAGTCATCTTTTCCACATGATCAGGAATAGAACTTGATGTGTGAGTAGGATCTTCATTAGAAGTATCTTATCTTCATTAGAAGTATCTTGAGGCATACCTGTCTTCATAGGGTAAACATCCTCAAAGAATGTAGCATCACGAAACTCAACTATCGTGTTTGCCACTATACCATCTATGTCAGATTTTAATACTAAAAATCTCATAGCTGTAGTGGTCTCAAGATAGCCTAGAAAGATACAATCAACAGTCTTCAGACCTAGTTTCTTTCTCTTGTGTTCGGGGACAAGTACCTTAGCAAGGCACCCCCACACACGAAGATACTTAAGACTAGTCTTCTTGCTCTTCCATAACTCATAGGGTGTCTTATCCATGTGTTTCAGAGGAACTCTATTCAGAATATGGCAAGCCGTATTCAGAGCTTCTCCCCACATGTATTTAGGCAACCCAGAATTAATAAGCATACTATTAATCATATCTTTAAATGTTCTGTTCTTTCGCTCAGCAACCCCATTAGACTCAGGTGTGTATGGTGGGGTAACTTCATGAACTATACCATTGTTTGCACAAAATTCATTAAAAGCGTTACTCGTATACTCACCACCTCTATCAGATCTCAACCGTTTAAGTACCTTACTAGTTTGTTTTTCTACTTCAGTTTTATATATAATGAATTTACTAAGTGCTTCATCCTTATGTCTAAGTAAATAAACATAACAGTATCTACTACTATCATCTATAAAGGTAATGAAGTATCTAAAATGGTCCTTAGTCAACACACCACCAAATTCACAAATATCAGTGTGTACTAAATCTAACAAGTCTGAATCCCTAACAATATTATGAAAAGGTTTCCTTATTTGTTTAGCAGACACACATACTTGACATTTAGAATTCTTTTCTATAGCGTGTTTTGGAATCAACTCTAAGTTCATCATATTTTTAAGAGCACCAAAATTTAAATGACCAAGTCTAGCATGCCATAAATTTGAAGATTCAACACAGTTGACAGAAGGTGTAATACTATTAATTAAAGCACCCAAAACAGGTTCAGCATTAATTACAAACAAACCATTTGACAAGTAACCCTTGCCAAAAAATGTACTAGTATGAATAAGAACTACTTTATTATACTTCAAAGAAACTTCAAAACCATTAGCCACTAAACGGCTACCACTTATTATATTTCTACGCATG
The DNA here is from genome assembly GCA_037693485.1 of Kitagawia praeruptora. Taxonomy (NCBI): domain Eukaryota; kingdom Viridiplantae; phylum Streptophyta; class Magnoliopsida; order Apiales; family Apiaceae; genus Kitagawia; species Kitagawia praeruptora. Next base: position 73,598,329 of record CM075347.1, read on the forward strand.
TCTGGAACATGATGCACTCTCGTCAGGGATAGAATACGCCCCGAAGGAAACTTTAGGTCCACGTTTCCTATTCCATGTACTTGAGCAGCACTTGCGTTCCCCATCGTCACTGTCAAGCTATGACTCTATTGATAAGATACAAATAAACTAATGTCAGCACAAATATGCACATTAGCTCCAGTATCAATCAACCATTCATTTGACAGATAACTGGAAAATAGTACAGGGTTGTAGGTAACATACCGGTCTTCGTTGGTTTCAGAAGCCAAAGCCTCACCAACAACCATGTTCGCTACAGGCCCACTTGAGGTTCCAAGCACAGCATTCGCTTGAGCTACCCCCTCGGCTTTCTTTGCTTTCTTTGCTTTCTTTGTAGGACAGTCCTTACTCCAGTGCCCAACCTGCCCACAAGACCAACATGGTTTGTTTGCCTTTGGTTTCTTGGCTTTATCCTTGTCATTCTTAGGTTTATTACTATTACCCTTCTTAGAGACAGCCTTCCTTTTCTGTCCTACAGTTGCTACATTTACCTTCGAACTTCCATGCTCAGTTGGCATCACATGTCCCTGTTTGGACTTGTGTTGTTCTTGCACCGAGATGTCCAGCATAAGGTTGGTCCAGGTGATCTCTCCTTTCTGTCTTTTCAGGGAGAGAGAGAACTCTTCCCAAGACTTTGGAAGCTTTTCAATCACACTCATCACCTTAAACTTTTTGGGGAGGTCCATTCCAGACTCCTTCAAAGCATGCACTATCATCTCGAATTCATGCACTTGCTCAGTCATGGACTTATTGTCCACCAGCTTGAAATCAAGGAACCTAGCCACAGAATACTTTTCCAGACCTTGTGAGTCAGTATTATGTGTCTGGTCCAGCTTCTCCCATAAGAGTTTTGCAGTTTAGGCATCAGAGGAGTACACATCAAACAATGTGTTGGTTAGAGCAGCCAAAATTGCTGCTCTAGCAACCCCATCCTTCTCAGCCCACTTCGCATAACTCTTAACTGATTCAGCCTTCTCTTGATCCACAACCGGATTCTCATATTCCACAACAGGCCATAGACCCTTTACAGTCAACCACAACTTCATCCTTTTCTGCCAACGAGAAAAGCCAACACCCCCATTGAATTTCTCTGGCAAGCCAGATAATTCAACGGGTTGTGGAAAACTGTAAGTGGTCCAATCAATGACCCCAGCAGATGCAACCGAACTACCACTAGCAGGAATTTCACTCTCGTTAACCATTATGCTAAATACTATATAACCGATTATCTCTTCAAGATTGTTGGAAATATTCACTAAAATAGTAAAAAGAGGCAGTTATATATCGTATTTAACAAGCCAAGGCCAAGCAAACAATCAACGAAACAAATCACGAAGGTATAAAACATGTACATCAGTAACTGATAGAACAAAGGAAGATAAGAAATCATACCAGAAGCCATAGCTATGCAGGTATAAAATTAAGGAACAATCAGCTGATTCACCAGGCCTTGCAAAGAAGTCCTGATTGTTCTTGAAGAGATAATTGCCCCCACTTACACTGTGATGGGATGCTTGCAATGACTCTTCCAGGATAAAACAGCTCCGAGCAAGATGATCACAGTAATCAAAAAGCTCAACTTCGACTGACACCTCAGTTGCCGGTAAAACCCACTAACAGATAGCTACAATACTGTATATTGAGGGAAAGCAGAGAAAGTAGAGAGACAATGAGAATGTAGGGTGTGGTCTGTATGTTCAGTGTATATATATATTATACAATCAGTAGCTTATGTCTCTATTTATACTAGAGGCTAAGTGTAACTGATACCACCCTCATTAATATAAGAATTGTAACTCCACGATTTACATTTAATAAAATCAAAACGGCTGATTTAATAATATAAAACGGCTGATTTATATTAAATAAATCGTAACTGTTACACTATATTTGACCCATCCATGATTTCTCATTAATAGAATAAACGCTCAGACTCTGCTGTCAACAAGTCTCGACAGTATAACAAAACTAACTGTCATCAGGTGACAACAAGTTTACTTTCTGACAGCAAACTCAAGTAACTGTCATCAGGTGACAGTAAGTTTACTTCCTGACAGCAACCTTGTTTTTGACAGCAAGTTTTACCTTCCTGACAGCAACCTTGTTTTTGACAGCAAGTTTTCACCTTCCTGACAGCAACCTTGTTTTTGACAGCAAGTTTTCACCTTCCTGACAGCAACCTTGTTTTTGACAGCAAGTTTTACCTTCCTGACAGCAACCTTGTTTTTGACAGCAAGTTTTCACCTTCCTGACAGCAACCTTGTTTTTGACAGCAAGTTTTCACTTCCTGACAGCAACCTTGTTTATTTATTTCAATGTGGGACAAATACACATTCTCATTTTCAAGCTTTTTCAAGCTACCAATTTCAACTCTATTTCTCTATGGATTCCACTAAGAAAATTACTTAGACCCATATATGAAAATTTAAGTCCTCATAACAAGGAACAATTTCCAATCGTTAAAAATCCGGAATTAACATCAAGAACATAAAATACTTATGCTCTAAAAACTCCATTTTCTAACAATATTGTGTCTTGTGTTGTTCTTTATCCGCACATACACCATTGCACACACAAACACTTATCTGCTACACAGACTCACAAAGAAAAGTTCAAGAATCCATTCACCCCTCCTCTGTATTCTTTTACTGTGTTCAATACTCAACATAATTTATGAATAAATTTTCTTAATAGAAGTATAATTAATTTATATAAAAAAGTTTAATTTAAGAAGATCGTAATTTCTATAAAATATTTACTTATATGTCTGCTCTATATATTCAAACACCTATTCTACTTTTAATAGAACTTTTATTTATATGTTTTTTTCTATAAATTCAAACTCTTATTCTCTATAAATTCAAACTCCTATTCAACTTCCAATAGAACTTTTAATCATATGCTTTATAAATACTTATTCTACTTCCAATATAACTTCTAATCACATGTCTTCCCTATAAATTCGAAATCTTCTCCTCTATAAATTCGAACATCTATTCTATTTCTAATATGTTAAATGACATTTTTCTATTTCTAATAGAACTTTTATTTATGTGTTTTTTCTATAAATTCAAACTCTTATTCTCTATAAATTCGAACCCCTATTCTACTTCCAATAAAACTTTTAATCATTTGCATTATAAATACTTATTCTACATCCAATAGAACTTCTAATCATATGTCTTTCCTACAAATTCGACTCTTCTCCTCTAAAAATTCGAACACCTATTCTACTTCTAATATGTTAAATGATATTTTTACATTTATTAGTGTTTAAAATTCTAAAATTCTAGAAAATTAGAAAAATATATTGAGACGATCTTAGAGCGCCACCAAAGCGCCCGCGTATCCTCCTATATTCCAACTTCACTACATATTATTGATGATACTTATCATACACAACAACTTACTCCTTAAAATCAAAACCTAAAAAATAGAGCGAATTCCAATTTATATATATTTTAGACTTTCTAAAAATTATGGAGTTTTAGAAAATGAAAACACATCTTATTTTCTCTTTATATTATTGATAGATGCTCCTGTATTTATTTAGAATTCCTACATGACAATGTTATTTTATTATGTTAATATATCAATTATTTTCTTTTTAAAAAATGATGACTTTTTTATGACAATAGTATTGAATTTATGAATAAATTTTCCTAATAGAAGTATAATTAATTTATATAAAAAAGTATAATTTAAGAAGATCGTACTTTCTATAAAATATTTAATTATATGTTTGCTCTATATATTAAAACACCTATTCTACTTTTAATAGAACTTTTATTTATATTTTTTTTTCTATAGATTTAAACTCTTATTCTCTATAAATTCAAACTCCTATTCAACTTCCAATAGAACTTTTAATCATATGCTTTATAAATACTTATTCTACTTCCAATATAACTTCTAATCACATGTCTTCCCTATAAATTCGAAATCTTCTCCTCTATAAATTCGAACATCTATTCTATTTCTAATATGTTAAATGACATTTTTCTATTTCTAATAGAACTTTTATTTATGTGTTTTTTCTATAAATTCAAACTCTTATTCTCTATAAATTCGAACCCCTATTCTACTTCCAATAAAACTTTTAATCATTTGCATTATAAATACTTATTCTACATCCAATAGAACTTCTAATCATATGTCTTTCCTACAAATTCGACTCTTCTCCTCTAAAAATTCGAACACCTATTCTACTTCTAATATGTTAAATGATATTTTTACATTTATTAGTGTTTAAAATTCTAAAATTCTAGAAAATTAGAAAAATATATTGAGACGATCTTAGAGCGCCACCAAAGCGCCCGCGTATCCTCCTATATTCCAACTTCACTACATATTATTGATGATACTTATCATACACAACAACTTACTCCTTAAAATCAAAACCTAAAAAATAGAGCGAATTCCAATTTATACATATTTTAGACTTTCTAAAAATTATGGAGTTTTAGAAAATGAAAACACATCTTATTTTCTCTTTATATTATTGATAGATGCTCCTGTATTTATTTAGAATTCCTACATGACAATGTTATTTTATTATGTTAATATATCAATTATTTTCTTTTTAAAAAATGATGACTTTTTTATGACAATAGTATTGAATTTATGAATAAATTTTCCTAATAGAAGTATAATTAATTTATATAAAAAAGTATAATTTTAGAAGATCGTAATTTCTATAAAATATTTAATTATATGTCTACTCTATATATTCAAACACCTATTCTACTTTTAATAGAACTTTTATTTATATGTTTTTTTCTATAGATTTAAACTCTTATTCTCTATAAATTCAAACTCCTATTCAACTTCCAATAGAACTTTTAATCATATGCTTTATAAATACTTATTCTACTTCCAATATAACTTCTAATCACATGTCTTCCCTATAAATTCGAAATCTTCTCCTCTATAAATTCGAACATCAATTCTATTTCTAATATGTTAAATGACATTTTTCTATTTCTAATAGAACTTTTATTTATGTGTTTTTTCTATAAATTCAAACTCTTATTCTCTATAAATTCGAACCCTTATTCTACTTCCAATAAAACTTTTAATCATTTGCATTATAAATACTTATTTTACATCCAATAGAACTTCTAATCAATTGTCTTTCCTACAAATTCGACTCTTCTCCTCTAAAAATTCGAACACCTATTCTATTTCTAATATGTTAAATGATATTTTTACATTTATTATTGTTTAAAATTCTAAAATTCTAGAAAATTAGAAAACTATATTGAGACGATCTTAGAGCGCCACCAAAGCGCCCGCGTATCCTCCTATATTCCAACTTCACTACATATTATTGATGATACTTATCTTACACAACAACTTACTCCTTAAAATCAAAACCTAAAAAATAGAGCGAATTCCAATTTATACATATTTTAGACTTTCTAAAAATTATGGAGTTTTATAAAATGAAACCACATCTTATTTTCTCTTTATATTATTAATAGATGCTCCTGTATTTATTTAGAATTCCTACATGACAATGTTATTTTATTATGTTAATATATCAATAATTTTCTTTTTAAAAAATAATGACTTTTTTATGACAATAGTATTGAATTTATGAATAAATTTTCCTAATAGAATTATAATTAATTTATATAAAAAAGTATAATTTTAGAAGATCGTAATTTCTATAAAATATTTAATTATATGTCTGCTCTATATATTCAAACACCTATTCTACTTTTAATAGAACTTTTATTTATATGTTTTTTTCTATAAATTCAAACTCTTATTCTCTATAAATTCAAACTCCTATTCAACTTCCAATAGAACTTTTAATCATATGCTTTATAAATATTTATTCTACTTCCAATATAACTTCTAATCATATGTCTTCCCTATAAATTCGAAATTTTCTCCTCTATAAATTCGAACATCTATTCTATTTCTAATATGTTAAATGACATTTTTCTATTTCTAATAGAACTTTTATTTATGTGTTTTTTCTATAAATTCAAACTCTTATTCTCTATAAATTCGAACTCTTATTCTACTTTCAATAAAACTTTTAATCATTTGCATTATAAATACTTATTCTACATCCAATAGAACTTCTAATCATATGTCTTTCCTACAAATTCGACTCTTCTCCTCTAAAAATTGGAACTCCTATTCTACTTCTAATATGTTAAATGATATTTTTACATTTATTAGTGTTTAAAATTCTAGAAAATTAGAAAAATATATTGAGACGATCTTAGAGCGCCACCAAAGCGCCCGCGTATCCTCCTATATTCCAACTTCACTACATATTAATGATGTACTTATCTTACACAACAACTTACTCCTTAAAATCAAAACCTAAAAAATAGAGCGAATTCCAATTTATACTTATTTTAGACTTTCTAAAAATTATGGAGTTTTAGAAAATGAAAACACATCTTATTTTCTCTTTATATTATTGATAGATGCTCCTGTATTTATTTAGAATTCCTACATGACAATGTTATTTTATTATGTTAATATATCAATTATTTTCTTTTTAAAAAATGATGACTTTTTTATGACAATAGTATTGAATTTATGAATAAATTTTCCTAATAGAAGTATAATTAATTTATATAAAAAAGTATAATTTAAGAAGATCGTACTTTCTATAAAATATTTAATTATATGTCTGCTCTATATATTCAAACACCTATTCTACTTTTAATAGAACTTTTATTTATATGTTTTTTTCTATAAATTCAAACTCGTATTCTCTATAAATTCAAACTCCTATTCAACTTCCAATAGAACTTTTAATCATATGCTTTATAAATACTTATTCTACTTCCAATATAACTTCTAATCATATGTCTTCCCTATAAATTCGAAATTTTCTCCTCTATAAATTCGAACATCTATTCTATTTCTAATATGTTAAATGACATTTTTCTATTTCTAATAGAACTTTTTATTTATGTGTTTTTTCTATAAATTCAAACTCTTATTTTCTATAAATTCGAACTCCTATTCTACTTCCAATAAAACTTTTAATCATTTGCATTATAAATACTTATTCTACATCCAATAGAACTTCTAATCATATGTAGTTCCTACAAATTTGACTCTCCTCCTCTAAAAATTCGAACACCTATTCTACTTCTAATATGTTAAATGATATTTTTACAATTATTAGTGTTTAAAATTCTAGAATTCTAGAAAATTAGAAAAATATATTGAGACGATCTTAGAGCGCCACCAAAGCGCCCGCGTATCCTCCTTTATATATATATATATATTGATGGAACAAAATCAAATATAATTCTTTGATTATATTAAATTCCGTTTTAACATAATAGTATAGATATAGATAGATGTTAACTTAACATTTTGTTTCCAAATGTAAAATACAAAAAAAGTAATAAAATATTATTGTATTCTCTTCTCCCAAATCTTTTCTAAAGTTAAAATAAGAATTTGGAAAATATTTTCTAAAGTAAAAATAGATTTTTGAGACAAGAACTTCTTTCATATTCTTTAGGTTTCTTTTCCTTTCCTTCCAAAAAAACATAAATCTTAGTTTTGTTTACCAAAATTTTCACAATAGTGCTCCGTCGGTAGAAACTGGAACAAATTTAAAGGTTAAAGAAATGACATTATACCCTAAAAAAACAAAATTGGAGCAAGTCCAACAATTTACTTATATAACCTCCTAAAGTAAAATTTAAGGAATGAGTAAGAAAATGTTATTCCAATAATCTCCTAGTCTATATATATTATAATGCTTAGAGATCGAAAATCTACCAGAAACGTTCAACATATATTTCTTGAATTTTCTTTTTTTGAATTTTTTTATCAAAATTGTTTTTTTTACATTAAATAGCTCTTAATGACATATTAATTAGTCATTAATTATACCTCATAAATACATATTAAAAATTTTATTTTATTTATTTATAAAATTAGAAAACTTTATTTCGGCATTGTAATTATCATTTCATATATTATAATGCTTAGAGATCGGAAATCTACCAGAAACGTTCAACATATATTTCTTGAATTTTCTTTTTTTGAATTTTTTTATCAAAATTGTTTTTTTTACATTAAATAGCTCTTAATGACATATTAATTAGTCATTAATTATACCTCATAAATACATATTAAAAATTTTTATTTTATTTATTTATAAAATTAGAAAACTTTATTTCGGCATTGTAATTATCATTTCAATATTAAATATGAATTACATACAGTGTTCCAGAAATCGCTAGGCGGCCCATAGCGGTCGGGGTACCGCCTAGCGATTAATCGGGTAGGCGAGGACTAATCGGACGGATTAATCAGAGCATTAATCAGTTATATTTAAATATTATTTTTAATATTTTTATTTATTAAATATTTTTGTCAAATATTTTGCCAATTTTTGAATTTTTCAACGTATTTTGCTGATTTTTTCCGATTTTTGACCGCCTAGACCGATTTTTTGACCGCCTAGGCCGATTTTTGACCGCCTAGACCGATTTTTGACCGCCTAGGCCCGATTTTTGACCGATTTACACAAAAAAATGTTTTTTTAATCGCCAAGGCCCGAGTCGGGGCGTTTTGATGGCGGCCGCCTCAACCAATTTTTACAACACTGATTACATATATAAATAAGTTTATATTTAGGTAAAATGACGATTAAAATTGTTTACATTGAGTACTTTTTATTCATTATCGAATAATACTACAATTTCTATTCGAACAATTGTAGTATAGACAACTCTTAACTTCTTAAGCAATCTTTATTATTAGTGATTAGAAAATCATAATAAATTATGGAAGTAATAAATTTTCGCTTAACACCTGTAATAAAAATAATACAAAGAGTTTTTTACTTTTACACATAAATAAATTACACATGAATTATGACCAAATCGATTAAATTTAAAAAATTCAGTTTTTTCAGTAGATTAAATCGATAAAAAGGTTATACATCCGTTGTTCATTATATTGTTTCAAAATAAATTAATATTTTAATCAAATAAATTCCTACACTATTATAAAACATGTATGTGTATGTTATGAGAGGGACGTCGGCTTTAAAAAGTGTTATTATATATAATATTTATAACTTTTGATCGTAAAGACTACATTTATATTATAGTTATTACTTTTTATGTTCATGATATTTTTTAGATTACAAAATTTTAGATATGTAAGGAGAGTATATTCAAACGTATAATTCATGTAATATATTTCAATCACTTTTTTTTAAATTCTTAAAAGATCAATCAACTTTTAAAAATAAAAAAAATTAATTCATCTATTTTCAATATTTTAAAATAAAAATTTATAAAAAGCGCGAAGCGCGGAAAAACTACATGGTATATTATAATAGCAGGAGACCAGAGCGGCTTGCACTTAGAAACTTCAAAATATTTTTCTTAAATTTTCACATTTTTAATTTTTTTATTAAAACAATTTTCCTGCATTTAATTAATCATTAATTATACCTATTAAATAAATATTAAACACACTTTATTTAATGGGTGATGGCCCAAAATATTCATATGGGAGCCATACTGGCCCTTTTTACTGACTGAAAACGCTACACCGTCTACCGTGATATAAGGGGTGTTGCGGAAGACCGTGTTCCGTATCATGGGGTGTTGCGGAACACCGTGTTCCGTATCATGAGGTGTTGCGGAACACCATATTCCGTATCATGAGGTGTTGCGGAACACCATGTTCCGTATCATGCTAACACGGAAGTATCATGCATAATACGGAACACGGTGTTCCGTATTATGCTAATACGGAGGACGATTCTCCGTATCCCGTCGGTATTTCGGGCCATTTTTTTCAAAATCAGTATTTTGGACAAAAACTTGTGAAAAATAGGCATTTTGGTAATTCTCTCTTATTTAATATATAATATAAAAGTTTAACAATTTTATTAGAACATTATTATTATTATTATTTTATTATAAAATATTAATTATTTTTATAAAAGTACAATTATTTTAAGGTAAAATAATAAAATAAATTATTTTTATTGTGTTATTTCTAATCCTTATTCAAAATCATTGCAATTATTTTTGTAACAAGTAATAGACGATTTTAACTTTTCGATAAATCTATAATCAATGATCGTGAGAATCATGATAAGATACATAAGTATAAATATTTTTCGATTAACATCCACAATTTAAATAAAAGTAATATTGTAGAATTTACTTTTATACATTAACAAATTACACACGGGATGTGACCAACTCGATTAAATTGAATCAAGTCGACCCTTTTTGTCGTCGATTGTTTGATTATTTTGTGTTGGAAAAAATTAATATTCTAACTAAACACATTCATATACTATTACTAATCAGTTAATAATGCATGTATGTTGTGAGACGGGAGACCGGGTTTAAGAACATTAATTAGTTATATTTAATATTTACAATTATTATAGAAATTATGTTGACATTATAGTTTGGTATGGAAAAAAGTAAGAGGTCTTTAAAGAGTTGATTTTGCTATTTTAATTAAGTTCTCATTTTCTAAGCATTGATTAGTAAGGGTGTTATAAAACGTGCACCGACTTTAAAAACAATTATATGTACATATTTATTATAAAATTTAATAAAAGAGTATTACAATATGTGAATATCACTTTGAACGTATGTTCATGAATTTAATTTTAATATTACAAACAAAAAAGTTCTTATAATGCTTAGAAAAATTAATAAAATGTAGAGATACGGATGTCGAATCACTCAAAAAAATATAAAGCATGACTTAGAGCATCTCCAACCACAAGAAATTCTTAGCTAAAATTAGATAAAAGATACCATAAATAAAAATTATAGAGATTATCTAAAAAAAACTTGAACTCCAATGGGTCAAAGCTGTTAGCTATAATTTTAGATAATTTCTACAGGTTGGCTATATTTGTCGAACCTCTATATAGCTGTAAGAAATCTGTAAGAAGATTCCACATCATTCATTACCATATTGAAGTGATATATTCTATTTATAACAACCTAAATTATTAATAACATACTATTTTTAAAATATAGCCAACCAATATAGCTAATACTATTGAAGTAAAATGTCTTACAGATTCAACAAATTTTACATAATGTCCTACAGGTCCAATTTAGCCAACCAATTTTAGCTATTCCCGTTGGAGATGCTCTTACAATATGCATGTAAATTCTGTTTTTTTCGTCATAAAACCAAATATATCGATAAGTTAAGTCAGTCACATTTCTTATCACATTTACATTCTACTTCTTTTAATCATACAATCAAATTTACTAACAAATTAAGTAATCATGTTTTTCATAATGTCATTGACAATATATTAGATTCACTAATTAATGTTATTTTTACTTATTCAATGTCAAATTTTGTAATTGTCTGTCAATATTGGATTTCAAAATAATTTTTAATGCGACAAAATAGGTGTCGTCAATATTTTCGAAATTGTTATTATTAATATTCAAGTATTTAATCGAAACATGTTTTTTTTTCTCTTTAATTTTTAAACATTCAATTTTAATTACATTTCATACAATTTTTAATTTATCATATCAGCTTCTAGATAATAAATTTAACAAACAATAATGTCATGTATACGATTTTGAAAAATATTTTTGTGTCGCGCGTAGCGCGACTTTGTTACCTAGTTATTTTTAAAAGGCAAAGAGCTTTCCCATCTCCCCGAGCCATCCCATTTCATTTTTTTTGTCATAAAGTAGAGCGGTTTTCATTCAATAAAGTAGAACACAGTCGGACAAACCCCGATTGTCGATACAATCAGGTTCGAAAATAAATAACAAACTAAAAACAATTAGTTGATTTTTTTCCTGATCGTTTAACACACAAAACTTAAAAATTATTAAAACTAAAAATGAAATTGAAGACATCCCAAACGATGCAAAATGCACCAACATTCATGAAAGTAACAGCATCACAAGTAACCATATCACATAACAATCGTTATTAGCCCAGTATTCAGAAGCCCCAATTGAATAAACTGAGGTTAGAGGAATGACACCCCAACTATCTACATGCCAGATAGCAGCTATAGACATGCCGTAAGTGGAAACCCCCAAAGGATGCATAATTTTTGGTTGTGAAAGGTGAGCTCTTACAATTGGATACAGGTTTTCCAAATCCCAAAAATATCAACAAAATTATTTTCAATAGATCCAACACCAGACAAACTAAAACATAACTAATTAAGAACATAACAAAACATCCCAAAAGAAGAGACAAAATACACACTCAAAAAAGAGAGACACACAAACACCCAAAATATTGGATTTTATTGAAAGAAAATCAACGAAAACGAAAGAAAACTAAAGGGTTGGGGAAAGCCCAGTGGAAGGCCCTCGGCTAGCTTGAGAAAAACACAGGGAAGGCGACTCTTAGGGTTAGGACGGATGAATAAAATATTTACTTTTTTTCATTTCTCACTTTTCTTTAATAACATAAAAGTAGGTGAAATTCTAATTTAATATTAAAATAATGATAATGAGTTCATATACAGAGTGTTGTTAGAGTTATCATACCTTATAATATCCTAAATCACTTTAGAAAAGTCTTTAGTTTGTTCCTTATAAATATAATAAAATAAGATTCCTAGCGATTTAAGAATTTTATTTGTCTATGAACTTCAACAATCCTCCCTATATCCATTCCTTACTATTATTAGAATAATAAATTTAAGTGTAAGAGAGAAAATAGAAGTGCAAAATTGGAGGAAAATGAATTTTTAATTCATAAAAATGGAATTGTTAGACATTCTTCAAAAGTATGAAATAGCTAGTGCTTTCTAGTATTTTAGAAACCACTAGAATATTGTTGGAATGGTACCGTATATGTCATTCTTATATGAAATTTTATCATTATTATTATTATAATAATATTAAATTAGAATTCTACCTACTTTTATGTCGTTAAAAGAAAGTGACAAATGAAAAGAAGTAAATGTTTTATTCATTAAAATGACTAAGGGAGGGTTCAAGCTACCTTAAAGATAAGGTAGATAGGGAAGGTCTTAACTTTTTAAGGTGCAACTAGAAAATTATTGGAGGAATTTTTTTTTTTACTCATTCCTTATATTTCATCTTAGGAGGTCATATAAGTAGTTTATTGGACTTGTTTTAATATTTTAAAATATTTATAAGGAATCCACGAGGAGGCCGTTGGACTTGCTCAAACCATTTAAGAGAGTGTTGGAGGACATAATTTCGTTCAAATCCCTTAGAGCATCTTCTTGAGAATGCTATAATAATGAACTCCAACAAGCTCCTAAAGTTTCCTCAAATTTTAAGAGGCCTTCTGTTCTCTCTATATTTAAGACTATCTCCTCTCCCTACTTTATTTTCTATTAATATACATCACTTATTTTTTACTTTTTACTTTCTACTTTCTACTAATATATGTCATTTCTCTTTCTAAATATTGTAATAACATTTAATAATAAATAATAACTTGGAAGGTAGGAATAAAGATGTTGTTGGAGATGACGAATAATTTTGTATCTTAAATGACTTAAAAGGTCATTAATTATATTATTTTTAATAAAAGTTTTAGGAGCTTGTTGGAATTGCTCTTAAATTTTAGTTTAGGACTTGCTCAAACCATTTAGGAGATTGTTGGGGGACACAATTAGTTCAAATTCCTTAAATTTTAGTTCAGGAACTCATTTAACTAGTTTCTTGGACTTGCTCTCTTCCTCTTAAGCGGAAAGAGTTGAAAGACCAAATTTCGTAGCTACAGAATTATTTTACCATTTTGGAGGGGAAAGACGAGCAGACAAACTTTTACAATATGTAGCATATAAACCTCTGCCATAACTTAGTTGCATGATACTATCTTTACAAAAATGATACAAAAGAAAGAATCCACAAAATAAAGCAGCCTCTACTCGTACCAAAATTCTTGTTCATTACATTTTTATATGTGTATATATATTTTGGGTACCCCTCACCCATGAAGAAGGTAAAATTGTGATCTATATAATTGGTCTAGTAAAAGAATACAAATGAATCTATAAAATCTGAAATTTTCATATATCTAGCCTGGGAGAAATCTCAAAATACACCTACGGATGCAGATCTGATCCACACAACCTTTTGCCCCAGCAGAACTCCATTTCTCCATCATCATCCGTATCCATCTCAAATCATCTTCCTTTGCAAAAACTTTAACGAACAGCTTTACATGACAAACATAGAAATCCTGCATACATATATGGACTCTTTAAAGTTTTTTCATTCATCAAAACACTATAAAAAAGCAAAAGAAGTTTAGCAGAAAGCACATATAATATAAACTTAAAATATGCTCATGTCAATAGTGCATTAATTTCAGATACAGGTTTAAATATTAAACAAGTAGTCGAAGTACAACCGAAAGAACTTAATTCAAACAGAAAAGTCTTTACCTGGCTCGTGGTAAAATATTTTCATATACGAAGTTGAAAGTTAAACAAGACAATGATGAGGAAACAGAAATGAAACAACCGTGACCAAAAATTACCATAATAATATTAAAGAGAAGAACAAACACATGCACAAATAAGATGTTAGCAGATCCAAAAGAGTTCACTGATACTTGAAAGGCTGATATTCTTATAAAACCATAGAAAAGAAACTGATATCTAAGAAAACAAAAGTCAGCTACAAGTAACAAATCTATTATGTACACAGCTTTAAAATTATCAATCATAATTACATACCAACTTACATGATTACAAAAAAGCTTGATAAAAAATAGAGCTGGTTTTACATTTGTAAAGGTAGCATAGTTCTTTAATTTCCAATTAGAATAAGTTACACAAGCACCTGGGTACCAGTTGCAAGCCTATAGAGAAGTGAAAATCTTTAATGCTAAAAAGCCTTTCATTAGGTTTAACCACATTCCAGCGGTAGGCAAATAGTTTGATGTAATAAACAATGCATACATATATATTATGATGCACATTCACCTCTAAAATCCACCGTCATTCACCTCTAAAATCCACCGTCTCCATGACTCCATGTCATACAAATTTGGGTAAAATACATTGGGCTCCTTGAAAAGTGTATGATGCTTCTTTTAAACATACAATCTTTAGTAGAATGTGTTTAGGCAACAAAAAAAAAACAGATGTTAACCTGTTGGAAGTTTGGATCACTTATTTAGCACTCACATAGTCAAGAAATAACAGATATCTCTCCATTAAATATTTTAAAAAACTGATAAAAACATATGACTTGCATATAGTTAGAAATCCACTCAAATTTGGAATATAAAGTAGGACAAAGACTGCAATAAATTTTCTCGAAGGGAACTGACATATTGAGCAATAGATTGGATACTGTATATCTGATCTGATTGTTCTAAATCCAGTACGAACTACAGGTATCTGTTTGCAAAGATTATATAGTACGCATAGTACGAATTGATACCATACATTAAAACTTGTATATTTGCAAAGAAAAAAAAAAAAGGGTCAATTTGATTCTTTTAAATTAGCACTTCGTGGTCAGATTGCAATTAACTACATGTAATGGTTTAAGGGATGCATGGAATGGTTAGTAATTAGTATTATCAAACAAATATGATCAATGTAGCCTTAATATGACAAGGATGAAATAAACACATTTGTGACAATTTTAGGTTGTGAACTTTTAAATACCCCACCAAAAAGAAGTTCAAATAGCAATTAATAAACAAAAAACCTCCTGTACATGAAAAATAATAATTATATTCCCATAAAGATTTTCATGAACTACTTTTGGCTTATGGGATTTCTATTACAACGGTGCTGGTAACTGAAATATGATATGTCAATATGAATATAAAGGCTTATGATCACATTATTAGAATAAACCAACAGAAGTGTGACGAAATATAACGTGTATTGTACTGTGCCATTGATATAAGAGAATTATGTTGTGTACAATTGGTGTATTTAAGGACTGTTAAAGTCTATGATAAGATGGGATAACATGTATATTTAACGGGTGCTGCAGTCTATGCCTCCATGATAAGATGGAATAACATGATGCTAAATGGGATATGGTGGAATCAAGCACAAATCTGTAGTAAATTTCTCCTGTGCACGTTGTGTGTCAGTAACAGGGCCGATATATAAATCACGGGCCTAAAACAACTCAAAAGACAAAAACCAAATATATCGATGATATAGCATTTTGCGCTAATCTTTATTTCAGAGAGAAAATTAGAACAAACAAGTTATATATGATAATGGTAACTGTGATAACAAGAACTACAGCCTTGGCTAGCTATAACTTGGTTAGATCAAGAAAATAGATGTCAGCAATTTAAGTTTGAGAAACATACTCCTGTCTAACTTCATCTAGGAAGTAGTGGTTCTCTTTCATCTGGTCCGACACGGTGACTCGCCTGAGTAACAACAAAATGCAAGTCAACATGATCATTTATTCCAGTAGATAATACCATATGTTGCATCTAGATGAAAGATTAAAGATAAATCACAGTACCTCTTCATTTGCGCCTGCTGCCATATTAATGAAGGATGCATCCTTAGACCTGAAAAGGTAAAAAGATTGTTAAATTCCAAGGCTGTGAATGGCATAAAGTTGTTGACAAGGTCGAGAAAAATGATACGAATACCCACAATATTTAGGGAAGGATATGACTTTCGTACTTTAAAACTAGGCCTGGCAATTTGACACGTGACACGTGAACACGACACGAAACGACACGAAAAATATGGTTTTGGGTTTTGATTTTTGCTACATGAAACACGAAAGTACACGAAATAATTAGTGTCGGATATGGATTTTCATTTCGGGTACACGAAAGTATACGAAATAAAGATGTTTATAATTTACTAGTAATAAATTTTATGTATATATTAATATTATTTTTATAAAAATATATATTTTACACAAAAATATACATATTTACAAGTTTTTATAAAGTTGTATTTAAATTTATATATGGAAATGTAAAATATTTTATGTATATTTCATATGAATATAATATTTACTAATAAATTTTAACTAAATTTTATTTTTAATCTTATATAATATATACACGAAACACGGCACGAAAGTACACAAATTCATTTCGGGTGGATATGGGTTTCACATTCAAGTACACGAATGCATTTCGGGTGGATACGGGTTTCACCTTCAAATACACGAAACACGAAAGTACACGAAACGAAAGTACACGACACGACACGATTGCCAGGTCTATTTAAAACCAAGAAGTTCATTTTAGAAACAAAAACCCAAATATGATTTTAAAAATATATGAAATTGACCAGAAATACTGATCTTGAAGCTTCATACTCGTCAAATGAGGTATGCTTAATATGCATGGTAAAATGAACTTCGACTTCTATTCTTTCAGAGGTATGGTCTACAATCAATAGTAGCAACAAAACAAGAAAGTACCTATGATCTTTCTGAAGTTCTATTTGCTCCAGAACGCCATTCTCTTGCTCATCTTTGACTTTCGAAAGAGGGGAAAAGAACTGGTGAAAAAATTGCATCAAATAGTAAATTCCCAATTATAGTGGTAGGAGCTTCATGGAATAATGATATTATTTGTAATACCTGATGCATTGAGATAAAAACTACTGAAATGCCTAAGATAAAGTTAACGGTCAGAGTGTGACCAAACAAAGCAGCTGAACCAATGCCTGTAAATATTGTGGCAACAGTCGAGGAATATTTCTTCAAAATTGTATCTGTGTGCACCAAATGAAGCTCAGAGTAAATAACAGGTCAAGGGAAATGCAATATATTACACAAAGTTATGCACTCTTAACAATGACAGACACATAGTTATAATATGAACTTTATGATTTAAATATAAAAAAGTGCATCAAAGAGAGATTTTCTAACTTTGTAAATAAATGCTCACCAGCATATTTGAAGAAAAACGAGGACAGAATTCCTTGTGCTGCATTGTTTAATATCAAAAGCATTGTAGCTTTTGAATGCCCTTCCAATATATTAAAGCTATCAGGACCTGAAATATCAAGGTAAATTCTAAAGTCAAATACTAGATTTGATATTGGTTATACGAAAAAGAGTAATAAATCAATTTTAAAAGATTTTACCAAAGTTAATGAACAAATTAGTTTCTAGTCTAGAACTAAGAGCATTGATCAATTTGAAGGATCCCACAACTAAGGGCATTGATCAAATTTGAAGGATCCCACAGGCCACAACATGAATACCTTATGATCTATATAGAATATCAAATTTGTCTCTTATTTACTTTTTACTAATTTTCCACTTTAATATGAGCTGAAGGCCTTGACTATAAGCATGAACGCAGCACCTAAACTGGAGACGGAACATAAAAATCCAGGATCACCTTCAAGATGTATTAGTATTCTAACGGATTTAGTAGCTATAAGCCTATAACTAACCACCTAGGACAAGTAGCTAACATGAGAAGTAGAGGCTCCTCCAATATGCAGATACGCGGCAAGCTCGTGTACAAGAGTTATAAAGGCAAAAACTATCGCATAAATTGCTCAAATCACATTATTCCTACCCTTGAAGTCTTATCTGTTACACTTGTACCAAGTATATTGCTAAAACACTATCCATGTGATATTGTGATTAGATTTATAAGTTCTCATCTTTATTACTGATATAACCAACAACACTACAGGGTAGGCATGTAGTGGCAAAGATGACTCCATCTGTTATTTGGCCATAGAGCATTAATTAAAGCCAGAGTATCAAGTGTTTAACAATAGCATCCCTTACCTTAAAGTTTCAAACCTATGTTAAATCTGTAACAACCACTCACATCCAAACAAGTGGTCAGATTTGTATGCGCACTCAACATTAACACAACCACTACCATCAATTACCTAAAAAGTACACTAATGGTGGCCAAGATGACTAAGTTTTACTGATTGTGATAGGTGAATGAAGACCTTGTGCAAACTCAAATTCAGGCGTAAATAAATACAGCATAGGTCAATATAATAAAATGGAACAGATTAAAAAATCGAGACAGGTCTCTCCCAGAAAGCATTTATATCAAAATAAAATTACTGGACGATAAAGCTTGTGTACAGTACCTTTATAGATGACAGTTGCAAGAATGCCTAGGAAATTGAATATGGCACCATATCCATATAAAAACAAATTCTGAAAAAGAGGGGGGGGGGGGGGGGTGTTCAAATATTAGAACAAATTTATAGAACTTCAAGGAATATGCTTACAGCAACGTCGAATAGCTTCTCTACTTCAGGTTGATCACAAATGCATTAGAGTTGTGTGTAAGAATTAAATTCCAAGTTACAAATGAGAAACATGAAGTTTCAAGGTCCAAGTTCAGTTTTTGAAAGTTGAAATCCAATAACAAGTTAAGCAGCAAGAGGGAAGAGCTCGAGGATAGTTCCAGTTAAGCTACCATATATTCCATAATAAAACCCCTAAACATGTGTTTGCCTACAAATGCAAGGAATCCTATAATAACATCACAGAAGATGGCAGGAACCCAAATCATATATTACACCATCACTTTCCGCCAAATCAAACTAAACATTGTTATGAATAACTTAATAAAGCCGTACAACTTCAAATGATTGTGATTAAGCAGAGAATAGACTACCAGTTGAGCACAAAAACCATCACCGCTGTTCAGCTCTGAATTTAGTGAAAGCACTACAATCTAAATCACTTTTTCATCTTTTCATAATATAGTTTGTGGGGACGACTCATTCCATGGTAACATCCAGATTATCAGACTTCTGGACAAAAATACACTAATCTATGATTATGTAAAGATAGATTATCTGGTTTTGCTCTCGAATTATATCTCATGTTTACATTACCAGTAAATATCGGCTGATGTTTAATCCTACTAGGGGAAATGCAACAGCTGAATTTCGAATATATCTCTAACACAAGAGAAAAGTTAGCCATACAGAATGAAATAACCTGAAGATAGATGCTTGTATCATACTGGCTCTTCAAAGCGTATTCATTGTATACCGATGCCAAAGATGGAACAGTCACCTGTACATTGAATCTAACATGAGAAAGTCTATTGAAGCCTGCTTAAGCAGAAACGAACAATAGATAAATCAAATTAAATATTGAGTCAAGCAAATAGCCTACGGTAAAAGAGACCAATTCAAGAAAACCGACATAGGTTTAAACAGCTTTGCCCTCCAAACCCATAAAAAAGGAAAATAACAAGCTCACTTACAAATATACATGTATAGATATATGCACCCGTCGCTACTGGAAGACCCAAAGCAGATGAACCCTCAGGCAGGGAACGCATTTGGTTTATACTAATGCCAATGAGCAAAAGTGCAAGAGCCTCCCACTGAAACAGGCAAAAAATGACAAGGCACAAGTCACAAACTAATTGTTTCAAAGTCAGTCCTAAAACTTTCGCTTGACAATAATTATGATCTGGGCATGTTAAATATGTTAAAGTTATTAATAGTCAGATAAGATCATACAAAACCTTTTTGAGGTTGGTAACTGACCTGGATTATGGAAAATCGCCTCTTCATTATCATCCTCAACAAAATAGCAATTACCAAGACCTGCAATTTTTAACTCGATCCATATGAGCATGAGGAAAATCAAGTAGTCCAAGTACAGAAATAGGCACACAAGTTATTTAAAGATCTAATGCAATCAAATATACAAAGCTATATAACTTCATCCACTAAACTATATGAGCACGTGAAAGAGTTTCTTCATTAAAACTTACAAAGTTGCGCATTTTTGTTGTTGGAATGAGCACATAGTTACTGTTACAATTCCTTTCAAGACTAAAACAAACATAATATTTCATTTCAGAATTTTATATCACCATTCTGAAATAAATTCGTATTTAAGTTGTACATTGTTTCAAAGTCACCCACTTATGCATACCAAACTCATCCTTGTGTTTGTCTGGAAATTACACGCACAAGAAACAAGGGTGCTTTTTTGGTTGTGATGAGACCAATATTTATTGTAGAAGATATGTTAAGTTTGCCAAGTCCTGAATGAGATCCTGTGTATTTACTAAATACGCCAAACTGCCAAGGGTAGGAAGAAATTATGAAAATGGCACACTCCTGAATCATGAAATATGGACAATTTCACTCATAATCATGCACTATCAGTATGTTCACCCATATTCACTTATCCCCTGCCTTGTTAATGCCAATCAACCATACCAAGCCTGATTATGTGCCTCCATTAACAGTTCATCCTCCACCACTCTTCTTTTTCCTTCACATATGAGGAGATTATTATAAGATATCTTGGATTCTGGAATTAAGTGGACCAGACAAGGAGGCCAAGATCAGTTCTCAGTCAAGCGGCATGAATCTCATAATGTTATCACAGGGATTAACATTGAGCTATATGTCTTTCCTCAAAATTCTTAAAATGTGAGAATTATGAAACCACTAAGGTCCAGACATAGTTAAAAATCTTTGCATAGGGCAAGAACATATCGGAACCGATTCAACAAGGTTAGCCCATCTTGAATGGGTCAAAGCAGATTTTCTTAAGCTAAAGTCACAACATATTTGAATGCAGGCCCACAAAGGAACCTCCAACAGGCCCCAAGGAACCTACCAGACATCCCAAACCAGCTGTGCGGGTCATAGAACACTATGGAGTCGATCAACGGAAAAAACTGGTCTCCCCCTTCCACAGTGGGAAACCATTTTCCACTAACAACAGGATAGCCTTATCAGATGATAAGGTTATTTAGTTGAGAGGATAACACGTGTATCATAACCAAATAGATAGTGTTTACACATAGTCACAGCTTTCAATTTTCATTAATCATTCCTTACGCACTGATACTCTCTCACCCACGCTTCCAGCTCTGGTCATTATCAATCCCACAGGCAGCAAAGCTCATCACCAATCCACGGAGAAGCTAAGTTTGTTACTGCTTATTACTGTTTTCCGTTTATTTTTCTCTGACTCTTTAATGATATTTTTCTCTGACTATTTAATGACCTGACCATCAGAATCTCATTGGCAGGCACGCTGCACCTGTGTCCCAAAGCTTTCATTGTCTCTACCGATCACAGTTGATTTTGCCATCTACACTAAAGCATATATTTCCTGTAACCAACTACTTAAAATCTACCCTTTAAAGCACATCAGAAATTCAGACACCTTGAGTTCTGCTGATATTATTTAATTCTCTAGTTATCAAGACTACTTTTCAGTCTCTCAAATTAAGATTCTTCAGCCTTATTGTGCAGTTGGCTAGATTTTGCTCTGCCAGGTTACGATGTATATCGACACCTTAAATGCCACACGGGCTGCTATATATGAAAGAAGAAAGACAACAAAACAAAGTTCACATAAGAGTCAGGTAGTTCTCGTATTGGAGGCAAAATTACCTCATTCAGAGTAATGGCAGCCTATACTATACTATAATCAAAATTTCAAAGCAAACAAATTGCTCAAAAAAACTGTAACTAAAGATATAGTACCTAGTTGATAATATTACTCTTGAGAAATCAGAATGTCACATGCAGACAAGCAAAAATAAGGTAATAACCACTATTATCGAAGAACAAACTATAAAAGTGAGAAAACCATAAACATCAGACTTACTTTTAGATTACTCAACATCTTCACGGTGGCAGGATTAAAGTAGAGCTGCACAGGAAGGTTTTGAGTAAGGAAACTGTTTGTTGACATTAAAAGTACAACCACAATGACCTCTAGCCAATAACTTACTACTCCAAGTATGATTAACTAGACATGGATGGGAAAACACTTGACCGGAACAGACCCCAGCTTCAATAGCAAGGAGTTCTGCCAGTTGCCAGTTGTCTGATGTTTCCATCATACAGTGAAAAAACACGTGTAAATGACTATTTTAATATTACATAGTTTACTTGTCCCTTGAATACTAATTTTTCCTTCAATAATATTATTAAGAGGTTTTTTCTTAATTTTATACAGCCCTTGTGTTACTTCCTTATATTGAAACATACCGCATATGAATGAACCGAAAAAGATTACTTTTAGTGAGTAACATAATTACGTAAATATTAATAGTCTTGTAAGAACTGAAATGAGAATGCAGTGCTTGTCTAACTTCATGGACACCAAGTTTTGAGACGTTCTACCTCAGAAAATTTAATCTACGAAGATAAATGGAAGAATCAAATACATCTTCCTCTTTCAAGCCCATAGTATATTTTGCATTAAACATACGAGCATTCAGAAATATTTTTACTAATAGGAGAGAAACCCTATGCTGATATCGAACAACACTAGCAGTGTTCTTGAGTGGACAAAAAGATACGGTGCCTTGGTAAGACGCATTTTAAAAAAATTGGAAACCTGATAGTTGTAAACATATAGATATCGTATAGAGAGGGGGCTGGGGAGGAGCATAAGCAACACTTATCAGCACATAGTTACTTCCAAAATCCATATAAAGCAGCACTTCTGTAATGCTTACGCAAGACTCCACAACCCACAAAGTTTAAACCAAATTTTAGTTAAATCACTGATATAACATATGTGCATGTTCACTAATCCATGTAAGTCCTACAAATTCTCAGGGAGTTTTTTAGTATTTTTTAGTGTGTATATATATATATATATATATATATATATATATATATATAGGGTCTTGCTCAGGTGAGAACCTCTTATTTTGGTGAGATGTGAGATCCAATCCTAGCCCCACATTTTTCATATCTAAATTAAATTCTAACCCCACAATTAATATTTATAATTTTACATTTTTATTATTAATTTAATTCAATATAATCTTCCACAAATCATTTCTTCCCCACTCCGGTCACCATATCCGATCACCATCTCCGGCGACCAATTCCGATCATCTCAGAAAATCACCGCCTGTAAACAGAAAATCACCACGCTGTCGCCACCACCACCACCAATAAAAATCACTACCCGTAAACAAAAATCACCACACCAAAACCACCACATCGCCACCGTCATCTCCGACCACCAGCAACAAATCACCACCGGAGCCCGAAAATCATCACAAACAGACCGAAAATCACCATAAACAACATGATTGTACATAAATTGCAACCGTAACTAAAATCAAATTAATTATTCAAAACCTTAATCAACAATGAATCACCCATACGAACCACCATACCACCGCCACCATCTACGGCAATAACCAAAAATCACCACCGGCAACTCAAAATCACCGCAAAATCCACAACAACACCTCGAAAACTGTAAAAAAAAATCCGATTCAAATCGATCTGTCTCCGACAAGGCGGAATCTACCGGTGGCAGACACATACAAATCGTTAATCTCTCGTTCGTCGTCGGAAGAAGCTACGCTCCGTCAATGATTATTTGAAAAATTCAATTTTTTGGTTGATAATCGAATTCAATTTCTGTTGTTTGTTTGATTATTTGAATGATTAGTTGCTCTTCCTTGTTCTTCTACGAGTTTGTAGACATTTTTAGATTATTTTTTCAATGCATAATGAGGCTATTATGACCCTCAACGGAAAATATTAGTGGTGGTCGGAATCCAAAAGTGTATGGATGGAAGCAGGGGGTGGGTGGGTGGGTGGGTGGGTGGGAGATACGTACGTGTTTGTGTGTGACGCGGGGGGGGGGGGGGGGAATGCGTGTGTTTGTCTGTGGAATGCATGTGCAGTGTGTGTGGCATGTGTTTGTTTAATGTGTGGCTGTAATTTAAAGTTAGTTAAAAATTGTAGGGCTGAAATTAGATCTCAGTTCTCACCAATAATATGGGTTCTCACCTGAGCAAGACCCTATATATATATATATATACTTATTGCATCCAATGATCTCTACGTTTGAACCATGTAAATAAATTCAACTGATGATATATCAATATTATAGAGCCAAATTGTGTGGATAGGGAAAGGAAGTTAATAAAGGAGATTTATTATATATATTATTCATTAGCTTAAGCATATCTAGTGTAGAGAAAAAATATACATTTGTGAATACGAGTTTATTATTCTTGTAGGTTTTTTTGTACTAATTTTGGGCTTTGGCCCATTAGGTTATGTTTTTAGGGTTTCCACTCCCTGTAAAAAACATGTAACCCTCACAAATTATTGTAGACTTTTTTTTTTGTTAGGAAAAATTATTTTATACTTTGTTATGGAGATAATATAGATTATCAAATTGAGTCTCTATGTACATGGGTTGGGATCCATCTTAATTTCTCCCTTGTGAGTTGGAACCCCTTGGGGTAGTGAATTTCCTGCAGATAATCAATCCAAGTTCATCTTTTATTGTCGTAATTCCATTTACTCATTGTTTCACAAATCCTGTCCTGCATCACAAATAACTCATTACTTATAATTTGTCTATTTTTATTTTCCATTATAACTACGGTTAAACATGGATATGTTAAGAATTCTTAAGCTACATTTGATGATCTATACTTGCAAGTTTAACTAAAATGACACCATACCATCCAGAATATAAATATATAATACTACATATTAAGAAGAGTTATATTTATATATAATCCTGGAATTGCCTGCTGCCTGCATCAAAAGTTTAAGAAACACTAAGATGAATCTCTACTGCTGAACAAAAAACAGTCTAGACCGATGTTGACAAAAATACATGCACTAACAAAAATGGTTTCAAGCCAAAAAGTCATAAGGGATAACTAGGACCATATCGTAGCACCATTCTTCTATCCTGAGCAACATAATTAGTAAGGCGACAAATGCTATTCAAAAATATGTCAAATTCGAAAAACATACGTCACCTGCATAGTGAACTTTAAATAGTTATTGATAGCATAAAGAAATGCTGGAACGGCTAGAAGCACATTGCTGCGAGCGGCCTGCAGATAATCCGAACTGATTATTAGATCAATATGACAACAATCAACCTAAAGAATAGCCTACATTCCAAAACTAATACTAAAATGGCAAAAGCCATCAGGGTTGTAAGAACTTATGGATCATTAATGTTCACACCAAGCTCTGAGCATTGGATTTAAATATGTCAAGTACAGTGATACATCAATAGAATCTGGTATAAGTTGTCTAAAAAATATATGATAACCATCCTTGAAGAAAACATTTTATAACTAGCTGTCCTCAGACTGAAGCAGCAAGATTTCAAATGAATTCACTAATGGATTATATGCCAGGAAGAATCACCTGCATGAATGTGGATACCGAGAGAAGTGGTTTTTCTCCAACTTTTTGATGTCTGGCCTGCAAAATCAGAACTGGAAGTTTACACTTTCATAGAAGCATATACACAGAAAATTTGAAAGCGCAGACAAGCATCACCAAGAGATTAAATACTGAAAAATGTAGCTTGTCAGAAATTATAAATGTAAACATGGTGATGCTTGTAACTCAATTACACACATCATGAATCTATGGCGATAGCTGGTATGATATTCCTATTTTATTTAGTGCAAATTATAATACTCTACAAAATCCTCAAAAATATCTGGGCACAAAAAAGTATCCCCTACAACCTTCTCAAAGAGTATATGTATATATAAAATCCAAAAGGTACATGTCTAGTCAATGCTTTTAATTGTGGAAAATTTTGCAACTCTCAATATGTTTTTTTTATTAAATTCTAAATTTTCGAAAAAAAATACATTATAAAAAAAATCATAAATTTCAACATTTAATGCAACCCTCCAATATTGACGTTTCCATCTCTTTTTCCAAGTTGGCCATCTTTACGTAAACAGCCTCTCTACTCTTCGGATTAAGGGTAACCTTTGCAGCTTACCCTCCCCAGAATCTGCTTCCAGATGGGATATATTGGGAATATTTGGTTTAGGTACATGTGTAGTCAATATAAAATTGCATTATTTTACATGTATTACTTTGTCAGCTGATTCCCAAATCACCATAAGTATGAACCAATTTATATAAAATCGCCAAAATAAAGCCAGAAACAAAAAGATAATCAAATAACCTGATGCGATAATATAAATTTGAAAAAGTTACATGTACCTGAATCAAGAGCATAACAATTGCGAAGAGAACTTTTGCAATCTCTGTCAAAAAATTAACACTGACTGGACTAAACTTGAAACTCCCATCCACCTTAGACATGAAGACCAATATAGGCTGCAGAGTAACATTAAACGGTTTAGCTAGTATATCAAAAATATGCAACACTAAGGCATGACTATTGACTTGGTAAGATGTTCCCCTGTATACAAGGAAACTAGTTCATTTCTCTTTGGTAATGGTCAATGACAAAATTCTACATGTGCGCGCACACACACACACACACGTCTTCTTTCAGGCTCGAACCTTTGACCTCTTGATCCAGTAGACTACAATGCTAGGGATGAGAAAAGTAGTTGGCGGGAGAGAACCCAAAAAAAATTTACAAAGAAGAAAAAGTAGCTCTTTCTTTATGTACACAATACTAAATTTTCAATGAATTAGTGCTACATAAATCCAACATAAAGAGAGCACTAGTTGTAGGTGACAAGACTATTCAATACATTTATGGGCACACCACAACCTAGATTTTGCATTGAGGAGAGCTACTAATATATGGAAAAAGAAGAGGACAAAATTTTGGTATTCATAAATGAAAAGGAAAGGAAAGGGAGGCAGAACCTGTAGGCCGACTAGCATACAATCACCAACAACCAGCAAAACATTAAGAAAGCGCTGCTTAGAGGAAACATTGCTCCTATATCGATCATAAGCTTTGGAAACAGCCTTGGTAGGTGGTGGATAAACCAATTTGGAATGACACACACTGCATTCTACCATTCCGTTGTTCATTCCCCCCGCCTTGAAATCACCATCATCATCATCATCATCATCATCATCATTTCCCAATTCAAATAAAATTGACACATTCCAAACCCAAAATTCAACCTAATTAGATCTCAACCAACAGACTCAAACACATCCAGATACATACATACATGAATTACTCATAAGAAAACACAATATATCCACATACATAACATAGATCTTGCAAGTATAGATATGAAAAACTGACCTTGACAAATATGAATTCAATAATTAGCGACGAGATCTGAAGGGAGGGAGAGATGTATGTATGTATGTATAAAATATATAAGCAACGGGGCAGGGGATGGGGGAGAGTCGGGTGAAGAGTCTATGCTTGCTTAAACTTGCATCATGCTCTTTGTAATTCAGCAGGAAAGTGACTTTTCCGCCAGCTTATATATATTACTACTACTACTATTGTCTTTTTTATTTATAGCCTAGCCGAGCCTAGCCTAGCCTAGCCTAGCCTACTACTGTTGTATTCGTCGGTGACTCGGATTCATTCAAATTAACACTTTCATTTCAATGCTTTATGGACGGACTATGCTCAATCAATCCTCTATATATTACTAGCTTATAACCCGTGCTTTACTTTTAATTTTTTGCAATTTATTTATAATGTAATATAATATTATAAATTTTAATTTTAATATTATAAATATTAATTTTAATTTGTTATAGTGTAATTTGTTATTTGTTTAATATGTTTTTTAATATTAAAAAATAGAGTTGAACCAAACTACCAATTATCCCCTAGTTTAATACTATTATAAGCGAAATAGGATATTTTTGGTTGTCACTTTGGTACTCTTTTGTTACTCATTTTAGTCACTCTTTGATTTGCTTAAATCTCTATTATTTATAATTAAAAAAAATGTAAAAAAACACACAAACACTCTCCTGTTAATAAAATTAAAAAAAACACACACACACACGCCACTCCTCTCGATCAAAACTCTCGGCTAAATCTTTGCTTACCCGGGAATGTTTTTAGGTAGATAAAATATTAATTAAATTTATTTTTAATTGAACTAAAATTATGGCTAAAAAATAGGGTTGAACCAAACTACCAAACTACCAATTATCCCATAGTTTACCCTAGTTTACTTATTATAGTATAGTATAGATATAATATATTATTAGCCTATAACCCGTGCTATGCACGGTTGCTTGTAAATTTTTTAATTATATTTTATTATTAAAATTTTAAGTTGTATATATTTTTTATTATTAAAATATTACTTTAGAAATCTCATGTATATAAATATTATCGTATTAATACGTATATAAATATTACTTTAAGATGATATAAATGTTTAATAATAATATGTTGTTCATGGGATTTGAACCTTGAACCTATAGAAGTATTTTATATATTATAGAAAGAATATTTTTTTAGCATTACATGGTTCTCATTAATCTGTCTCAAAAACCAATAGTTGTTATTGAGTGTACCATAAAAAAGTACCAAACTACCGACCAAATAGTTGTTCTGTTTACTTAAGACTTTTGAAGTGTTTAATTAGAGGCGTATGTTTTTTTTAATAATTAATAATAAAGATTTAATGTATTTAAAGAGAGTGCCTACCGTGTGTTTTTTTTTGAATTTTATTAATAATAGAGATTTAACCAAACCAAAGAGTGACCAAAAAAAGAGTACCAAGAAAAAATGACAAAAAAAAGAGTACCAAACCAAATATACCATATTTTGCTTATTTTGTATAGTATAGATAAGACAACTTTCAAGCTATTTAGTAATTTACTAATTTGTCCTTCTATTTATTAATTTACTAATTTACCTTCCATCATATTAATATTAAAAAAAATGTTTGTCATGGGAATTGAACCCAAGACCTTTATATATGGAAAGAATTATTTTCACCTCTGCAACCACTACACCAAAGAAGTTTTTAGAACTTTTTAGTAACCCATTAAATACATACTTCAAGAACTCATTTGTTATAATGTTTAATATTTGCCAAATTGTTTACGGACTAATCGGAGCTTTACCGACCAAAGTTCAAATTATAAATTACTCGATTCTTGAGGTTCGCCAGATTAATCGAAGTTTTAATATTTAAAATTTATAAAATTTATAAATATATTTCAATGTAAATATTCAATATTTTATAAAATTCATATATTTTATCAAGTTAAACCCGTGTCGAACATAAGTCGAACCGTTTATATTCAAACTTTTTTCATAATAGGTTAAATCGATTCGAGATTTCAAGCTTTATGAGTCAAGTTTTGAGATTAAAATTAAAGGACCAATTGAACTTGAGCTCGAGTTTAAGCTCGACGGAACTTTTTAGCCGAGCTTGAGCTCGAGTGTGGCAATGTTCGACTCGACTCGATTACAACCCCACTCTCATTGCTATTGGGCAAAATATTTTGATAGACTAAAAAAAATTTAAGGAAAACAAAACAAAAATTATTGCAGATAAGATTGAACTTCATATTATATATTAGATAAACATTTAGATAAAACACATAGTTAGGTCAAAAATATTTATTAAAAAATAGATTATAGATACTCTTTTAAAAATAATAAATTTAAAATGTCTAACTATATTATTGAAATATGATACTTAGTAGATAATATATCACAATGTACATGAGTACAAACCAAAATTTTAGCTAATTTTAATATAAATTACAAGAATATTAAATCACTGTCACATGACCACTTCCACGCTACCACTACCACGACCACGACATGCACCACTATCAAAATTACAAAAAATTTGTCTGTAACAACATGAACACCACCACTTACACCACCAAAATCACCAATATCAAAGCAAAATCACTAGGAATTCAACTAAAAAATTTATAAATATTACAAATATATTTCAATGTAAATATTCAATATTTTATAAAATTCATATATTTTATCAAGTTAAACTGTCGAACATAAGTTGAACCGTTTATATTCAAACTTTTTTCATAATAGGTTAAATCGATTCGAGATTTCAAGATTTATGAGTCAAGAATCGAGATTAAAATTAAAGGACAAATTGAACTTGAGCTCGAGTTTAAGCTCGATGGAACTTTTTAGCCAAGCTTGAGCTCGAGTATGGCAATGTTCGACTCGACTCGATTACAACCCCACTCTCATTGCTATTGGGCAAAATATTTTGATAGACTAAAAAAATTAAGGAAAACAAAACAAAAATTATTGCAGATGAGATTTGAACTTCATATTATATATTAGATAAACATTTAGATAAAACACATAATTAGGTCAAAAATATTTATTAAAAAATAGATTACAAATACTCTTTTAAAAATAATAGATTTAAAATGTCTAACTGTATTATTGAAATATGATACTTAGTAGATAATATATCACAATGTACATGAGTACAAACCAAAATTTTAGCAAATTTTAATATAAATTACAAGAATATTAAATCACTGTCACATGACCACTTCCACGCTACCACTACTACGACCACGACCACGACATGCACCACTACCAAAATTACAAAACTTTTGTGTGTAACAACATGAACACCACCACTTACACCACCAAAATCACCAATATCAATGCAAAATCACTAGGAATTCAACTAAAGTTACCAAAATTTAAACGTAAATCACTAAAAAATAAATGCAAATTACAAGAATATTCCAAATTTAGAATTGTGTGAATATTCGAAGCTGTTGATAATGGTGTTGACGGTAGTAAATTGAGTAAAAATGTCATCGATCGACGTTACAAACTTAGATGTATTGAGAGAGGGATGAATGAATTAGTGGAGATGTGGTCAGGAATGTGACTGGAATTCGTGACACACATGTTCATCAGTTACTTTCGGAGTGGTGGTCGATTTGGTGATAACAAAAGATCACAGAGTGATGATGGTATATACACACACTCCCTTTCTCTCACCCATTCACACATTATACATATGTGTGTGTATATCATGAACGATGATGACAAATGGAATGAGGTGGTCATGATAACGACGGTATAAAGCAAGTGATGGTGTCTAAGGTCGCCGAAAATGGAAGGGGCATAGGAGTGGATGTTGGTGAAGGTTGAGATGTAAATTAGATTTGAATGTGTGGATATGATTAGTTTTTGATTCTCATATCTATAAAAATTTTATTTAGCACTTAGCTATATATAAACACGTGAGTCTACTGACTTGTGATTTTATTTTTAAATTACGTAGTGTTTAATTATACGAAGTTATTTTTTTTAAATTGTTAGATGTGATTGTATTGTTATAATCATATATGAACTTTAGTAAGAAATTTGAGTTATTATTAGTATCCATAAAAAATACCACACAAATGATGTACAGTATTTCAAAAGGCGGTGTAAAGCAAGTGATGGTGTCTAAGGTCGCCGAAAATGGAAGGGGCATATGAGTGGTTATTGGTGAAGGTTGAGATGTAAATTAGATTTGAATGTGTGGTTATGATTAGTTTTTGATTCTCATATCTATAAAAATATTATTTAGCTCTTAGCTATATATAAACACGTGAGTCTACTGACTCGTGATTAGATTTTTAAATTACGTAGTGTTTAATCATACCAAGTTATGTTTTTTAAATTGTTAAATGTGATTTTATTGTTATAATCATATATGAACTTTAGATAAGAAATTTGAGTTATTATTAGTATCCATAAAAATACCACAGTAATGATGTATAGTGTTTCGAAAATTATAAATAGTCTATTTAAAAAAATCAAAACAACAACATTTTATGAATTTAAATGGTGCTCGTGCTTTGCACGGGCTTTCATGCTAGTTGTTGTGTTATTCTCCCTACTTATTCCATTCATCTGTGTGTGTAAAAGTGCAAATTAACCATTTTTGTCATTTATCAATAATCTTGCGCTAATTCATGTATTCCACTTTTGGTATCAAATATTTATTTTTGGTACATTATTGTATGGAGTATATTACAAAAATTTTAATAAATAAAGGATGATGATCTTCTTTTTACTACAATATTATTCTCCCTCGTTCCATTAATTTTGTCACTTTAACCAAATTTTGGTTAAATTGATCAATTTTGTAATGAGAATTACTTACATTATACGATAATATACAGAAAATTATATAATTATCGTAATATGAGATTCAATTTTTAAATTAATAAAATATGGAAAATGAAATTATAATTTAAGATCAAAGTTTGATGAGTTTGATCAACAAAGTCAAATTAGGACAAAATAAGTGGGACGGAGTGAGTAACATAAAATATCCCAAATATCACTACATGAAATAATGGTTCCAAATTTCATAGTAAAACGTCGAATAAAAACATGTTTGCGGGGTTAACATACCACAGTATAATAAACGTGAAATCACACATCATTCAGGCCATCTTTAATTTTTTTAATAAAAATAAAAAAACTAATATGATACTTAAAATTACGTTTAAAGATAAAGTTTAAACACAAGATAAACTTTTGTTTGAAGTGAAAACGTTAGCTAAATGTTTTTTTTGACAAAGTCACTTAAAAGTTTTGTTTTCAAGCAAAACTCAACATAAAGTAGCGTTTACTTTAAAACTTTAGAAGAAGATCAAACACAAGTTAAAACCATATTTTCGGTTCCCGAAACATTAGTAAACTCTTGTTTTCAAGTTATGCATTTGTTGTCCATACAAACGCTACTTAGAGATTTGTTTTCGGCCAAAACGAAAGTTAAAACCAAGTTTTAAGGCTTCTCAAATGTTAGTTAAAATCATGTTTTATGTTGAAAATGCAAATTATATAATCTTTTGTTTTCCATGAAAATGTTACATAAACTTTTGTTTCCAAGCAAAACGCAACATGAAGCATCGTTTTCGGCAGTAAATTAAAATTGCAAGTTTATATGGTGTGTTAGGAATTATGTTGTACTTAATGATATTTGCAAAACACCTAAAAACATATTTGTATAAGTTTTTTTTGTAACTCATCAACGGATGGCAAGCTTATCAGCATCCATTGATGAGATAGCTTATCAACAGATAAGTTTAAATCATACTAGGAAGTTCCAACGGATAAGTTATCAGTTGAAGTACTAGTTGATAGTTTTCTAAGTCATATTGACTATCAATGGATAAACAGAATAGGTTAGCTAATTATATATGGGCTGTACTTTGTAATTCTGTTTAAGTGAAATGATACATCAACGGATGAAGAATCTACACCAATGGATAATAGCTTCATCGGATAACATACAACTCATCAACGGATAGTCAGCTTCAACGGATAATCTACAATAATGTCTTGGAGCTAACAGTTGATGGTGAAATGATATGGCTGACAAATCACATGGGTTGATGGACTTCAAAATAGCATGGAATCCAATATTGGAAACGAAGAAGAAAAAGAAACATTCTCAGGTGTATCTTCTACACAAATTATTTCTTCAATACAATTCTCAGGTAGACCAGAAAAACCCGCCTGAAATTTTATAAGTGTTGTGTGTTTACTATACACTTGATACACTGGTTTTTATTTCTCTGTTCAGTTTTAACATCAACTTTTAGCCTCTCATAGTTTGAAAAGAATTTGATCAAGATTGTATTCAACCCCGCTTTCTACAATCTTGTGGTGTTATTGGGATTTATCAATTGGTATCAGAGCAAGCTTCTAACATACAAGAAGTTTAAAGATCAACACCATGGGAAAAAAAAGATGCATGTGTGAAGATTCCAGTTATTGACAAAGATATTTACTTTCATTAATTGGAAAGTAACGATGCACTTACATCTTTTAGCCATTGATGATGGCTATGTGAACTGTATAGAGAAAGGGCCACATGTTCCTATATATGAAAGCTAACTTTAGAGCTGGGGCAGCAGCTGCAGGAAGGCCAATTCTTAAACTCAAGCTGAATTCACAGATGAAGACTTGGAAGAAATTCACAAGGACAAGAAAACCATGAATATTCTATTTAATGATATAGACCAAGACATGTTTGATAATGTCATAAACTACACTACTACTAAGCAAGTGTGGGATACTATTCAAATACTTTGTGAAGGAATTGAGCAAGTTGGAGAGAACAAGATGCAGCTTCTCATACAACAGTATGAACACTTTCACTTCAATTCAGGTAAAAATTTAACTGACATCTTTAGTAGATTTAAAAAACTACTAAATGGGTTAAAGTTGTATGGAAGGGTGTATCAAACCAATGACTCCAATCTCAAATTTCTGAGATTTCTTCCCAAAGAATGGAAGCCAATGATAGTATTATTGAGGAATTCTCAAGAATATAAAGATTTTACTCTTGAGAGACTATATGGCATCTTGATGACCTATGAGCTTGAACTGCAATAGGATGAAGAGATTGAGAAAAACCAGAAAAAGAGTGGAGCTGTAGCTTTGGTGACAAATGTGCTAAATGGCAAAGATGGTGAGAAGATGGAGAGTGTGAAAACCACACCAAGTCCAAAGACTTGTGAAGGTAGAGCTGAGTCTAGCAAGGGAAAGTGCAAGATGATTGAGGAACTTGATGCATCTGGTGGTGATGAATCTGATGACATGGATGAGTATTTGGCATTCCTGTTAAAGAAATTTTCAAAGCTAAGATTCAAGAAGAATCCTGCAGGAGCCAGGTAATTCAGAAAGAGCTACCAACCAAACAAAGATGTGGTTGAGAGATCAAAGATCAAATGTTTTAGCTGTGGAATTGCTGGTCACTTTGCAAATGAATGCAGAAAATCCAAGATTGAGAAAGAGAAGAAACAATATGAAGCTATTGATTACAAAAATAAATATTTTGATCTTCTCAAGCAAAAGGAAAGGGCATTCATGTTAAGGGACAATGATTGGGCTGCAGGAGGTGACACTGATGTTGAAGTGGAGTATGTCAACTTGGCACTCATGGCTAATGAGAATGATGAAGAAGCTAGCTCAGCAAGCAACCAGGTATTCTCAACAAACCTAATTGAGCTTTCTAAAGATGAATGTGATAGTGCTATTAGTGAAATGTCTATTGAATTGTATAACAGGCATGTCACATTAAAATCTCTTAACAAAAAAAACAAGAGGATTAAAGATCTAAATGTTGTGTTGAGTGATAAAAATACTCTGTTAGAAACTCAACTAATTGAGTTTAAAACAATGAGAGAGATTTCCAGGATGCTAAGAATGAATTGATTGAGGCTCTTAAAAGAGAAGACACTTTGAAAGAACAGTTGGAGAAGGAACAGAATCTAATTGCTTAGTGGAAAGGATCAAAGGTTGTCACTAAGGAAATCATAAATGTTCAAGGGATTGATTCTTTCTACAAATTAGGGAAAGCAAAGTTAGAGGTTGATGGAGAAGTTGCTTCAGACAGTGAATCAATGGATACTAAGGATAATTATCCGTTGAACAAGGATCAATCAATGGATACTGATCATTCGTTGAAGGCTGACAAGTCAACAGATGAAAAGTATCCGTTGAAGACCAAAACTATCAGCAAATCAACTTTTGTTAAGTTAAATAATCAATATGGACCTGTCAATAAAAACTTTGTTAGTGGTGAATGTAGCAAGACAAAGAAAGTTGAGAAAGGAAACATAGGCCACTTGTTCAACAAGCAATTGAAGGACGAGCTAGAAAAGATTGAGACTAAGGATGAGGGTAAAAAGAAGAATAGAAATGGCAATGTAGGTATTAACAAACACAATAACTAGAATAACTACACACCTGATAAATATGCTCTTAGCAAAGTGTGTATGAAATGTGGTAGTGTTAATCATCTATCTGCTAGTTATAAAAATGTGCAAAATGCATCTGTGCCTATCATGCCTATGTCTGCTATGCCTATGCCTACCATGTCTACCATGCCTAATGTGTTTACACAAACTTCTTATGCATCAAATCAGTTTGCTAACATGCTATTCATGTATAATCCATATTATAATGCTTTTAACATGCCTCGGATGCCATGAATAATGAATAACATGTTTGCACAACCCATGCCTAATTCTGCATTTTGTTATAATGCATATGAGCAATTATCAAACCATGTTCCTCAAAGACCTACACCAAGAATTAAGGTTGCTTTAACTCAATCAAAACCTTTGGATGAAAAGGGTTTGAAGAACAAAAAGAAGGCTAACAAGGCAGGACCCAAGGAAACTTGGGTACCAAAATCAACTTGATTTGGTTTTGATATGTACAGGGAAACAGAAAGAGTCTTTGGTACTTGGATAGTGGCTGTTCTAGGCACATGATTGGAGATTCTATCTTGCTCACTAAGTTTGAGGAAAGAGTTGGCCTTAGCATTACCTTTGGAGATAACAACAAAGGATATACTAGAGGATATGGCTTGATTTCACAAGATAATGTTGTCATTGAGGAAGTAGCACTAGTTGATGGTCTTAAGCACAACTTACTTAGCATCAATCAACTATGTGATAAAGGACAGAATGTGTGGTTCACATCTGAAGCTTGTGTTATTTTCAAGAAAAATGACAACAAGGTGGTGTTGACACGAAATAGAAAAGGGAATGTGTACATTGCTGACTTCAATTCAACAAGTACAAACTCTGCTACATGTCTTTTCAGCAAGGTAAGTGTAGATGAAAGTTGGATTTGGCACAAAAGACTGTCTCACCTAAGTTTTAAAGCAATGAATAAGTTGGTAAAGAGGGATTTGGTAAGAGATACGTATTCCAAAGTTGGATTTTTCCAAGGATGGATTATGTGATGCATGCCAGAAAGGGAAACAAAAGAAGGCCTCTTTCAAGTCCAAGTCAATGTCATCAATTGATCAACCCTACAACTACTGCACATGGATCTTTTTGGACCAGTCAATGTGTTGTCTATTTCTAAAAAGAGATACTATCTTGTGATTGTTGATGGTTTCTCAAAATATTCTTGGACATACTTTCTACACTCTAAAGATGAGGCAAGTGAAGTCATTATCAATCACATCAAGATAGCAACAAGAATCCATCATTCAAAGTCAGAAGAATTAGAGTGATAATGGAACTGAGTTCAAGAATTCTGCAATGAGAATGGTTTTGTGAAGAAGAATGGATTATTCAAGAATTCTCTGCACCTAGGACTCCTCAACAAAATGGTGTAGTAGAGAGGAAGAACAGAACTTTGAAGCTGCAAGGACCATGCTTGAGGAATCAAAGTTGCCAACATATTTCTGGGTTGAAGTTTTTAACACTACATGCTACACTCAGAATATTTCTTTGCTTAATCAAGAAAAGGGCATGATACCCTA
Organism: Kitagawia praeruptora; assembly: GCA_037693485.1. Lineage (NCBI taxonomy): Eukaryota > Viridiplantae > Streptophyta > Magnoliopsida > Apiales > Apiaceae > Kitagawia > Kitagawia praeruptora. The sequence goes on from CM075347.1 coordinate 73,636,300, forward strand.
CCAACTATTCAAAGGAAAGAAGCCAACAATTAAATTTTTGCCTGTCTTTGGATGCAAGTGTTTTGTATTGAGAAATTATGGTGCTGGGAAATTTGATTCAAAGGCAGATGGAGCTATCTTTATTGGATATTCAACTGGGAAATCTTACAGAATCTACAATCTAAGACTTAACATTGTTATGGAATCTGTACATGTTGTCTTTGATGATAAGAAGATCCAAAGGTTAGTAGATGAAGGTTTCCATGAAACACTCTCATTTGAGAATGAGATAAGTGGTGAAGAAAGTGAAGATGATGAAGAAATAACTTCAATTGAGTGAGAAACAGACCTGGACCATCCGTTGAAGAGCAAAACACACCATCCGTTGATAATCATTTTGAAGCATCCGTTGGAAGCCAAAGGGAGACATCCGTTGTTCACTCTGTTAGAACTCCACCATCTGCAAATTCAAGAGCCACACACCCATGGGGAGTATCACAGAGTCATCACTCAACAATAAATCAAAATGGTCAATACAGGGAAAATGAAGTCACTTCATCAAGATCAAACTTGCCACCACAGAGAAAATGGACTAGGGAACACCCATTTGAACTTATAAGTGGTGGTTCAAATGCAAGAGTCCAAACTGGGAGGGCTACTCAAGAAGAATGCTTATATAGCAGTTTTCTGTCTAAAGAAGAACCTAAGAAAGTTGAGGATGCTCTTTTAGATATATACTGGGTTTTAGCAATGCAAGAAGAGCTAGAGAGAAATGAAGTATGGAGGCTTGTACCCAAACCTAAAGGTAACTCAATGAATTGACACTAAGTGGGTATTCAAGAACAAGATGGATGATAATGGCATAGTCACAAGGAATAAAGCAAGGTTGGTTGCAAAAGGTTACTATCAAGGTAATTCCCCCATGGCCTTTACAGTTACTTGAGATTCGACCTTGAAATTTTGTCTTTAATGTATGCCACGAGTCTATAGAGCGAGGGGGTAAACTATTATACCATCTCAAGGTCATGCCTTAGAGGCATGTAGAAAAGAATTGACACATAGCCACCTCCGAATGTCCAAAGAATGCCATGGGACCGTCAAAGGTGTTGAGAGATCTACTCGGGTATAAGGAAGGTGAGTTTAACGACCTGTTTATTTGAGTTGTCTCAATGACCCTCGATAACGGGCTCTTAGAGGAAACTACTTGGCCAGACTGGTTCCGAACATTGAGTTTACATAGGGCGAGATCGTCATGGATCTTAGCTATGTCCTCGGGTCGAAATGATTCACTGGACTCGTTTTGCCAAGAAGCATCGCTCGCGAACATTGCTTATCGTCACTTGCAAGATGGAGGTCAAGAATGAATTGACTCCATAGACTCTTCATCCTCCATCTCGTAATCTTCCTCACGAATCTCGCCATCTTCTATTTCATAGTCTCTAAAATGCATCGATATTGATGCCTATTGAAGCTCTAATTGTAAGCATCGAATTTCTCGATGCCTCACCAACTTTTCTTCTAATTATCTTTTCTATTTTTTTAAAATCAATAACTCTTTATCTGAACCACAAAAATCCTCCACGTTATGCTCCGGTGTAGCCTCAACCATTTCCCTCTATAGTTTCTGCAGGTGAAGGTGCATATCACTCGGCATCACTTTTTTGCCCGAGATTATTGTGATCCTCGTGTAAGTGTTAAGCTGACGCTTGCATTTCTGATAGGCATCTTCAGATTTAGCAGGTCTTTTAAATCCTCCAACATCTTCATTTTTGGGGGAAAAAACTACTGTGGTCTGAGGCTTGGAGGTGTCGATTAGTCCTCCGCGCGGATGGCCGTCGACATCTCCGCCATGTCATCTATCTGTTCTACCACTGGATCTTCAATATTTATATTCGGATGGAATCAAAAATAAGAGAGCTCCTTCTAGCGCCAAATGATGATTGTGGAGATTACACTATAATTATTGATATAATTGATCGGGTTAATATGAAGATCAAATATTAAAATAATAATATTTATTCTCAATAATGTAACTATTCTACAATCTAGAAGTTTCTCTCTTCTATTAAATTTTCATCCCCTCTAAGTAAGTCAATGCGATTATATTTATAGGATTTTTTTTATTGGATCCCCTTTCACGACTAACTAACCTTTATAGTAAGTAATCACATTTATGGAGGTTTCACTACTAAAAATCTGTTAATAGACATCACCATTTTTAACATCGATTTCAATAAAACCGATGTTAAAAATCAAATTAACATCGCTCGTTTTAAAACTGATGTCTTTTAAACATTCAGACATCACTTCATTTATCAACCGATGTCTAAACCTTTCCTTAAAAATATTTAGACATCACTTCATTTACTAACCGATGTCTAAACCTCTCTTTAAAAAAATGAAACTACGCGCCTCTCAAATATTTCCCCCCCTTAGTTTTTATTTCCCCCCTTTAGTGTTTTATTTGCCCGCTATATACCAAATTTTGTTTCCCGGTCCCTTAACCAAATTTTTTGTAATCCCCCCCCCCCTTTCTAATACTATCATTCAGACAAATTAAAACAAATTAAACATAAAAATTACTTTTTCTCTCTCACCTCTCTCTCTCCACTCTCTCTCGACTCTCACATCTCTCTCCACTCTAGCTCGTTCCACTCTCACCTCTCTCTCGACTATCATCTCTCTCTCTCCACTCTCACCAGCTGTCTCTCCTCTCTCCTGGCTCTCTACACTCTCAATCGAAGAAGCTCAGTTCGAAGCCCGGCCAGTTCGAAGCTCAGTTCGAAGAAAAGCTCCAAAGCTCAATAGATCTGTTTGAAGCTCGAATTGGTAAACTCAATAGATTTGTTTATAGATTTGTATGTATGTTAATCATATCAATGCATGCATTTAGTTAAAAATCAATTTGGGGTTGTTAAAAATCAAAACCCTAATTTTTAAAATTGGGGGTTTTTGTTTTTAATCATTTAGTATTTACCAATGCTTGATTATATGCATTTTTATATGCATTTGATGTATTTTTCTTTGTTGTAAGCATTTTTATGTAATAATTGTTAACTGTTGGATGTATATCTTTTGCATCTGTTGGATTATAAAGTGACATAGCATGTATTAATGTGTTGTAGTCTAACTGAATTGTATGATGCTTTGTCTGTTTTCGTTTTATAGGCTTTTTATCAGTTACTTATTTAATTTTTCGATAAATTTTGATTGTGTTTATGATAATTTATTGTGTTTATGTGCCTCCTGTTTGTTTTGTGTACATTTGTATGTTAATTGGCAAATTAGTCTCTATTCTGAACTTAAGTGTGTACGTATAATGTGACAACAAATTGACATATAAATGCATGTGTCTTTGTTGTTGGTTATAGTTTATAGTTATAAGAAGATATTAGATAAGTTATAGGTCATACTGCATTGTATTTCATAACTAGTGGTTACGTATTGAACATTTTAGTAACATATCAGGTGGGTTGAAATGGATAAGTCATGGATCAAAGCCGATAGGGATTCTTTAGAATATGAAGTTGGCGTCGAAAAATTCTTGATCTTTGCTGAGGAAAATGCAAAAAACCCTAAGAAAATTCCTTGCCCATGTGCACGCTGCTCTAATTTTAAAAAGTTTCCGGTAAAAATAATTAGAGATCATCTATATGAAGCCGGTTTTAGTTTGGGCTATATTGAGCGGATTTGGCATGGAGAAGAGTCTTCTAGGAGTAATAAATCTTCAGTTGGTAGTAGTTCTTCTGTTCCGAAGTCAACACCTGCTTCGGAAACAGTGAATGTGTGTGAAGCAGCCTACAATAAGGGTGATTACGATGTTGATACAGACGACTTTAAGAGGTTTGTTGCTGATGCAGAGCAACCTCTGTTTGAGGGAAGTGAGTGCAATAAACTAGAGTCGGTCTTAAAATTACACAATTGGAAATCTAGGTTTGGTATTAGTGATAGCGCATTCACTGATTTACTTCAAAATATTGGCTCCCTTCTTCCTAAAGATCATTTGTTGCCACCGAGTTCATATGAAGCGAAAAAAACCTTAGCTGATTTAGGACTTGATTATATCAAATTTCATGCGTGTCCGAATGATTGCGTGTTATACAGAGGTATAAATGAGCAGGCTTCAGAGTGTCCTAAATGTCGTCTGTCCCGTTGGAAGCTTGGGAAGGATGGTAAATATAGAGTTAACGTACCAGCTAAGGTAATGTGGTATTTTCCCATAATCCCCAGATTTAAAAGAATGTTTAAATCTGCTCCAACCGCTGAGTTAATGACTTGGCATGCACATAACCAAAGTAAAGATGGGCACATGCGTCATCCAGTTGATTCGCCTTCTTGGAAAAATGTAGATTATAGGTGGCCTGAGTTTGGTAGTGAACCAAGAAATATCCGTTTAGCTTTATCGTCCGATGGCATTAACCCGCACAGTAATGGCTTAAGCAATAGGTATAGTTGTTGGCCGGTTGTATTAGTAACATATAATCTGCCTCCATGGTTAAGCATGAAAAGGAAGTTTATGATGTTAACAACATTAATTTTCGGCCCGCATGAGCCTGGTAATAATGTTGACGTGTATCTACAACCACTTATTGATGATTTAAAGAAACTTTGGGAAGAAGGCGAACCTGATGTATATGATGCGCACACTAAGTCTTACTTTACTTTGAGGGCTGTTTTGATGTGGACAATAAATGACTTCCCGGCTTATGGTAATTTGTCAGGCTGTATCAACAAGGGTTATAAGGGCTGTCCAATTTGTAGTGATGATACCGTAGCTAAGTATTTAAGTCATAGTAGGAAAATGTGTTACCAAGGTCATCGTCGGTATTTACATGAATATCATCCTTATAGAAGGTAAAGGGCAGCTTTTAATGGAGAGCAAGAGTTTGGGCGCGCGACTGCACCGCTTAGTGGAGAGGAAGTGTTGGCGCAACAAGAAGAAATAAAGTTTAGTTTGGGGAAGGGGGGAAAGTCAAAGAAGGTGGAATTTGCGTGGAAGAAGAAATCAATCTTTTTTGAGTTGGAGTATTGGAAGTATCACTACGTACGTCACTGCCTTGATGTCATGCATATTGAGAAAAATGTGTGCGATAATTTGATTGGGACACTACTTAATATGAAGTATAAGACCAAAGATAGTATCGCCTCTCGTCTTGATATGGTTGACATGGGTGTAAGGGTTGATTTAGCTCCTAAAGTAGGAGATAAGAAAACCTACTTACCCCCTGCTGCTTTTAATTTGTCCAAGGCAGAAAAAAGAAAAATGTTGTCATCATTGTCCAATATGAAACTTCCATATGGACATGCGTCAAACATTAAAAATTGTGTATCAATGATCGATAAGAAATTGTATGGGATGAAGTCCCATGACTGTCATGTCCTCCTCCAACAGTTACTGCCTGTTTCCATCCGCTCTGTTCTACCGAAAAATGTGAGGGTTAGTATAATACGATTGTGTTTTTTCTTCAACTCTCTGTGTAACAAAGTTGTAGATTCGTCAAAACTGAATAAACTACAATCAGATGTGATTTTGACCTTGTGTGAGTTGGAAAAAATATTTCCATCATCATTTTTCGATATCATGATTCATCTCACGATCCACTTGGTTAGAGAATTGCGTTTATGTGGACCGGTTTTTTATAGATGGATGTATCCATTTGAACGGTTCAATAAAGTTTTAAAAAGTTATGTACGAAATCGTTTTTATCCGGAAGGTTGCATCGCAGAATGTTATCTCAAAGAAGAAACAATAGAATTTTGCTCAGAATTTAGTAGTGATATTGGCACAACACCTGGTCTTCGAAAGGATGAAAGAAGGCTTTCCGGTCCATTATCAGTTGCCACAATGAAGGCAGTAGAGGAAAAAGAACGAGACGAGGCGCATCTCCATGTTCTTCTTAATAATCCTGAAGTGGAACCCTATGTTGTGTAAGTCAAATACAGAAGTTTCTTTATGCCTGCTGTGGTTTTTTGCATTTGTAATTAATCTTATGTAATGTACTTACTGACAGGATGCATAAGGAGTATTTGGAAGGGATTTATCGAGGAAAAAAGAAGACTGCTCAGTGGCTGTTGGGAGAGCACAATCGGCTCTTTGCTGATTGGTTTGAAAAAAAAGTTAGTTTATATTCTTCTCCATTTTTGTTGTTTTGTATAATTTTAAATTTTTTAAGTTGAATTATCTTTTAACGCGTTACGATTATGTGTGTAGGTAAGTATTGAAATGATGGAGAATCGTGAAGCTGTTTCCGAAACGATTAGATGGTTGGCAGGAAAACCATCATTTTCAGTCTTGACATTTGAAAGTTATCTAGTTGATGGGGTTCGATACTACACAAAGGAGCGAGATAATGCAAGGGTTGTTCAGAATAGTGGGGTGTCATTAGTTGCTAGGACAGTCCAAGTCGCTAGTGCTAAGGATTTAAATCCCGTGGAGAGTGATATGAAATTTTATGGGATAATTGAAGAAATATGGGAGTTAGATTACCACGCTTTCAAGGCCCCTCTGTTTTTGTGTAAATGGGCAGCAAATGATAGGGGTATCAAGATTGATGAACTTGGTTTCACACTTGTCGACTTTAGTCGACAGGGTCACAAGAAAGACAAATACGTGTCTGTTGACCAAGTGAAACAGGTTTTTTATGTTGAAGACCCTGTTGACCCAACCTGGTCTGTTGTGCTAACATCGACGACAAGAGACTATCGTGATGTGTACTACGATGACGACCTAGGAGACACCATTTTACAGCATCCCCCATTCTGCTCTGCGATCCCTAGATGTGATCCTAGTAATGATGATGAAGCTAGTGTTAGCAATATAAGACAAAATATTAAGGGGATTTGGGTGAAAAAGCTATAAACCAGTGTTTGATCTTGTTCCTACAACTGTTTGTTTTAAACTTGTGTGTGATTTTGTGAGACCTGTTTTATGTTGGACAATATTACAATCATTTTTCATATTAGTTGTCCTTAGAGTTGATTTCTCTAATTTGTTCTCGTTGTCCTTATAGCATATTTTTGCATATATGTCCCTAATTTGTTTTTAGCATATATGTCAACTTTGCAGATTGAAAAAATACAAGAGAAATGGCACCTAAGAAGCAAAAGAAATCAGAAAGGAAAAATGTTGAAATGACCTCTGAAGCCAAGAAGCATCTGGAGATAGAGGTCGAAGCAGTAGAACCTCAAGTCTCACAGTCCGCACACGCATCTGAAGCTCCACAATCAGACTCAAGGCAACCCACAAATACAACTACTGAAACTATTCCAAAAAAACCCGGAGGTAAACGAAGTGTAAGTGCCATGTACAAAGTCATTGTGAAGAAAGTTCGCGGGAAAAAGTTTAAAGTCACGTGCAATGAATTGGGAGCTCCTAATGGGAGTAATAGGGCTAAATTGGCTTCATATGTTGGCATGTTGGCTAGGACAATGATCCCTATTAATATTCGAAGCTGGCCACATGTGGAACCTGAATTGAAATCAAAGCTTTGGCTCGATGTTCAGGTATTCTCCAATTTTTGTCTATTTCTGTTGAGATAGTATTAAATTTTTGTGTTTTCTATTACAACTATTGATCTTGTATTTCTGTTGTCCAGGATACATTCAAAATTAAACCACATTTAGAGGACTTTATCCTGAAGTCTGCAGGCATTAAATGGAGACAATTTAAGACCAGTTTAACGAATAAATTTGTGCTACCATATCTTGCTGAGAAGAAGAAGTTGCGTAGGCCGCCAAAACAATATGAGTTTGTTGGTAGGTCAGCCTGGTAAAGGTTTGTTGCAGAGAGGTCTGCTGAAAGCTGGGAGGTAAATGTGATATTTTTTTCTTTAATTTATGTTGTTCACAATTACATACATTAATGATTGTTTTGCATGACAAATTGTGATTATTTTTAATCATGTAAATTTGGTTTTAGGAAATTCATGATTTACAAAGTGGCAAAGTTGGTAAGAGAAAATATCCTCATCGTTTGTCAAGAAAGGGCTACATTGGCTTGAAGGAGGAAGAGGCAATAACAATAGTCTTTTTTTATTCATACTATTATTTCTTTTTTTATATTTTTAATTTGTTGCTTCATTTTTAACAGATTAAGGCTGGAAGGTTGGATCCCGAAGAAGATCCTGACAGGGCAATTTTTTGGAAGAAGGCTCGAAAAACAAAGGACGGTGTGATGGATCCAGAACTGGCAGAAGTGTGCGAAAGAATTGTAAGCCTCCTGTCATGATAATTATTTATGATAATTTTATTCTCAATAACATGATGCTTTATGTTGACACCTCTCATGTCTATATATAGGATACCCTACTTGAAGCCAAGGAAAAGGGTGAACTTCACCACGGTGCAGGTGAAGATGTTCTGACAATTGCATTGGAAACTCCTGAGCATTCGGGAAGGGTCCGAGCAGTTGGAGGGTTCATCACTCCAAAAGAATTCTTCAAATTACCAAGAGAGAAAAAGGTTCGAATCTCAAAGTCAGAGTTGATGGCTCGTGATCGAAAGATGTCTGAGAAGATGCAGAATCTGGAGTCGGAGATTGCTCAATTAAAGGCATTGGTTAATTCCCAATCCAGTCTTCATTCACCAATGATGTCCGACAAAGCAAGTGTCGAACAAGCTGCAGCTTTAGCAGAAGCTAAGACAAAACCGGCAGCTGCAAAAGGATTGGTGTTGGGTGGTGATGAACAAGACCGTGTCGCTGTTGAGACTCCTCCTCCATCTCCTGAAAATCTGGTAAAAAAATAAAAAAAGTGAAATTAATTAAAATTAGCAATTAACTGGTTTAACGTTTTTTATTCAAATTTCTAGGATGGTCAAAAATGTGAGTTCGCGGTAAACGACATCAACAACAAGGTTGCTTTTGGTGTTGTTTTCCCCCCTTCTAAATTCGGTGAGAAAATTCATGGAAAGGGTATGCCACCCGGATGTCTACGAGTCTCTGTTGAAGGTTTTATCAAAGAAGAGGCACTAATTCCAGTGCCAGTACCCGGAGAAATCGAGACTGTCCTGCAAGCTGTTGGCTCACATGTAGCATGGCCCGAGGAATTAATAATCTACCCAGTTGCTGGTGTGGTATGATTTACGGGATAATTTTTCATTTTCACTTCCGATGCATGCATGATCTATCGAAACTTATATATGCTTATGTTTTTATGAGTTGATTAATTACAGAGTAAGAAAAAAGAACCGGTGCTGTCAAGGAAGAAGGGTGAGAAGGGTGAGAGTTCGAAGGGTGAGAATTTGAAGGGTGAGATGCAGAAGATGAAGGCCATGTTTTCTGATGCAAAGCCTACTGTGAAAGTGCCGAAATGCTTTAATTTACTGTTTAAACACGTAACAGTCTGGATGAAAAAATATGGGATGTCAATACAGATTCAATGTGGTCAGGAGGTGTTTGGACATGAAAAAACCATATTTTTGTTAGATGAGAATATTATATCATTATTGGAGTACAATATGATTGGCCAAGCTGTAGTCTCAGCTTATATGCTGTAAGTACATATTTTTTTGTTTATAAATTTTCTCATTCTGCATGTACAATTTATAATGCTAATTTTTTTAGGCACCTGCATACTGAGTTACGTGAGACGGATGAATCAGATACATTTGCTTTTGTCGATCCAGGATTGACATATAAGGTCAATGCTGAATTTGAAGCCTACATTATAAAACGGCTCAAAGAGGGTAATATTGATCGTCTGTTCTTCATGCCACATAATCACAAGTAAGTGAACTCTTTAGATAAGTTAATTTATTGGATCTAATTTGCAACTTTGATAAATGCCAACACTTCTCATTCTTATTTTCTTAATTTCTGACTGTGATGCCTTTTTTTAATTGAAAATAGTATGCATTGGATTTTAATAATCATTTGGGATGGTGAGATTTACATTCTCAATCCATTGGCTCATGTAGTTCAGTTTCCAGTAGAAAAAGCATTAACAAGGTAATTTCCAGCACTGTGATGAGTTTGGAAGCATTAATTCCTCGATTTTGACATGGAGTACTAATTAATTTTTTATAATTTTTTTGCAGTGCTTTGAAATCTTTCAATGCCGAAACTGGTAGGAGCAGCAAGATGCCGAAAGTAAAGTTTCTCGCTGTAAGTAATTTTACATTTCGTTCCAATCCAGTGTAATTAAAAATGTTGGTTAATTTGCCAAGGCCTGATATGCCTTTTTTTTCAAAAATTGAAACAGGGATGTCCGAAACAACCTGGTGGTCATGAATGCGGTTACGTTGTAATGCGCTACATGAAAGAGATCACAAAGGATCCGGGATTGACTTTTGCCACGAAGGTAAAATTTTGTCTGCTTCTCGTACACTCAGTGTAGTTATATCTGTTATCTTCGATGCATGCATCTCTTTATATGCCTAGTTATATAGTAAGGTTATGAACCTGCTGCAGGCCATTTCTGTTTGTGTTAAATGATTTTTTTTTTTGCACATTGTAGTGGCTGAACAAGACTAGAAGAACTTACACTGATGCGGAGCTGGATGAGGTGCGTGTTGAGGCACTCGAATTCATTCAAGATCGTATTTGACTTTACTTTTGTCGGATCAGGTTTTGTTGGATGGATATTCAATACTAGTGCATGTTGGTTTCTGGATTTATAGTACTTGTACCTTCCAGTTGGTTTTTGCGAATTTCTATGTTTTGCGGATTTAATGTCTAGTACTGTAATGTTTGAATTTGGCTATATATAGCTGGTTGATTCTGTATACATTCTAGATTGCAAGTTATGCTTGTTTTCGATTATGGCTGGAAGCTAGGTATGTATGTTTGAATGAACTATGGATGCTTGTAAATGAATGACATTGGTTGAATGAATGTCTACTTAATTTTGTACATGTTGATGGCAGGTGGCCTGGTAGTTTTGTTTGTATCAATATGAAAAATGACATTAGTTTTGAAATGTCAAATAAAGAAAATTGATGTCTAATAACTACATACACAGCCAATTGTCAATATAAATTGATGTCTACTTGGAACTTACACATCGATTAGGCACAAGAAAAACGATGTCTTATGGACCTCAGACATCGGTTTTAAAATTAGCTAACCAATGCAATAGTTATCTTCAGCATCGTCTAAAACCGATGTCTTATGGACCTCAGACATCGGTTTTAAAATTAGCTAACCAATGAAATAGTTATCTTCAGCATCGTCTAAAACCGATGTCTATCAGAACTTTATACATCGGTTCTCTCAATATTTACCGATGTTAATAAAGGCTTAGACATCAGTATTTGGAAAACAACAGATGTCTATGTCGAATTATTCTATGTTTGCTACATGTTAAATAATAGCTAAGACCTCTAATATAACAATTCAAAAGATAACCTCATGCAGTTAACTCAAGAAGATAGTTCATAAACATCATAAATATGTTTAAAACTGATGTATTATACGCTATAAGACATCGGCCAGAAACCGATGTCTAAGCGTTCAGACTTTAGACATCACCGACAAAGACATCGGTCTGAATTTTTCAAAGACATCGGCCAGAAACCGATGTCTATTAGCGTTTTTTTAGTAGTGTTTGGTCCTAATTGCAATCTAACTATTTATTACAAAATGATTTTTCAAGTTTTTATCGTGGGTCATGGTCCAACAAGACTAGATACGAATTCTGAATTCAGAAAGACAACTTAAATAGCTAGATTAAGTAAAATAGTATTGTAAGGACTTATTTCGGTGCGTACATGTGTCAAGCACAAAGAAAGTAGGAAATTTAGAAATTTTGGCAATTGGCAAAATAAAGTAAAATCATGCATGAACATTGACAACAATCTGTACTCTATAGCTACTCGAGCAAAGAACAAATAAAAAGTTTGACATGGTTAAAAATAAGATACTACAAAGTAAGCCCAAAAATTAAAATATTTTTAAGCCAACGCAAGAACTGAGAGTGCTGAATTTAAGAAAGGGAACATGTAACATGTAATTAAAAGACAGGTTATCCAGCATGTCCAAATCATACAACCAAACAGGACTTGGCCATGAGAAACTTCACATGAATCACTGTTATATGTTAAAAGTAGAGGAGGCTTAATCATAGTTTGACCATTTAAGTTTGCACGTTTGGACAACTTAACCATCAAATTAACAAACCGGACGATTTTACCATGACCATTTGAAAGAATATACCATATGGCCATTAGACCGGGTCTAATTAAAAAAGATCGGATAGTAGGCTGCACTTTTTTAATTTGGGTAAGTAAATTAGGGTTTTTTATCTCCTCTCCTCCTCATCTCCTCTTTTTATTATTCTCTCCGCTACACCCCCCCCTCTCTCGCATCTTCATCGCCTGTTGCTACTATCACTTGACTCTCTCCGATAGAAACCTTAATTACATTCAACCTATATACATAAAGTAGATACATAATGAAATCGAGCTTGAACCCAAAGTCTTATTGTTTGCATCTCGATCTTCATCTTCGATCTCGGAGTTTCTGTTTTGCAAGATAAGTAACTTATTTTTGCAAGATAACGAATATTAAACTCCCCATACATATTTTTCTCTAAAAAAAAGTATGTAAATACGAAATTTTTTCTGAAATAAGTTACTTATAAGTTTGGCGGCGGATTTGACAAACGGGCCCAAAATCACCAACTTTTAACCATAACTTCTCCACTCCATGTGTAAGGTTTGTTCAAAATTTCATGGCCAACAAAGTAGTGTAGCCTAGTCAAATCCATGCTCAAAGTTGGGGAAACAAATCTGACCAGTGGTGAAAACGGGATCAAAACCAAAGCTATGAAGCTTTGTTTTTGGTGATCTATAGTTCAAATCAAAGCTTATGAAGAGGCCAAGATGTGGTAAAACTTTGAGAGCCAAATTCTTATTTTTCGATTTTCTATGATTTTTACAAAGTGATGGATGAATAGTAACCTTCAAGAACTAACTTTTGGTTTTATGATTTGTTTAGATGATCCAAGCTACTTTAAGGTTGTTTAAGGACTATCCAAGGCTTATTAAGTGTTTTTCACTCTACAAAGAAGGTATAAAGCTCAAGAACCCTTAGTATTATGATGGATTATGGTTGGTTAAGTGGTTAAAGTTGTATAAAGTATGAAATCATGATGATATATGTGTTTATAAGTGATTTGATTGAGTATGGAAGTGAGTTGTGCTTGTAACCATGGCTGGTATGATGACCACATGGGGTAGGGAATAATATATGTGTTGGATGATGGATTTGGAGGGGTGATGATTTGGGAATTGTTAAGAATATAGCCGTTATAATGTCCGATTTTCGTTAAAACTAAAACTACCTTGTATTTGGGCAGAGGTCACGAACTGGTAAAGATCAGTAGGGTGTGTCAACTGACCATGAGAGGATAGATCTTAGTTCATAGATCGTTTTGATATAAGGTACGTCAAAATCTGATGAACGGTTTAGGAGAAAAGTGAGTTTTAGTGAAAGTCGTTTGGAAACCGAGAAAATGCAATTGTGTCAACTTTGAGGCCATAATTACCATACTTAAACATCTTTAGAAATTATGAAATTTTGGGACAATATAGTAGGGTGAATAGAGAGGCAAACCCCACTGATCTTGTGTCAAAATTCGAAATTAATAATTTATGAGAAATTTTACAGTCATGTGTGGTTAATAAGGAAATGGTGAAAAACACTGAAACTTTCATGGAGTCTAAAAATGGATAAGTTCTTGGAGCTTGTGGTCTATAAAGGGTATGTTAAACTTATATTATATGTCAAGGGTGTTATTATATATATATTTAAGGGTTAAGTGGTTAAGTGAAATATGTTCTGATGGTGATCATTTTCGTTTCTATAGATACTCGAGACGAACACCGGATCATTCCTCTTGGGATTAGAGATCGAGGCAAGATTTCTTTTATCCTTACTTTGATAAACTGTTTATGTTTAAAGAAAAGTGGTTTTGCTAGATAATATATGAATCTTATATCATTATATGGTTAGAGATATATTCCCCGTTTGTTGCGATTATTTAATATGGATATGGATTATGGATATGGATTATGGATATGGATTATGGATATGGATATGAATATGAGTAGAGTGAATATACTCTATGATCTAAAGGGATATGAAAGAGAATGGTATCAGTTGTTATCTAGGGTTATACGGTTTATAATATTCTTTTAAAGATAATCTTTAAACATTTGTGATTTAATAAATATTATTTGATTATTATTTAATAATTTTAAAATAGTTAAAATATTTTGTATATAAGAGCATATTTGATTTTATTAAATACGGAGTCTGAGTTATAATCAAAGTATTATGATGTAGGTATTTTTAAAGATGATGATAAATGGAAATGATATATGAGAATGGAAATGGAAATGATATATGAAAATGGAAATGGAAATGATATATGAGAATGGAAATGGAAATGATATATGAGAATGGAAATGGAAATAATATATGGAAATGGAAATGGAAAATGGAAAATATGGAATGATGTTTTATAAATGGAATAACGATTTGAAAAAGGGGGATTGCAACAGTAAGCGTAAGAGGCTGTGTGGGAGTGGCACAGTCCGGCACCCATTATTTTATTTCGGCCCATGTGTTGCCGATGGAGGATGTAGTGGAGAACCTTCCTCCAGGAGGATGTAGTGGAGAACCTTCCTCCTGGGATGTTTGACATTCCTTCTACTAGTAGTAAACAAGGAGCAGGTACGTAGGTGACTGATCGTCGTCCTAACGTATCTGGCGCTAGCGGATATCCCCAAAACTTTTAAAAGAAGAATTGATAATGGTTTCAGATTGGCATACTGAAAAAGGAAAAATGGTATGAAATTATGGAATTGTTTTATGGATTGAAGAGAAACTGATTTTATATTATTTTTATATAATTGTCGTATAAAATGAAATGGAAAGATTATATTGAGAGATTTATTTCAAATGTTATATTATCTTGAGATATTATACTGAGATGATGTATGGATTATTATCTTGTTGTAGAAGAGAAACTGATATTATATTATATTAGAAGAGAAACTGATATTATATTGTTCTATATTTCTTTTCTTATAAAGAAAAATTGATGGTGTATTTGATAAGTAAGAATTAATTCTTTTCTTAAGGATTATGATGGGTTTTCTGTTTATTAATATATAAATATATATATATATATATATATATATATATATATATATATATATATATATATATATATACTTTCATTGATGCTAGGTTACAAAAATTTATCTTGCTGAGCTATTATAGCTCACTCTTGTTACTTGTGTATATAACAGCTAGGTCAAATGCCGATACTCCGCACTATACCCCGCAAGAGGGTAAGGGAAAGACGACCTTTTGAGAGAGTGCTGACGCCTATCCCTAAGGTAGCTGATAGATAGATGGGTGTTGGTAGACTTATGTGTATTAAGTGTGTAAGCTTGTGTAATAACTTTTGGTTGTTGAAATGCTTCATCTCGAAGTAATATTCAGCAACACTATTTAAGTTGGATTCTGGGTTTATAATAACTTTTAACTTTAAACTTATGATATTGTGGATATTGTTCTCTGAGCATATGACTGGTGTGTAATATTATTAAGTGTGGGGTCTATTGTGTGAGTTTCATTGCGTATTTGTATTTCAACTGCCAAGAGTATAGTGTTATTAAATGGAAATTGGTCAGTGACGGCCTGGATTCCTGACCCCGGATTTGGGGCTGTCACAGTTTGGTATCAGAGCTTAGAGTCATATTGCTCAGGAACGGGAGTGAGTAGGAGTGTGTATAGTTATGTGAGAACGTCAGAACTCATGTAGAGTTCGTGTTGGATTATTGGATATAGTACCAAGGGTTAAGTTAAGATTGAAATGCGATGTTGAAAAAAACGAGATCTGATTGTATTTTGTGATTTCGAGAATAGATCGAGATATAATCTGAGAAAACTCAAAGAACGAAAGTTATAGGCAATTTAACAAGCTTTCCGAATCATTAAAAATCATCGAAATCCGACATGTATTGAATTTACTACGAATTTTATAAGATAACTAACTTGTATGAACAAAATCATAAGAAAACTTATCTTAATTCGGAATAGATCCACCGCTTAGCTCTTCCATTAAAGCAGCTCCAGATCCATAATAACCCCCCATGCGTATGAATTGATTGTCCTCCACAATCAATAAATAATGCCCTCCTTCTAGCGCCAATTGTTAATTGAGGAATTTGGTGATAACAAATTTCGGAGGTTGCTGGAATAACAAAACTATGAAAATAGGGGGATTTGGGATTTTGGATGTTTGGGGCTGGACTTGAGAGGTGTCTCGACTTGTTAGATGTGTCGGATCCCTTTTCAAGATGCCTGCGTACCTTATATTTATAAGGATCAAGCTAACGCAGTTCTGTGAAATTGATTTGTGTCTATCCCTTAGAGACTTTAGGGATAAACTTCGTTAATCTGGGTAATTACTGATTTAATCTTATCGTTGTGATATCTTCCTGATTTGAAGAATATCGTTTGGAGATATTTTCCGTTATTGATTGATTGAGATTGATTCTTTTCTCGTTTCAGGGAGAGGATAAAACTTAGGCATTAAGTTATATTTATTAATCTGAATTAATAATTAGTAAATATTAGGAAATTTGGGAGATAATTGAGGCAACCGAAAATATGGCGTAACAGTTATGTACTTCCCGAATTATAGGAAATTTCAATATGATGTTAAGGGTATTTAAATCTTCTTGAGCTGAAGGGAGTTTGAAGTAATATTGTAAGTGGATTGGTGAATAGACACTGATTGTTTCAATTGATTGCGGAGATGAAATGGTGAAACTGAGATTGGTCGGTAAAACCAAGATATACCTTAAGGACCAAGACAGACTGAGAAATTTCGAGATTGACTTAAATGAAAAGGCTATTATGCCAAAAGTGTTAAGCTTATGTAGCATACGGGATTGATAAGAGAAATAAATGGTATTTGAGGAAAACCTTCCATTATTGGGTTTTGCAATTGGGCAGAGGCTATTAACGGTACCTATTTTCAAAATTTCCTAAAGCCCTGCCAAATTATATTATTGAGTTTCAAATTTTCCTCCACTGGTGAGTAATTCCATGGTGATCTATCACCTCTTATTCAAAAAGGGCCTGTATCTTTTCAAAACTTTCTGGTACCTTTGGAATGTATTTCAAAATTTTATTCGATCTATCTTAGTCAAAATATTTCTCTAAGATTATTTTCGAAAGGTGGTATATATCATCATTATTTAAATTTTCCTTTATATTTCTTACTCCAACTAAGAGGAACAACTCTATATGTATACACAAGGACGATCTGTCTGTGTGATTGAAAGTCGGAGGGGACGCCCACCTTTGTGTGACATACGGGTTCTTCCATTTTATTGATTTCTCAGATCTCCTTTTGTTTCAAATAAAATTTATTTAGAACTCTTAATTTTATAAATTGTTGGGGGACCCTTGCTTGTTTTTGGGTTCGTTTCAAATCAAAGTTTTTTAAAATTCTATCAATTGTTTCGAATATAGAAGATTTCATTAATGAATGGGATAATGGAAGCAAGGTTTAGAGTATACGTGATTATACAAGGAAACTTGAGATTCCAAGGGAAATTTCGTTAAGAGATGACTAGAGCTAGAAGCGTTTCAACACAAGAGAGGAAGGAATTTTGTGAGAAGAGTTATGGATGAAAGTTATAGAATTATGGAGAAATGCTTCATACTTTGTTAATACGGGAGAAATAAGAGTAAGGAGGTATTAATAAGGGTTAAAACCCTGGATTCAAAACAAAGTGATAATAAAGGGGAATACAATTGTTAATAATTTTCCAAGTTATTTTTAATAAAAAGGCAAGAGTGTTCATCAGGAAGTAATAGAGAGTTGGATAGCCAAGTGGTGAATATACGCGACCTCTGTTATCGGATGACCGAATTTGTGGATAAAAGCATGCAAGAATATGCTACTAATTGAGAGTGAAATGGTTTGAGTATCCTAAGACTAATACTACCAGTGTCAAGTGTGTAAAAGATGACCTTAGGAAACTAGATAGGGCATCCGGAGGTAATTGCAGGTACGCTCTAATTTAAAATTCTTAAGTGTGAATGTTTGGTTAAGGATCGACTAGATCAATGAATGGTGTAAATAGGTTGATAAATTAGATAAGAATAATCTATCTCTTAGGAAGTAAGTTATGATGTTCTAAGAAAAGAAGTTATTCCCATGTCATCCAAATCAATATCTGTTAAGGGTTAGAGGATTTTATAAAAGGGAGATTAAGGGAAGGAGCGAGAACATTGTTCAAGGATAAAGGAAGAGTATCTGCTTGTATCAGTACGAACAGGAAATATATATTATAAATAATATTTTCTTACAATTGTTTCAAGGAATAGTCTTATAGCCTATTTTCTGGAAAATTTTACAGAGATGATATATATAAATGTTGGAGTATTAATATTTTATGTCATGATAGAGATCAAAATATAGTTAAACAATAGTGAGATACACTACCAATCAGGGAAGGCCAATGTGGTGGCCGATACCCTTAGTAATAAGAGAAATGAGAGATGAGATAATATAGAATGACGGAATGCAGGAGAAGGTTGGTAAGGAAAATATAGTGAAAGTACTGCTATTGATAAGCTAAATGGCATGTTGATGAATGACAAGCAAGTATATGTTGGTGTATTTCTGTATAAATAAGATAGAGATGTTTAAGGAGAAACTAAATGGTGGAGGAAGTAATATGCGAATTAGAAGGTGTAATGTGAGAATTTGAAGGAGTTATGTGGGAAAGGTAATTATCAATATCTTCAACGTGATTCCGGGACGGAATCCTTTTAAGGGGGGAAGACTGTAATAACCCTAACTTTTAGAATGCTACAGTGCCTAAATGAATAGTAATTTTGAGGATTTAGGGAAATGATATGTAGGTACCCTATAAGTGAAACAGAAAATGAATAATCAGAAACCATATTAGCATCATACTATGAAAATGAGTGACTCGAAACGATGACGGATTTCAGAAATTCCTGAGTATAGATTTTTAAGATGTCTGATTTTAATTGAGCACTATTGTATTGGATATTAAAGGGTATGGAATATGAAAAGGGTGTATACTTTGAGGAACATGTGAAATTAGGTTAAACCAGAGGATTATTAAGTCAAGGGAATGCCAGGGGAATTTGGATTGTTAAACAATTTAGAACCACTTGGAAATGAGATATTAAATTTGAGGAATTGAGGATTTAATATTTTGGAATTTTATTATATTTGAATTGAGAATTTAGAACGAAAACTACTGAGACAGTGAAATGAACGTTCTAGAAACCGCTGAGACTTTTATAACGAGATTAAGCGATCAAGCGAACGAATCATGGGTTAAGAATATTAAATATTAGAAGTCCAAGAGAGGATATATTATGAGAGGGAAAGAGGATTGAGAATATAATCCTAGAGCAAAGATAATGCAAACTAGTTTGATAACGCTTGAGAAATCGGGAGAGCAAATTCTGAGATAAAGAGAATATACCAAGGATATTGGATTTAATACCTACTTGAGGATTAGAATCACCCTAACACACTAATATATGATGTGGGACAGGATATTATATATCCAAGGAATTTACAAAGGAGAAACCACTGAGACGATCGCAGAAATCATTCGATGAATCAAATGACGAGAGAACTTTGAACGAAGCCCAAACAAAAAACCCTAGAGCAATAGCAAAGGCCCAAATTCGGCCCAACCGAAATTAGGAGCTGATATTAAGTGATATTAGTGTGCAAGAGGAGGAAGCCCCTTGGTGCAAATAAGAATAGGAAGGAAGGACTTGGATGCAAAGTGCTAGAAACCAAGGACTACCATGCAATTATTAATGGATCAACTTGTTTTAAGCTTTACACATGGCACCCTAGGATTGGTGGACTTCAAACACACTTAATTAAAGGATAAGGATCTGATGTAAAGGGATAGAAACAAGAGGATACATCATTATCCAAGAAAGAAACAAAGCAAAATACAAAGAGATACAAACTGCCCAGCAGGACCAACAATGAAAGACAAATTCATATCTCCATTTCTATCCATGATAAAATCACCAACTTTTAACCATACCTTCTCCACTCCATGTGTAAGATTTGTTCAAAATTTCATGGCCAACAAAGTAGTGTAGCCTAGTCAAATCCATGCTCAAAGTTGGGGAAACAAATCTGACCAGTTTCTGTCCAGTGGTAAAAACGGGATCAAAACCATAGCTAGGAAGCTTTGTTTTTTGTTATCTATATTTAAAATCAAATCTTATGCAGAGGCCAAGATGTGGTAAAAATTTAAGAGCAAAACTCTTATTTTTCGATTTTCTATGATTTTTACAAAGTGATGGATGAATAGTAACCTTCAAGAACTAACTTTTGGTTTTATGATTTCTTTAGTTGATCCAAGCTACTTTAAGGTTGTTTAAGGACTATTCAAGGCTTATTAATTGTTGTTCACTCTACCAAGAAGGTATAAAGCTCAAGAACCCTTAGTATTACTTTGAGTTGATGATGGATTATGTTTGGTTAAGTAGTTAAAGTTGTATAAAGTATGAAATCATGATGATATATGTGTTTATAAGTGATTTGATTGAGTATGGAAGTGAGTTGTGCTTGTAACCATGGCTGCTATGATGACCACATGGTGTAGGGAATAATATATGTGTTGGATGATGGATTGGGAGGGGTGATGATTTGGGAATTGTTAAGAATATAGCCGTTCTAATGTCCTTTTTTCGTTAAAACTAAAACTACCTTGTATTTGGGCAGAGGTCACGAACTGGTAAGGGTCAGTAGGGTGTGTCAACTGACCATGAGAGGATAGAGCTTAGTTCATAGATCGTTTTGATATAAGGTACGTCAAAATCTGATGAACGGTTTAGGAGAAAAGTGAGTTTTAGTGAAAGTCGTTTGGAAACCGAGAAAATGCAATTGTGTCAACTTTGAGGCCATAATTACCATACTTAAACATCTTTAGAAATTATGAAATTTTGGGAAAATATAGTAGGGTGAATAGAGAGTCAAACCCCAATGACCTTGTGTCAAAATTCGAAATTGATAATTTATGAGAAATTTTACAGTCATGTGTGGTTAATAAGGAAATGGTGAAAAATACTGAAACTTTCATGGAGTCGAAAAATGGATAAGTTCTTGGAGCTTGTGGTCTATAAAGGGTATGTTAAACTTATATTATATGTCAAGGGTGTTATTATATATATATTTAAGGGTTAAGTGGTTAAGTGAAATATGTTCTGATGGTGATCATTTTCGTTTCTATAGATACTTGAGACGAACACTGGATCATTCCTCTTGGGATTAGAGATCGAGGCAAGATTTCTTTTATCCTTATTTCGATAAACTGTTTATGTTTAAAGAAAAGTGGTTTTGCTAGATAATATATGAATCTTATATCATTATATGGTTATGGATATATTCCATGTTTGTTGAGATTATTTAATATGGATATGGATTATGGATATGGATTATGGATATGGATTATGGATATGAGTAGAGTGAATATACTCTATGATCTAAAGGGATATGAAAGAGAATGGTATCAGTTGTTATCTAGGGTTATACGGTTTATAATATTCTTTTAAAGATAATCTTTAAACATTTGTGATTTAATAAATATTATTTGATTATTATTTAATACTTTTAAAATAGTTAAAATATTTTGTATATAAGAGCATATTTGATTTTATTAAATACGGAGGAGATGTCTGAGTTACAATCAAAGTATTAAAATGTAGGTATTTTTAAAGATGATGATAAATGGAAATAATATATGAGAATGGAAATGGAAATGATATATGAGAATGGAAATGGAAATGATATATGGAAATGGAAATGGAAAATGGAAAATATGGAATGATGTTTTACAAATGGAATAACGATTTGAAAAAGGGGGATTGCAACAATAAGCGTAAGAGGCTGTGTGGGAGTGGCACAGTCCGGCACCCATTATTTTATTTCGGCCCATGTGTTGCCGATGGAGGATGTAGTGGAGAACCTTCCTCCAGGAGGATGTAGTGGAGAACCTTCCTCCAGGGATGTTTGACATTCCTTCTACTAGTAGTAAACAAGGAGCAGGTACATAGGTGACTGATCATCGTCCTAACGTATCTGGCGCTAGCGGATATCCCTAAAACTTTTAAAAGAAGAATTGATAATGGTTTCAGATTGGCATACTGAAAAAGGAAAAATGGTATGAAATTATGGAATTGTTTTTATGGATTGAAGAGAAACTGATTTTATATTTTTTTTATATAATTGTTGTATAAAAGGAAATGGAAAGATTATATTGAGAGATTTATTTCAAATGTTATATCATCTTGAGATATTATACTGAGATGATGTATGGATTATTATCTTGTTATAGAAGAGAAACTGATATTATATTATATTAGAAGAGAAACTGATATTATATTGTTATATATTTCTTTTCTTATAAAGAAAAATTGATGGTGTATTTGATAAGTAAGAATTAATTCTTTTCTTAAGGATTATGATGGGTTTTCTGTTTATTAATATATATATATATATATACTTTCATTGATGCTAGGTTACAAAAATTTATCTTGCTGAGCTATTATAGCTCACTCTTGCTACTTATGTATATAACAGCTAGGTCAAATGCCGATACTCCGCACTATACCCCGCAAGAGGGTAAGGGAAAGACGACCTTTTGAGAGAGTGCTGGCGTCTATCCCTGAGGTAGCTGATAGATAGATGGGTGTTGGTAGACTTATGTGTATTAAGTGTGTAAGCTTGTGTAATAACTTTTGGTTGTTGAAATGCTTCATCTCGAAGTAATATTCAGCAACACTACTTAAGTTGGATTCTGGGTTTATAATAACTTTTAACTTTAAACTTATGATATTGTGGATATTGTTCTCTGAGCATATGATTGGTGTGTAATATTATTAAGTGTGGGGTCTATTGTGTGAGTTTCATTGCGCATTTGTATTTCAACTGCCAAGAGTATAGTGTTATTAAATAGAAATTGGTCCGTGACGGCCTGGATTCCTGACCCCGAATTTGGGGCTGTCACACACACACACACACACACTCTCTCTCTCTCTCTCCCCCTTCTCTCTCCCTCTCTCTCTCTTTCACTCTCTTAACCCTAATTTCTCAAACTGCGCCTCAGTTGTTAATTAGTCAATTCACTTCATAAATCCATTTGTTTACTGCTTAAAATCTTGAATCGGTAAGTAAGTAAGCTTGCATTCAAATGTAAACTCGAATTATTACTTTGATTTTACCTGTTCTAAATTGGGGATTTTTGTGTTCGAGTTCTTAATTTCTAATTAGTTTTTTCTTTGTTCTTATTAATGCAGGAGCAACATTTTAAAGCTTGAATCGGTGAGTAAACTTGCATGTGTATGTAAACTCAAATTACTTTGATTTTCAGTTCTAAATTGGGGATTTTTGGGTTTGGAAATTTAATTTTCTAATTAGTTTGTTCTTTGTTCTTATTAATTCAGGAACAACATTTAAAAGGATAATTTGTTGGGTAAGAATCATTTACCCAAAAATTTTATTAATTTGTTTATATTTTTAGTTACTAATTTTTTGAATATGTCTATTTTTTTAGAGAGGATCGAGGAAAAACTTGTTTGGGTAGTGCTCTAAAGCTCAAATTCGTAAGTATTTATTTGTTTTGACGCTGCTATATATGTTTGAATGTTTATTTATTTTTTATTTTGTGTTAAATCTAACTTGCATGTGTTCTTTGTATAACATTCGGAGTCGGAGTCTACATATGTTCGTTAGGATTTCGAAGTCCGCATATGACATATGCATTATCTGCATAAATTGATGTGTTAAATTTTAAGGCTGCATATGTTGTTTTAATGTTTGTTTCATTTATGTTTATTGTGAAAATAAATATGCTTATTGAACATAAATAATATGCTTAAGTTCAATCATTTATTATTCATTTGTGAAAATAATCATATGTTTGTAATTGTTGTTTTTTCACTTGCTCTGTTGCTAGAACTGAATAGTGTATATGATAGTATATATACTTTCTCTGTTCGCCTGTTCGCTAAGTACATATGTGAATTATAGAAATCGTATACCTTCGTGCCCATTTAAATGTTAATGACATGTTTCCATTTAGTATTAATTTACGTAGCACTTGTTTAAAAAACAAGTTACACTTAGAACAATACTATAACTATAAATATCAATCTTAACTGAACATTTAACTTAATTACATACATTTAAAAAGAAAAAAGTTGTGTGCATTATAACTTAATTATAATATATAATATAAATAATAAATATGCTTGTTGAATATAAATAAACCGTTATTTATTTGATATTTGATATTTAAAATGATAATCTGGTAGGTTGTACGTGGCTCCTCATATATGGACAAGTCATGGATTTTTGCAGATAGGGATTCATTAGAGTATGAAATCGGGGTTGAAAATTTTTTGATGTATGCCGAAGAAAATTGTAAAGATCCTAAGAGAATACCTTGTCCATGTGCACGCTGCGTCAATTTTAAAAAATTCTCTATCAAGATTATTAGGGGTCATCTGTACGAAAAGGGTTTTAGTTTGGGGTATGTTGATTGGATTTGGCATGGAGCTAAGTCTAGGTCATCTGTTGGTAGCACATTTTCGACTTCTACTCAGGAGAATATTTCTGCGTCACAACCATTACAAGCCGGTGATGTACAGGATGTTTATGAAGCAGCATATAATAATAATAATAATTGGGGTGATGATTTTGATAAAGATTCAGATGAGTTCAAAAGGTTTTTGGCCGATGCTGAACAACCTTTGTATGAGGGTAGTGAGTGCACTAAATTAGATTCATTGTTGAAATTACATAATTGGAAAGCAAGATTTGGTATAAGTGATAGTGCCTATACAGATTTACTCTCTTCTGTTGGCTCTTTACTTCCTAAAGATCATGTCTTGCCAAGTAATTCATACGCAGCCAAGAAAACCCTATCTGATTTAAGCCTAGAATATATAAAATTTCATGCATGTCCAAATGACTGCATTCTATATAGGGGTGTGAATGCCGATGCTTCTGATTGTCCGAAGTGCCACAAATCTCGTTGGAAATTAAGAAAGGATGTTAAACCGAGGGTTAACATTCCGGCCAAAGTAATGTGGTATTTTCCAATCATTCCTAGATTTAAGCGGATGTTTAAATCTGCTTCTACTGCTGCACTAATGACTTGGCATGCTAACCAAAGAAGTCAAGATGGCGAGATGCGCCATCCAGCCGACTCTCCTTCATGGCGGAATATCGATTATAGGTGGCCAACCTTCGGTAGTGAGCCAAGAAACATTCGGTTAGCTCTGGCGTAGATGGTATAAACCCACATACTAATAGGTTAAGCAATAGGTATAGCTGTTGGCCAGTAGTATTGTCAACTTATAATCTTCCTCCTTGGTTATGCATGTAGAGGAAGTTTATGATGTTGACGATATTAGTCTCTGGTCCACATGAGCCAGGTAATAACATTGACGTGTTTTTATAACCGTTAATTGATGATTTGAAGAAGCTTTGGGAAGAAGGTGAACCAAATGTGTACGATGCTAGTACTAAATCTTTTTTCACTTTAAGGGCAATATTAATGTGGACAATAAATGACTTCCCGGCATATGGGAATTTGTCTGGATGCGTCAATAAGGGTTATATGGCTTGTCCAATGTGTGGTGATAATACCGTCGCTAAATATTTACCTCATAGCAGAAAAATGTGTTACCAAGGTCATCGTCGCTATTTGCCTAGGCATCATCCTTATAGGAGGCAAAAGGTAGCTTTTAATGGTGAACAAGAGTTTGGACAAGCGTGTCAACCCCTTTCCGGAGAAGAGGTTTTAATGCAGCAGGAGGAAATAAATTTTACTTTTGGAAATGAAGTAAAGAAGTCAAAGAAGGTGGACTGTGCATGGAAGAAAAAGTCAATTTTTTTTGAGCTGGAATATTGGAAATTTCATCATGTTCGTCAATGCCTCGATGTTATGCACATCGAGAAAAATGTCTGTGATAGTTTGATTGGGACACTACTAAATTTAAAATATAAGACTAAAGACAGTGAGGCATCCCGTAATGATATGGTTGAAATGGGCATCAGAAAAGATTTGGCTCCATAAAATGTCGGGAAAAAAAACCTACCTGCCCCCTTCATCTTTTACTCTTTCAACGGCAGAAAAAAGAAAAATGTTATCATCACTCTCTTCAATGAAACTTCCTTATGGGCATTCATCGAACATTAAAAATTGTGTATCGAAGTCCGATTTAAAGTTGTTTGGGTTGAAGTCCCACGACTGTCATGTACTCCTTCAACAGTTGCTCCCAGTTGCAATTCGTTCCATTCTCCCAAAAAATGTTAGGGTCAGCATTATAAGGTTGTGTTTCTTTTTCGACTCGTTGTGCAACAAAGTTATAGATGTATCAAAATTGGATAAGTTGCAGTTAGATATAGTATTAACCTTGTGCGAGTTGGAAAAGATATTCCCTCCCTCATTTTTTGATGTAATGATACATCTCACAGTCCACTTGGTTAGGGAATTACGTTTATGTGGACCAGTTTTTTATAGATGGATGTATCCATTTGAACGGTTCAATAAAGTGTTGAAAAGTTATGTGCGTAATCGTTATTGTCCGGAAGGTTGTATAGCCGAAAGTTATCTAGGGGAAGAATCTGTAGAATTTTGCAAAGTGTTTGTTCGGCAGAGTTGCAAAACTGCAGGTCTTCCGACGGAACAAGGTGATCTTTCTGGTCCATTATCTGTAGCTGTAATGAAGTCGGTGGAAGAAAAAGAGCGAGATGAGGCTCATCTACATATTCTTCTAAACAACCCTGAAGTGTATCCGTACGTTATGTAAGTTAAATTAATTATAGTTTTTACCATTTATCTACTTTTATCAAGTATGTAGTTAGTTTCTAAATTAATATATGTATTTTGCAAGGATGCACAAGGATTTTCTAGAAAGAACTTACTGAGGGAAAAAGAAGACTGTGCAGTGGCTGATTGGAGAACACAATCGGCAATTTGCTAATTGGTTTGAAAAAAAAGTTAGTGAAATGATATGCAATGGCGAAGCTGTTTCAGAAACGATAAGATCGTTGGCTGGCAAACCGTCTTTCTCTGTTTTGACTTATGAAGGTTTTGTCATTGATGGAGTCCAATACTTCACAAAAGAGCGAGATGATGAAAGGGTTGTTCAAAACAGTGGTGTCACTGTAGTTGCTAAGACGGTCCAAGTTTCTAGTGCCAAGGATTTAAATCCTGTGGAGAGTGATATGACATTTTATGGCATGATTGAAGAAATATGGGAGCTGGATTATCATGCATTCAAAGCCCCATTGTTCTTGTGTAAATGGGCAGATAGCGACAGAGGCGTCAAGGTGGATGATCTTGGCTTCACACTTGTTGACTTCAGTCGACAAGGTTATAAAAATGATAAATATGTGTTCGTTGACCAAGTGAAGCAAGTTTTCTATGTCAAAGATCCCGTTGATGTTGCCTGGTCAGTTGTATTAACCTCCACGACTCGAGATTATCACGAGCTGTATAACGATGAGGATTTAGGGGACACGACATTGGAAAATCCTCCATTCTGCTCTGAAATCCCCATAGTCAATGTTGTTGATGATGAAGAGGACCCTAGTGCTGGCAATCAAAGAAATGATTTTGAGGGAATCTGGATTAAAAAATGACAGATATTATCTATAGTATCTCTATATTTTGTTTCGTTCCTTTCCATATTTGGTGTGTAATTGTAATTACTTGAAAAGTAATATTATTTTGTGTCGCACTTATTACCTTGTTTAATGTGAAGCCCTCATGTAGTCTTGTAAAATCTCTATATTTTTGTACAATGGCCTGATGCTTCATATATAGTAAGATTTGATCATTGTTCCCTGAATTAGGTACAAATTTACAGTCATGCATATTTTTCACTTGTTTTTTCAATCACATTATATGTTCCCTGAATTATCCACTTGTTTCATCATTTCAGGAATTTGCAGAATTGAAGGAGAAATGGCAAAAAAGTAGAAAAAATCTAAAGTACTATCGAAAAGGGCAATAACAGTAATGAAAATGAGAAGCAACTGGAGGTGAAAGTTTTGACACCTGAACCAGCAATATCTACACAAGCTACAGACCCCCCCCCAAGAGGCAGACTCTACTGTTCCGAAACAACTACTAGTATGGAATCAAAAAAACAGAAGTCTGGAGTAGTGCGAGGTGTTTGTGCTATGCACAAAGTGGTGATAAAGAAAGCTAAAGGTAAGAAGTTGAAAGTCAGGTACGATAAAAAAGGAAGGCCAATTGGAGATAGTAGGCATGCCTTGGCGTCGTATGTAGGCATGATTGCTAGAAATTTGGTGCTAATCGATGTTTCATCTTGGCCGAAAGTGGACCCAGAATTAAAAGCAAAGCTATGGGATGATATTGAGGTACAAACAAATCCTGTTTTTTAATCCCCCATATTATGTCTTTAACCTCGTAGTCAATTGGTATTAACCTGCTTCTCCTTTAGGATACATTCAAAGTGGCTCCGGAAAGTAAGAGGTCAATTCTACAGTCGGCAGGTGTAAAGTGGAGACAATTCAAAACTGAATTAAACATAGAGTTTGTAAAGCCATATATTGGACAAAAGAAAAAGGTGATGAAGCCTCCAAAAAAGTATGCATTTGTTGGTAAGGAGGCTTGGAAGGGATTTGTTGCAGCGAGGACCATTAATGATTTTGGGGTCTGTTTTACATGTGTTGAATATTATATATATATATATATATATATATATATATATATATATATATATTTTTTTTTTTTTGTAAACTGTTAGGATAAACCTCTGTGATTCATATGATTACATTAATAAAAAAAATTAATATTATTTGTATGCAGGTACTTAGTAAAAAACAAAGTAAGAGAGTGAGGAAGCGAAAATATCCGCACAGATCATCGAGGAAAGGATACGTTGGTTTAGAAGAAGAAGAAGTATGACTTAATTTATTTTTTTTGTAATTTTTATTTGTGTTGAATGTCTTGTAATGTTCCATTATTTGTTTGAACAGGTAAAAGCAGGGCATCTGGAGCCTGAAGAAATACCTGATCGAGCAATTATGTGGAACCCGTATGCCACCGCTGGGCGAAGAGATTGATGAAGAGCTGGCAGAGAGATTTAAAATAATTGTAAGTTTTTAATCTTTTCACTTTTTATTTGTAAAATACTCTGTATTAATGGACATCGTACACAAGCATGCTCTGTATATTATACTCTGTATTAATTTTAGTTTTTTTTACTAGGATGATTTGTTGGAAAAGAAGAATAAGGGTGAGTTCAAGCCATCTGAAAGTGAAGATGTGCTTTCTGTAGCACTGGAAACTCCTGAGCATTCAGGTAGGGTTCGGGGAGTTGGAAGCTTCGTAACTCCATCAACCTACTTCAATATGCCAAAAGAGAAAAAGACTAGAATTACAAAAGCTGAGTTTGAGAAAACAAAGAACGAGTTTATGTCGCAGATTGCCGAGCTG
Organism: Kitagawia praeruptora; assembly: GCA_037693485.1. Taxonomy (NCBI): domain Eukaryota; kingdom Viridiplantae; phylum Streptophyta; class Magnoliopsida; order Apiales; family Apiaceae; genus Kitagawia; species Kitagawia praeruptora. Next base: position 73,665,799 of record CM075347.1, read on the forward strand.
AAGGCTGAGCTGAGGTCGGTGGTGGCTGGTACATCCAGTCATCACTCACTGATTTTCTCTGACAAATCAAGTTGTCCAGATGAAAAAGGAGAAAAAGAACAGCTTGATGAAGAAAAGAAAAAAAGTGTAAACCTAAATCTACAAAACTATTGGTGGTGAACGAGGACAAGGAATACGAGAATGACGATTATGTTGCTAGTGGTCCTGTTGACCCTTCTTCACATGGAAATAAGGTAAAAATTAGTGTATACATGGATGTCTCTCAATGTTGTTTATTTTGTGGATGTCTCGCAATACTTATTAATTGACCTTTACCTGTAAATTTAGAGTCCGCAAAAATGTGAGTTGGTAGTGGACAACATTGAGAACAAGGTAGCATTTGGTATGGTTTTCTCCAAGGGAGACATGTGTAACTCAGTACATGGAGTGCCTCTGCAACTGGGACATGCTCGTGTCTCAGTGGACGGAATTATCAAGGAAGACGCCTTGGTTCCAATTCCAGTACCTGGTGAAATAGAGACGGTTTGCCAAGCTGTTTGCTCTCTTTTAGCATGGCCTAAATACTTGATCATCTGCACTAATGTAAGTACTGTTATGGTTTTATGATAGCTAATAAAGAGTAGTTTGACGGAATTGCATCTACTTGTTATCATTTCTTTACTTTTTGTGTTTCTTAACCCATTGTTCATTTGTAGAAAATTCAAAAGGAAGTAGTGAGTAAGGCAATGAAGCAAAATAATGAGCTGAATGAGTTTCAGAAAGTGTATGCGATGATGAAGAGTGTCAAGCCAAATAAAAATGTGCCTCGACAGTTCATGTTGCTGCATATGCATGCGGTAACAATTTTGAAACAAAATTCAGAGTCCATTCAGATTCAATGTGATGCTGAGGTGTTTGGTAGGGACAAACCTATATTTTATTGGATGAGAATGTAATGGCGCTGTTGGAGTTTAATATGATTGGCCAGGCTATAATATCGACCTATATGGCGTAAGTTCTTTCCTCTTTTCTAAATCGTTTATCATATTTTCTATATTTCTGTAAGGATATTTTTATGCAAAATGTATTATAAATATGTGTAGGTATTTGCATACCGAGGTTCTCAAGAAAAAAGAAACGGACATGTATGCATTTATTGATCCTGCAGCCTCACATAAACTCGATGATAATTTTGAAGCTTATGTTGTTGAAAGGTTGAAATCTGGACCTTCTCGCATATTCCTCATGCCTCATAACCAAAAGTAAGTGAATTGTTTATATGCAGTTAATTAAGACTTATTATAATATATAGTTGGATATGTTCGTATTTATTTCAAATTCTCATGACTTTGATTTATTTATAATTAAAACAGTTATCATTGGATTTTGATCATGATTTGGGAATCTGAAATTTTCATTCTCAATCCATTGGCTCACCCGCCACATTTTCCAGAACTAGAAGAATCCTTAGTGCGGTAATTATATTTCTACATTTCGATAACTAGAATGTAGCTTCCATTCTCAATTTATTGAGGTTGTAGTGAGATTTCTTGGGTTTGATACTGCTACTAATTTTCTTCCACAGAGCAGTTAGATCTTATAATGCTCAAACAGGACAGGCCCTCAAAAAACCCATAGTTAAAAATCTTGCCGTAAGTCTTTTGCACACTTTGTTTTTAGTAAGTTCTTTGCTGTTAATTTGTTTTCTTTAGCGACTAATCGGTACTTAACTTATTATTAAAATAGGGATGCCCTAAACAACCGGGTGGTACTGAATGCGGTTATGTTGTCATGCGTTATATGAAAGATATTTTCGAAGACAAGGAAATGAAATACATTGCAAAGGTATATATGCTTTAATTTATGGGTTGACTCAATATGGTTGTTTAAGTACCAATTTAGCATATTGAGCTGTACTTTAAAACCATATTATTTTATATATTGCTAAGGTATATATATATGCTTGGTTTCTATGTGAACAGTGGACACCTAGGAGTCGCAAGTCTTACACAAGGGAGGAGCTTGATGACGTGCGTCTCGAGGCTCTTGGATACATCCAAAGATTCGTGTACTAGCTAGCTCTATGCCTTTATTTTATTTCATCATGTGAACCTCCTGAACCTTTGTTTTGTCAGTTTAGTTTTTGTGGTCTGGGCGAGGTTATATATATGTAGAAGGTGGAATTGGTCGATTGTGGATGAAATGTAGGGAGTTCATGTGGATTAAATAGTTATTTTGTAAGGATCGAGTAGTACTTGGTATTGTCATTTGAATGATGAAATGACATTTTGACTTGGTAATTATTATTTTGAGAACCATTATTGGTTGTTTTTCATTTTGGAATGGTTTTGGTTGCATATTATTGTTTTGTTTTGGCTAGTATTGTTATAACACTAACACATCAGTTAAACTCAATGAAACCGATGTTTATAATAAGTAGAAACATCATTATTACAAAGCAAACTGATGTAATTGACACACAGTAACATCATTATTACAAAACAAACTGATGTAATTGACACAAACTAACATCATTATTACTAAACAAACTGATGTAATTTACACACAGTAACATCATTAACACCAAACAAACTGATGTAATTTAAGCACAATGGTGCCACATTGTTGATGCTTTTAACATCGGTGACTAACTGATGTTAATATGAATGAAACACGTCGGTTATATTCCAAAAAACGATGTCTAAAGTACTCTTTGACATCAGTTAGTTTCTAATAACCGATGTTACAGATAGTATCTAACATCAGTCAGGTTCCTGTAAACGATGTGATAGATACTCTTTGACATCGGTTTAAAACCGATGTGAAAAGGATGTGAACGATGTGATAGATACTCTTTGACATCGGTTTAAAACCGATGTGAAAGGGGTTGGACCTTTCTCTACACCCACAAAGACATCGGTTGCAAAATGGCCAGACATCGGTTTTTAGCCGATGTCTATTGACCTGTTTCTAGTAGTGCGAGCAAACTTAGATGATCAAACTATAATTAAGCCTAAAGTGGTAGTAGTACATGTGAAAGTTTAATTAAATAAACAAAAGAAGATAACAAATCAATAACTAAAGAAAGAAGATAACAAAGTAAATGAGCATTTGCGTAGAGACAAATGTTCATAAACATCAACCAACAAATAAATCTTTCAGTCATGCCACATGATAACACTATTTTCTTGGTTGGGCCTTCTTTTCCTTCATGTGATGGTGCTAGAGTTGGGCTGGTTAGGAGTTCGGGATCCTGCAAAACCTTGTCGGGGGTTGCCGTTCCGCTACACCTCTGACGTAAGAATTAGTGTTTGTTTGATTTGAGAAGAAAAGACTTAAACCTAAAGACAGAGAAATTTAAAGAGTGAGTATGTGTGTAAAATTGTGAACCCCTTCTACTTCTTCTTCCTTTATTTATACGGGAAGATATAGGGTAGAAAATAGTTTATACCTACCATGTGCCTCGTTGTTTTTATAAACTTTGGGTGGGGTTGTTTAGGGGACAATTCCATGAGAATGTAACTTAGCCGTTGGTTCGTGTTGTCTTTTTATGACAGAGTGCCGCATGCCTCTTCTTTTTGTCTCATTTATTGGGTTCTATCTTAATTATCTTGGATTCACTACAACAGAAATTGAATTAGACACCACTTTTCAACCGTTGTCTGTCAGAGAAGTTTCCCATTGACTTTTGAGCCACCGTCTATGGTACTGTCACACACCAGTATTCCATCGGTCTATAGATGCTATCAGTATAACGGGCAATAAGACCTTTGTATGAGATACTTGACACAACGGAATTCTCCCGTTAAAATTTTTTGACACAACTGTTTATAAACCGTTGTTGGATCAAGATCATACAACACCCAACACACAACCATTTCTAAAATTCGTACACCACTTTTCCACTGTTGTCTGTAAGATGTTGTCTATTGAGCCGCCGTCTTTGGTACTGTCACACAACAGTTTTTCACCGTTATATAGATACAATTTCTACACCGATTTCTTCATTCGAATAATTTATTGTACAACGGTTCACTAAGATGATAACCTTTGTTGGAATGCATGTCGAACAACGGTTTATTTACGAAAAGAAAACTATGCTAGACAATGCATTCAACATGCCAAAATTACTATAAATTAAAAATAATGTCAACATTGTAGATTTAATACAATTCATTATACAACCATCAGAAACTAAGGTCTAATATGTACTAGTCCAATTTATATACTTAAATAAAAATCACAATGTTTATCTAATTCTAGTAACACACAACTAAACTTGTTCGAGTCTTTAGTTAGCCTTCACATGTGCTTGAACTGTATCGAGCCCTTCACTTTATTCTCCATAATCCTGCAAACAGAGTATGGCCCTGTTTGGCAATTAGCTGATAGCTGTTAGCTGATAGCGGATTGAATTAGTTGTTTTGACTAGCGGATTGAATTAGCTGTTTTGACTAGCGGATTGAAATTAGCTGTTTTGAATAAAAGTGTTTGTTAAATAGCTTTTTGAATAACTTTTTGTGACACATAGCAAACCTCTAATTGAAAAAGCTCCTAAAATGAGCTTTTTCAAAATTAGCTTTTTGATCCCAAACCTCTAACTCAAACCTCTAACAACCAAACACTCACATTAGAGGTTTCATTTGGTCAAACCTCTGATCTACCCCCAAACCTCTAATTTTATCTCAAACCTCTAACTTCCAAACACCCCCTATATGTATAAGTGTATATTTGTCGCCAATGTTACTAAAGGCAACAACTAGAAATAAGTATATAATATAGGTAAGCACCCATCCCAAGTGCAATGGAATATTTTATTGTTTTAATATTGAATAATATGAAAAGACCAAGTACATGTGATGTTATAAACATGGTAATCATGTAATATTATGAGCTGCCCCCTACAACATGACAGTTTGTTAATAAGCTACTTAGCAAAAAAAAAAGGACAAGTTATTGACTCATATAATAAGCTAAAAATTACTATACCATATTTTGGTCAATAATCTCGAGTGCTTTTTTTATAGTTTCTGGGAAATTTAATTCTCTCACATAACTTGTTGGGCATATGAGCCCTTTCTGCAGTCTTCATGTACAAATAGAAGACCCATGTATAACCAAAACTGAAAAAGAGATAAACACGCTTTTCTTGTTGCTAGTTCGAGTTTTGACATTTGACATTTATCATACCAGTTCTTTCACATCCTTCTTCTGTTGTCTGCTTGGCTATCAATTGGAAACTCAAATGACCAAGAAAAATAAAGTTCAGAGACGACAGATAGTATCGTTACAAAAAGATCTGCTATCAGGTGTAAAATACAGTGTACAACATAATTTTATTGAGTTACGACAAAAATTCATCAAAATTATCTAGGATCATGGCTTATAGGTTATAGGAGGATAATTTACATTTACAAATCAGACGCAGATTTCAACTGTTGATTTTGGCCATCTATCAGACTCAACTGTCTCTTGACTCTAGCATATGAGCTTGTACCTATTACAAGCAATAGAATGTTAGCAGAAACACTTTTCGGCTTTCAAAAATAACGTAGGGAAACGGGGGATTGAGTGGAGGAAAAAGCAAAGATTTCTAATCAACAAATATACTTAATCTTGAGTGAAAAATGGAAACGAGAACTTACAGATCCATAGCTCCATGGTAGTGCAGTCCACTAGGTTCCCATGGCTATAAGTATATGCAGCAAATTAAAGATTACGTAAAAATTCTGTCCCTGGCCAGGCTGGAGGATGCGTCTGCGTTGCTGTACAATGAATTCTCTTTCGAAATGCTCCATGTAATGTCTAAATCTTCCACATCAAATGGAAGTTCAAAATTACATGTCGTAACCACAGTTCAAAATCAAAACAACAGTTTTTGTTTACAGCAACATGAAAAAAACAATATAGAATCCTCTGACTTCTTTACTTCTCCCATTTCAAGTTCCTGGATTTATAATCGAAATTGATATATTAAGTATCAAATTTAAGTTGGACAATATTATTAGATCAGACTACACTTAAAAAAACTAAATACCTTAGATTCACCAAGGCTATCAATCCTCACGCACCATTGTTTCCTCTTCGTCTTGAGCAAATGACCTGGCATTTGACTTCAACGAACCTTCAAAACTCCTATTTTTTGTTCGATTTATGAGTCATCATCAAGAATTCATAACTGTTGCCTGTGCTAACTCACCATCAGTTGGTTCTCTGCCAAAATCATTTCGCAAGTTATCTTTCACCATAAGGATTGCCTACATTGCAGCAAATAGAAGTTCTCAGAAAAGCAAAAAAATAAAGAAAGCGAGAAGAATGCAAAAATTAGCGTAAAACAGAGGTGTTTAAAACAGAAAATATGATCACCTTCATAAGTTGCATTAACTTAAATAGCTAGGTATGCTCTGAAGAAGAAAGAACTGGTGGGATCTTCATTTTCTTCCTATCGAAGCTCACCAAGTCCGTAGATACAGAATAACGAATAATGATGCCAATAAGAGAATAATCAGAATATGTAAGTGTCACAACTTTTGGGTTTTTACCAGGCTATCAATAACTTCATCTACTTAGTATCAATTAACTCACCAAACCAAAGCAAACACCCACTTCCTTTCCCAGTAATAATCAGAATTTTGAGGCTTAACCTGAGAGGGAAACAAAACCTGAGAGGGAGAGACAAAGAGAGAGAGATTGAGGGAGAGAATAAGAAAGAGACCACAAACCCCATCTACCCTCCATCTCCTTAACATTCCTACTCATTCTTCACAATCCCTAATCTTCACATCCCTCTCCTCAATTGACTGGTGAGATGTTTAAGGCAATTGATTATATAAGTAATTAATTGAGGGGTTTAATACAAGAATGAGAAGAATCATACAACAAAATTGAATAAAAATAGAGAAAAAGGCTAAGAGAAAACCAATAAAAACTGAGAGAATTGACGAGCTAGGTTAGTGAAATGAGAGAGGGATGGAAAAGAGAGGGCGGCTGAGCTAGGTTATAAGTGAAAAGAGAGATGGAAAAGGGGGAAATAAAATATTGACAAAGGGGAAATATTTACTAAGGGGGGAAATGAATTAAAGAAGGGAAGTGAAATATGGATGAATTATTTTACTAGCCGGTGAAAAAAACAATCGAAATAGATAAATTTCATACAAGATAAATTTGAAGTTTTTGTAATTTTTTAATTACTTTTAATTAATTACTATAAAAAATGACTATTAAAATATCATACAAGATAAATTTAAAAAAAATTTAATAATTTTTGCACATCACTAAAATGATAAGATCTTAACATCCATATAGTTGGATTGTCAAAAAATATTTCAAAAACAATATTATGTACAATCGGGACGAGACTATTTAGAGTAAGTAGTACTTTTTGGAGGTTTATATTATAAAATCATACAATATTAATATTAAATTTTCTAATTTATTTGGTTTGTTAATTTAACGGTCAACTAGTACTTTGACTAGAACCCCTAAATAGGGTTTCGTCAGGGTTTAGTGTTTCGATTCACTGAATAATTTTTTTGAATGATCGAACCGTATGGATGTTAATAGACACTCATTTTAGTGTTGGGAAAAAATAATCAAAAAATAAAAAGGTCGGTTGTACGAGATTTTAACAAAAACGTAGTAAAAGTGCTGCTTCCTATAATGGGGCACGATCCAGAATCATTGAATAATTTTTTTGAATGATTTATTCGACGATCGAACCGTACGAATGTTAATAAACACTCATTTTAGTGTTGGGAAAAAATAAACCAAAAATAAAAAGGTCGGGTTGTGCAAGATTTTAACAAAAACGTAGTAAAAGTGCTGCTTCCTATATCGGGGCACGATCCAGATTCACTGAATATTTTTTTTGAATGATTTATTCAAAGATCGAACCGTACGAATGTTAATAAACACTCACTTTAGTGTTGGAAAAAAATAATCCAAAAATAAAAAGGTTGGGTTGTACGAGATTTTAACAAAAACGTGCTGAAAGTGTTGCTTCCTGTAACGGGGCACGATCCAGATTCATTGAATAATTTTTTTAAATGATTTATTCGACGATCGAACCGTACGAATGTTAATAAACAATTATTTTAGTGTTGGGAAAAAATAGTCAAAAAATAAAAAGGTCGGGTTGTACCAGATTTTAACAAAAATGTAGTAAAAGTGTTGCTTCCTATAACGGGGCACGATCCAGATTCACTGAATAATTTTTTTGAATCCTTTATTCGATGATCGAACCGTACAAAAAGTTAATAAACACTCATTTTAGTGTTGGGAAAAAATATTCAAAAAATAAAAAGGTCGGATTGTACGAGATTTAAACAAAAACGTGCTAAAAGTGTTGCTTCCTTTAATGGGGCACAATCCAGATTCACTTAATAATTTTTTTGAATGATTTCTTCGATGATCGAACTGTACGAATATTAATAAAACTCATTTTAGTGTTGGGAAAAAATATTCAAAAAATTAAAAGGTCGGGTTGTACGAGATTTTAACAAAAACATGATAAAAGTGCTGCTTTCTGTAACAATGCACGATCCAGATTCACTGAATAATTTTTTTGAATCATTTCTTCGATGATCGAACCGTATAAAAGTTAGTAAACACTCATTTTAGTATTGGGAAAAAATAATCGAAAAATAAAAAGGTCGAATTGTACGAGATTTTAACAAAAACGTAGTAAAAGTGCTGATTCCTCTAACGGGCAACGATCGAGATTCACTGAATAATTTTTTTGAATGATTTCTTCGACGATTGAACCATACGGATTTTAATAAACACTCGTTTTAGTGTTGGGAAAAAATAATCAAAAAATAAAAAGCTCATGCGGTACCAGATTTTAACAAAAATGTAGTAAAAGTGTTGGTTCCTATAACGAGGCACGATCGAGATTCACTGAATAAATTTTTCGAATGATTTCTTCGACGATCGAACCGTACAAACGTTAAAAACACTCATTTTAGTGTTGGAAACAAATAATCCAAAAATGAAAAGGTCGGATTGTACGAGATTTTAACAAAAACGTAGTTTAACTATTTAAAAGCGTAAAACATTACACAATGATTTTTATGAAAAACTATTGTTGTTGTGTAAAAACCGTTGTCTGAATATTTTTATTTTTTCCCACCAAATCCAATTCAAATTTTTTCATTATTTCCCACCAAATTCAATTCAAATTATTTCATTATTTCCCTCCAAATTCAATTCGAATTTTTCTATAGTTCAGATAACGGTTTCATAAAACCATTGTCTGGTAAGGCGAAAGTTCGGACAGCTCTTCAGTAAAAATCGTTGTCTCAAAGTATTAACACAACGTGTGCTTAAAAACTGTTGTCTCAATTGCACAACGTATGTAAAACCCGTTGTGTAAAGCCACATTATGTAAAACTATTTATTATGAATTGAAACACACTTGTGTTAATACACTTTACACAATATCACCGTAAACAACCATTGTCTCATCTGACCAAAGGGGCACCAGTTAGACAACATTTTTAAAAACGTTGAATAACCATTGTCTACAACAAAGACACACAACGTTTTTTCGTTAGCTAACAGTTCACCGTTGTTAAATTTTTTGGGACAACGGTGTTTGTCGCGACCATTGTGTTACATGTGTTGTCTGATTCGATTTTTGGCGTAGTGATTCAGTTCATTTGGGTTTATATTCTGGACCTGCTTGGTGGATTGGATCTGGGCAATTTGGATTTATACAAAAGTATTATCTGATGAAAATTCACTCAATGATGGTACTCCAACATATGTTAAGAAATGTCTGTATTTTATATAAAAGGCCCCCGATATCACAATTATAGAGCAATTCTAGACAACTTTTTTTTATTAGCTAACAGTTCACCATTGTTAAAATTTTTGGGACAACGGTGTTTTTCGCGACCATTGTGTAACATGTGTTGTCTGATTCGATTTTTGGCGTAGTGATTCAGTTCATTTGGGTTTATATTCTGGAACTGCTTGGTGGATTGGATCTGGGCAATTTGGATTTATAAAAAGTATTATCTGATGAAAATTCACTCAATGATGGTACCCCAACATATGTTAAGAAATGTCTGTATTTTAGATAAAAGGCCCCCAATATCACAATTCTAGAGCAATTGGTCCAAAATGTCACAACTCAAAATATTGGTTCCAAATATCACTCCAAGACACACTATCGTGTAACGTTTTGATTTTATTTCTTTTTTTTAAACGCTAAAGCGTGTAACGTTATAGAGGGAGAGAGTGAGGGAGAACGCCACTTGAATTGGCGTTTTGGGGAAGAGAGGGAAGGGACGCCATATTAAGTGGCGTTTTGGGGGGGGGAGAGGGAAGGGACGCCACATTAAGTGGTGTTTTTGTTTTTGTTTTTTTTCTAAATATATATTTGTAAATAATATTAAAAATTTATAATCAAATGCTCAATTAAAATTGTTTTTTTAATTTAAAAAATATAATTTTAATTAACCTTAGGGGTTCAATAATTAACTTTTGGGATTCAATGTTTCCATTTTGGGTTTTAGAAATATGCAGAACGACGAATAAACCGTATGCAAATTTAGGGTTGAAGGTCTAGGGCTTAGGGTTGTAACTTATCATGATTTTTTATAAATCAGGCCACCAGATTAATTTTTTTAAATTTCAACAGTAATCTTTGGGTTCAACAGTTCTATTTTGGGTTTAGAAATATTCAGAACGGCGAACAAATCGTATACGAACTTAGGTTTAGGGTTTAGAGTTGTGTACAACCCTAATAAACAACCCTAAACCCTAAACCCCGATTTTTTAAAAATCAGGCCGCCGGACTCAGTAAAAAACACAATTTAAATTGATTATTTGGTTATAATATTTTTAAAATTATTTGCAAATACATATTTAGCAAAAAAAAATTGTAAAATAGCATTCAACCCTCCCCCAACGCCACTTAAAGTGGCGTCCCCCTCCCCCCAAAATGCCACTTTAAGTGGCGTCCCTCCTCCCTCCCTGGCCAATAACCCTACACGAAGTAGCGTTTTTAAAAAAAAATCATAATAATAAACGCTACACGATGTAACATTTTACTGTAATATACGGGACCAACTTTTTCATTTGTGATATTTAGGGTCATTTTGTTAGTCACAGAGACATGCCTGTTTAACTCTAATAACAAGCCTAATTGTTTGTAATGCTTTGCATTACTTACATGACCTCTTAACTGAGGGAACCTCTAGTTGTAGAGTTTCTACTTGCTTTGTACTTGTAATAGGCATCAAATTCTAGTTGTGTAACTGTACTTATATAGTCAAGAATAATGCTTGAAAGAAGTTCCAAGGTTCATGCCTCAAGCAAGAAGATGAAGACTGTCAAATAAATCACAGTTGGGATTTGAAGAAATGAAGAATTTGTCTAAGTACCAATTCAAGAAGTACTTTTGTCTATTCGAGAAGTCTAGCATTCGAGAAGTCAGAGATTCGATATCTCAAGACACTATTCGATATCTCTGAATACTCTGTTCGATATCTCATTCGATATCTCAGAGATTCGATATGTCTACTGCTCTATTCGAGAACTCAAGAAGTCAAAGTGGTATTCGAGTTCTCAAAGAGTCAACAAGTCAAAGTTCCATTCGATATCTCAAGGACTCAGAAAGCTATTTGATATCTCAGGGATTCGACATGTCAAAATGCTCTATTCGATAACTCAAGGATTCCCAGAGAAAAGAGCTATTCGAGAAGTGATTCGATATGTCATATAACAGTATTTGAGAACTCAGAGTTATCGATCAAGTCAATCCTAGTTCTCGAATCACTTACTTTGTCACTTCTCGAATACATTCTTAGAGACAAAATACTGAAAAAATTGTACAAGTCAGAAGCCTGCAACAAGCCAATGCACTTTATGGACCACAACCTGTAATGTGCTCTGGAAAGCCTACAAGGAAGCTTGGAGAGATATAGAAGAGACAAAAGAGCTAAAGAAGTGGATCTGAATAGGCTTTGCAAAGTCAAATCTATAACCGTTTGGACACTTACTCAAAAAGTATAGACAGGCTAGAAAGTAATTTGTTCAGCTACCTTATTTGTAGTAAGTAGGTTGTATCCATGTTCTATAAGGATACAGCCTCACTTCCTTAGTTGTTAACTTTTTGAGGAGTCAAGTTTTTTTCATACATTGTAAGTCATATCTTACTGAGAAAAACGAAGCTGAGAATACTATCATTTGTATTCACAGATTGTAGCAACCTTTATCTAATACAATATTAGATTAAAGTGATATCGTGTCTTGTGTTGTTTTTATCCGCACTCATATCCTTGCATACACAAACACCTATCTTGCTACATAGACTCAAGAACAAGAAAAGTTCAAGAATCCATTCACCCCCCATGTATTCTTTTACTGTATTCAATACTCAACAAGTGGTATCAGAGCAGGCTGTTTATTCAAAAATGGAAAAACGATCATGAGTTCGAATACACCAAAGACTACAGGAACGGTGAAAGTCCCTAAGTTTGACAAAGAGAATTACAACCTCTGGAAGATAAAAATGATTTTGTTCATCAAAGCCTCTCATCCTTTATATCCCGAGATTCTCAAGAATGGTCCCTTTGTTCCCCAACAGGAGATTCCTGAAAAGACTGTTGGAACCACAAAAATTCCAAGATCTTATGTGGCCAAGGAACCATCCAAATGGACAGAATCAGAAAAGGAGAAGGTTGCCCTTGACAGTCATCTCATGTTGCTGATTATAAATTCTATGGACATGTCAATGTTTGCAAACATTGCATCATGTACCACTGCCAAAGAAATGTGGGATCACATTGAGGTGTTATGTGAAGGAACTGATGAGGTTAGAGAAAACAAGAAACAGATACTGGTCACAAAGTATGAAGCTTTCATGGCACAGCCCAAGGAAAGCATCACTGAGATGTTTGAGAGATTTCACAAGCTAGTTACTGAGTTGCAGATGAATGGCATGGTTTACAGCACCAAGGAGTTGAACATGAAGTTTCTGCTATCTTCACCAAATCATCTAGAGCAAAGGGTCATTTCTCTAAGGGAGAGAGATTTGAACAAAGTTACATATGATGTGCTCTATGGGGTTTTAAAAACTCATGAGCTTGAGTTGCTTCAGAAAAGGGCTATCCAAGCCAACCAAGGCAGATGATAAACACATCATGTGCCTTGATTGTCAACAAATCTATTCAAGACCTAGAAGCATGTACAAGCCAACTGAGGATAGAGGAGATAGTAGATGATGAAGAAAATGAAGATGAGGCTAGTGAACCTGTTGAGGAGAAGGAGGAAGAAGAGTTTTACACTCTTGAAGAACTAGATGGGATGGAAAACACTTCATATGCTTTCATGGCCAGAAAATTTCCCAACATCAGATTTAAGAGGAACCAACCCTTCAAACCTAAAACCCAAAGCCATTCATTCAACAAGAGCAAGGCACCTGTGAAAGCAAACAAGAACAAATTTAAAACCAGCTATGTGGATAGGTCATCTGTAAGGTGTTATAGATACAATGACCTAGGGCATTTTGACCTGTGAAAGCAAACAAGAACAAATTTAAAACCAGCTATGTGTAAGAGTTTCTAGAGCTTGAAGCTAAGTATGAGGCCCTTCTGAAAAAGCAAACACAAGGTAAGGCCTACATAGCTGAAGGGAAGTGTTGGGATGATTCTGATAGTGATGGAGAGGAACAAGAATTTTGCAACTATGCCTTGATGGCCAATTCCAAGGATGACACATCTCCATCAGACTCTCAGGTACCATCTCTCACTACTATAGACATGTCTGTTTCTGAGTATAAATGCATGATTGAACAACTATATATTGAAATGTGTAATATTCATACTAGTATGACTGCTGCTAATGAGGAGATTGCTAAACTGTCTACTAGAAATGAAGTGTTAATCAAAAAGAATGAGGAACTTGAGCTAACTGCTATGCAAGTAGAAAACCTTAAGAAAGAAGTTGAATATTTGCAGAATAAGGTTTTATGTGTTAGTCAAGTGGAAAAGGCTCTTAGGGATGAATTAGCTGAAAATGAATTCAAACTGAAAACGTTTAAGAAATCATCTGGTCTAGTGCAATCCTACGGTGAGAAAATTCAAGCAAAACCCAAGACTGCTATTGGACTTGATTATGGCACTCTTAACCAGAGAAAAGGCTATGCTGTCATTGAAGATGACACTGCTGTTCAAGAGGAAGTCCCTCACATCTTGAAAAAGATCGAGACTCCTATTTTTAAACATCCAACACTTGAAATTGATGAGGAAGCCTTACTCATCAAGCAAATGTTGAATGATGAGGATGAGGCACAGTCCAGTGAACAACAAGCATCCTCCAAGAGTAAGAGTGTCAAAGCCAAAGCCAAGGAGCCAGTAGGTAATAGACCTAAGATTCAAAAGTTTGTGAAATTCGTTTCAGTTGGAAATCATAAATCTGAAAAGAAAGTGACTAAGAAGAAACAGAACAGAAATGGCAAGTTAGGGATTAATAAAGATAACAACTATGTTTATATGCCTAATGCCCCTAGGAAAACTTGTCAGAACTGTTTCAATACCAATCATCTAACTCATGCATGCAAGAAACCTGTTGGTAGTGTGCCCAAACCTTTCTATGATTGTTCTGTGCCTCTAAGACATAGAGATGCACCATTTTGTGATAAATTTGACTGCATGCCATTCAATATGAATGTTATGACTAGTTGTTTCAATTTGATGTTAACTCGAATAACTTGTAGAGGGGGGGGGGTTGAATACAAGTTATATAATCGTGTCTGATTTTTGCTTGATTATATGAACAAGAATAAACGAATGAATCAAACTCTGTTTGTATTAATAAGATCAAATACAAACTCTACCAAAGGTGTACAATACCTTTAGCAGCTGTTGACAAAATAAAACTCTCTCTCTGTTTGTTTCGAACTCTCGAATACAAATCTTATACAGAGCTACGCACACGAATCGAACTCACGTACTTTTCGAACTCTCTTTACAATGACATAGAGAAAGTATTTATAATGCTACCTATCAACTAATAACAGAAAAATAATTTATACATGACAATGTTCTGCCTTTCAGTTGATAGTTTCCATCAATAGAAAATTCTTCCCTTCATAATATCTTCTTGCTTGTTCTTCAAACAACGATCCTGTTTTATAGCACTTG
This sequence comes from Kitagawia praeruptora, assembly GCA_037693485.1. Taxonomy (NCBI): domain Eukaryota; kingdom Viridiplantae; phylum Streptophyta; class Magnoliopsida; order Apiales; family Apiaceae; genus Kitagawia; species Kitagawia praeruptora. Next base: position 73,680,930 of record CM075347.1, read on the forward strand.
CCAGTTTCTGTAGCATCCATAATGACATCATCAGTAACACGACTGATATCAGGATTTCATCTTGCATCAGTATCTGATCACCATCAGTATTAGACCGTCATCAGGATTTGCTCTCTGTTCCTAACATGTAGTCTCCGATACACTGTTCATTCCTGACTAAACCCTACAGATAACTGTCTAACACATATTTCCTATACAAAGTGCTAAATCCTTTATAAAATCAGGATATACAAGAAATATAAGTAAAATTCTATTCTTAACATCACAACTCATGAATTATTCCTAACAATCTCCCCTTATTTATGCTTTAAAATCTGAAGCATAAATCTGAGTTGTTGATGTCAAAACATATAATAATACAATCAGAATAGAATTTATGAATTCAAAAAATCATGAAGTTAAGTACCTCCTCTTTCAGATATAGACATAGTATCCAGTACTTAGACGAAAGAATTCAACTATTTGATGCTTCTTTTCCTTTTTCACTTCCATGATGAGATTCACCTATGTCACTATCTTTATCACCCCTACCAGTTCTTCTTTTATCTCCCTTATTCTGTTGTTGTTGTTGTCTTTGAATTGTCTTTATCTCCCCCTTTTTGACATCAGCAATATTAATTCCAAGAGATTCAGTAACAGAACAAATGAGATTCATCAGAACTGCTTGATTTTCCATAATAGTGACTTGGTTATCTTCAAGTGTTTGAAGTCTTGATTGAATTTCAACTTGAGATTTCTGAATATCTTGTAGAATTTCATAATTGACTTCAATGTTGGAAGTGTTTGGAATATCTTCAGATTCAAGTCTTGTAGAAGAAGTTGCCTGTGTAGAATGATATTCAAGTAATAAAACTCGATTAGAGTTACAAACATCTTCATCTTTCTGATCTGAAGCTTCAATATGATCATCTTGTCCTTTACAAGTATTCTGTGTACTAACATCTTCAAAACATGATGCCTCCATAGATTGATCAGATACTGTTGATGTCTCAATTCTAGCTGATATTGGTAGTACAAACAAAGGAATACTTGGATCATTAGAAATATCTTCTGGTACTGATGGTATAGAAGTTTGTCTTAGCCTTTCACCTCTTCTGTTGATAATTCCTGCAAGCCTTTCTTTTTGCTTCTGAGCTTTAACTTCTGGCTTTGAATTATGCTTTGCTAAGTCATTCTTCTCATACATCTTGATAAAAGAATAAGTACCAGCATCCATACCAAGATTATTAGACCAAGATTCAGGAAAAACCTGATCCCAGAAATCAAACGATGGTTTCCTAATTTTCTCTCCCTCACTATGGAGTTGATCATCCATACCCTCAATCTCACTTTGACTATCTAAAGTCAACACTCTTTCTACCTCTCCTTTTGCCTGGTCAGGAGCTAGCCGCTCTGATTGTGGATCAATATCCATCTTTTCAAGTGTATCACTCAAATTTGGATAAGTGCTCTCATGACCTACAGAAAAATAGAGTTTAGAAGAAGTTTTTATACCTGAACTCACATGGGGGGAGGGTTCCTCATTTGGCATGGGGCTTGAGGTTTTCTCCAAGGAGTGAGCTGATATAATCTCTGAACCCTTACAATCATCTTCTTTCCTTCCAGAGACTACAGGCTCCAGTATACCACTTTCAGTTTCTTTACTAGAATCTGATGTCTTCAGTAATACTTCATTAGACACCATAGTTAGTACATCACCATCTTTAAGTGTTGTTTGCTGAGACTCACCCTCAAGGTGGATAGATTCTGACTGAACAATGTTTGTTTGATCTTCAAGAAAATCAGTCAAAGTTATTTCTCCCATATCATAGGGTTTCTCACTTGCAATTTCAGTCATCACAGAAGACCTTTCAACATCAGCTATCACAGCTCCTGAGTCATCCAACCTCTGACTAGACGGTTCTTGTGTTGCAGTGACTGTGATCTGATCTTTCCTACTATCCACCACTGGTGCAATAGTATCTTTTGTTGACTGCATTCCTCTATCTACTTCCTCCTGTTGTTCACCTTGAGCTGAAGCATCTTCAATAATGACATCTTTGTCAAATAAATATGTATGTAGTGATTGAAGTGCAACATGCTTCGAGAGTCCAAATTTCTTGACTAATTGTCTTCTGACAAATACATAAAAATACATCTTCATTAAGTCAAGTCTTTGATGTAGAAGTCCATATTCATCTGGAAATAAAAGTTTTGGTACTCTTTCAACCAAAAAATCTAGAACAGGCCTTGACAACTTCACTTTGAGAAAAATTAGTCCCATAGCCAGTCTGTATGATAATGTAGTTTCCCATGAAGAATCAATATCCAGATCTCTATGGTCATTTGCTGACTTGATTGTAGCTTCATTTGTAGAGACCTGCATAATGTTAGTTGGACTAGACTCTGTGTGTGTAGGTGACAATTGAATCTTTCTCCTTGTTCTCATGGTATAGTGAGCCAAAAATTTATCCTGAGAAGACTCAAGAGGTGTAGACACAGAAGTGATCTTGGGATGAGATCCTTTTTCAATAGACACAGTCTTTTGAGAGACAGTATCCAGTAACTGTTTTCCCTTTTTAAGTACTACAGCCTTTTGAGAGACTGCAGCATGGCTGTGACTAGGTTCTTCATCTCTTTGTCCTAGCTTAGAAAGTTGAATTGCAGCCTTCAATTTTTCTCTCTCAGCAAGAGATATATTATCATCATCTTCACTAGAACTACTACTACTTGACACAACAAATCTTCTCTTCCTTCTTTGAAACAATAGACTGTGGATTAAAACTTTGTTCTTGAATTGTTTCAGAGACTATAACGTTTTGGGCTACTTGGGTAGACACAGGTGGGTTCTCCTCCAAATGAGATTCCCGAGCCATTTCACCACAAAAGAAAGAAGAATTGTAGAGAGTAGGAAGATGAGTTTTAAGAATTACCTGAACATGATGTGGATAATGAATTTCAGGTATTTCATCTAGAATCTTTTCATTGTCCTTCTTTGTAATATCAGAGAAAATTCTCTTTTGCTGTACATAAGAAGAAACACAATGTTCTCTACCAAATCTAGCTTCAACATCAGGAATAAAATGGTTAATAAACAATTGTATAAATCTATGATAATAAACCATTTTCCTGCTTTGATTTCTTAACCCAAGTTTAATACACATCTGACTTAAGATAATGTGACCAATGTTAACTACTCTGTCATAAATTAAACTGTAAGCAATATGTGAAGTAACAGAAGTGATTTGATCAAAAGAACTACATTTACCTGTAAAGCATTTAGATAATTGATCAAAGAAGAAAGACCACTCTTTTCTAAGAAAAGATCTTCTTAACTGGCTCATGTTATCTAAAGGTCCATTATAACCTAATGCAGATAACATAGTTCTAACATCATCATCAGATGGTACATTCTCATAAATCAAACTAACAGGTAAGTGAAGTACTGAATTAACAACAGATTCAGTAATATCAAATGAGTCTTGTCCTAAATGTAGAACAATGTTACCTGATTGACTCTGAGTAGAATCAATTACCTCAGCATTCTCCCAAGCTTGTGTGATAGCTGCTTGATTAATCTTTGGAGATGCTGTCAATGCATAACTTAATGGTCCATATGCCAGAAAGTTCATGATTAGATGAAAATCAGATGACACTCCTTCCTCGTTGGTGATAGCTGCTACATGATTGTTCGTCATAAAATCAAAGTCACCAAACTTGAAGGCTACTGACTTAGGTAATCTTCTCTGAGCTGCCATTTTTGATCTGAAAAGAACTTGAAAAATTCTTGAAATGGATTAGTGATTTTGAAAACTCAAGAGTGTTTTTGCTTTAGAGAATGTAAAATTAGAGAAAGCAATTATACGATTAGAGTTTCAAAACAAATATATTTCACAAATCTTTCAGATCACTATCCCACGTTGACACGTAGATTGACAGGTGTCAGTCCCTGAAAAGTGCGGTTATCCACGATTTTTGGAAAATAAAATCCAAAATTGATTTTCATGAAATAAATCAGGGTATTATCAAGATAAAAAAAAATCAATACTGATCAGCTTCATTTTCCTGTTGTGACCTTTCATCAAAATATTCACAAAAAGCAATGTGATTTAAAAATAATAATAATTCTCAAATCCTGATGGTCACACTTGAAATCCTGATCAATATCATCCTGATTCCAGAGACTTAATATGGAGTTTCCACGTGGCATTTTTCTTTTATCCAAAAAAAAACCATTAATCTGAACAAAATCAATTGGTTAGATATATTCGACATTTCTTGAAAACAAGAAATACAATCACACGCAATAATTAGCATCTGACTTCATTAAAACTTCCAAATGACTGTTCAGCTTCTCACGTCTTTCTATAAAAGAAACAGACGCCTTATGCCATTCTCCATAAACCTTTCAATTTCTTTTCTTCTCAACAATGATTCTCAAACCAAAATTCCATTCAAACCCATTCTTTAGATTTTTCACAGTCGATGAACATCCTGTTCTAGATCTTCTCTTTGAAAAGACGACTCTTCTCATCGAACTAATCATGGATGAATTAGTTTCAGATAATATCCAGAGGTTTCTCCTAGAACATCGATCTGTTGGATACAATCTTCCCCTAACCTCCTCAAAACTTGAGGATGAAGAATTTGGCCGAGAGTCTGAGGTTGATCTTGATGGAGATGCTATTCATTTAAGTTAGCTACTCTCATTCAAGTCGCCCAGACAAGGAATCCAAGAGTAGACGAGATTGTGTAAATCCCCTAATGGATTTCTTGAGATGCTCCTTGTCCTGTACCTCAGAATTCATTTCATTTAGACAAGTATAGGATTATCAGTAGAAGTTAGACAAAAAGATATTGTATTTCATTTCCATGTATGTAATGCTTTCAATTAATGAAAATACAATTTCTTGTTATCTACTTGTCTTTTGATTATTGAATGATGTATAAATTATCAGTATGCAAATATTAAAACTTGCTGGCATAGACTTAACACATCATAGAATTAGATTACTACACAAAGTAAACATTAGGATCTGAAACAATTTTTACAATCCTGATACTGACACAATACTGATGACGTCAGCATCCTGATAACAAATCTAATCCTGATGATTATTAACAAGTCTATCATACTGAAATTTATCAAGGCAAAGTGTTATAGCTAAAGCTTTTAACAATCAAATATAGATCCTGATAAGAATATCAAGTCTATAAGCTAAAAACAACATACCTTGCTACTATTGCAGATGTTAAAGATCTAGAAATTTAACATTCCTAACTCACTTACTAATCTACTGAATGTAGTCTCATCAAGTGGTTTAGTTAGAATATCTGCAAGCTGTTTGTCAGTAGGAACAAAATGAAGTTCCACAGTACCATTCTCAATATGTTCTCTAATAAAATGATACCTGACATCAATGTGCTTAGTCCTTGAATGTTGAACTGGATTTTCTGTAGTGCTTTTCCTGTCTATCTTACACCCTCTTGTGAAGCCATTTTCAAGAAGAAATTTAGACAAAGTCTCATACCATGCTCTTGATGCCTGCTTTAGTCCATAGAGTGCCTTGTCAAGTTTGTAGACATGATTTGGAAACTCTGGATCAACAAATCCAGGTGGCTGTTCCACATACACTTCCTCATCAAGTTTGCCATTTAGAAAAGCACTCTTTACATCCATTTGATATACCTTGAATTTTGAATGAGCTGCAAATGCAAGAAACATTCTGATTGCTTCCAATCTTGCTACAGGTGCAAAGGTCTCATCATAATCAATGCCTTCTTCCTGAGAATAACCCTTGGCCACCAGTCTTGCTTTGTTTCTTACAATCATACCAGATTCATCTAGCTTGTTTCTGAAAACCCATCTTGCACCAACAATAGATCTATCTTTAGGTCTTGGTACCAGTTTCTAAACTTTGTTTCTCTCAAACTCATTTAACTCCTCCTGCATTGCAATTACCCAATCAGGATCCTGTAAGGCTTCTTCAACCTTCTTAGGTTCATTCTTTGAGAGAAAGCAACTATACAAGCATTCTTTTTGAATTGATCTTCTAGTTTGAACACCACTATTTGAATCACCAATAATCAAATCTTCAGTATGATCCTTTGTCCATTTTCTAACAGGTGGTAGATTGACTCTGCTAGTCTCTCCCCCTAAGTTAGTGGTATCTCTTGTAGAAGAATTCTCTCTGCCTTCAATAACTCCCCTTTGATCAATAGAATCAGTAGATTCCATATTGCTGCTAGTTACTGATCTTCCTTCAGTAGACTCTGAAAGATCAGTTCCTGATGGAGCAGACTCTGAATAACTAATCTGCTCCTGATGATCACTGTGTTCTCTTTGATTTATTTGCTCCCCCTCAACAGTAGCATTCCTTTGAAAAGCAATAGAAATTTCTTCTGGAGAATCTTCATCATCACTGGAGAGTATCTCAGAATTCTTCAGATTTTCAAATTCCAATTTGTCATGGCTTTCATCAGTTTGCAGAATTCCAAATTTCTTATCATCAAATGCAACATGAATTGATTCCATAACAATGTGAGTTCTGAGATTATAAACTTTGAAGGCCTTAGATGCTGAATATCCTAGAAAAATTGCTTCATCCGATTTGGCTTCAAATTTTCCAAGTTGTTCTGGATGAACTTTTAGGACATAGCATTTGCATCCAAAGATGTGAAAATATTTCACACTTGGTTTCTTTCCTTTGATCATCTCATAGGGAGTTTTTCCATGACTATTTACCAAGGTACAGTTTTGAGTGAAACATGCAGTGTTAATAGCTTCTGCCCAAAAGTAGGTTGGAAGTTTTGCATCTGCAAGCATGGTTCTTGCTGCCTCTATGAGAGTCCTATTCTTTCTTTCCACTACACCATTCTGTTGAGGTGTACCAGGTGCAGAAAACTGTTGAGTAATTCCTTTGTCTGCACAAAACCCCTCCATTGTAGAATTCTTGAATTCTGTACCATTGTCACTTCTAAGTACTTTGACTTTGTACTCAGAGTTATTATGAATATTCTTGATAAGTTCAATGATTTGCTGAGGAGCTTCATCCTTCTTGTGTAGAAAGAACACCCATGTAAACCTTGTGAAATCATCCACTATCACTAGAGCATATCTTTTCTTGCTGATAGACATAATGTTTACTGGACCAAACAGATCAAGATGTAGCATGTGAAATGGTTCAGTAATTGAATTTTCAGTCTTGCTCTTGAAAGTGCTTCTTCTCTGCTTTCCAAGCTGACATGCATCACAAAGTCCATCTTGCAAATAATTCGCCTGAGGTAGGCCTCTCACCAGATTGTGCTTAACAAGTTGATTAAGCTTCTTGAAATTAAGATGTGAGAGCTTCTTGTGCCAATTCCAGCTTTCATCACTTGTTGCTTTGCTGTAGAGACATCTAACAATTCCTTTAGATGTATCACTTAAGCTGGCTTCATATATGTTACCATGTCTTTGACCAGTTAGAACAATGTCTCCATTCTGCATATTCAAGATTTTGCATCCTTCTCTGTCAAAGATTGATTTGTAACCTTTATCACCCAGTTGAATTATGCTTAAAAGAGTATGTTTCAAGCCTTCAACCAGTGCTACATTTTCTATGATGACATTCCCCAAAACAATTGAGCCATATCCCAGAGTTTCTCCTTTGTTGCCATCTCCAAAAGATATTACTGGGCCAGCTTTCCTCTCAAACTTTGTAAGCAGGGACTTCTTTCCAGTCATATGTCCAGAGCATCCACTGTCCAAGATAATTGAATGCTTCTTTCCTGTGCCCTGCAGACAAAAAGTAACTAGTTAGAATTTTTTAGGACCCAACTTTGATTGGATCCTTTCTTACTAGATTTAGAAACAACAGGCTTTGAGAATTTTGTCTTTACTTTACTTGTTGTAGATTCAACTTTAGACTCTAATTTCACAAACTGTTTGTGACTAGGAGTTTCAGATTTCAAGGAATAATAGTCATAATACAGTTCATGATATTCTCTACACATGTAAATGGAATGAAGTAAACTACCACAATGATAACAAGCTTTTTGTGGTTGGTATTGAATTTTCTGAGTCTTGGGGAATCTGGACTCAGTTTTCCAAGAAGGTTTTTTATTGCGGTCTAGGGCCAAATGATTATGATTTCCACACTTATAGCATTTTTTCCTAGGTGCATCAGGTACATTCTTGTAATTATTCTCTTTGTTAATACCTTCTTTTCCATTCCTATTTCTTTTGATCTTGCTAGACTCTGAAAGACCATCTAATCTCTGTTTCAACTGAGACTTAGACAGAAACCCTATGTTTACATTCTTAGGTTTCTCTAACACTTTCTCATCTGAATTACTATTGTTAATCCTTTTGTGTACAACAGGGGTACCTTTTGAATCAACAAATTTAACATGATTAGGTTCAGAAACAATTTTCTTACCTTCAGATTTAGATGTGCTAGCTTCTACTTTACTATCATCATTGACAATAGCTACTTTTTCTTCTTGTCTAGCCTTATCAAAACCTAAACCATTAACCTTACCACGAATTCCATTTTCGATGATTTCTTGTGTCTTTTTACCAGAAATGTTAATGGTCTTAATCACATCTCTCTCTTCCTCTAGTTCTTTTCTGACATAGTCATAAGCCTCAAGAATAACACTATAATCATGCTTAGCTTTATCAGAACTTAACTTGTATTCATCCATTTGAATTAATTCACATTCAAGAAAATTATTTCTATCAACTAATTTATCATTCTTAACCTTAAGTTCATCTCTTTCACAAGTAAGAATTCTAAAATTAGTCATAAGATTCTTAAACTCATCATGGATAGATCTAATTTCATCAGAATTTAAGTTATCAAATGAATCAAGAGAGTGAAGTGATACCTTAACAGAGGATGGAGAAGTTTTCTTTGGAGATCCAGGTTTATCTGAAACATTTGCCATCAGTGCAATGTTGTCATAATCCAATTCATCTTCAGAATCACTGGAATCAGCCCAATCCTTCTGTGTGACCATAAGTGCATTACCCTTTCCTGAATTCCTAGGTTTCTTACACTCACTAGCAAAGTGTCCAAGTTCGCTGCAATTAAAACACTTGATCTTGGCCTTATCAAGCTTGACAATTGTCCCTTTGCCTTTGTCACTCTTCTTCTCCTCCTTCTTTTGAAAAGGTCCTTTGCTAAATCTTCTCCTGTTGAATCTTCCTTTCTTGAAGGCTTTAGCAAACATAGCAAAGAGTTCCTGCATCTCAGATTCAGAATCATTGTTGTCAGAGTCCATATCAGTAGTCTCTGACTCAGAACTTTCTTTGCTTTTCTTCTTCCTTGAGTTCTTTACAGCAATATCTTCATGCTGTTCTTCAGGAAGCTTCTTTAATTCAGATTGAGCAGTAAGTGCAATAGTCTTCATCTTTCCTTCACTCCTGCTCTTCTTCTGCTGCTTGTCAAGTTCATAAGCTCTCAATTTTCCATATACTGCCTCTAATGATATCTCATCCAGATCATTAGCTTCCTCAATCGCAGATATCTTCTCATTGTAGAAATCAGGCAAAGTTTTCATGAACTTTGTATTCATATCCTCCAAGTCATAATATTTACCATGCATGGCCATCTCATTGATGAGTTTTGTAAACCTATCAAAGGTATCAGTAAGTCCACCAGACTTGGATTCAAAGTACTCATGCTGTTGTATAAGTAGTGTCCTCATATTCTTCCTGACAGGCTTAGTTCCTTCACAGTGAACCTTAAGATTGTCCCATATATCCTTAGCAGTTTTACAAGAGAGAACAGAATCAAGACTGTTGAATAATATGTTTCTCACTTTAGCATCTTTAAGAACATTCTCCTTGTCTTTATCTGACCATTCAAATTTTGGCTTCTCTGCTGTATGTTCTGGAACAACCACACCATCAACAATTGCTTGTCCAACGACCTTTGTTGGAACAAAAGGTCCATCTCTGATTCTGTCAAGATAATCAGGATCTGTTGCTTCCAGATGATGCAACATCTTTACTTCACATAGAGTATATTCATTTCTCTTGAGCATAGGAATCTTAGTATTCCCATCCTTGTAACTAGACATGATTGCAGATCTTTATGATTATTCGAAATCAACCTGCTCTGATACCAATTGTTAACTTGAATAACTTGTAGAAGGGGGGGGGGGGTTGAATACAAGTTATATAATCGTGTCTGATTTTTGCTTGATTATATGAACAAGAATAAACGAATGAATCAAACTCTGTTTGTATTAATAAGATCAAATACAAACTCTACCAAAGGTGTACAATACCTTTAGCAGCTGCTGACAAAATAAAACTCTCTCTCTGTTTGTTTCGAACTCTCGAATACAAATCTTATACAGAGCTACGCACACGAATCGAACTCACGTACTTTTCGAACTCTCTTTACAATGACATAGATAAAGTATTTATAATGCTACCTATCAACTAATAACAGAAAGATAATCTATACATGACAATGTTCTGCCTTTCAGTTGATAGTTTCCATCAATAGAAAATTCTTCCCTTCATAATATCTTCTTGCTTGTTCTTCAAACAACGATCCTGTTTTATAGCACTTGCCAGTTTCTATAGCATCCATAATGACATCATCAGTAACACGACTGATATCAGGATTTCATCTTGCATCAGTATCTGATCACCATCAGTATTAGACCGTCATCAGGATTTGCTCTCTGTTCCTGACATGTAGTCTCCGATACACTGTTCATTCCTGACTAAACCCTACAGATAACTGTCTAACACATATTTCCTATACAAAGTGATAAATCCTTTATAAAATCAGGATATACAAGAAATATAAGTAAAATTCTATTCTTAACATCACAACTCATGAATTATTCCTAACATTTGAGAAGGCAATTCATTGATGGTTGTATCAGTCACAATTATCACACACACTACACAAGGTCAAAGTCCTCAAGTCCTCCTAAAGCTAGGAAGGTACCTTTGTCACCTAAGTCTGAGACCTCAGGCTCTAAGACTTCTAACAGTGACAAGAAGACTAACACCAAGAAAGTTGATAAGCATGTTGTTTATGATAAAACTGTTTCTAAGTCACATGGACCCAAACTTGTTTGGGTACCAAAGGAGAAGTAATACCTTTGTGTTTGCAGGGCAAAGAAAGTGAAAAGAAAGTCATGTGGATTTTGGACAGTGGATGCTCAAATCATATGACTGGTGATATGGCCCTGCTATCACAGTATGAGGAGAAGGCTGGCCTAATGGTTGCTTTTGGAGATGACAGCATGGGTAACACATTGGGATATGGCAAATTGAAAGTTGGTAATGTCATCATTGAAGATGTAGCACTAGTCAAGGGACTCAAGCATAATCTGCTAAGTGTTGGTCAGTTTCTTGATAGGGGATTCAAAGTGGATTTTGACAAAGATGAATGTTTGATCACCCACAAGAAGACTGGTGATTTTGCTCTATCTGGAGTAAGGAAAGGAAGCCTGTTTGTAGCCAATATAGACTCTGCAAACAAGGACAAAATTTGTTGCTTCTATTCAAAAGCATCAAATGAAGATTGTTGGCTGTGACACAAGAGATTATCACACCTGAACTTCAAAGCCATTAATTCTCTGGTCAAAAGAGAGTTAGTGAGAGGCATGCCCATACTTGAATTCTGTCAAGAAGGAGTGTGTGAGGCTTGCCAAAGAGGAAAAATGAAAAGATCGAGCCACAAGTCAAAGACAGTGACATCAATAACCAAGCCCCTACAACTCATTCATATGGACTTGTTTGGGCCTGTCAATATTATGTCACTAAGAAGAAAGAAGTATGCCTTAGTGATGGTTGATGACTTTACAAGGTATACATGGGTGGAATTTCTGGCATCAAAAGATGAGGCTCCACAAGTAATCATTGAGCACATAAAGAGAGTTGACAAGGAAGCAAAGGCCAACAATGCAAGTGTGATTGCATTAAGAAGTGATAATGGAACATAGTTCATAAATGCCATATTTGAAGCATTCTGCAAAGAGAATGGAATTTCTCAGCAATTCTCTGCTCCAAGGACTCCACAACAAAATGGAGTTGTTGAGAGAAAGAATAGAACTCTAATTGAGGCTGCTAGAACAATGTTGCTTGATGCAAAGATGCCAACATGTTTTTGGGCTGAGGCTGTGAGCACTGCATGCTATATCCAGAACAGAACCCTCATCAACAAAAACACTGGAAAGACACCTTACAACTTGATGACTGGAAAGAAGCCTACTCTAAAGTATGTTCATACTTTTGGAAGCAAATGCTTTGTATTGAAGGATAATTCAGAATATGTTGGAAAATTCGATGCAAAGGCATTTGAAGGAATTTTTCTTGGCTACTCTATGGAAAGAATTGCATACAAAGTTTATGTCATCAGTCAAAAGAAAATTATGGAAAGCACAGATGTGACATTTGATGACAGCAAACTACCTGGATTAGAAGAAACCATGATGAAGATAAAGATCCATTAAAGTTTGATAATCTAGATGATTCTGATGAAGAGATTGAAACTGGAGTTGAAACTGAAGTTCAACAAACTCAAGTGAATGATGAAGCAAGAGAAGAATTTGTGCCAATCAACAGTGGAGAAACAAGCATCCAAGACACACCTGTGAATAGTGGCAACTTCACAGGGGGAGGAAATGAGAATGATCATGACTTGGATGATGAAGCAACATCAAGAGTGAGAAATCAGACTGAGCATTCAAGGAAATGGGATAGATCACACACTGCAGACCAAATCATTGGAGATGCAAATGTAGGAGTAAGAGCTAGGAGAGCAACTCTAAATGACTACCTCTATGGTTGCTTTCTATCTCAAGTTGAGCCTAAGAAACTTGATGATGCACTGATGGACCCCGACTGGATAATTGCTATGCAAGAAGAGCTGAATCAATTTGAAAGGAGCAAAGTATGGGAACTTGTGCCTGCACCAAAAGGTAGAACCATTGTTGGAACAAAATGGGTTCTGAAGAATAAGATGGATGAAAATGGTGTAATCATAAGAAACAAAGCAAGGTTGGTTGCAAAAGGATACTCTCAACAGGAAGGCATTGATTATGATGAGACATTTGCCCCTGTTGCTAGATTGGAAGCCATCAGAATCTTCTTGGCATTTGCTGCTCATTCAAACTTTAAAGTTTATCAAATGGATGTCAAGAGTGCATTTCTGAATGGAGAGTTGGAAGAAGAAGTTCATGTGCAACAACCACCTGGCTTTGAGGATCCACACTTCCCAGAATTTGTCTACAGATTGCTTAAGGCATTGTATGGACTTAAGCAGGCTCCAAGGGCATGGTATGATACTCTATCACAATTTCTTCTTGAAAATCAATTCACTAGAGGCACATTGGACAAAACACTATTTTACAAGAAGCATGGTGATGATATTACAAGAAACAGACATCATGTTTGCTACATGTTTGTGTGCAAGGTTTCAATCAAATCCAAAGAATCACATTTGATTGCTATAAAAAAGGATTTTTAGATATCTGAAGGGCACTCCAAACTTGGGTTTATGGTATCCAAAGGACACAGGGTTCAATCTGGTTGGTTATTCTGATGCTGATTATGCTGGATGCAGAGTGGATAGGAAAAACACCTCAGGTAGCTACCAGTTTCTTGGACAAAGGTTAGTCTCTTGGTATAGCAAGAAACAACAGTCTGTGTCAACTTCTATAGCTGAGGCTGAATACATAGCTGCTGGAAGTTGCTGTGCTCAAGTGCTTTGGATTAGAAACCAACTTAGAGATTATGGACTTGTGTTGGAAAGAATTCCAATCATGTGTGACAACACAAGTGCAATCTCTATAGTTGCCAATCCTGTCAATCATTCTAGAACAAAGCACATTGACATCAGATATCATTTCATTAGAGAACATGCAACTAATGGAACCATTGAGTTGCATTATGTCTCTACAGATAAACAACTAGCTGACATATTCACTAAACCATTAGATGAAGCCACCTTCACAAGGTTGGTTAGTGAGATTGGAATGCTGAATTCTTCAGATTCTGGCTAAGCGAATATATCAACTAAGTTGTTGCAGTAGTAAACACCTACTTTATTTAAATGCTCAATATTTTTGAAGTAAGTGTTGGCTGAAATATATGATTTATAAATATTTCCAATCTGCTGCATATATCAGAAAATCATATTTTGTCAACTTGAAATTTCTGTGAAATTTTGAGAACATCACTATTTAATCTGTTGGAATATTCTTTATAGAATATGTCTGGTAGATTTTCAAAAGATAGTGAAAATTGAGTTTCTATGAGTAAAAAGGATAGTTCGATAAGTCAGACTTCTCGAATGGTTCATTTCATTGTTAGTGGTCGACTTCTCTAACAAGCCTATTTAGGACACTCTTGAGTTCTCGAATAGTGTATTTTAGAGAACTCGAATAGAGACATGAATGAGTTCTCGAATAAGGTATTTAAGTTCTCTATTGACAAAGTTCTCGAATAGCATGTTTGAGTTCTCGAATCATTTGAAAAGGCTGGTTTCTCGCTGAATTTTAACCGATTTTGGATTTTTATTCAAAATTCAGAATTACTCATAAAAACATATCTTACCTAATTTAGAATTTATTCTAAGTTAGATAACTGCCAGCTGTGAGTTACTGAAGGAATTTACGGACGAGCGGAAGCGTGGTATAACAATTATTCCGTAAAAACCATGTATCGCACATATAGAAAATCATATAAAAACGAAAGACCGGAGGAATCGAAACCTTACCTTGAAAAATCGAAGCTTTATAATCTATGGTTGCTAGCAGTTGCTTCTCAGAGTGTGAAGCACTCTACCGGTATCCACCAAGATTGATTCTTCGGTGAAGCTTTTATAAAACTCGAAGCTTTATAAAAATGGAACTTTTCCTTCTTGAGAGAGAGAGAGAGAGAGATGAAGAAGATGGAGGCTAGCTCCCTTTACGTTTTTCACAAAAACACAAGTGTGTTCTTAGAATGAACTATCTCATTCTATTTATAGGGCACAAGTAGGTTTTAGTATAATTAATATATCAATATATATTAATATATAAATCTCACACTTTATCTTATAAAATGTTTAAATAATAATTAAAACTATTTTAATCATTATTATTTTTCTAAACTCTTTAGAAAATAACTTGCTCTCTCAAAATACCTTCATCAATAAATTAATCTTTTTATGGTGTGACCCTGTAGGTTCAATATTAAGCCGGTAGTAGAAATAAATAATAATAAACTTTTTATTTATTATTTATATGAATTCTAAAATTCATTAAATATAATTAACTGATTAATTATATTTATTCTACATCGTGAGTGATGCTTCTCAACATATCGCGACTATCCGGATAATATGAATTCACTGCTTAGAATACCAAGAACCTGTCAGTGCTAGTTACCATACAATCAATTCCTTCTACCCTACAATATCCCGATTAAATACAAGGCATGGATCTCGTGTCAAGCCTATCAAATTTAATCATATGATTTCTTATTCATAATGCAAAGTTCATATTAATGCAAATCAGAAACTCCTTTCTAATTTCAAACACTCTGGCCAGAGATTCCAGAACTCGCATACTAAGAATAACATAGGATATTCACTTCTTTACTGGAAGGGGCAGATCCTTTATTGATCATTAACTATCTTCATACACAAATCCCTATGCCCAGAATAGACCTAATGGATGTCCTTGAGACTAAGGACTAAACCAAAGCACAGTTCATTATATACAAGATTACTCTAACGATCTCAAGTCTAAGGACACTTGTACAACTATCACCCAGTGAACAACTATCGACACGTGAGTAAACTCCATTAGTTGTTCAACTTATCGAGTCATGTTCAGTGAACTTATTCCTTAATAAGCACCTACATACTAGCTATAGTGTCACCACACAAATGCCTATGAGAACAGACATCCTCCTGAAAGGAGCAAGCATAGTATGTACCAATCTTTGCGGATTCACTAACTTCCAATTAGTTATCCTATGATCAGGAACTGTTTAGGTCTAGAGTTATCATCTTCTAGATCTCACTATTATAATCTCATTATAATTCTAGAAGCTTTACTTTAAACCATGGAATATCTTATTTAAAACACTTTAAATAGATAAAGCCCGTAATAAAAACAAATAAGTCTTTTATTAATATTAATGAAATCAAATAAGAGTACAAGAAAGTTCTTCCTAAATCATCATACATGATTGGATTCTAGGACAAACTCTTTCAGTTACAACATGCTTGAGTTATCGATTAAGCCTTTCTTGACTTATCGAATAGTTGTTTTCTACTTCTCGAATGCCTGACTTGTCGATACAAAACATATGTCTAATCGACAATTCTAGTACTTCATAACTATACAATTCTACATCTATTCGATTCACTTCATTCGATTTCTCAAGCATCTAACCCCCCAAAACCTCTGAAAACCCTAACTACAAAAGCTTAATTTCTTCTTCAACCTTCATTCTCTTTTCTTCTATATACAAATGGCAAACACCCAACTCACCATACCCACTCAAACCAATTTCATCGCAATAACTAACGATGTGGAAGCACCTAATGCAAACTTCAAGTGCTTTGTACGATGGATGTCAGAATCATACATCAAGAGTGCACTATCAGCCAACCCAACTCTGTATTTGGACCTCCTAGAACAGTTTTGGAGAACTGCCACTGTGGAAGTCATCGCCCTCGAGAATGCTATAACCTCCTATGTAGTGTATTGCAAGATTGAAGGCCAGGATATTTCTATTACTACAGCAGACATGAATCAAGCACTGGAATTACAACAAGAGTCATATGACACACTGGCCATAAATACACAGTTGGAAGAATTCTTTGAATTCATCAACTACTCAGATGTGATCAATCTTGGGAAGCTAAACCGGAAGCATCTGCGGAAAGAGTGGAATTATGTGTTTGCCACCATTCTTCAAGTCTTCACAGCTAGGAAGTCAAGCTTCGATCAGATTAGTGCACCTGCACAGCAAATAGGCTATGCCTTGGCTTATGGAAGAAAGATAGATGTTGGTCAAATTATTCTACAAGAGCTATATGGGAGACTTGGCAAGAACACAGCCAAGAGAGGTACTGAAATTTTCTTCCCTCGCTTTATTCAATCTGTTCTTAACTTTAAAAATGCTAAATTGATTGAATTGCCTGGAGTAGATAACAGTAGAATAGGGTCCATGACCAAACTTATTTTTGGTAATTTGGAGACTAGGAATGATGTGGATGTAAGACTCAAAATAACTCCCCATATGGAGAGTCTATTTAGGACTTACCCCCACAACATGCCAACATTTGATTCAAAGTCACAGTTAGCACAGCCTAAGCAAGTAGTACAAGATGTTAACCCAAGGCTTGCTAACCAACCCTCTCAACCAAAACTCTACCACACAGTGAGCCAACTGCATCATCCTCTCAAAAGGGTGATGTTAGTAAAAAGAAGAGAAAGGAGGTAATGTCTGCACCCTTGAACATATTATCTGAAGCAGCATTGGCTGTGGAATTAGGTATAGGTAGTGAGGAACCTGAGTCACCCTTACAGAGGCCAAAAAGGAAGAAATCTAGGACCACCTCTTCAGTCACATAAATGGCTGAAGTTGTAAAATCAGGGGCATACAGTTCACTAGATGTATCCTCTCAACAGGGTGCATCTATAGAATCAAGCATCCTCCCCAATGCACCTATTTGTACAGAGTCAGCACATGGGAGTGATAAGGCTGGCACAACACTGAGTGGAGAGCACATCACAACTGAAACTCCCTCTATCTCTCGGGGGGAGTTACCAGAATCTAATCTACAAAACACTTCTCTTCCAGACTCTACCACTCATATTTCTTTGGAGCCTGCAACTCAAACAATTGAGGAGCAAGGCATTGATCATAAAGAATTCTCTTCTCTTGATGAGCCAATGGATTCAAGTGACTTGGTGCATGACACCTTGCTCACCACCCAGGACCCACATTTAGATGGTGAGGGAATGCATGCTGGGGTATGTCCTAATGACATCATCACAAACACAGAGGTTCCATTAGTTATCACTAGAGACTCTGTGCCTATGTCAACTACTGGTGTAACTCATCCCACTTCTGTGGAGACACCAGTAGTAGAGTCAATCCATCCGGTTGCAGAAGTTACATCTGTAACTGAGGAGTCTAGCTTGCCTAGCTCTAGCTCTGACTTTATGTCACAATGGCTGAAGCCTGTGCAACATGACAGTGCTTCAGGATCAGGGTCTGTTCCACAACAATTGACGGTTGAAGCACTTCAAAGCTTAATTGTGGATCAGATCCCTGAGTTCACAAAGATTGCTCAGAACCTCCTCACTACAAATTGCCAAATCTTGACTATGAAACTATTCTCTTATGCCACAGAGATGATGTGGAGCTATAGAAGGCAAAAATAATAGATGATACTGAGAGAGATGGCAATGTAGATGCCTGGCTACAAGGACAGATTAATATTCCTCTCTCAGCCAGTCTTCAGTATCTCAGAGAAGAGTACATCACTTCACTGGGGTCCAATGCCAAATCTCTCACCCCTAGTGATGTGTATGAAGCAGTGAATGACAGCTACAAGGGCATTCTAAAGGCTGCACACTACCTTGGAAAGGTTCTAAAGACAGAACTTAATGAAGTGTGTACAGCCACAACCAAGGAGGTGCATGAGATAAAGAGGACTTTTGATTCCAAATTCCCTCAATTGGAGACTGTAGTCAAGGATATTCTAGCCTGCAAGTCTACCTGCACCAAGATGGACAATGGTTTAGACATTCTCAAAGATGTTGTCACAGGCCTAGGGCACCAATTCCAAAATCTCTCTAATCAGATAACTGAGGCCAATTCCATACTTAGGACACTTTTTGCCAATCAGTATGGAGATAAGCTAATCACTGAAGTCCCAGTGCATGACATGACTAGGTTTGAAGTGCAGAGACTTAAAGAACAATCTCTGTCTGGCTTCAAATCTACTCAATTGTTCAACAAGGTAGATGCACTTGAAAAGGAGGTAGCCACTCTCACTCAGTCTAATGCTCATCTTACAGACAAGGTAGCAACTCTCACTGAGCAGCTGAACACTCAAGCCACCACCACAGCTAATGTTCTCTTGCATCAACAGTCCATGTTGTCTGCAATGATGAAGCACATGGGTCTCCCTCTCCCTGAAGAATCTTCAAACCCTGTGGTCACTCATCAAGCCTCTGTGCCTGACAACAAGCCTAAGGGGGAGAAGAGGACCTCAAGGAACTCAAATCCAAAGGGGGAGAAAACTTAAGCTAAAACCTCAAGGAACTCAAATCCAAAGGGGGAGAAAACTCAAGCTAAAAGCATCAAGATAAATGAGGGTGGTCACCAAAGAGCTTCAAAATCCATATCCATACCCAATGTGCCAGGAAAAGGAAAATCAAAAGTTGATGAGCCTCCATCTTCTCTGCTAGTTGTCACTCTACCAACTGTGCACATCACCACTCCTGATGGTCAGAAGCAATCTATCACAACCACAGTGATTGCAGGGAGTATGCCATCTGATAATTAACTCTCCATCTACCAAAGTTGAAAGTGTCAAACCTGTAGAAGTAAAGGTGGTTACTGAGGCCAAGCTAGAAGAAGTTGCAAACTCTAATGTCTACCATGATGATGCATTCTTGAAATTTCTGAAAGTCTCAAGGGAACAGGCTGATGACACTCAAATATATCTAAGGAGGCTGAGGGATCAGATTAATTATTTCACTGTGATACCTAGGAGAGTCAATGGCTTATGGCTCAAGGAGGTGATGATGGTGGCAAAATCCAGTATCTGGCATCTAACCTACAACACTCTACAATCATTGAAACATTCAGAGATAGATGCACTGATCAGGCTTATTGAGAAGAGGGATGCAAATGAAAACACACTACTAGAAAAAAGCTCATAGACATCGGTTTCTGGCCGATGTCTATTAAAAAATGAGACTGATGTCTTTGTCGGTGATGTTAAAAGTACATCTCATAGACATCGGTTTTTGACCGATGTCCAAGAAACTTTTACACATCGATTATATATCCAATTAGACATCGGTTCTGGATGATGTTAAATATAACATTAGACATCGGTTTTCTTTATGATAACCGTTGTGGAAGAATATATTAGACATCTCTTTTTATACTTATTCGTTATTTAAGTTAAAGTTAGACATCGGTTTTATTTATGATAATCGTTATGTATATCTGTTATAGACATCATTTTTTACTGATGTCTATTGTATTTTATCCTGTATTGTTTTCTTTTATAAATATTTGTTATTTAATTACTCAATTTGTCATTGACAAGATTCATACCAAACATTGATACCTTAAAACATTCATTTCATAACCACAACTATTCAATTTGTCATTTACAAAATATCCAACCAATGTCACTCAAACAACCATAATACAAACGAATCTACTATAAAGAACTAACTATCCGTAATGGCCTCTGCTCCTGCAAACCATCCAACACTAAAATCAAAGGTGACGCATGTCAGCTTCTGCCCATCATCAGTCATCATCATTTTAAGAGTGTAAGAGCCCTGCAAATGTCAAACACTATAAGCACCTCGCATTCGGGTATAGACAGTTTAATATAGATTATTTAGAGAATAACAGTGTCATTAATTAGCTGGTTGATTCCTTAAATAGAACTATAACCTCAATGTTCACTGGAAATGTAGACCGCAATGGCAAAATATACCCAGGCTTACGTTAAATTGAACACTAAAAATTGGGAATACGAATATCTTATTGGGAAGAAAATGACATATAACTTAATGGTGGAGTTATTCCGGGTAATACTTGAGAGTGAGAAATAACAAAATCGCCAGTAGCAGGGCAAGAGTTCTCCCCGCAGAGGTCATGGGTTTCACTATGGATATACCATCCATAATATGCAAATTCTATCAACAGTTTCCTTCAAAAATTGACTTATCTGCACAATACCAAAAGCTGATAAATCATATTGCTATTACTACCAAATATTACATTTTACTCTTTCAAGGGAATATTAAGGATCATTGACCACAACTGTCCGCAACAGGAAATTCAAACAAGCTTTCCCAAAAAAATGAGTATGCGAAATTCAAATGTTAGCTAATTGTTTAAATAGTAATATAGCAGTACTTCTAATAATGTCATTCAGTGATCAACAAAGAAAAACATTAAAGAAGGAACCAGAATACAGTTCCTTGAAGTCGCTTTACAGGCCCTAGTGATCATGAGCCAAACAAACAGAGAAATCAGGATTGTTACAATATGTCTGGGTTGAGCATGAAATGAAGTCATTCAAGTATATTAGTCTGCACTTCAAAAGTTTAATAGATTAACTTCATTAATAATGGTAAATTAATATCTAAAAACAAATAGGATCAGACGGGAGAGAATGCTTTTGATAGAGTCGTCTCTGCCTTAGGCTTTGATAGTTACTAGAATCAACATCCATTATCTGATAAGAAAATAACTCCCTGCCACAAGCAAGTCTCATCAAATCTTAGTACCGAAATCCCACAAGAAATCCGCAAAGAGGCAAGAGCTGCAGAACATCAGTCGCCAACCACTTGATATTTCATAACAAAAAGCTTGAAGAAAACCTTAATGGATTGCACTTGAAATTTTTTATCTCTTGCAATTTAACTTTCAAAGTGCAAAATATTAAGAGTGGAATTGAATTTTCGGTTAACTAAGAGCTTGTGACATTTCACCAGGTAGACATACAAGTATACAACACAAATCCACAACTACCTTAATAGTACCTTAATAGTACAGAAAAAACACTTAATAGTACCTTAGCCACCTATAGACAAACTAGTTATCAATTTACCTGAGAACATGAACGAAGAACTAACCTTAATTTTTTCATGAGCTTCTCTGACTGTCTTCCCATCCTTTTTCTTCCTCCAGCAATGACCATCTCTACGAAAATATTTGAGGACTTTCCGATCAAATAGAAACAAAGAGCCAGCTATATGAGAGAAAGAGGTTGTGTCATATCATCTACCAAATACCAATGTCAAAGATCATAGATAACTGAAATTCTGAAAAATAGTGATTGCGTTTTGTTTAAAACTATTTTAGGGAAGCACATTGAGTTTCACGATAGTTAACTATGAACGGATAATAAATCAAGATAGCAAGGATATTTTACCAATACTCAGCAAGCCTAATATACCTTACAAGATTCCTGCTTATGCACAGAGACACCAATTTGGAGGTGCAGGTTAAATCCAGGTTAACAAACACATGTACTAAAAGTGGTTATAGACAGTGGGCTGTTTAATCTTGGTTGAAGCTCGAGGCAGATTATTTCAACGTGACGAAAAATCCTACATATAGTTTCAAAAAAATAAAATAACTAAAAGCATTATTATTCTGAGTCACTTGACAAAAACGATAGTTGTCCCAACACTTTGTTTATAACACTTGAGATTACACGACAATTAACATATTGAACCAAATTGGGGTTCAAACCTGAGGCATATCAACATATTAATTTACTTTATCGAAGGACATAGCAAGAGGAGTAAAGGGAAGAACCATCCCCCTTTTGGGAGAAACACCTGTAGCAGCATCAAGTTTGGCATCTTCATTTCTACTGAGTCCTCTACTGGTCATTTTTTGAAGTGCCATTTTCCCTAAAAACATCAGACCACTTAGAAAATTTGAATTCTATTTAGACAATAATAAATCTCATATGAACATGTTCATTCAAAAGTCTTACTCGTATTATTTCCATCAAATTTTGATAAAGATTTTGGAAGTGATTCAGCTCCCCTCCAACTGCCTTTAAGTCTTTGTGTTTCTGCAGATTCTTCCTGGCTAGCTTTCATCTCCATGGCTGTCTCTTTGGATATTATAGCTTGTTTAGTTTCAAGAGCTGGCACAAGAACAAATTACCTGCTAGCTTGTTTAATTTAATCGTAGTAAATTAATTACTATTACGGAGTATATGATTGGCTAGTAGTATTTATAGGGGTGAGCAATGGTCGGGTTGGAAGGACTAAACCACCCAACCCATATTTTACGGTTTTGGAATTTAACAACCCGTTACCATTAACGTTATCGTTAGTGTTAAATAAAACTGCCCAAATTATAACGATTTGGTTTGGGCGGATTGGGTTTTAAACCACTTAAAAAAATTTAAATTTGCAAAAAATTAATCGACACAAATAACAATGCATGACTGACAAGTGATAACACAAAATAGCATCAAAACGAAAAAACTGGTAATTAAGTTACAAATACAAAGTCTTACGGATCACCAAAATAACGTACAAAGTCTCATAAGTAAATTAAATTAACACATCGTGATTGACATGTAAAATAGTGGTAGAAAAATAGGGTTAGAAACTTAGAGACTTACGCGGCTATGCTCACTTGCCAGTTGCCAGTGCCACTTTAGTGGTTTTACATTTTTTTCTTTTTATATAATTATATATTAATTATTAATTTGAATAACATTTCTAAAATAATAATAAAATTTAATTATTATATATTATTATATATTCGGGTGGAACGAGTTATATTGGTCGGTTTGACGAGGCAAACCGAACCCACCCGTTATTTTTCGGTTTTTAAAAAATCGAAACCGTTACCAACCCGAACCGTTACGAAACTGTAATTTTTGGTTTGGGCGGTTTGGATTGGGCAGGTTTGGAAAATTTTGCTCACCCATTTACCTGCTAGCTTCCAGGACGAACCCAATTGTTCAACTTAAGAACAAATTAAGAAAAGAAACTAAATCATAGTAAAATTAGGTTTCAAGTTTAAAAATCCCCAATTGAAAACTAAATCGAACTAATTAAAATCAAGCACAAGCTTAGCCACTTACCAATTTGAACTTCAAACAAATCGAATTGAGTTCACAGTTTTGTAGTTTTGAATCGAACAATCTCCGATCGAATTGAGCTTCGAGAAAGAGAAGGGTGATAGTATAGAGAAAAAAGGGTGAGAGTATAGAGAGAAAAGGGTGAGAGTATAGAGAGAGGGGGGGGAGAAAATGGCGAGATTTAGGGTTCTTGAGGGAGAGGTGAGGTTGTGACTTGTGAGTGGAGAGAGTAAGAGAACGAGAGATTTAGTTTTGTTTTAGATATTTTGATTTGAAGTTTTAAATTTTTAATTTTAATTATTTTGTGTGAAGGAGGGAGTGTATTTGTTTTGGGGGGGGGGAATCAAAATTTAGGCAAGGGGGGGAACATTTTGTCCAATTGGAAGGGGGGAATATATTGACACGGGAAATGTTTGGGGAACACGATATAATTTTTTTAAAGTTTATTTAAGACATCGGATGTTTTGAAAAGCAAAGTCCTAAAACACAAATACACCGGTTTTAAAAAGAACGTTGTCCTAAAGTCTTTTTACATCAGTGGCATTAGTGGGCGATGTTAAATGTGTGATGTCTATTACACTTTTTCTAGTAGTGACAATAAAAGTCTGTATGATGACTGAAGGAATGATCAACCTTCAAGGCTGCCAGAAGTAATAAAGAAGCCATGGACAATCATCTACCAATCTGGCACCAAAATTGAAGACATCAAGCAGTTGGTCATTCCCAATGATCTCACTTCTAGAAATCACAGACTTATCATTGCTATCACTGATCAACTACAGAAGAAGGGTGGAACCAGAAATGCTGAAGAACTAGAGGCACTGCAAATTCTCAGATCCTTTATTGCAACTGGTATAATTCCAGAAATTGCCAAGCATAGGAGAAATAAGGATGACAAAGATGAGGAAAAAAGTAATGGGAGGAGAAGACATCACAGGAGTGATAAGGAAGATGAAGACAAGAAAAAAAGAGGGATGACAAAGAGAAGAAAGATGGTAATGACCAAGGGAAAGTCTATGAGAGGACAAGTGTGAAACAGCAAGCCACATGCATTACTGACAGTAACCTCACCACAACACAAGACTCTAAGTCTAGGGTGAATACTGTTAGTAGTGACCTACAAAAGTCAAATTCCATGGCCTCTACAAATGTTTTACTACCTCAAGAAGAGAAGGAGATTCAAGTCAAGAAACCATGTGTATGTTTTAGAAAGCAAACTGCTAATGGAATACTACTGTAAGAACCCAGATTTTTGGGTAGAATTAAAACTTTTTATTATGTATTGATGTAAGAGTGAGCAGTGGTTACAACTACAATGTAATACTGGTTTTAATGAATGAATAATGAAAGGATATAGATTCCAAGGTTATACGTCCTGAAGGATGCTATTGGATAATAACTTAGATTAGAATAATCTATCTCCTAGAAAGTTAAGATAAGATTCCCTAGAGAGAAATAGATACCCTCATGTCATCCAGATTGATATCGATTACAATTACGGAGGTTCCATGAAAGAGTTAAGGAACGCTTGAGGAAGCACAAAGATATTTTCTAAGTGCCAGGATTAAAAAGAGAATAAGTGATGAATAGTGTTTTTGATGGAAATAAGAATATTATCAGACGACACTATATAGAAGTACCCGGAATGAATTTCTGAGTTCGTATTAGTGATCCGAGGGGAAAATAAGTGTATGTAAAGACTGTCGGATTCTGAAAAACAGCACTTTCATTTTCTCCGAGATTTTCCTAGACACTGATATATTAAGGATTTAATATTTAAGGAATTTAAATTCGAGAAGTATTAAGAAAGATGGAGAATGGTATTATAATTATTAAGAAGGTTTTCCGGTAAAACCCTAACTAGAAATGACTGAGTTATTCCTCCGAACGATCAACGAATTGAGCAATAAACGGGCAAAGAAACAAGAAGGGAGCCAAGAGATAGTCATGTGCAAGAGGATAAGGTCAAGTAGCCAAGATATTTACAATGCTAACTAGTACCATTAGAGATCAAACCAACTAGTTAGCTTAAAACACCTCATCTCACTACAAAACACCAACACTTGGCAAGGATGATGCATGGGATGACTTGAACACTTTAATAAAGTGGCCTTAGCAAGATATTATCTCAAATAATGCATTCTAGCACAAGGACCAAACAAGAACAAAGCAACCAACTCCATTCTCTCCAAAAATGGAGCATTCGGCTTTTGCTCTAATTCAAGAACCAAAATCCCACTTCCAACCATTGTTTGATCTCCAAAATTTTATCCTAGATCCTATATTTCATAAAAGTGATACCCTAGAAATCTTAACCTCAAACACCACTTTTTCCATTTTCAAACAAATCATCAAAGCCTAGGGTGAATAGTGATTTTCAAGGACAAAACTTTTGGATCTTGATTTTGGTTGATGATCCAAGCTTCATGGAGGCTATACAAGGACCATACAAGGCTTAGTAAGGCTATATCACTCTCCAAGGAAGGTATAAACCTCATGAACCCTTAGTTGACTTTGAGTTTTAAGCATGTTCTTTAGTGATCTATGTTTAGTGGTGTTGTTAGTAAGTTATAAGCATGATTATAAGCATGATGATGATTGGGTTTTGATAAATGTTGAAAATAGCTTAGATGAACGGAAAGGCATTGCTTGGCCTCAGTTCATGGTTATAAATCATGTATATGTTGTTTGGAGTAGATATCATGATTATTGGGAGGTTTGGAATTTGGTAAATATTCGATTTATAGCCGTCGTAATGCCGAAATTTCGTTAACCTTAAGAACACGAACTTGGAAGTAGATGTAACTCACTGATTAACTTCTCTTTTTACCATGATAAGCTAGATTATGTTATAAGCTTGGTTTTGATATAAAGATCGCATGAAACGGACTTACGGTTTAGGAGTTATGATTAAATTCGTAAATGTGGTTCGAAACCGTAATCAAAAGTTCGTAACTGAAATTGGAATCCCTTAACATGACTAAGTCAGTGATGAATCATGGTAATTAAATATTATAGGTCATAAGGAAGGCGTGAGAGGAAACCACAAGTAAAATGGATCGTTTTCCGATTTTATAAAAATGTTCGAATCGAGGTTAAGTGCGAAGAAACCACTTTTCGGAGGTAACACTATTCACTAAAAGCTCCTGCCCTGTTTTGGCAAAAATACGAAAATTTAATCTTCTGACCTAAGTCCAATTTTGAGTTAGCTACCTTCTAGACATTCTCTAGATCATGTACGCGAAAACGGTGCGTCATTTGAGTTAACGGTTACCGAGTTATGAACGTTTTAGTGAAAGAGGTGTGAATAGTAAAGATCCGTAGTTGACTGAACTTCGAAAATACATTTCACCTATCTAGACCCGTGGCTTCGAATTGGAAATTTTATGATAAATATTACAAATACCAAAGATGATTTTAGAAGTGGTTTCGTAATTAAATACATTTCCAGTGATTTATTAAAAGTGTTGAAGTACGAGTCACGGAATAGTAATTCTCAGAAAAGTCAACTCTAGGGGTACTACTTTGGCCACCCATTTTGGCTAGATTAAAAGAGGAATCTCGAGTTGACTAAAACATGAAACTTGTTAAGAATTATCAAGACAACATATTGCTGTAAAGAACGAGGCTATAAATGATTAAGTGAGATGTACGAAAGATCCGACATTAAGGATGGATTCGAGGAGTGATTTGGACTAAACTTACGACTTAAGAGTTCGTTGATTAACATGGACTTCGTATGAGTCTAGGGAAACCCCGTAGTACCTTGTTTGTTAATTGCTTTAGTGCTTAAGCATTAAGTATAAGTGCAATGACGTGCCTTGATAACGGACGAGTGTCAGGTTATAACGGTATTAATAAGGGTTATGTTAGGAATTGCCTAACGGTATAATTTGAAAACGTGTTTAGCCTAAGTTAAATATATACTTAGCCTTTCGAAGTGTTAAAGTGATTAACCTCGAATGTTGTGACTATTTATAGATCACCGAATTGAACCAAGGCACACTACACCCACAGGATTACCAGGCAAGTTTTCAACCTTCTTGAAGGCTGTTGTTGTGATAATATATATATATATATGAATTGATTCTGTTATATATATGCCATAGCATGCATGCCTACTTTCAAGTTATATTGCAATACTTGTTCCCTGAATTGATATTGGCGTATAGACTAGATACGATATATCAGTATAAGCTGGATTTTTGGTTAAGACCCTTAGTGAAGGGCATGTGATATTCATTCTTTAAATGTAGACCGGGAGTCGGTATTTTGAGATATAGATGTAGTCGTGGAAACCCGGAGGGATTCCAGCGACAGATTAGTATTACTTTTAAGGAATGTTATTATTAAACATTATTTATATTTCCATAAAAGTATCAACTACTTGGAAATCTTTCGAGAAACGTTATTTGAGTATTATCTCAGTCGAGGAATATTAGATGAATATTATTTTTGAATATTCATTAGAGTTTGATTATTTAATGAATAATTACTTTGATATTCATTGGAATTCTATTCAGTAAATGAATATTACTTTCGAATATTCATTTAAGTTTTATGTAAATGATAAATATTATTTTAAAAGTATTCTTTGGAAGTTCTAATTACTCAAGGAATATTATTTTGAATATTAAGATTTTGATTACTAAATGAATATTATTTGGATATTCATTTAGAATATTATTTGTTTAATGGATATCAATTGAATATTCATTTGGGATTTATTTATTAAATGAATATTATTTTGAATATTCATTTAAGATTTTATGTACTTGATGAATATTATTTTAAAATATTCATTTGAAGTTCTATTTACTTAAGGAATATTGCTTCAAATATTCCTTTAAAGTTTTGATTACAAAAAGAATATTATTTGGCTATTCATTTAGAATATTATTTATTAAATGAATATTATTTTCAAATATTCATTTAAGGTTTGATTTATTTAGTGAATATTATTTTAAATATTTATTTTTGTTTATTTAATTAATGAATATTATATTTAGCAAAAAAATTAATGAATATTATATTGAATATTCATTTAAAGAAGAGAGTTACTTAGTAAATGATTCTATATATTTATTCGAGGATTACTTATGAGCAATATTATGATTTAATCATATTCATTAATTATTATTGATTTAATAAATATTCTTAGAATAATTATTTAAATTCTTCTAAGTTTTTTTATAAGAATTCATATTATTCAAATATTATCTTTCACCTTCAGATATGGTGTAAAATATTTCGGAGTATCTTATGACTATTTATATCAAGGGGAGGTTCCCATTTTATTTTCATTTAAATCTATCTTAAAGAAGATTTAAATACTCGCTCAACTTCCAAAAATATATAAGGGGACCTCACTTGAGAAATGTTATTTAGTGGACTGCCCGGTCCTATACTTGCTAAACTATCTTGTCGCTCATATCTTGATTCTTTCAAACATCGATATGAATCTGTTTGGTTACCTCCTCAACGCTCGAGGGGTAAGAATTGATGGAACAAGTTTATATCCATTAACAAGCATCAGCTTGGGAAATATTGGTGAATTTTCCTTTCCAAGTAGATACGACTACTTTGTGGAGTCCTATCAACAAGTAAAATACTTGGGGAAAGGGGGAGGAACTTTACGTTTCAAAGTTATGGATGTGAAATGAACTAGGAGATGCGTAAGTGACCCAGTGGCGCCGGTCCAGCAAATGGCCCAACCGTTGGCCGGGGGGTTCCAGAGGGCGGTAGACAAGTAAATCTGTCGGTGCTTCCTTCTACATGTAGAGAACAAGAGGTGGGGAGCATAACATGCGACTGATCATCGTGTAAATGCTATGTCTCCTGGCGCGTCAAACTCCAGTATTAGTTCATCTCTCAATGTTGAAAATTTTCTGCAACATTATCATTGTTGACAGGTTTGAAAAGTGTTTGAATTGGAATTGCAATATTCTTCTAGCAAATTCCTCTATTATGAAAATTTGATAATATCTCGCTTATCTTTGACATAGCAGATATTTCTTCGGAACAATTATATTTTAAGTTACCTTGTAACTTCATCTCATACCTTATATTGGTAATACGTTCGTTAATGCATGGCATATGGTTTCAAAGATATTTTGTACTGTTATACATTATCACTGTTCAATTATATTTTGGTGGGCTATTGCTCACCCTTGCTTTATTTATTTATATCACAACAACAGCTAGATCAGATGGTCGCGCAAGGCGTACCCAACATAGGCAGGTGTCAGCCGTCAGAGGATTAACCGTTGAGGTCATAGCTACCATTGCTGAGGATGCAGCTTCTGGTAGGCTAGTTGTTAGCATTTGATCATCAAATGTATTTATTATATGGCATATACCAATGGATGGCAAAGAATATGTAATGGTAAAATTGTAATTCTTTGGGTTGTAAGAACTCAAACTTATGATTAATAATATTGATGGTTACTCTGATTTCAGCTCTGGGACTATAACGGGTGTGTTTAATGTTGTTGTTTTGGGTCACAAGGTTGTAATTTAAATTATGTTTTTTATGGATGGATATTGAGACCGTAACGACCAGATCCCTGACCCCGGATCTGGGGGTGTTACAGAAATGGTATCAGAGAGAGCGTTATAAATCCCAGAGATGATGCAACGTTAAAACAATAAATTCATTAAGATAATAAGAACTCTTGCCAAGTTCATAGTCGGACTACATAATGTAGTATTGACATATAAAACCCTTATGGGAACCCTAAAGTATCATGATAGTAACTTAGCTCGTTCTTGTATCGACTAGTAAGGCGACAGACCTTGGGGACTACGAGCAGTAACACAATGATGCTTGTTTTGATACTGAAGATCGGATGGTGGATTCGATAGAGTACCCTACTGAGGACCCGGAAGAGGTTCCAGCAGAGGAGGAGAATATTGATAAGTATATGGAGTTTACATTTAAGGAAATGAGGGCTACAGCTAGAGAGACTGTAAGAGTTAAGGTATAGTGCTCAGAAAAGTGAGCGTAAAGAACTGATATATTATTAAGAGAACTAAAGATGCGTATTGGATTCATAGCTGGACTGCTAGATGAAGTACCAGCAGGTAAGATGGATTTGAGGAATTACTTGAGATCTTATATGGGGATAGATAAAAAAAAAAATCCTTAGAGACCTTTATATTAATGAGAAAAGAGTTAGAGTGGTACGTGATTATCAAAGACAACAATAGAGGAGAAGGAGTAGAGTCTCCAGGAGCAGTTGAGATAGAGGCAGCAAGTGTCATATCATGTGATAAGTGGATTAGGGTGAATATTGTTAATGGTAATTCACAATGAGAAGGCAGATTTCATAAGTTATAATTTATAAAGTCAAACTGATATTAATGAGGTGGTTTGGCTCAAGGAAATGTCCATTTTAGGAATGGATCAACTTAGAAAATAAAGACATTGAAAGGTGATGGTATGATTGGATAAAGTATATAAGGAAGTAGTAAGTGAGACAATGATCTCAGAACCTACAAGAGGAGAAGACCAGTGAGTCTGTGATAAACTAGCAATGAGGCTATCATCAGGAACCAAGTATAAGTCTAGTTCAATTCAGTGGAATGATGAGCCAGAAACATTAGATGCATGTGATTCAAAGGAATATTAAATTCCTTCTTTTCCTTGAACGGATTATGGTAGTTACCTTAATTTTATTCTGACACTGAATCATAAATGGATTGGGTAAGGCAAGCAGTGGTTGAGATGAAAATGAGAATGCTTTTAGATGAAACCTGAAAGAACAGGTGTAGGCCATGTTCTCGAAGTAAGAATTTTGACAAAATGAAGTCCAGATAATATGACATATGATCAATAGGAAGTAGTGATTGATCGACCCCACAAAGTTAAAGACAGTTTCAAATGGAGATTGGCCAGCCACACTGGCAAAGGGGAGAAATTTCATAAGAATCACGATGTATTACCTAAGATTTGCTCAGGACTTTACAAAGAGTGTAGTCCCGTAACCCGACTTAATTGTAAGACTAAAAGTTTGAATGTACAAGATAAATGGGGAGAAAATCTCCCTGGAATTAAAGATAAAATTGGTGACGACCCAGCATTGGCGTTATCTAATGGAGGAAGGAAAATTTTGGAAATTTATTAGGATGCACCTCGTACAGGTTTCGGTGTTGTGCTTGTGCAACATGGTAGGGTGATTGCAGATGTATTCGAACAGCACGGTTCACCAGATTCGGATGGCCTTGATAGTGCCAATTTTGTGTAATGACTAATTTCGACGGTAGTGTTCCTTCTGATACTAGTTGTTAGGTAAACTGGCATTTAGAAGCATCGACTATTAGGACAAATATGTACCGGGAAAATGTGGCCTATTTCAGATTGGGAATTTCGATTTCCCTTCTAGGGGAGGTATATATATTTGGTTTCTTTTCAATGATTAAACTCCCAAGTTAATGTCAATCATTTCGATAATATAACTGTTTATGGTTCCACCCGCTTGGATGTTCCTAGAAATATTCTTTGGGTATCGAAATGGATCTTCTTAGTATCACCAGTGGGTGGATAGATTGCCTGAAATTTCCTTAATCCTGGAAAGGAATTTGACAAAATTTGGCAAACCTTGTCTTTTGATTATCTGAATACGTCACCGAAGAGAATAGAAACTGGGGCGAACCCTATGGATTGGGTAAGGTAGCCGCTATACGGGCTGGTGGACAGACCCCAATTATTACGATTGATTATAGAGACAAAATTATGAAGTTGAGATTGGACGGAAAAAGGAAAATGTAGTTAAGAAACAAGCCTGCCTAAGAAATTTTGGGATTGACTTAAATGAAAAGGTTGTTATGCAAGAAATGTGAAGCTTTTGTGGCACGTGAAATTGATAAGAGTAACTGAAAGAATAAAAGCAAAGGAAAGGTGACCGGAGACGGTACCGAGAAGTTGATTGAGACTTATATGGAGTAAAGTTTTGAAAAGATCAAAAGGTATCAAAGTAGAAGGCACTTTGCCAGCAATTGCTAGAAAAGTAATGCTATTAACCGACCCCTAGACTCACATATTTTAGCATGGCCAGTTGGGGCCAAGTCACTAAGGATTATCAAGTGACAAAACCAGCAATGTAAGGACAAAGCGGGGTGCTTCTAATCAAGTGCCAACCGCGAGGGCTTTTGATATAAAATGAATTGAGATACAGGATGGTGGATTTTATATATACCATGGACGTATTAGGATTGAGGATAGTGTCCAGTGAAAAGTTACGAAGATTGTCAAAGATGGTGCAAGACGATGCATAAATGTTATCTGAAACTTAGTGTCCTCAAAAGGAGCATTAGGCACTAAGAGATTCACGTTAAACACGACCAATATCTTCCAGAACATCCTTGCTACCATTACCAAGTCCTGTAAGAAAGAGCAGTTAGACATATTTTGTCTTTTGGAAGGTCATGTAGACCGACATTCATAAGAAGAGGTTAGCATCAAGCTACCTATAGATGATTAAGATGAGAATGATTGAAAAGAGACCTTTATTAAGGATATAGGATTGGATTGCCAATTACAGGATATAAGTATTCCTTGAAGATAGAATTGAGGATAGAATGTCCATATATTAAGACGAACCCTGGGGGATGCACAAAGGATAACATCACCCCTAATAAAGACATGGTGAAATCAGATGATATAAGTGAATCAACCAAGATGTCAATAACCTGTAAGGATTTGTGGAAAAGTGTCTCGAAAAGTACTTAAACAGAATTGTTATAGAATTGATTAATGATGTTTGATACACCCTGTATCTAGAAAATATAGGAAGAATGATGAGGATGACCTAAGAAACCTTACAAGGAAAAAGGTAATACTCTGAGTTTTAAAATGGAAGTTTGGTAGAGAATGTATGACATAATATTAATGATGCCGGATGAGGCATGTAAGAAACCATGAGAAAGTATGGATTGAACCAATAAGGTTGAGATTGTTTTAAAGCAAGAAAGACCTGAGACAAAAGATATCCTAGACCTGATGAGGATATTAGCCGGGATAAAAGTCACATTTAAGGATTAAGGCAATAACTTATGGAAAAAGATTGATGGATATTTTCTCCTTCAGCAGAATTTAAGGAATAATACTTTCACCCAACAGTGATGGGAATAAGGAAAAAAAAAAGTTAAGTTGAATAGATCAAGAAAGCATTGATTGCAAGAAATTATTATCAGGAAAGGCCAATGAGGTGGCCGACACTTTAAGTATTGAGGAGTAATTATGAATGCTCATACCAAAGAAATAGAATGGTATTGATCGAGAAGGACTTTGAAGGTCAGAATGTGGTGGAGGAATTTACATTCCCTCTAATGATTGTGCAAGAATCAACCATAAGAATAGTTTAAGTAAAGATTCGATTCCTGATGTCGTCTTAAGCATATTACCTGCGTTAGGAGGTCCTATGTTGAGGTAAACCAGGACCTGGTACAAAATTGACTAAGTAAACCGTTAGCTTCCAGTCTTCTACTGAAGATATATGATTGATAATTTTGTCAACTTGGCATAGCTACGATGCTTGAAGCTCTTCTACAATTTTATCTACTTCATGTAATATCTACATCAAGTTCAGGAAGCGTTCCTTATGGATAGGGAATAGTGATTATTTTGCCTTCCTAGAGGGTCTTGGATTGACAATTATGCAACCTGTATGTTTAGCTATTAAAAACACTGCATAAATGATAAACGATGACGATTTATCCATGGACCACATTAATGTAGTGGTGATTCTCTGCGGAATTAGATGATAACGATTGTGGAAGGGTCGGAATTGAATCTAAGTTAGAGAAATCATCCAGGTTTATTTCGGATGGTTTAAATTTTGGAATGACATGATATTTGAAATACTGATTAGGATATGACGGTCCATAGAAAGATGGACAGAACATCGAGAATACGTTGACACACGAGATTACGATAAAGTAGTATTTGATACGAATACGATTATTTTTCTTCTCTAATAAACCTCTATAGTTCAAAGGTAAATTCTAAGTATGATATTTTTTATAATCATGAAAATTTTCTTATATAATTCTTTGAAATTCTTTCCTTTTCTTCTCCCTTATTTATCTTCTTCTAAATTGAGAAGAACAACCCTTTAAGGAGGGGAGGTACTGCTACGTGACTACCTGTCTATGTGATAGGAGTCTAAGTGGAATACCATAGCTTGTCTAAATTGCTTGTCAAGTACTAAAGGCTGGCCACCTTCTGTACTAACTATGCAATAGGACAAATGTTCATTGATCATAGTGATCTCTCAACAAATTCCTCTAATTCTATATATTGATCGAGATTGCGAAGATTAAAGCGATTAGGAAATGCGTAATTACGAGTGAGATTATCTCCGAATTCGTAGCACGATAGTGATACCAGAGTCACTACCGATACCAATAAGGAAAATAGTATATGACTAGGTAAGAGCATGACACAGATAGTGTGTTGTACGAAAAGTAGCGAAGATTAATGAAAAAAGATAAAAGATGTATAGTAGCACTAGTAAGATGTGCTGAATAAGGATTGGGATTGAGTAAGGATTGACTACGAAACTTGAAAGTGAAATAACCAACAAGTACCCCAATTGTCTTCTATCTGATTCCGGGACGGAATCCTTTTAAGGAGGGGAGACTGTAAGAACCCAGATTTTTGGGTAGAATTAAAACTTTTTATTATGTATTGATGTAAGAGTGAGCAGTGGTTACAACTACAATGTAATACTGGTTTTAATGAATGAATAATGAAAGGATATAGATTCCAAGGTTATACGTCCTGAAGGATGCTATTGGATAATAACTTAGATTAGAATAATCTATCTCCTAGAAAGTTAAGATAAGATTCCCTAGAGAGAAATAGATACCCTCATGTCATCCAGATTAATATCGGTTACAATTACGGAGGTTCCATGAAAGAGTTAAGGAACGCTCGAGGAAGCACAAAGATATTTTCTAAGTGCCAGGATTAAAAAGAGAATAAGTGATGAATAGTGTTTTTGATGGAAATAAGAATATTATGAGACGACACTATATAGAAGTACCCGGAATGAATTTCTGAGTTCGTATTAGTGATCCGAGGGGAAAATAAGTGTATGTAAAGACTGTCGGATTCTGAAAAACAGCACTTTCATTTTCTTCGAGATTTTCCTAGACACTGATAGATTAAGGATTTAATATTTAATATTTAAGGAATTTAAATTCGAGAAGTATTAAGAAAGATGGAGAATGGTATTATAATTATTAAGAAGGTTTTCCGGTAAAACCCTAACTAGAAACGACTAAGTTATTCCTCCGAACGATCAACGAATTGAGCAATAAACGGGCAAAGAAACAAGCATGGAGCCAAGAGATAGTCATGTGCAAGAGGATAAGGTCAAGTAGCCAAGATATTTACAATGCTAACTAGTACCATTAGAGATCAAACCAACTAGTTAGCTTAAAACACCTCATCTCACCACAAAACACCAACACTTGGCAAGGATGATGCATGGGATGACTTGAACACTTTAATAAAGTGGCCTTAGAAAGAATTATCTCAAATAATGCATTCTAGCACAAGGACCAAACAAGAACAAAGCAACCAACTCCATTCTCTCCAAAAATGGAGCATTCGGCTTTTGCTCTAATTCAAGAACCAAAATCCCACTTCCAACCATTGTTTGACCTCCAAAATTTTATCCTAGATCCTATATTTCATAAAAGTGATACCCTAGAAATCTTAACCTCAAACACCATTTTTTCCATTTTCAAACAAATCATCAAAGCCTAGGGTGAATAGTGATTTTCAAGGACAAAACTTTTGGATCTTGATTTTGGTTGATGATCCAAGCTTCATGGAGGCTATACAAGGACCATACAAGGCTTAGTAAGGCTATATCACTCTCCAATGAAGGTATAAACCTCATGAACCCTTAGTTGACTTTGAGTTTTAAGCATGTTCTTTAGTGATCTATGTTTAGTGGTGTTGTTAGTAAGTTATAAGCATGATTATAAGCATGATGATGATTGGGTTTTGATAAATGTTGAAAATAGCTTAGATGAACGGAAAGGCATTGCTTGGCCTCAGTTCATGGTTATAAATCATGTATATGTTGTTTGGAGTAGATATCATGATTATTGGGAGGTTTGGAATTTGGTAAATATTTGATTTATAGCCGTCGTAATGCCGAAATTTCGTTAACCTTAAGAACACGAACTTGGCAGTAGATGTAACTCACTGACTAACTTCTCTTTTTGCCATGATAAGCTAGATTATGTTATAAGCTTCGTTTTGATATAAAGATCGCATGAAACGGACTTACGGTTTAGGAGTTATGATTAAATTCGTAAATGTGGTTCGAAACCGTAATCAAAAGTTCGTAACTGAAATTGGAATCCCTTAACATGACTAAGTCAGTGACGAATCATGGTAATTAAATATTATAGGTCATAAGGAAGGCGTGAGAGGAAACCACAAGTAAAATGGATCATTTTCCGATTTTATAAAAATGTTCGAATCGAGGTTAAGTGCGAAGAAACCACTTTTCGGAGGTAACACTATTCACTAAAAGCTCCTGCCCTGTTTTGGCAAAAATACGAAAATTTAATCTTCTGACCTAAGTCCAATTTTGAGTTAGCTACCTTCTAGACATTCTCTAGATCATGTACGCGAAAACGGTGCGTCATTTGAGTTAACGGTTACCGAGTTATGAACGTTTTAGTGAAAGAGGTGTGAATAGTAAAGATCCGTAGTTGACTGAACTTCGAAAATACATTTCACCTATCTAGACCCATGGCTTCGAATTGGAAATTTTATGATAAATATTACAAATACCAAAGATGATTTTAGAAGTGGTTTCGTAATTAAATACATTTCCAGTGATTTATTAAAAGTGTTGAAGTACGAGTCACGGAATAGTAATTCTCAGAAAAGTCAACTCTAGGGGTACTACTTTGGCCACCCATTTTGGCTAGATTAAAAGAGGAATCTCGAGTTGACTAAAACATGAAACTTGTTAAGAATTATCAAGACAACATATTACTGTAAAGAACGAGGCTATAAATGATTAAGTGAGATGTACGAAAGATCCGACATTAAGGATGGATTCGAGGAGTGATTTGGACTAAACTTACGACTTAAGAGTTCGTTGATTAACATGGACTTCGTATGAGTCTAGGGAAACCCCGTAGTACCTTGTTTGTTAATTGCTTTAGTGCTTAAGCATTAAGTATAAGTGCAATGACGTGCCTTGATAACGGACGAGTGTCAGGTTATAACGTTATTAATAAGGGTTATGTTAGGAATTGCCTAACGGTATAATTTGAAAACGTGTTTAGCCTAAGTTAAATATATACTTAGCCTTTCGAAGTGTTAAAGTGATTAACCTCGAATGTTGTGACTATTTATAGATCACCGAATTGAACCAAGGCACACTACACCCACAGGATTACCAGGCAAGTTTTCAACCTTCTTGAAGGCTGTTGTTGTGATAATATATATATATATATATGAATTGATTCTGTTATATATATGCCATAGCATGCATGCCTACTTTCAAGTTATATTGCAATACTTGTTCCCTGAATTGATATTGGCGTATAGACTAGATACGATATATCAGTATAAGCTGGATTTTTGGTTAAGACCCTTAGTGAAGGGCATCTGATATTCATTCTTTAAATGTAGACCGGGAGTCGGTATTTTGAGATATAGATGTAGTCGTGGAAACCCGGAGGGATTCCAGCGACAGATTAGTATTACTTTTAAGGAATGTTATTATTAAACATTATTTATATTTCCATAAAAGTATCAACTACTTGGAAATCTTTCGAGAAACGTTATTTGAGTATTATCTCAGTCGAGGAATATTAGATGAATATTATTTTTGAATATTCATTAGCGTTTGATTATTTAATGAATAATTACTTTGATATTCATTGGAATTCTATTCAGTAAATGAATATTACTTTCGAATATTCATTTAAGTTTTATGTAAATGATAAATATTATTTTAAAAGTATTCTTTGGAAGTTCTAATTACTCAAGGAATATTATTTCGAATATTAAGATTTTGATTACTAAATGAATATTATTTGGATATTCATTTAGAATATTA
Source organism: Kitagawia praeruptora (assembly GCA_037693485.1). NCBI lineage: Eukaryota > Viridiplantae > Streptophyta > Magnoliopsida > Apiales > Apiaceae > Kitagawia > Kitagawia praeruptora. Next base: position 73,719,847 of record CM075347.1, read on the forward strand.
TTTGTTTAATGGATATCAATTGAATATTCATTTGGGATTTATTTATTAAATGAATATTATTTTGAATATTCATTTAAGATTTTATGTACTTGATGAATATTATTTTAAAATATTCATTTGAAGTTCTATTTACTTAAGGAATATTGCTTCAAATATTCCTTTAAAGTTTTGATTACAAAAAGAATATTATTTGGCTATTCATTTAGAATATTATTTATTAAATGAATATTATTTTCAAATATTCATTTAAGGTTTGATTTATTTAGTGAATATTATTTCAAATATTTATTTGAGTTTATTTAATTAATGAATATTATATTGAATATTCATTTAAAGAAGAGAGTTACTTAGTAAATGATTCTATATATTTATTCGAGGATTACTTACGAGCAATATTATGATTTAATCATATTCATTAATTATTATTGATTTAATAAATATTCTTGGAATATTTATTTAAATTCTTCTAAGTTTTTTTTTATAAGAATTCATATTATTCAAAGATTATCTTTCACCTTCAGATATGGTGTAAAATATTTCGGAGTATCTTATGACTATTTATATCAAGGGGAGGTTCCCAAACTTTATTTTCATTTAAATCTGTCTTAAAGAAGATTTAAATACTCGCTCAACTTCCAAAAATATATAAGGGGACCTCACTTGAGAAATGTTATTTAGTGGACTGCCCGGTCCTATACTTGCTAAACTATCTTGTCGCTCATATCTTGATTCTTTCAAACATCGATATGAATCTGTTTGGTTACCTCCTCAACGCTCGAGGGGTAAGAATTGATGGAACAAGTTTATATCCATTAACAAGCATCAGCTTGGGAAATATTGGTGAATTTTCCTTTCCAAGTAGATACGACTACTTTGTGGAGTCCTATCAACAAGTAAAATACTTGGGGAAAGGGGGAGGAACTTTACGTTTCAAAGTTATGGATGTGAAATGAACTAGGAGATGCGTAAGTGACCCAGTGGCGCCGGTCCAGCAAATGGCCCAACCGTTGGCCGGGGGGTTCCAGAGGGCGGTAGACAAGTAAATCCGTCGGTGCTTCCTTCTACATGTAGAGAACAAGAGGTGGGGAGCATAACATGCGACTGATCATCGTGTAAATGCTATGTCTCCTGGCGCGTCAAACTCCAGTATTAGTTCATATCTCAATGTTGAAAATTTCCTGCAACATTATTGTTATGCTATAATTACGCAAGCGCACGTAGTCACAAGTAATACAATTAAAGTTCGTTCCACAGAGATCTGGTTAAGTTTTATTCAGAAAATATACCTATGCAACAATGTATGGTTTTAATTCACTGCTAAGAAAAATAACAAATTGGATTTGATTACCTAAATTAAACTAAGATGCAAATTATGAATTGAAGAATTAACTAATTGACAAGAATTAAAATCAAATTACTTATATGAGAATAAACATGGAATCCTAGTTTCATTATCTACTTCACTTAGAGTTGCAGCCTTTAATTAAAACATGTGATGGTTTTGATATCTGATCGAATAACACGAAACAAGTAAAAGTTACCTCTCGGTATACTAGTACCAATCTACGCATACATCCACAAAAGAGATAGAAGATGAATAGTCACCTATTATGTTTAGACCCTATATCTCTATAGAATTTGAAAACATAAAGGTTTAAGCACAAGCTATCCACCTAGATCACATAGGGTATCATAATATCTCTATTCATGCCACAAATCATGATGTTAAAACATCAACCTATCCTATGCTAGCATGGCAAGTTCTAAATCTCAAGATCCACTCTCGTTTAGCAGGAGATTAACATATTAGATGTTCGCGACGCACCTAAATACAATAAGCACAACCATACAAGGATATCAAGAATTCACCACACATAAATCTTTAAGGCATGCAAACTACTAAGCTACATAGATAAATCCACTAGGATCCCACGATAACAATTAGTTCATAATCGAACATTTCGTCACCATGGGATTTGACGAAAGCATGGTATTAAACAAGATAAAGAAGATGAGTAAATCAATAATAGAATAAGGTTTAGCGAATAAATCCGGAAAAGTAACAAGCATCCAAAAGATACGCCTAAACAAAGAATACAAGAAAACTATGACTAGATCTTCTTGTTGTCACAATCCTCGCCTTGGCTTCTCTCTCTCGTGCTCTGAACGAAATTTGGTGAGTAGATGATGAATTTTCTGTGCCCCAAGGTGTGTATTTATAGACCCAAGTGCCTCCTCAACCAAGCAATTACCATCTTTGATTTAGGATAGAATTTTGCAAATTTCCTTTCTTGAATGGAATAGAATTGCAATTCCCATGTTTAAATCAGATTCTAGAAGTTTCTGGCCGTCCAAGCAACTCCACAATGATTAGAATTAGCAATCTAAACAATTTCCTTCTCAAAATCGGTTTCCAGCAGCATTCTGTCAATTTTCCCGCAACCAGGCGCGGCCGCGCGGCCCTGTAGTGCAAATCAGGCGCACCCGCGCGGATAAACTCTGAAGCCACCTGCCAAGCGCGCCCGCGTGGATTTCTAGCTCAAATCAAGCGCGCCCTCGCGGAGCTTACTGCTCAGCAGAAATTCTTTTATCCTTTGCTAATTTTCCCTTGTCTTCGAATACAATTTCCCAGCACTTGTTATCAAGACAATCACAGGTTTATAACTAGAATAGACTGTAGACACTCCATAACCTAGGAACACCTCCACCCTTATCCAAGGTAGACAGAAACTCATGCTTTATTACTATGACACATAATACTATATACAATACGCATGCTTATTTAACCGTGCAATGAATGAGACCCCAAAAGGCTTATACAATAATACCCATGTAGCGAGTGTTAGGTCAGCAATCCCAAACCACAAGGGCTTTAGGTTACTAGGACTAAGTCCCCTCAGACTTAATTACTCGAGTATTAAAGAGCTCACTCTGGTTAATTTTGCATATAAACAAACAAAAAATTGACTCTTTTTTTTTTGCAATCTGGAATGAGCCTTTCTCATTTCCAACCCTAGACTACTCATATAAATATGAGCTGACTACTAGCCATTTGACACCTAGCAATTATTAACAAATATTACAACTAGCATGAATCATGTTTTCCCCCAAACTCAGACTTTAGTGTTCCTACGCTATAAAGGGAATAACGAAAATTCTAAGAATAAACAAGTGATTAAATCTCAAAACATCCAACAGGCATGACCCTAACCTAGCCCAAAAGCACCCCAATGAGACTGTGTAATTAGTTTTGTTCCCGTAACATGCAAGTCAATTCCTAGGAACTATAAATCAGCCCTCTACTCATCATCATCACACTCAATTAAACATCTACCTATCAATCAGAATCAGCTCGTCTTAAGGGATCATGAAAAATGCATGTCATGAAAATGCAACTAACATGAACTCACATGGTAAAACAACAAAAATAACAGAATGTCCTATATGAAACACACATAGATAATACGAACATAAATGCATGAATTACTACTACTAATATGCAAAACATGGTATCCTACATGAACACAATGAGACACTAATACTACATATACAATACTTTTCCCCCAAACCACCCCCAAACTTAAGATATTCAATGACCTCATTGAATGGAAGTAAATACGAGGGAAAGTAGAAACATACCTACGCCTCAGCATCATCACCCTCCTCGGGTGGAGAATCAGGCGGTGGATAAACAGTGTCCGATCCAAAGACTGGCCACTCAACATCGATACCACTAGCTCCAAACGCAGTACTGAAAGCCTGTGTCAATCTCGCGGAAAAATGGCTCTGACTCTCATATAAGGCATCCATACGCCTCATCATCCGCCTATCATAAGAAGCACTCGAGACTGTAACAGGAGCCTGCTGAACTGGAGGAGCACCAGCAATCTCATAACCCAAACCCCCAGGATGAGGAATGCCGCCAGGCCATTCCACCAATTTCGACGCATCAATGGGTCCATCTGGCATCTGAATCTGCTCCTCAGAAGACCATGTAACCCCAGCCATCGAGCACAACCTCGTAATAATAGAGCCATGGGGAATCGCTCCTATCGAACTTCGAAGAAACCAGAGAATATTCTGATTAATCAGATAACCAACATCTATAAAATGCCCATTCAGAATACCCCACAACAAGATCGCTCTATCCACTGTCACCTCATGTGTATGCGTAGTAGGCAACATATTAGCACAAATGAATGAGTTCCAGGCCCTAGCATACCTATTCATAGTAGCAGCTTGGAAAGTAACCTTCTCCGTCGACCCTGGCTTTAGCTTCCACGACGTCCCTGGCACACACAGACGTGCCACAATCTCATCCAAATCTACCTCGGTCCGGGACTTAAAAGTCCAGTCCTCCGCCCCAGCAGGTCTATCCGGCAAACCAAGCAAAAGCCGAATAGCACGTGCAGTATAATCCACAGTAACCCCTCTAACAATCGAATAACCATCCCTAGTCTCCTTAGCATTAGCATAAAACTCTCGGATTATGCTCAATGGAACCGCAGATGCAATTTCACACAGACTCTGCCAACCCCTAGTCTGGACCATACCCAAAATCTCACCATCAGCCACAGTCACCAACCAAACCCTATCCTTCGCTACAGACCGAGTCATCAATTTACCATACTCAGTCTAAGCCTCAACTGACCGAAACTTATTCATATCATCATCCGAACTAGAATCCGAACCCGACAACGACCGACCACGGGAACTACTACCCACAACTCGAGCTCTTTTCGGGGCCATAACAATCAAAAACAAACAACAAAAATCACACCACAATGCTCAAATTCGACCAAAATCTGCCCAAATAATTTTCACACAAAACCCACAATTTTGCAATTATAACAATCCGAAAAATCAGAATAAGAAAGAAAGAGAGTACCCAATCGAATTTGTAGAGGTTGCACTTTCCAAATCAGTCCCCCCAAACTTGAAAATTGCAGGCCTTTTGAAGATCAATTAGAGTTTGAGACTTGAGAGGAATGAGTATATGTGTATGTATAGGTTTGTGTGTATGTGATTTGTAGTGAGGATAGGAGATGATGTATATTGGATTAGAGATGGTATTTTAGGGTAAAAAGAAGTTGGGGTTCGAATTTGAGAAAGAAAAGGATGAGAATTGGGAATAAAACACAACTGCTGCTTTCTGTTCGGTTTTTTTTTTTCACAGAAACCTCCGCGCGCCCGCGTCACTCTCATGTATAAAACCCGCGCGCTCGCGCCAAACAGAAATTCCATAATTTATATATATATATATATATATATATATTTAAAACAAACTCCTACCTACTGAATACTAACAAAAATTCATGACACCATGGGTTACCTCCCAAGAAGCGCTTGTTTTACGTCCATAGCTCGACGTACTTCCAAAACTTCACGTTTTTGACAAAACGGCGGCAACCTTCTCACGGTTCACCGTTCCTCCATAATAAGGCTTAAGTCGATGTCCATTCACTTTGAAAGCATCATTGACAGACCCCCTAAATATATCCACCGCTCCATGTGGAAATACCTCCTTGACTGTAAAAGGACCCGACCACTTCGACTTCAATTTACCAGGAAACAATTTAAGGCGAGAGTTGTACAGCAAAACCTGTTGACCCGGCACAAATGTCTTGTGCACCAGCTTCCTATCATGCCACCTTTTAACCTTCTCCTTATACATCTTAGCATTCTCGTAAGCCTGCTCACGGAACTCCTCAAGCTCATTTAACTGAAGTAGACGCTTTTCACCCGCAGCTGAGATATCCAAATTTAACTTCTTCAATGCCCAATAAGCCTTGTGCTCTAGCTCGGCCGGCAAATGACAAGCCTTGCCAAAAACCAACTGATAAGGAGACATCCCAAGAGGTGTCTTATAAGCAGTTCTGTATGCCCAAACAGCCTCGTCTAACTTCAACTACCAATCCTTACGAGATGGATTCACCACTTTCTCAAGAATTCTTTTGATTTCACGATTCGAAACCTCCGCTTAACCATTAGTTTGGGGATGATAAGCCATGGCAACACGATGCGTCACATTGTACCTTGCCATCATAGCAGTAAATTGATGATTACAAAAGTGTGTCCCCTCATCACTGATTATAGCTCGTGGAGTCCCAAAACGCGTGAAAATCTGCTTGTGAAGAAAATTCAGCACTACCTTAGCATCATTGGTCGGTAAGGCTTTAACCTCGACCCATTTAGACATGTAATCCACAGCTAAGAGAATGTACTGATTATTGCAAGACGAAACAAACGGACCCATGAAATCAATCCCCCACACATCAAAAATCTCGACTCAAGGATAGTATTAAGAGGCATCTCGTTCCTCCTAGAGATATTACCAACCCTTTGATATCGATCACAACTCATCACATACCTATGAGCATCTTTAAACAGAGTTGGCCAATAGAATCCCGCTTGAAGTACTTTCTGAGCTGTTTTATCACCACCATAATGGCCTCCATATGTGGTAGAATGACAATCATGCAAAATACCCTCTGTTTCACTATAAGGAATGCACCTCTTCAAAATCTGATCTACACCAAGCTTAAACAGGAATGGCTCATCCCAACGGTACCACTTCATGTAGAAACTTCTTCTTTTGAGCATACGAAAATTTCGGGGGAATCACATTACTAATAAGATAGTTCACATAATCTGCAAACCATGGCTCTTCACCTTGCACCCCAAAAAGTTGCTCATCTGGAAAAGATTCATTAATAAGAGATTTGGCATGTTAATCCTTACCGTGGTCCTCCAAACGTGATAGATGATCAGCCACCTAATTTTCTGTGCCCTTCCTATCCTTGATTTCCACATCAAACTCTTGCAATAACAGCACCCAACGAATCAATCTAGGCTTTGAATCCTTCTTCGACATGAGATATCGAATAGCAGCATGATCCGTATACACAATCACCTTCGTCCCAAGCAAATAAGATCTGAATTTTTCGAAAGCATAAACAACTGCTAGCAATTCCTTCTCAGTAGTAGTGTAGTTAAGCTGTGCATCATTAAGGGTTTTACTAGCATAGTAAACCACATGAAAAATTTTGTCCTTTCTTTGCCCAGGCACAGCTCCCACAGCATAGTCACTAGCATCACATATAAGCTCGAACGGTTCATCCCAATTAGGTGCGGTAATGACAGGTGTAGTTGTCAACTTCTTCTTCAAAATTTCAAAAGATGCAAGGCACTCATCATCAAACTTGAAAGGAACATCCTTCTCTAACAGGTTGCACAAAGGTTTAGAAATCTTTGAGAAGTCTTGAATGAATCGCTGATAGAATCCCGCATGACCAAGAAAACTGCGAATTCCCTTAACAGAGATAGGTGGAGGAAGATTTTCGATTGTCTCCACCTTGGCCCTATCCACTTCAAGCCCCTTACTAGATACCTTGTGCCCAAGAATAATTCCTTCTTGCACCATAAAGTGACACTTCTCCCAATTAAGCACCAAGTTAGTCTCCACACAACGTTTCAATACCAAGCCAAGATTATGCAAGCACTCGTCATATGAGGTACCAAAAACTGAGAAGTCATCCATAAAGACCTCCACATTCGAGCTAATCATGTCTGAGAAAATAGCCATCATGCACCTTTGAAAAGTAGCAGGCGCACCACATAGTCCGAAAGAAACTCGTCGAAAAGCAAAAGTGCCAAAAGGACATGTGAATGTGGTCTTCTCTTGATCTTCCGGAGCAATGCAAATCTGATTATAACCAGAATAACCATCAAGCAAACAATAATACTCATGTCCTGCCAATCTGTCTAACATCTGATCAATAAAAGGAAGAGGAAAGTGGTCTTTTCTTGTGGCCTTGTTGAGCTTCCTATAGTCCATGCAAACTCTCCACCCCGTGACTGTTCGAGTAGGGATGAGCTCGTTCTTCTCATTAGCAACAACTGTCATGCCTCCTTTCTTCGGCACACATTGAACCGGACTCACCCAAGAACTGTCTGAGATAGGATAGATAATACCAGCATCTAACCACTTTAGAATTTCCTTCTTCACCACCTCTTTCATAATAGGATTAAGTCTTCTCTGATGTTCAACAGTAGGCTTAGCTCCTTCCTCTAACAGAATTTTGTGCATGCAATAAGAAGGGCTGATTCCCTTGATATCTGCTATGGTCCAACCAATTGCTGACTTGAACTCCCTCAAAATTCGCAAGAGCTTTTCTTCCGCACTAGCTGACAAATTAGAAGCAATAATAACAGGTAATGTAGATGCATCACCCAGAAAAGCATACCTCAAGTGCTCAGGAAGTGGTTTGAGTTCAAGTATAGGAGCTTCCTCAATAGATGGTTTAAGACGCCCCTCGGATTTTTTTAACTCTGCTAACCCAAGAGATTCAAAAGGCATGTCAACCCTCCTTCTCCACGGTGCTGAATTCAACTGTTGTAACTGCTCGGCTATATCATCCTCTACACAATCAGACTCACCAACTAGAACTTTTTCCAAAGAATCAGATTTTAGCAACTGCTCAAGCTCCATAGTAACTGCAGAATCAACCAAATCCACCTTCAAGCATTCTTCTTCATCCGTAGGAAATTTCATGGCATTGAACACATTAAAAGTGACATTCTGGTCTTGCACCCTCATGGTGAGTTCCCCTTTCTGCACATCAATCAAAGTACGGCCCGTAGCCAAGAACGGTCTTCCTAAGATTATGGGAATCTTCTCATCTTCTTCAAAATCCAAGATCACAAAATCAGCTGGAAAGATGAGGTTATCAACTTTTACCAAAACATCCTCCACTATGCCTCTAGGATATGTGATAGATCGATTAGCCAACTGCAAAGAGATGTTAGTTGGCTTTGGTTCCGGTAGACCAAGCTGCATGTAGACTGACAAGGGCATGAGATTAATGCTAGCTCCCAAATCACACAAACACTTGCTGAAAGAAAGGTTGCCAATAGTGCATGGGATGGTGAAACTTCCCGGATCTTTAAGCTTAGGTGGCAACTTCTGTTGTAGAACGGCACTACACTCTTCCGTTAGAGCAACGGTCTCCAATTCATCGAGCTTCAACTTACGAGAAAGAATACCCTTCATGAACTTGGCATAGCTCGGCATCTGTTCAAGAGCTTCCGCAAAAGGAATGTTAATCTGCAACTTCTTGAACACCTCTCAGAACTTAGCAAACTTCTTGTCCAAATTCTGCTTCTGGAGTCTTCTAGGATATGGAGGAGGAGGATAGATCTGAGTATTCTTTGTAGACTGCTCCACAGAATTTTTAACAGGTTCCTTGCTCTTCTCTACTTCACCCTCTACCTCATCAGCTACTAAGTCAGATTTCTCAATTTCGGGCACTGCAGATTTTTCCACTTGCTGATTCTGCACTTCTTCATCTTTATTAGTGGCTAATTTGGAATCTGATGTAACCTTCCCTGATCTCAAAGTCACAGCTTTCACCTGTTCTTTGTTGTCTCTCCTACCTGGATTAGTCTCTGTATCACTAGGAAGAGTTCCTTGTGGCCTATTAAATAAAGCACTTGAAATCTGTCCCAACTGACTCTCCAAGATCTGTTGAGAAGCTTGCAGGTTCTTCACCATCATCCTCAAATCATCCATCTCTAATTTTTCATTAGAAGATTGCCCCGCCTGAGTTTGGGGCTGTTGCTGCTGAAATCCTGGAGGTTGATATGGTGCCCTCTGAGCATAAGGCTGCTGATAGCCTTGATTGAATGGCTTCGCTTGTTGATAAGGTTGTTGTGCACTCTGATTGTTGCTCCAGCTGAAATTGGGATGATTCCTGTTGCTAGGATGATAAGTAGCTGGAACTGGTACATTAGATCTCTAGAAATTACTCACAAACTGTGCTGATTCAGAAGAGATAGCACACTGATTCGTCTCATGTGCTCTCGCACATAGCTCACAAACACTAGCCACCTGCTGAACTCCATAATTTGCAAGAGAATCCACCTTCATAGTCAAAGCCTTCAACTGAGCTGCAATAGCTGAAGCTGTATCCACCTCAAACATACCTGCTACCTTGCCTTGAGAAAGCCTCTGGGTTGGATTCTGATATTCATTAGCAGCCATCGTCTCAATTAGTTCATAAGCTTCATCATAGCTCTTAGCCCATAGAGCTCCTCCTGATGCTGCATCTAACATAGGTCTAGATTGTGCTCCCAACCCATTGTAGAAACTATTGATCACCATCCAGTCAGGCATACCATGATGTGGACACCTACGAAGCATCTCCTTGTATCGTTCCCAAGCCTCACACAAAGATTCTCCAGACTGTTGCTGAAATTGGGCTAGCTGATTCCTCAATGCTGCAGTTTTCGCCATAGGGAAGAATTTAGTAAGAAACTTCTGAGCAAGATCCTCCCATGTAGTAATGGAACCAGGTGGTAGAGAGTGTAACCAGCCCTTAGCCTTATCCTTCAGAGAGAATGGGAAAAGTCTCAACTTGATAGCATCATCCGAAACACCATTGAACTTGAAAGTATCACAGATCTCGATAAAGTCCCGAATATGCATGTTAGGATCCTCCGTAGGAGCACCCCCAAACTGAACCGAATTCTGTAGCATCTGAATGGTGCTTGGCTTGATCTCAAAGTTATTAGCCGTGATGGCTGGCCTGATGATACTAGACTGGATATCATTGATCTTCGGCTGAGAATACTCCTTCAAAGCCTTAGCTGCTGTTGCATCTGCCATTGCTACTGTAGCTTCAGATTCCTCTTTCTTATTCTCTATGATCTCTACAAGATCGTCTTCCGCCAGTTCTTCTAACCGAGCTTGTGAGCGCGTTCGCATACAAACCTAAGTACCTGAACACCCCGGAACAAACAAACTAAGTAAGAAATCCGAGTCAGTGAACGCTAACGACCACTATTGACAAGCACATAAACTAAAATAAAACACCGATGATCCCCGGCAGCGGCGCCAAAAACTTGTTATGCTATAATTACGCTAGCGCACGTAGTCACAAGTAATACAATTAAAGTTCGTTCCACAGAGATCTGGTTAAGTTTTATTCAGAAAATATACCTATGCAACAATGTATGGTTTTAATTCACTGCTAAGAAAAATAACAAATTGGATTTGATTACCTAAATTAAACTAAGATGCAAATTAGAAATCGAAGAATTAACTAATTGACAAGAATTAAAATCAAATTACTTATATGAGAATAAACATGGAATCCTAGTTTCATTATCTACTTCACTTAGAGTTGCAGCCTTTAATTAAAACATGTGATGGTTTTGATATCTGATCGAATAACATGAAACAAGTAAAAGTTACCTCTCGGTATACTAGTACCAATCTACGCATACATCCACAAAAGAGATAGAAGATGAATAGTCACCTATTATGTTTAGACCCTATATCTCTATAGAATTTGAAAACATAAAGGTTTAAGCACAAGTTATCCACCTAGATCACATAGGGTAGCACAATATCTCTATTCATGCCACAAATCATGATGTTAAAACATCAACCTATCCTATGCTAGCATGGCAAGTTCTAAATCTCAAGATCCACTCTCGTTTAGCAAGAGATTAACATATTAGATGTTCGCGACACACCTAAATACAATAAGCACAACCATACAAGGATATCAAGAATTCACCACACATAAATCTTTAAGGCATGCAAACTACTAAGCTACATAGATAAATCCACTAGGATCCCACGATAACAATTAGTTCATAATCGAACCTTTCGTCACCATGGGATTTGACGAAAGCATGGTATTAAACAAGATAAAGAAGATGAATAAATCAATAATAGAATAAGGTTTAGCGAACAAATCCGGAAAAGTAACAAGCATCCAAAAGATACGCCTAAACAAAGAATACAAGAAAACTATGACTAGATCTTCTTGTTGTCACAATCCTCGCCTTGGCTTCTCTCTCTCGTGCTCTGATCGAAATTTGGTGAGTAGATGATGAATTTTCTGTGCCCCAAGGTGTGTATTTGTAGACCCAAGTGCCTTCTCAACCAAGCAATTACCATCTTTGATTTAGGATAGAATTTCGCAAATTTCCTTTCTTGAATGGAATAGAATTGCAATTCCCATGTTTAAATCAGATTCTAGAAGTTTCTGGCCGTCCAAGCAACTCCACAATGATTAGAATTAGCAATCTAAACAATTTCCTTCTCAAAATCGGTTTCCAGCAGCATTCTGTCAATTTTCCCGCGGCCCTGTAGTGCAAATCAGGCGCGCCCGCGCGGATAAACTCTGAAGCCACCTGCCAAGCGCTCCCGCGTGGATTTCTAGCTCAAATCAAGCGCGCCCGCGCAGAGCTTACTGCTCAGCAGAAATTCTTTTATCCTTTGCTAATTTTCCCTTGTCTTCGAATACAATTTCCCAGCACTTGTTATCTTGACCTTCAAATCACCATATAAACATTGAAAATTCTATACACGCACCTGAAGACACATCCTGCACAATTCTCACAAAAACAGATTAAAACACACCAATACTTGAGACCGGAACACCAATTTAAGCCGAAATGGAACGATCCAAGTGGATTTAAATCCACTTATCAATTATCATTGTTGGCAGGTTTGAAAAGTGTTTGAATTGGAATTGCAATATTCTTCCAGCAAATTCCTTTATTATGAAAATTTGATAATATCTTGCTTATCTTTGACATAACAGATATTTCTTCGGAACAATTATATTTTAAGTTACCTTGTAACTTCATCTCATACCTTATATTGGTAATACGTTCGTTAATGCATGGCATATGGTTTCAAAGATATTTTGGACTGTTATACATTATCACTGTTCAATTATATTTTGGTGGGCTATTGCTCACCCTTGCTTTATTTATTTATATCACAACAACAGCTAGATCAGATGGCCGCGCAAGGCGTACCCAACATAGGCAGGTGTCAGCCGTCAGAGGATTAACCGCTGAGGTCATAGCTACCATTGCTGAGGATGCAGCTTCTGGTAGGCTAGTTGTTAGCATTTGATCATCAAATGTATTTATTATATGGCATATACCAATGGATGGCAAAGAATATGTAATGGTAAAATTGTAATTCTTTGGGTTGTAAGAACTCAAACTTATGATTAATAATATTGATGGTTACTCTGATTTCATCTCTGGGACTATAACGGGTGTGTTTAATGTTGTTGTTTTGGGTCACAAGGTTGTAATTTAAATTATGTTTGTTTTATGGATGGATATTGAGACCGTAACGACCAGATCCCTGACCCCGGATCTGGGGGTGTTACAACTACTCTGGTCTTCCAACAAAGGTCAAAAATTTCAGCCAAGCAATCAAGTAAAAAGATCTAACTTCAAGCATGCTGCTAAGAGAGTAAAGCCATCCAGGTCAAGAGCCCTAACAATCATTCCAGGACTGAAACTCCAACCACTAGATGAAGATTTTGATGAAGACCAACTGCTATTTCTGAGAGCTCAAAGAATCTACTCTGCTGCAATTGTGAATAACTTCCTTGAGATCAAGTATACTGATGGAAGACAGAGAAAATTCAAACAAGGAGGTTGTCAAAGTTGGGGCAAGTTATATGAGATAGAAAGAATTATTGCATTGTTGGATTCTGAAGACAAGGTGGAGAGAGTATGGAAGCTGGAGTTGATTGACTTTGTGAGAATGAAGAGAAATCATGCTGAAGCAATAAGGAAGGGGTGTCTTGAGAAATGGTTAGAAAGAGAGAAAAAATTGATAGACTGGAGATTGAGGCAGAAAAGCTAAGGGCTAAGGGATTGTGTAGAGTTCAGTTTGATCCCTATGTGGTGAAGTATAGGAGAAGAAATGGAGACAATGTCAATATCAGAATGAACCTACTCAATCATTATCCTGCCAATATACTAAAAGCAGTACTTGAAGATTTCAAAAACTCTATCCTGCTTGAAGAATTAGATGCTATGGCAGAAATCATAAGAGCTATGGATGAGAATGCAAGGAGGGAGCAAGAAAGAAAATAGAAAGCATATGATGATCTACAAGCCAAAGCAATGAAAATGGAATCAAAAGGGAATGGCTAGTATTTCATCATATTATAAGAATACTCAACTTGTAATTCAACTCATGCTCTCAATCAAATTTCATACCTGTACTTTTTAAAGTTTTATCTTTATGTATGTTAGGCTTGTTATCAGACATGAAATTGTGACTAAGGGTCTTACTCACAATTTGGGGGAGATTGTTAGTCACAGAGATATGCCTGTTTAACTCTAATAACAAGCCTAATTGTTTGTAATGCTTTGCATTACTTACATGACCTCTTAACTGAGGGAACCTCTAGTTGTAGAGTTTCTACTTGCTTTGTACTTGTAATAGGCATCAAATTCTAGTTGTGTAACTGTACTTATATAGTCAAGAATAATGCTTGAAAGAAGTTCCAAGGTTCATGCCTCAAGCAAGAAGATGAAGACTGTCAAATAAATCACAGTTGGGATTTGAAGAAATGAAGAATTTGTCTAAGTACCAATTCGAGAAGTACTTTTGTCTATTCGAGAAGTCTAGCAATCGAGAAGTCAAAGATTCGATATCTCAAGACACTATTCGATATCTCTGAATACTCTGTTCGATATCTCATTCAATATCTCAGAGATTCGATATGTCTACTGCTCTATTCGAGAACTCAAGAAATCAACAAGTCAAAGTGGTATTCGAGTTCTCAAAGAGTCAACAAGTCAAAGTTCCATTCGATATCTCAAGGACTCAGAAAGCTAATTAATATCTCAGGGATTCGACATGTCAAAATGCTCTATTCGATAACTCAAAGATTCCCAGAGAAAAGAGCTATTCGAGAAGTGATTCGATATGTCATATAACAGTATTTGAGAACTCAGATTTATCGATCAAGTCAATCCTAGTTCTCGAATCACTTACTTTGTCACTTCTCGAATACATTCTTAGAGACAAAATACTGAAAAAATTGTACAAGTCAGAAGCCTGCAACAAGCCAATGCACTTTATGGACCACAACCTGTAATGTGCTCTGGAAAGCCTACAAGGAAGCTTGGAAAGATATAGAAGAGACAAAAGAGCTAAAGAAGTAGATCTGAACAGGCTTTGCAAAGTCAAATCTGTAACCGTTTGGACACTTACTCAAAAAGTATAGACATGCTAGAAAGTAATTTGTTCAGCTACCTTATTTGCAGTAAGTAGGTTGTATCCATGTTCTATAAGGATACAGCCTCACTTCCTTAGTTGTTAACATTTTGAGGAGTCAAGTTTTTTCATACATTGTAAGTCATATCTCTCTGAGAAAAACGAAGTTGAGAATACTATCATTTGTATTCACAGATTGTAGCAACCTTTATCTAATACAATATTAGATTAAAGTGATATCGTGTCTTGTGTTGTTTTTATCCGCACTTATATCCTTGCACACACAAACACCTATCTTGCTACATAGACTCAAGAACAAGAAAAGTTCAAGAATCCATTCACCCCCCCCTCTGTATTCTTTTACTGTATTCAATACTCAACAAGTGGTATTAGAGCGGGATGTTTATTCAAAAACAGAAAAACGATCATGAGTTTGAATACACCAAATACTACAGGAACGGTGAAAGTCCCTAAGTTTGACAAAGAGAATTACAACCTCTGGAAGATAAAAATGATTTTGTTCATCAAAGCCTCTCATCCTTTATATCCTGAGATTCTCAAGAATGGTCCCTTTGTTCCCCAACAGGATTTTTAGCATTTTCTTCAGCATATATCAACAACCTTTCAACCCCAATTTCATACTCTAAAGAATCCCTATCTTTCGAAATCCATGACTTATCCATATGTTAGTAAAGAAACCTACATGATTGTTATTTAAAAAATTAATTAGAAACAAACTTATCCAAAATTATACAAGTCATGAAATTATAATTACTATTCTAATATAAAGAATTAAACATATTAACAATCAAATCACAATTAAACAATCATCTAAGGTGCTCAGTAAAATATAGACAACAAGAAACTAATATATAAATAAGGACATAATAGGTTTAACTTATATCTAAACAAATAATCATCACAAGTAATTACAAGAATATATTATCGGAATCATATAAACAAGCACATGCATCTAATTAGAAATTAGGAGGTCACTAAAGAATAGAATTTAATAGTTGAGCAATTACTAACCTGAAGAACACAAGCAAATGCTCAAAAACAAAAAATGTAACCCCACGCACCCAAGCAAATGCTCCTGCAAATTCATGTTGAAAAATCAGAAATCTAGTCTAATTAGAATGCTCAAATTAACCAATAATCCAACACAACAAAGAAACATATCATATTTCCACAATTAAGTTCAGAAGCTTTAACTAAATGTAAACTCTCCCTTACCCACCGACTCACCATACATACACTGCCTCACCAATTAATGCACAAAAATGAAACAAAAATATTTAGGGTTTTTCAATTTATATGAAACAAAAAATAAGAATTACAAATAAGAATTACAAGTAATACAAACTAAAAACAAGAAACTGAAAACAAGAAACAAAAACTTAATTCGAACAAGAAAAACATGAATTTCAGATGACCCAGAATAAGTAATACAAGAAAAGCAAGAAATAGATACATGCAAAAAGAAAAACAAGTAATTAACACAAAAATTTACTAATTGCAGATGACCCAAGCTAAAAGATCAACCAATCTGCAAAAAAATGTTCAGTTAAAACAAAATCGAGCTTAATTCGAACTATTAATCGAAAAATTACTTACGATTTCAACATCCTTTTCTCTTAATTCGAGCTTCTCTCTTCTCTATTTCGATTTAGAGAAATTGTAATTAATTAGATGTGGGTTTAATTAGGGTTAATTAGAGAAAGTGAGGGATGCGGGTGAGAGATAGAGAGAGAGGGTCGTGTAGTATTGATGAGAGTGAGAGAGAGAGAGAGAGAGAGAAAGATGAGTGAGAGAGAGAGATGAGAGAGAGAGAAAGTGAGGGTCGAGAGAGATGAGAAAAAGGGGAAAGCTCAGAGTGGGCAAAAGATTTAGGGGAAAGTTCAGAGAGGCGGGGGAATGAAATGTTTTAAGGGGGAAAATGTTTTATTAGAAATGGGGGGAAATGTTTTATTAGAAATGGGGGGAAATGTTCAGCGCGTGTTTTTTAATTTTTAAAAAATCATAAAAGACATCGGTTATTTTAGCTACCGATGTCCGGAAAGCAACTTAACATCGCTTTTAAAAAAATCGATGTTAAAAACCTTTTTAACATCGGTGGTTTTTCAAACCGATGTAAAAGGTGCGATGTCTAATCCAGTTTTTCTAGTAGTGTATGAATATCATAATTTCATTGATAATCTTGAAAATCATGTATGTTTTGCAATATTTTAATCTTGAAAATCCTTTATATTTTGCAATCAGAACATATATGTTTTGCAATTCAAATGTGTTTCGCAGAACAATTCGTTTTACAATATTTTGTTAGCAAAACATACAAAATTTTCAAATTTTTTAATGAAATAGTGATATTCGTGTAATAAACTTTGCAAAATAATAAAATTTACAAAATTTTGAATGCAATATATATATGTGTAATCCAAGTACGAGTAATCCATAGAACTTTACTCTAGACCAATAATCATTCTTTTATTAGCGAAAATAACATATGTAAGTTTCATATATGTACATATCCGTTAAGCATGGCCTGCCATTCTAGAAGCAAGGAAACAAACAAAAGGTACAAAATTTTCAATTTTTGTCTATCCAATTTCCTCTCTGCCTTTCATTTCATTGTTACTCTTCTCCAATATTCTTTCTTGCCACCCAGGAATGCAAAGAACACCAAATCAGAGAAGAACCAAAAAATTAAGAAGAATCTCGTTTATCATTTGTTTGTTCAAGAATCCATAAATTATATAAAAATATATAAATGTATATATGCATGCATGCATGCTCTCCTCTCTTTGTCCTTTTTTTTCAATTCGTTTGGAATTTTTTGGCTAAATAATTAATTGAATTTCATCAACGTGGAGATGGTTTGTGTTTTCATAATTGAATGTTGATTCATGCGCACAAGTGAAAGTTGATTAGTAAGTAATTAGCATATATGTTGTTGATTTCTCCTCTGGCTATATATAATTTGGGAGATTTGATAAATTAAGTAGGAAGGGGAAAAAGATGAGAACAATGGGAAGTATAGAAAGTGATGAGACGGTGAGCCGTGGCGGGTGTAGTCAGGATCAATTTTTTAATCCTATACTCACAATGGGGTATCAAGTAGCAGCAATTCTTGTTCTTTCTCATGCCTTTCAACTCTGTCTCAAGTTCATACCTGGACCCATTGCTCAAATTCTCGTAAGTATGTCTTCAATCTAGCCATATATCTATCTTCAAAACATAAACTAGCTTTATATGTTTATGCGAACGCAACACATATATAGTTTCAGGTTTTTGATAGCGTTTGTACGTAATTAAGTACTGTTTCAGTGTGGTGTTCTAAAACTTGTTGGAAAATTTTTCAGTGTGGTACATACTCTTTTTTTAAAAAAATTTAATTAGGAGCTAATTATGTAAAGAATCTATATTACTGCTTTAACTTTTTACCAGTAGGATTAATTCTTTGTAATATATGATCCCCATCCAACTAATGACTGTTGTAATAATTAAAATTGATAAATTTTTTTAACTAAGAATTCAAGTATCAAATCTTTTGATTCTATAGATATGTTTTGTCATCTTTCGATTTTGTCACTAGTTGCATCTTTTGTTTCTAGATAGGTATTGATATGTATGATGTATTTATATTTCTTCATGCATGTTGGGTGTTAATGAAATTAAAAGAAGGATATAAGCTGGCAATTTATGTTGATGATTAGGAGTTTTAATTAATTGCATGAATTTGTTGATATATGATATGCTAGCTAGTTCTTATCATCATATCTTATTTATGTATATTTATTTCGTGTTCTTTTGGATTGCAGGCTGGGTTTGTGCTAGGTCCTTCGGTGATCTCGAATATAGAAGCTGTGAAAAAGTTCTTCTTTCAAGCTTTTGCTTTGGATTATTACGAGGCCATGGCAATGTATGGAAGAATTATTATCATGTTCCTGATCGGGCTTGAGTTAGATGTTGCTTATCTAATACGTAACCTAAAGCGGGCTTCTGTTATAGCTTTTGGCGGTTGTGTAGTGTGTACCATCTTTGCTTTTGCTATTACAAGCTTTATATTCCAAGAAACTACTGCTGAAGGCAATCATTTCTTGATGGGCTGCATGATCGCAGTGGTAATGTCCAACTCAGGCTCCCCACTGGTAATTCGTTTGGCTGGTCATTTGAGATTTGCAACCTCAGATGTCGGAAGACTAGCCATTTCATCCTCGTTGATTTCTGACCTGTACGCTCTGTGTGTTTTGATTATAGTTTCCAGGAATAAGAAAGAGAATTCAATGGATTGGATTTCTGACGGTTTCATTGCATTGGTGATCATTGTGACAGTAATAGTGGTTAATACATACCTCGCCAAGTTTATGAATCGGAGAAATAGAAATAAGAAATACCTGTCAAACATTGAAGTGTGTATTGTTTTGGTAATTATCTTTGGAGCAGCAATGGCAGTTGAGTCCATCGGATATAGCAGCATTTACGCTTGTTTCTTTATTGGCTCAATGTTTCCCAGGGGTGGCAAAACCATTAGGACCTTGTTGACAAAACTGACATATACAATTCACAATTTCATCTACCCAATCTACTTCGGCTATGCAGGGTTTAAAGCCGATTTATCTGTAGTGTACAAACATATGTGGAGGGTTGGAATTATTGTCCTTGTCATCCTGTTGAGCATTGGTGGCAAGATAACAGGCACCCTTGCTGCTTGTCGTTCTGTAAAGACTCCATTGAATGAGGGCGTCCTCCTTGCTTTCCTGTTGAACTTAAAATGCCATGTTGATCTAGTAGCCCTAACCATAGGCCAACAGAATGGAGTAAGTCCTACTTTCAAATTTTAATTTACTGTAGCATTTTTATATTTAGTAATATATCTATATTTTAGAATCTAGTTCTCGATCTGATTATATATCTTCCATATTCTGAATCAGTCATCTAACCATGTCTTATTCTCGAATTTTTGCTAAGACGAGGAACTAAAAAGAACCACTTTTCTTTGTTTTGTTTTTTTTCTTTTTTTGTGTGTGTTGGATTAGTGCAGATGGTTACCAGTCAAACATTCTACAGTTTGATGACATGTTCTGCAGTGATTAGTTCTATTATATCAGGCCCATTAATAGCTTACTTGGTGAAAAGGGAAAGTGATACTCTTGGATACAAGCATGTAGCTTTAGAGTCGCAGGATCCAGATGGTGAGTTACGAATTCTAGCTTGCGTGCATAATCCTCGCCCTGTTTCAACCATGGTTGGGCTCATTGCAACTTCAAGAGGTTATGCAAACGTCCCTGTTACTCCTTACTTGATGCACTTGATTGAGCTCCCCAAGAAAACTAAAACTAAAAAAAAGATGATGCATGCCCAGAAAGACTACGAAGAATTGAGCGATGAAGATGACTACGGTGGCAACGATGTGGTTGAGATCAATGAAGCTGTCGATGACTTCACTGCAGAGACAGGTGTGATGATTCATCAAGTTAAAATTGTGGCACCCTTCACAAGCATGTATGAAGATGTCTGTGAGTTTGCTGAGGATGTACGGGCATCAATCATAATCATGCCTTTCCATAAACACCAGAGGATAGATGGAATATTGGAGAGTGGCAAGGAGGGCATAAGGAGTAGTAATCAGAAAGTTCTTAGGCATGCTCGATGCACTGTTGCTATACTTGTAGACCGAGGACTTACAGCTGGATCCTTAATGACTTCCGAATCTAATTCATTACAACATGTTGTAACATTGTTTTTTGGGGGAACTGATGACCGTGAAGCGCTGGGGTTTAGTGAACGTATGGGCGCACACCATCATATAAATCTCACAGTCATTCGATTCCTCCCTGCAGTAGCATCAAGGGACCAAAATGTGGAGGTTAATGTTGCACAAAAGGAGGAGAGTGTTCTGATGGCCATATCAGATCATGTGAGAGAGAGAGAGATAGACAACAATGTCTTGACGGACTTCTATAACAAGTATGCCATTGAACACCTGATGATTACCTTAATGTTTTGGTTTCACCTGGTTTATTGAAAATAAAGTTCAATTGCTAGTGTTTACTGGAACAAAAAACCAAAATACATTTATTTAACATAAAAATCAGCTAAAATATACTTGAAACGTATTTTGGCTGATCTCACTGCTTGTGAATGACTATCAGGTATGTTACATCAGGACGTGTGGGATACGTCGAAAAACGTGTAAATAACGGGACAGATACAGCTTCAGCTTTAAGGGACATCTCGGACATGTACTCAATGTTCATAGTAGGAAAGGGTGGGAGAGGACACACCACAATAACAGTGGGAATAAGCGACTGGGAAGAATGTCCAGAGCTAGGCACAGTAGGAGACTATTTAGCTTCTTCAGAGTTCGATGTCAGTGGTTCAGTATTAGTAGTTCAACAACATATCCCAAAAAATGACCAAGAAGATGATATTGACATTGACGAGGATAGGTAGATACAACATATGGTTAGGAATCCACAACTTAATATGACTAAGCTCATGTCCATACTCATTTTTTTATCATCATGGACACTTTGCGAATGATTCAAATTGAAGTGCATTTCTCTGAGGTAGATCATAAGATTTAGTTGAATTTTATAAAACCAATATATGTAGTATATCCGGAAGGTATATGCTTAGAGATTTAGTATGTAAACTTTAGAGATCAATTGTACATTAAAATTTTGAAAATGAAAAAATTTCACCCCTCCATCCAGTTTATCATTTTAATTTTTATACTACAAATTTTGATGGCTAACAACTTTCTTGTCTATCAATTCACCTTTTTATTATATCACATTTGTTGATCAAGGAATCTGGTTAAAACAAAATTCGTGGTTCATATTTGCTATATTGGAAATTTTGATGTCCTTACATTCATGTTATGGCAATTGTTCCAGAGAGAAAATGATTCGCTCTTGTATTCTATATAAAATGTTTATCTCTAGAATGCCATTCTTGGTATTATACTACTCAAAAGTTTGCTATTTTGCCATAGAAGTCTCTTTTAGTATAATTTAGCAAAAAAAAAAAAGTCACTTTTAGCAAATAATTGTTTCTTTATAAAAAAGTAGTTGTTGGGTATCACAGCGTAATTTGTTAGTATCACCACACTGAAACTTACAAAAATGAAAAATATCACAGCACCAACCAAAAGTCCTATTCTATAGTAGTAATATTTATTATTAATTTTTTTCATTTACTGGCATTTGAGTTATTCGTCCGTATACATGCACATTAAGTAATTAGATTAACACAGACGTAAGAAACATACAATAGCCGAAGTTGAAAACATTTACAGTTTTATGAAATTTAGCTTCTAATTTATTGAGGCCCAAACCTAACATTACAGTTTTACTACTGTAGTTCAAATGATTTGTATTCAAGAATGTGAGATAAAAAGCTACAAGTAGTTGAATGTTTTTACGCATGCTCATAACGACCCTGGTGACTTGTGCTTTACCTACGGAATCTTG
Source organism: Kitagawia praeruptora (assembly GCA_037693485.1). NCBI lineage: Eukaryota > Viridiplantae > Streptophyta > Magnoliopsida > Apiales > Apiaceae > Kitagawia > Kitagawia praeruptora. The sequence goes on from CM075347.1 coordinate 73,742,377, forward strand.
CAAGCGTTAAGCATACGCTTAAACGGTTTAAGCGTAAATTTTAACATAAACCTGCACCAAATTAGCGTTACAGTAATTTGTGCATATGTAGCAGCCATATGAGATTGCCATCCGCATTACATTTACCCAAAGATAGTCATCACCTGTAAGAATGAGTATTCCTATCAAAATTCAAAACAGGGTAAGCACTTCCGCAGTTCCACTTTAAAGTATTTCGGCAGCTTCTCCGTGCCCGTGTCACGTCCAATACACTTTCCAAAATTGGATAAAAATGTTCACCTACTACGAAAGATTTCTACAATGCATGATATTTCTGGCACAAGTCCTCTCGGTGTTGAGAGGATAAAATGTTCTAAAATAATAAAATGCAATGCAATGCAAATTCATAGCAGGCCGTAACAGAAGATCATGAATCTAGTTTTTAAATTACACAAACTAAACACACCAAGTAGAATTCAATAAAAGACCTGAAAGAAGCATTTTATTAATCTAATAACAAATAAACTCATGATATACATTAAATATTGATTTTACTAACAATTATGCACATAAGCATTTGAAATAAAGACAACCAATAATTAAGGATTAAGCACATAAACATTTGAAACAAAAAGACAACCAATAATTCCAAACCAAATATCATTAAGACCCATTAAAGTTATTTATATAATCCTCAAAATCATATTGATCCTAACTAGTAAGTAGTAACTCACATCGCAACTCATGTGAAATTTCTCACAAAAAATAAGATATTAAAAAGAATTAATAAAAACATATATGCCTTATAAGAGTTCATTGTCCATTCATTCAGCTAATACATCCGTCTATTACAACAATTAGATATACAAAGGTACCATTAATTTTCCTTTTAAATCAACAAAAATATGTAAACAATAGAAATCTAACAAATTACAGAACATATTAGACAGATATCGATGAGGCATATCCTCGCCTTAAAGGATATAACATTCCAGGTATAGTCAACTATGTTGACACTTGGAATTAAACTTGATTAGGACTTGTTAAACTGAAGAACTCAAGTGATTTCTTACTTGAATAAGCCCCTAGATGTTATCTTGCTTTGCCATATACCATAAGTTGAATTGAGGCGAAATGTTGCATGGTTCATCAAACAAGGTTAACTGGCCTTCGTTTTGGCTGAAACCGGAAAAAAAAAACATTTTAGTCAATACCAATGACTACGAATTAATATGCGAAATTAACTAGGCAAACTAACATGAACAAACATATTATAATAATTGTACTCATAGCGTAATTATTGTACTGTAATTATAATGTGAACCAACTAGAAGGTTTAAAGTTTTATACTAATGCAACACTATTAGTATTTAGTAATTTATCGATATAGTTATCAAAGTCCCCCCAATCATTGCACAGACATCAAATAACACATACTTAGATGTTAGTTATCTGGTGCCAAAATGGGAACCTAAGGTCTTAGTTCACGCCTAGGCTTATCGACACTTGACCACAATCTCCCTCGGTATGCTTATGGGTACTTGACCACAATCTCCCATATTTTAACAAGTTAATAAAATGATTACTATCAACCATGTGTGTATGACTACCAGGGATATGAGTAACAGTTGCTACAAACTTTGCTTCCCTCAACACCAGAAGTCAGTAACAGATTAAGCAGTATGAAATTCCTAAAGCCTTGTGCTGGTTAGATGGGCAGCGACCAAAAAAAAAAAAGACTCTGTCCAAAGCAGTCACTACGAGGCTGTTTTACCAAATCACCAATATACTACGCGATGGGAAGTTTCAGGTCCCAAGCTTGGGCTGTGTGATGGCGATTGCGGCAAGATACACTGTTGACATAATTTTTTGAGGAATGTTTAGTGAATATACAAATTGTAACTAAATTCATTTTCCATATAACTTAAGAAAAGAATTCCAGTAAGATTGAAGACTGAGGAAAGCAACATGCTAAAACAAGTTTTGAGAGTTCTCGAGTGAAGCCAGAAACTGTGAAACCTTTAATTAGTGTAAATATTGATAGACATGTAATGCAAGACCAGAATAAAAACAAGGAAAAAGATAGTAAGGTAGAGTATATGCAGAAAACCCACAAACCCTAGAGTGATCCACCTGAAGAAGAACCACTACCCCTAGGATTGAAGACAGGAGTTTGCATGGTTCACAACCCATAATAAGAAAGAGAACAATCTCAATTTAATAATCAATCAAAGTCTTTCAACAGTAATGGTTACAGATCCTTTTCTCCCTTTTCTCTCTATATAGGAGTAAATCTCTAAAACTTCACACCGCCAAGTAAAATCCTTGACTGCTCCTTATAATAAAGACTTGTTTTTCTATGCACTCACATAACACTTATTTCTCTGGATATGAGCATCTCCAAAAGGCTCTGTATATGAGCTCTTAAGTTAAAAAATAATGCGGGTTATTTAAATTACAGCTCCAAGAGACTGTTAGAGTAAGAGGCTCTTTATAAATTATAGAGCCTCTTCTTTCTCCTCACTTTTAAGAGCCTTTGGATGGCTCTTCACTTATGTTTTAGCAATACAATTTCATTTCCCTCCAATTGTTCCACTAACTGCACATATTCAAATTTAAATCTTTGTTATAGTGGAGTTGGAATATGAATAAAAAACTAATAAAGAGCAACTACAGAGAGCATTGTTGGAGTTGACACATTAACCAATGTAATAACTTACTACGAGTTTAAATGTTTATATTATTTTTAGGGGTGAACTCATAGTCACATAAGGTGGGGTTCGATTCGAAACGGGATACGGAAACGGATACGCGGAACATCACTTTTAGTGAATCCGGTACGACGGAACGTACGGGTACGGTGGAACGCATGGGTACGATGGGTCTTTTTATAAAAAAAATCTGCTATAATATAGATTTTTCCAATTAAAAACTCAATTAATAATATAAATATTTATCATCAAAATTATTGTAACTTATATATTATTATAAGTTTGCTAATATTTTGTGATTTATAAGGTTACTGGGCCTGAAAATGATACATTTAATTGAGCTTGGGACTTGGGGTGTTTAAAACATTAAAAAGATAATTTATACAAAGACATTAGTACTGGATTATACGGGTCGTTATTGCCAACGTTTCGGGTCGCGTCCCACAACGTTTCGGGTCACGTTTGTTCCCGATTCGGGAACGAAGTATCGGGTTCGCAATACATGGCTACGTCCCCGTTTCCTGTAACTATGGGTGAACTAGGAAGGAGGCTCTTGGAGATGCTCTAACGAGAGGTAGGGGTGAGTATTCGGTTTAAACCGAACCGAACCGAATTTTAATTCGGTTAACCGAAACCGAAATTCCAGAAAAATCCGAACCGAAAACCGAACCGAATTAAATTCGGTTTTTAACCGAAACCGAAATAAATATTTCGGTTATTACCGAAAACCGAATAATAAAACCGAATTTTACTTTCAGTGCATGAAAAACTGAATAATAAGTTCATTTGGACTGAACAGTGAACACTAATAATGCTGGTATGAATGTAGCAGAGCACACCTTTAGCAGCAACATCAATATGCATAGATTCTACACAAATATAATACGTCTAAAATCTCTTTATATATATTATGTGCAAAACCAAATGTACATAACATACAAATACACGCAAGTTTAGCTAATGGTAATGCAACTGTGTAGTTTTAAACATATTCCTTCCCTCGAATAATCGAAGGATAGGAACTTCTGGAGAAAGGAAACTGAACTGCTTTGCATCTGATCAGTAACTAGTAACTACTATAGCACTATTAATTTCGGTTATTTTTTCGGTTATTCGGTTAACCGCGGTTAAAAACCGAACCGAACCGAAAACTGAAATTTCAGAAAAACGGAAACCGAACCGAAATATTAATTTCGGTTAACCGAACCGAAATTATTTCGGTTATTCGGTTCGGTTTTCGGTTAACCGAACCGTATACTCACCCCTAACGAGAGATATGAACAACAATCATAGGAACTGGATAGGAACGAATATTAGTAGTGGACTGAAAGAGGAAGCTCGACAAGTAGGAATACGAGGCCAGGAAGAAAATTATATGTAATATGTGTGATAAACCTTGACATATAAAGAAGTTTTGTAGGTCTAAAATTGCAGAACAATCTCAATTCAATAATCAAACAAAGTCTTCCAATAATAATTGATAAATAAATCTCTAAAATTAACAACCGAGTAAAATCCTAATAATAAAGGAAACAATTCCTTATTTTCTATTACTATAATCTAGAATATTCCTAATATATTATTATCTAAATCTAATATAATGAGTATCTAATAATTTTTATCAACTTTAATCCTATATAACATGTAATAAATACAAACTAATATTTTCATTTCATGTTATGCATCAACATGATCCAGAAACAAGGCAACTGCAACGGCAAAAATGCCGAAATCAAGGTAGTACCATAATCATTAAAATGAAGTCATCCTTACATAGTTTCTAATATACATTATCTTCTTAGCCAAATAGTATGTCGTGAACTTCATAGCCAATAGCATGTCGTCTCAGACGACATACACAGACCAGTGTATAGTTCCATTTGCGAGCTCCTTGACAAGTCTTGTCACAAATACCTCTACCGGATTTTTATTTCCAAATGTTGGTCTCATTTAGTGTGCTAATGTCCCGGTCCTCTTCAAAAAGTTACTCACTCTGCAGATTTGTTTTCATTGAGCACAAATTCATATCACTTCCTACTTCTTTATCTTGCGCAATTGTTAATTAAGTACATAGTTTATTATATAATGAAATTAAAAAGGTACATCTTTCTTGCTAAGTAAAAAACAATAAGCTTTATTAAGATCATAAATAATATACATAAGTGTTTATGCTAAAACAATTAGTAGTATAATAAAATATTATATATATGTTAAATGTTATTTAATATATACTTTTATTACATTTAAATTTTATATATGTTACATACTTACATCTTATTTAAGATCACTTAAATATTTTATATATGTTCAATCTTGTTTTAAATTTAGTATCCTATATATGTTAATTATTGTTTTAGATTACGTTCCATCTTTTACATATGTTCAATCTTATATTAAAATTAAAAATCACCTATTATATATGTTAATTTTTATTTCAGATTTATAATTTATTATATAATATTAATCTCTAAGTTCGCACAGGCTACTGCAGTTCTAGTACATATATATGTAGGCCATTGTTCCACAAAGAACAATTATATATATATATATATATATATATATGTGTGTGTGTGTGTGTGTGTGTGTGTGTGTGTGTGTGTGTGTGTAAAATAAATGGTTCCGTTTGGTTAATTAGGGTTTGGTTTATAATCAAAACAGCAGCCGCTTCGGTTTTTCAGTTTCTCAGTTTCATAGTTTCACTTTTGGTTCGTTTTATTATTTGCTTTTGGTCTGTTACAATTGGGTTTCTGTTACAGCTGATCAGCCCTAATTTAAGCTACACCTGTTCCCAAGATCGAATACAATGCATGGAGCAATCGTCTGGGATAAAAGAAAAGGAAGTAATTAAAAGGTGGATCAAATTCTTAGGATTATGACACACTGAATACAGTTCACAAGAAGGAGCGAGGTGAATGAGAACCAATTACCAAATTACTATGCGTACGAAACTCAAAAGTTTATCAAAAACAGACAGGTACAAACAGGGTACTTACGAATGTCCTTTCCGCTTCTCTGAGGAATTTCTTTGGAGAATCCAGATATTTATAACACTCTTTCTTTACTTGGGCCGCAAGCTCTCCTTTTCCAGCAATTCCTAGGTTTCGTATTAAAATTATTAAGGTTAACTTATCCGGAACACAACCTGATGCCTTCATGAACTCGTAAGTCTCCATTGCCTTTTCTAACATATCCACCTGAACATATGCTCCAATCAGCTCTGTGTAGGCCCTGGTGTCTGCCACTAATCCTTCTTTCTTCAGTTCAGAGAAAATTTCCTCGGCCTCTCTAATCAGTTTCTTTTTTCCAAGCATTAATATCATGTCACTATACAATGACACATCTGGTTTATACCACACTTCCTTCCTCAAAAACTCGAACACCTGGAACCTAGAAATATTTCAGATGAATTGCACACTTGAACAATATAATCGTATATACACAGTGGCGGATGTACATGGTGCCGAGGGTACTCGGCCGAGTACCCTGACTTTTTGTATATTACTACTACTGATATGCTCATAAAATGCTATGCTCATAAAATACTGTATAACTTTGTTAAGCTGAATGCTGATCTAAATACAGAGTCACGGACAATAAAAGCTAAGCTTTGTTAACTTAATTATATGTACCCACTTTTTTCACTTTCTATTCCCCGGTCTGTACTTCTTAACTTAATTATTTGATTCTTTGTTTATTTGATTTATTTCATTTAAAATATTCTTGTTATACTTAATAACACCTTTAATTAGCAGTGGACCAATTGATACATTGGTATTATCTCAACTCTCCTCTCCTCACACAAGACTGAGGGTTCGATTATTGATGAGAGTGGGTGATGACCCCTGATGTATATGTGATCTTTGTATAGGTGGTTAGTCTCCAGTATAGGTGATGTAAAACCAATGCTAAGGTGGTACCTGATTTGCGGTAAAACCGCTTATTATCAAGGAAGAAAAACATCTTGAATTAAAGTTTTCACATCGAATTTCTTATGATATCTTTGTTGAAAGATGTAGTACATTTTCGCTCACGCTCACCTCTAATCCTGAATTCGCCACTGTATATACACATAGACCGGACAAAATAAAAAACAATAAAATTTGCATAGAAAAGATGCACATGAAGCCTCACAAAAAACAGTATAAATTTCAGTCAGCATCAGAAATTAATATGGGATAACACAATGGGGAGTGACAAATTTTACTTTGAACATTATAAAGACCAATAGTGCATCCTTTACTAGAATCATAATATTGTTGTAATGTATAATTTCATAACTAAAATCATTACAACAAAACACATGTACGAGAAGGGGAGGAATATGAATTTACCTTAAGAGCTAAATCCACTTGATTTTGTCGTTTCAACTCAGCAAGAGTATCCAACAAATCAGCTTTCAAGAGCCTGCTAATTGTCCCATCAAAAACTTGTTGTAATTTAGCGGGTGATTTTGCTAATTTTAAAGAGTGAACAGCTTGTATAGCTTCTGTAGATAAAATTCTTGACCTCCACATGGGTTTTCTGTTTGCATTTCTTAAACCACAACATATGTGTAAGTTCAAATTAAGATGATGGGTTTTGCGAGTTTTAAGATTTGGGACCAAACCCAGTTGGGATATTTGAAAAACAAGCGACCCCATGAAATCAATTTAGGGAGAACTTGAGCCAAGATAAAAATACATACTCCTATACCGCTGCATACATCCCAAAGGGTTTTGACTTTTGACGCTAAAATACAAAATTTATTTCTAAAATACTGTAGTACTGTACTAACTTATACTCCCTCCGTCTCTTTAAACGTTTCTCGTTTGACTAAAAACACGGGTTTTAAGACAGTGATTAATGAATATTGGTTTTTAATGAAATAGTGGATATTGAATATTGTTTTTAAGTTATAGGGGGTATTAAATACCTTCCGTTTCAATTTGTGTGTTCTGTTTCCTCTGGACACGTTTGCCAACACACACTTTTAATTATTAATATCTTCAATTTCGTATTAGTATTAAATATAAAAACTTCATTGTATTAAAGTACTCATAAATACGAATCTAACAAGATCACTCATGACTATATTTGGTCTTATAGATTATGGGTAAATTAGTAGTCAATCATTTATAATAAACAGTGTCCAAAGTCAAAACAGGACACACAAATTGAAACGGAGGGAGTATTGTTTTTAAGGATTAGTGGGTGGAATAGTGTATATTGAATATAGTTTTTAAAGAATCGTGGGTGGAGTAGTGGGTATTGAATATTGTTTTTAAAAAGTAGTGGGTGAAGTAGTGGTTATTAAATATTGTTTTTAAGGAGTAGTGGGTATTGAATATTGTTTTTAAGGAGTAGTGGGTGGAGTAGTGGGTGTTGAATGAGTATTTTATATGGCTTAAAATAGAAAGGGGAAAAGTATTTTGAATGTCCCGAAATAGTAAACAGGAAATGTTTTAAGAGACGGAGGAGTATATGTTTGTTACTTCAAAAAAAAAAAACTTATACATGTATGTCAAATCATTATAAAAATAATAAATATATTGACGTGTAATTGACATGTCAAATTATGTACTTTCATTTTTATTTTTAAAGTTATTGATATAAATTTTTAATTATAATATATTTTGTTTGAATTTCTAACCTTAAACTTGTATTTACATGTTGTGCCTAAAATTCGCCTTGGGCTTGGTTTAAGGCCCACTAAGGTTACGGGTTCGAATAATCGAGATATGAAAGGATAGGTTGGGCTATGCACGGATGTTTTGGCCCACTATGCCTTAGGAATAGACTGAAAATGAGGATTCTGATAGTTTGTTTGGGATATGTCCATGTAGGGGTGTAAGTATGTGAACCCTGGATAGGGGTAGTGCTGCGCTAAAGCTTGATGGGGGTTCAACTGGGTGGCAGGCGATCGAGCAGGGGTTCAACCGCGTGAACCCTGACAGTTCCCAGAAATTGCACCAGCAGTAGCGGGGCTCCATAAAACACGGAAAAACGGATAGGGGACGTCCTAACAACCCAGAAGATAACTCCTAAACAATAGGAACGGTCTATCAGAAGTGGTTATCATGGATCAACATCGTATATACATGGAATATGTATATACGTGTGTATATATATAGATATACAAGAAAAACGTGGATTAATCATGGAATAACAGCTGGATAACTACATGGATTGGGATAAACGATCACAATAGGTCTGGTATGCAGGATGAGGCTCATCAAATCGGGGAGGATAATCATAAAGAACTACATGAGGACTTGATCTCTTATAAATATAAGAGTATGTAGGCAATTTGCAAGATTGGATACATATATATACCTCAAACACTTGCTCCTGGCTGCTGGTTTTTTTGATTGAATAGGTCATATTCGATCAAGACAGCTTGGAGTACTTGCAAATGCAGTCCAAAAAATCACTCTTCCACCTCTCGAATTAGGGTTCATGAAACTAGGGTTTTTGGGTTTGTAAAATCGATTTATTTAATCATTATTATTGGTTTTTCTTGGATTATTCTTGTAATTCTCTTATTGAAGTGTTGTACCATTTTTCCCTCACAACATTTGTGGCGCTAGAAGGAGGGGTGGTTTTATCTCTTGAGGGAAGAGATGTCTCGGAAATCTGGTGATGCTCATACACCGGAGGTTGGACGAAGCGATGATGATGGGGAACATGATGGTGAAGTCACGAACAGGGAACTTAGAGAAAAGTTAAAGAAGATGGAGAAGAAAATCGTTTCTTTGAAAAAGAAATCTGAAAAGCTGAAGAAATGGAAGCAAGAGCAGGGTTCCAAGGATCGAAAGGTGAAGAAAAGGGTGGCTACGCCAGTTCGGTTAGATTTTGACAGTGATGAGGAGGAATCGGAAAAAGAGGCCTCACAGAAGGGATTTTCTGATGTGGAGACGGACCAAACAGACCCAGACTGGAATGAAGGAGAAGAGGAGGTACGACAGTCACAGGGTTCACCCACCCGTAGCCTGAGTGTCTTCGACAGATTGGGCAATAAGATGGACGTCAAAGATTTACGTCACAAACTTAATGGGAAGAAGGAAAGACAGAACAGGAAAGCCCCAGAGGCGAAGTCGCAAGGATCTCATAGCTACAGAAGGGAAAAATCCGTTTCCAGGTTTGTTAGGCCATCCAAAGGGGTTGAAGCTGAGCGAAGCTGTAGTTCTCGGCATAACCCCAAAAATAATGATGATGGCCATGAGTTAAATGAAATTTCTAGTGATGAAGGCAGCAAGTTCACAGATGAAGAAAATGAGCACTACAAGGTAAAGGATCTGCGCGAAGCATTAAGGAAGTTGAAGGTGGAAAAACAATCACTGGAAGGCCTGACAGTGGCTTCACCCTTTACCAAGAGGGTGAGGGATTCGCCGCTCCCACCAAAATACCAGGGGGTGGGAGACCTAAAATTCAGTGGAACCACTGATCCAGTGGAATATCTCAGCCGATTTGATACGGAAATGGAAGTATACCAGGTGAAAGACCTAACGAAGTGTCGATTATTGGCTGCTACACTAAGAGACAGTGCTCATCAATGGTTCAAGAGGCTACGGCCAAACTCTATCCAATCTTGGAGGCAAATGAGTGAAATGTTTGTGACACAATTTCGGGCTTCGGTTGCGTTCGCACCCCCAGCTAACACTTTGGCGAACATCAAGCAGGAAAGGAATGAAACCCTCACTGAATATTTCAAACGGTTTAATGCAGAGGTCCCTAAGGTGAGGAAGACCACAGATGAAACCTATAAGAATTTCTTGATTGCGGGCGTACGCCCAGGCACTGATTTCTGGAAAGAGCTACAAGGGGCGGAGCCCAAGACTTTAGCAGATTTCTACGCCAAAGCAGAAACTCACAAGGTGGTTGAAGAGTCACTGGCTAAACTTGAGAAAAGTCGAAGTTCAAGGGAATGGAGCGGGAGCAAGAGGCGTAGGTCATACAGCCCGAAAGATAGGGGGTACCACAAACGAACCTCCTATGGTGGAAGCTCCTCTACCAGAAACACCCATCGTGATGAAAAGACAGCTCCTATAACGGTGAATGCAACCAATACAGGAAGGACAGTAAATTACAAATATCCCACTAGGAAGGACTCTCAGGGTTCAGGCAGGTATACCGAGTACACCCCGCTCACGGCTTCCATTGAACAGGTGTATGAAGTAGGGAACAAGGCAGGAATATTTAGAAAGCCAGTAAGAAATGGGCCCCCAGGGAATAAAAATGAAGGACGGTATTGTGCTTTTCACGATGCCAATGGGCATGAAACGGCGGAATGTCGTCATTTGAAGGACCACATTGAAGACCTTATAAGAAGGGGTTACCTCACCGAGTTCGTAGCCCCAGAAGCCAAAGGAGACAAGAATGACAGAATTCACAAAGAAACTGAAAAGGTGAATCCTGAACGCCTTACAAGAGCCAACAGTATCCGCACTATAATTGGCGGACCATATATCGGGGGTACTAGCAGGAACGCCTAGAAAAATTATGCCCGGGAAGCAAGGGGCGTACCCCTCACGAATGTGTACAACCTGTCTGAAAGGCCGTCCAAACTCTTTAAGGGCGAGGCAGTTGACATAACGTTCACCGAGGAGGATGCCAGGCACGTGCACCACCCACATAACGATGCTTTGGTAATTAAAGCTGCGATCGGAGGCTTGAACGTACACCGAGTGCTGGTGGATAACGGAAGCTCGGTAAATATCTTGGCATATAGCACTTACCAAAAAATGGGGTTACTTGACAAAGAAATGGCCCCTTCTTACAATGAATTGTACGGATTTACTGGCAACCCTGTACAAATTGTGGGGCGAGTGAAACTCCCTCTCACTTTGGGGGAGGAACCCCGGTCAGCTACACAGGTGGTAGAATTCATGGTGGTAAATGAAGACATCTCCTATAATGGGATACTTGGAAGGCCGATGTTAAAGGAAATGCGGGTAGTGACATCCATTTATCACCTGTCAATGAAATTCCCAACTCCCGGAGGAATTGGGTGTGTTCAAGGATGTCAATCAGATTCAAGGGAGTGCTATAGTAAAGCCCTGCATACAGCTGAACAAGCTTGCAAACATCTATTGTTGGTGGATGGGGGTACCTCGGAACAATGCTATCATTACCTGGACCCCGGCACAGGGAGGGGAGATGAATCTTTTCGTCGAAAGGAAGCAAGACCAGAAAGAGACATGTGTAATGTCATTATGATTGTACAACATCCAGGCGAGGAGCCCTATACGGATGTTGTACCTTTTCAGGGGGCAGGTACCCCTAACGGGATACTAATGCTGGAAGCCCCGAAATTTCAAAATTCCAATGCTGAAGAGCCACTGATTGAAGGCATAGTGGAAGAAGCTCACGACAGTGATTTTGAAAGTGTGGATAATGGAAACGATCTGAAGGAATCAATGAAGGCCGATGGTCAATTGGTGGAACCCCGCCAGGGTGCAGAACATGTGAACCCAGTGGAAATTGACCTTGACCCTCGAATGCCCGAAACTAAGGAAAAGACTGGGGCAGCTGAAGACACTTTATCTATCTTGGTGGATGCAGCTGATCCTACTAAGGAGTTGAAGGTTGGCAAAAAGTTGAAACCTGAAGTCCAGGAAGCACTGGTGGTATTTCTAAGAAACAACTTAGACGTATTTGCATGGAGCCATGAGGACATGGTGGGAATAGATCCAAGGGTGATGTGTCACCATTTGAACATTGATCCAGACATGAAGGCTGTAAGGCAGAAAAGGAGAGCAATAAGTGGGGAAAGGGCCGCCGCCCTGAAAGAAGAGGTAGACAGACTGTTGAAAGCCAAGCTAGTAAAGGAATCATTCTACCCCATGTGGTTGGCAAATCCGGTCTTGGTAAAGAAACCCAATGGCAAATGGCGTACGTGCGTTGATTTCACTGACTTGAATAAAGCATGTCCCAAGGATAGCTTTCCGCTCCCGCGTATTGATCAACTAGTCGATGCTACGGCTGGTCATGCCTTGCTAAGTTTCATGGATGCATATTCAGGTTACAATCAAATTCCGATGTATGAACACGATCAGGAGCATACTTCCTTTATCACAGATAGAGGACTCTACTGCTATATCGGGATGCCTTTCGGGCTGTTGAACGCTGGAGCAACCTACCAAAGGCTGGTCAACAAGATGTTTAAAGACCAGATTGGAAAAACTATGGAAGTATACGTGGACGATATGCTGGTAAAATCCAGGGTAGCAGGCGACCATGTTGCCCACCTCACTGAAATGTTTGGCATCCTAAGGAAATACAGGATGAAGTTGAACCCCCAAAAATGTGTGTTTGGGGTGGAGTCTGGAAAATTCTTGGGTTTCATTGTGAATCATCGAGGAATCGAAGCTAATCCTGCTAAAATAAAAGTACTAGTTGAAATGAGATCCCCCCGAAGTGTGAAGGAAGTTCAAAGCCTTACCGGACGGGTGGCAGCCTTGAACAGGTTTATCTCCAAGTCCTCGGACAGATGTCGAGAATTCTTTGCAGCTATCAAGAAGAGAAAAGGCTTTGAGTGGACGCCTGAATGTGAAGCTGCCTTCACCAAATTGAAGGAACAATTAGGAAGCCCTCCATTGCTGGCAAAGCCGATAGAGGGTGAAACCCTGATTTTGTATTTGGCGGTTTCTGAGCACTCTATTAGTTCTGTTTTGGTTCATGAGGAAGATCAAACTCAATACCCGGTGTATTATGTGAGCAAGAGGCTTCTGGATGCTGAAACTAGATACACAAACATGGAGAAGCTAGCCTACGCGTTGATTCTGACATCAAGAAAGTTAAGGCCATACTTTCAGGCGCACACAATAGAGGTACGAACCTCATTCCCACTGAGGCAGGTCCTGCACAAACCTGAAGCCTCAGGTAGGTTGATGAAATGGGCTGTGGAGTTAGGCCAATTTGATGTTGAATTCAAGCCAAGAACAGCTATCAAGGGACAGGCACTTGCTGATTTCTTATTGGAATTCCCACCATCCTTTGAGGTGGAAACCAAGGAAACCGTGAGGGAACCTCTGGAGAAGGAAGCCCCAACAGAAAATTGTGCACCTTGGTGGACTCTCTATGTAGATGGAGCCGTGAATGGAAATGGGGCAGGGGCTGGTATAGTCCTAATAAGCCCCGAAGGCCACAAGTTGCAGAGCTCAATTCATTTCACATTCAAGGCTACAAACAACGATGCCGAATATGAAGCCCTGATTGCGGGGCTGAAACTGGCACTTGAAATGAAAGTGATAAATATGACTGTGTATAGTGACTCCATGTTGGTAGTGGGGCATATCAAAAGTAACTTTTAAGCCAGGGGTCCATGCACTGATCTATACATGAGGTACGCCCAAGAGCTGATGAGCAAGTTTGGAGAAATCAATCTGGTGCAAATCCCAAGGACGGAAAACTCAAGTGCAGATGCCTTGGCAAAGATGGGTTCTAATAGGGAAGCAACTATGCTAGGGGTGATACAGTTGGAAATACAACAACAACCTAGCATTCCAAGGTTCGATTGTATGGATGTTGAGGTTCAAGTAGAGGACACATGGATCACTCCCATCTTGGAATACATAACAAAAGGGGTTCTGCCAGCTGAAAAGGATGAAGCCCGGAGAATGAAGTATAAGGCTACGCGTTACGCCCTATATGATGGAAAGCTGTACAAGAGAGGCTTCAACAAACCACTTCTACGATGTATAGCAGGCAGTGAATGTGAATATATTATGAGGGAGGTGCATGAAGGCATATGTGGGAACCACTCTGGAGGAACCTCATTGGCCCACAAGATACTTCGTCAGGGGTACTACTGGCCAACCCTACAGCAGGATGCGCACAAATTCTCAAAGGCATGTGATCGATGCCAAAGGTATGCCAACTCAAATAAGAATCCTGCCGTGCCATTAAAGCCACTCTCTAGCCCATGGCCTTTTGCTGTTTGGGGAATTGACCTGATTGGAGAACTCCCTAAGGGGAAGGGAGGAGTAAAGTACGCCGTTGTAGCCGTGGATTATTTTACAAAGTGGGCAGAGGCTGAACCCCTGGCTACGATCACTGCAGCCAAAGTAAAGGAGTTTGTATTTCGAGCAATTATATGCCGATATGGGATCCCCTGTAAGTTGATATCTGACAATGGCAAGCAATTTGATAGCAAGGAAATGAGAGGGTTATGTGAAGATCTCGGAATTGTTAAGGGCTTCTCTGCAGTCTGCCACCCCAAAAGCAATGGTCAGACTGAAGCCATCAATAAAATCATTAAACATACTTTGAAGGCAAAGTTGGAAGATAAAAAAGGTTACTGGCCAGAGGAACTTCCCATGGTGTTATGGTCTTACAACACAACACCTAGGACTACAACTGGTGAATCCCCATTCACATTAACCTATGGGTGCGAGGCAATGGTACCCGTGGAGATTGGCACCGGTTCATTTAGGAGAGATAACTTTGATCCCATGGAAAATGAGGTTAATCATCGTTTGTACTTAGATTTGGTGGAAGAGGTTCGTACAACCTCTCAGCTGAAGCTTGCAGCCTATCAACAGAGGACTCGCAAGTACTTTGATGGCAGGGTTCGAGCACGACCCTTAAAGGTTGGTGATCTGGTTTTAAGAAAGATGATGCCTAACATGAGGACTCCAGGATATGGAGCCTTTGAGGCAAATTGGGAAGGCCCATATGTGATCAAATCAGTCTTATGGGAAGGAACTTATCATTTGAAGGATTTGGACGGGAAACTAATCCCAAGGGCATGGAACGCCGAACACCTTAAGAAATATTACCAGTAGTTGAACCCAGGTAACGTTTCTTGTAGACCTCTTTCAGGTGTAGGAAAATAAAAGTGGCTTATTAGTTGTAGCTACCATCATATTAGGGTCAGTCGGTCAGAAATTTTTCTTGTTATGTTAATAAAGTGCTCGGGGGGTTGTGAATGTACACCTACCTGTTGAACACCAATCATGATGTGATGTAATGGAATTGAAATCAACTTGTTTTTCTTTTATCTCTGTTTTATGCATAAAATGTATGGATTTATATGGATAAACGCATGATATGTGTAGCCTGTTTTACTTGTGCTTTTAAATTAAAAATATCAGGGATACGATTGTTGAACCTAGTTCTTCATTATAAGTCTAATTATATTAAAGAACTCGGGGGGTAGTAGATATACATTGGTTAACGGAAGGATAGTTTAACTTAAAAATGGATAAAATTTTAAAGCATATGGATTATATGTTAATGGATGGAAGCATATGGATTATATGTTAATGGATGGAAGCATATGGATTATATGTTAATGGATGGAAGCATATGGATTATATGTTAATGGATGGAAAACATATGGAATGTATGTTAATGGATTACACGGGTTATATAAATATGAATTATATGAATACATGGATGGAAATGCACAGGGATTACGTGCACATGGGTTGGAATATGTATGGCTCATGCATGAAAAGGGATGGACCCCATGGTAGGAAGGTTCTAGGGTAACTGGGATCACGAGGTTCTCGTGTAGGAATGACTGGGAAGATTGGTCTCACAAGGAAATTGTGTAGAAGTTAAGGATGGTGGGAACCCAACATGTACCAACATCAGTCATATATTTGGGGGTACGATTGGTGGATTACCAATCAACCTTCAGTTAAGGTCTTATGGCTGATAAGGACTAACTACAAAATAAAAATTCAGGATGGAAATGGCAGGCCTAATGGGAAATTCACTTGGTGCACAGATCTAAAAATTTATAAGGATAGACATGATTTGTCAACCCATATGGGGAGTGTGATAGATGGAACATCTACTGTTTATCAGGAAGGAATATATGTCCATCTCATTAATGAGCAGGGGTATAGTGGGTGAACCCCAAGGTTAGCAAAGGCTTAATTATTCTAAGGTGGAGCCTGGCACTGACGCCAAACGAAACAAAGTATAAGATGGACGGTACCTCTAAACATGGCATGCGAAGTAAGGAGTACTAAATACTAAGTTTGAAGTGGGTGTGTGCACACGTGAGCATGCAATTTAACTACACTACGGATATTTATCAAACAAATGACATGCATAAACCATAGCAAAATTCAGGGGATTAATTCCAGGATTACATCACGCGAGGCCTTCAGAGGAGAACTAAAGGAAATTCTTGGAGATACAAACAAGTTACTGGGGTAACTTGGATGGTCCGACTACCTGGGTTTCGACCGGAGGAGTTAAAGCTTCCTTTTCATGCTCTGCAGGAGGGGTGTTTATCTGAGGTTCAATCGCGGGATTTCCTTCCAAGGCTTCAGTTGTCTGTACCTCTCCTTCCGGGGCTTCGGCAGTTGGAACCTCAGTTTGTTCAACTCCAGTAACATCTTGCATGATGGCATCACCAGGAGTTTGCACGGCTTCAACCTCCACAGGGTTGGGATTCACCTGCATAGCAGCAACAGCCTGCTCCTCCTTGATCAACTCGATGGCATCCACTGCATCTTGGCCAAGGAGACTCCACTCCAGGTTGGGGAAGGCTTCGTACATAGAGGACATGTAATCTTTCACACCAGCCTTATAACCTGAATCATATCGCTGATCTTCTCGCTTGGAAAGAGAAACCTTATGCTTGGCAACTGAGCTTTGAAGGGATTTGATTTTGAGGTCAAGTTTCTCCTTCTCCTTCTGGTGGGCTGCAGCTGCCTCTTCTTTCTCTTTGTCCATCTTCAGAACGACGGTATCAAGGGTCTCCCTGTCCTTCAGTAGCTTCTCTTTCTCTTGGATCAGTTTGCCTTCACTCTCGTACAACTTCCTGTTAGAATCCAAGAGTTTCTTTCTATCGTCCTGGAAAGCCTTCAATTCTGACTGCACCCTAAACAGCTCTGTATGGACCCTGGAGTTCCCCTTCGCAGCTTCAGCAATTTGATCGCTGTGCTTCAGATACAAGAACAAGCTTTCTGCATTCATCAAAGGGACCCTGCTTGCAGCTTCTTCAAAGCTCAAACTATCCCATTCCAGGATGGACTGTATAGGAATCCTCTCTTTTATAGACTCAATGAAGGCAGTTAATGGAGCCGGAGGAACAATTTTTGGAGGACTTCGCTTTGCCTCAGTCTTAGGACGTTTGCTCCCATGAGAACCAGAGGCTCCTGATGGCTCAGGGGTATGTTGAGAGGACCTCTTCTTGGAGGAAATCATTTTTTCGGTTTGAACTGGACTGGACTTGGCAGCTGGGACAGGGGTTCTGTTGGATGAAACATGGGGTATGACCGATGACTTGGAGGTACCCTTGTACCCAGAGCGCTTGATGAACGATGGCACAGAGAAAGACATATCTGCACAGATAGACAGAATTATAATTAGAATAATTGTGATTAAAAGGATACTTACAATACACAAGTCAAGTAGGTTATATGCAGACAAAGGTGTGGGGCATTTGTAATAAAAAGAAAACAGTAAACGGGAGATTTGATTGCGAAGCAAGGGTGCATGGCAAACCTGTTTCATTAGGAGTTTTGTCAGCAAGGTTTTTCTCAACAGGGGTACATGCAACCTCTAGAGACTTGGTGCTGAGTTTCTTACTGAAGCCTAAGCGGATTAATTTTTTCTTAGTTAGCAGTCTAGCACCATCACCTAGCCCTGCACTCTTCTTTAAGGCTTTACAAGCCCTTTTCAGCTCTTCATCCTCCAAATCAGTCTGAAGGGGCATGGGTGGATCATGGTTAAAGTCTTTTCTGTAACTTGGACAATCATAGCAATAGAGGAATTGCTTGTGCCAACCTGACATCCTTTGTTTATTGCCCTTTATGCATTTACCTTTGTGGATGTTCCAGGTGGTAAGGTAGTAGAAGCCAGAGGTTTTCCCAGTCTCTTTGAGTTGGTAAAAGAAACCCAACTCACGAGCGGTTAGCTTAACTTGAAACAAGGAATTGTATAAGATGTACATGCAAATAGCCATTCGGTAGGAATTCGGGGTCAATTGTAAAGGAGCAAGTTTATAAGTGTTCAGAATGTCCACAATGAAAGGATGGAGGGGTAGTGATAACCCCAACCTAAAGAACTGAGCAGAGAAGACAGCACATGGAATCACTTGGTCGGGCTCAAAGTTAGAGAAGTCATGACATCTCTCTTGAGGATGGGGTACGACAAGTGAACATCCGGGGTTACAGGCTTCGAGGAGGTTCTCTAGTTTTTGGACAGTCATAGAGGTTCGAGTATTGGCACAAGAAAGCTGGGGGGTGGTAGCATTCAAGACTTTGACAGGGGTGGCTTCATCCTGGTTTTCACTATTTTCTGACTGGTCATTGAAGGGTACGGCTGTTGGAGATAAATGTCCCAATGAATGGATTTCCTCCTCAGATTCCGGAGAATCGGAACTGACAGGGGTAGGTGTAAACGGTGAAGAGTCAAAAGGGTAGGTTTTAACTGAGATTTGAGCAGTAGTAGGGTCAAGGATTTTGACTTTGGAGCGGGTACGGCCACTCACAGTAGCAGTCATAGGGGGAAACCTGGATATGGGGTTGGGAGAGGAGAATGAATCAACTTCAGAGGCTGCTGCCATTTGAGGAACCTCTCTGGTGACAGAATTTTTTGATCCGTAAGACATGGATTGACTCGACATCTGCACAAAGAAAAGCAGAGTGAGTTCCAAGCCCCATAGCTTAATTCTTAAAGGGGGGCAACTTCCACATCAAGAAAAGAATAGTGGAGAGGTATTGATTAAAGGGGTTCAGGGATACGAACCCCCCCAATTCAATCATGTTCACTCTTTTGCTCTTTGGGTTTCGATGGAGGGAATGGGTTGAGGGTGTTCAAATTTGTCCAAGGGTTTCATGTGAAGAATTCTGTACAGAATAGGTGGGACATTACTTCAAACAGGGTTTGTGCATATACAACCCAGGACTAAGTGAAAGGGGTTACGAGTATAGGCGCCCTAAACTAACAAATCCAGGGCTGAGCTCAACGAATTATAACCCATGTACAAGAAGGTTGGAGTAGGGGAAACGCGAAAGGAAATTCATTGACATTGCAGGAATATGAGCAGAACATCATTTAACAAATATGAGTAAAGTGCACAATTGGAGAACAGGTATATGAAAATAAGCATGTGTATGTGAAAATATGAACAGGCAGATGGAATATTATTATCAGAAGTAAACAGATCTACTCAATTAGGAAAACAAACACGGCATGCATACACCAATCATACAGAACGTCATCTAAAGAGCAGTATTCAACACGAGGAAAGGGCAAGGAGATAGTTGGAATGGACTATCAAACATCGAAAGATACGAATACAAGGTCGGGGTGAACGTATGTGTGCATCGGTGTACATAAAAATCAGTAGACACCAAGTAATACGAGAAATAATGGAGGGATAAGAACAGAAAAGTACCTCTGAATTGAAGAAAGCAACCGGAAAACTGGAGTTCTCGCCGAGATTGAGTCTGGAAGGCGAATCGCTTGGGAGTAGAAGAAAAAGGGTTTATTTCTTTGAGAAAAAGATGAAAGGGGCGAAGGCATAACAGGAAGTGTATATATAATGGTCTGGGGATATGAACCGTTGTTACACGTGTTTTAACACACATAGGCCTATGTGCGGGATTGAAGGTTGAAGATAATTATAAACAAGGTTTTTAGAAATACAAGGGTTTTGAATTTGGACGGGTAAAAGGCTTGGTGCATTAGATTTTATGGAAAAACGGAGTGGTTATATGGAAATTAAATTATAGGATATTTTAGTTTTTATGGGATTTGAAGTCTGATTAACTGGAGTTCGAGTGGGACTTTTGTTGTTTTCAGGTTTATCATTTAAGAAGAGTGTTTAAATGTGGTATTTAGAGGAAAAAATGAGAATATACACGGGAGTCTGTGGTTTAAGGGGGGTTCGATGGGGGTAACCCAGGGGGAAGATATGTGAACCCCCAGAATGTGAATTTTTGGGGGTACGATTGTTACCGCGTAAGTTTCATGGTTGAATCCCTTGTTTCCTACAATGAGTACGCTCACGTAGGCTTAGGGGTTCATGTGGAATGAAAGTGTGGTTAGGGTGTGAATGACGTTAGGTTCCTTTTGCATTTAAATGACTACAAGGAACCGGGGGGTAGTTGTTGTGCCTAAAATTCGCCTTGGGCTTGGTTTAAGGCCCACTAAGGTTACGGGTTCGAATAATCGGGATATGAAAGGATAGGTTGGGCTACGCACAGATGTTTTGGCCCACTATGCCTTAGGAATAGACTGAAAATGAGGATTCTGATAGTTTGTTTGGGATATGTCCATGTAGGGGTGTAAGTATGTGAACCCTGGATAGGGGTAGTGCTGCGCTAAAGCTGGATGGGGGTTCAACTGGGTGGCAGGCGATCGAGCAGGGGTTCAACCGCATGAACCCTGACAGTTCCCAGAAATTGCACCAGCAGTAGCGGGGCTCCATAAAACACGGAAAAACGGATAGGGGACGTCCTAACAACCCAGAAGATAACTCCTAAACAATAGGAACGGTCTATCAGAAGTGGTTATCATGGATCAACATCGTATATACATGGAATATGTATATACGTGTGTATATATATAGATATACAAGAAAAACGTGGATTAATCATGGAATAACAGCTGGATAACTACATGGATTGGGATAAACGATCACAATAGGTCTGGTATGCAGGATGAGGCTCATCAAATCGGGGAGGATAATCATAAAGAACTACATGAGGACTTGATCTCTTATAAATATAAGAGTATGTAGGTAATTTGCAAGATTGGATACATATATATACCTCAAACACTTGCTCCTGGCTGCTGGTTTTTTTGATTGAATAGGTCATATTCGATCAAGACAGCTTGGAGTACTTGCAAATGCAGTCCAAAAAATCACTCTTCCACCTCTCGAATTAGGGTTCATGAAACTAGGGTTTTTGGGTTTGTAAAATCGATTTATTTAATCATTATTATTGGTTTTTCTTGGATTATTCTTGTAATTCTCTTATTGAAGTGTTGTACCATTTTTCCCTCACAACATTACATATTAAAATACTTGGTCATGTTACTCCCTCCGTCTCAAAAAACTTTTCTCATTTCCCTTGGACACGTTTGCCAATGCACACTTTTAATCGTTTATATCTTTAATTTTGTATTAGTATTCAATATAAAAACTTCACTGTATTAAAGTACTCATAAATACGAATCCAACAAGATCAATCATGACTATATTTGGTTTTATAGATTACACGTAAATTAGTAATTTGTCTTTTGTTATGAACAATGCCAACATACCAAACGAGAAGAATAATATGAGACGGAGGGAGTACTCCACTTAACTAATCAGTCACATAATTTTATAGTTATTTATAAAATAAAGAGAATAAAGTTACTGATTAACTCAGGAAATTTTTCTGTGATATCACTATGAAATTATCTTATTTTATGTATTTTTGTATAATTTTTCAATTAAAAATTTATTCACTTTTCTTGTATATAATACATGCACAAATCTTATATTTATATCTAGATACAAATGTCATGTTTCATGTTACTACGGGTTCTAATTCTATTACCTCAAATAAGTTTCCTGAGTTCTCAGGAATTTTATTCTCTAAAATAAAAGCATAAAATTCGTTTTGTAAAAATATAAAAGGTGCATGTCCTTCGAGAAAAGATTCCCAATATTTCAATTCTAGAGCAAATGGTTCCAAATATCATAACTTAAAATATTGATTCCAAATATCACTTTTAAACACGTTATTGTTTAGCATTTTGATTTTTTTTTCTTTTAAAAATGCTAAAGCATGCAACGTGTCGGAAGGGAGGGAGGTGGAACGCTATTTTGGCGTTGAGTGGAGGATGCCACATGAAATGGCATTTGGGGGTTGGGAACCCCATATGAAATTTGGGGTGCTTTCCTCTTTTGTTTTAATTTTTTTTTTAATTTTTTCTAATTATATATTTGCAAATAATATTAAAATATTTTGATCAAATGGTCAATTAAAATTGTATTTTTAAAATTTTAAAAGTATAGTTTTAATTAACCTGAAAGGTTCAATAATTAACTTTTGGGGTTCAAAATTTCCATTTAGGATTTTAGAAATATTCAGAGTGACGAATAAACAATATACGAACTTAGGGTTTAGGGTTGTTTACAACATCCTGGACCCTAAGCCCTAACTTATCCTAATTTTTAAAAAATCGGGGCTGGCACCCGATTTTTTAAAAATCAGACCGCCAGATTCAATTTTTTAAATAAATATTTTAAATTTTATCTGTATTCTCTTGGGATTTAATTATATATATAGATTATATATATAATTGAATTTTAAAGAAGCCTTCAAATCGAAAGTGAGAGTATGTATGCATATGTATGTATAGATTATATGTGGGTATAGATTAGTAGTTACAGAGATTGTGTTTGTGATAGTGGGAGAGAAAAAGAAAGAGAGAGAGAGAGGCGGGGGAGAACTACAAATTGAAAAATGAAATAATGAAGAGGGAAGCTTAATGAAACAGAGAGCGCGAGACTGAACATTTTGGATTGAGTGGTATATTGCTACACATCCAATTTTCAATTATTTTTGTGTAATTTTTTTAATAAATTTTATTATTCATTTTAAATTTATAATTTATTTTGTTAATTACAAAATTATATTTATTTATCACAAATATTTGTTTTAATCCTTTTAATTAACTTGTTTAACATGTTCTTGATTTCTATAAAAACTTCTTTATTATTTTATCAAAATTATTTCGTTTTAATGTCAATTAAAAATAAAATAATTTTTTTTGTTAAAAAGATTACATATTTATTTTTTCAATTCCTTTTACATAATTTTAAATATTATATTCAAATATTTTTAATCATATACGAAAATATTTTTATTTTAATGATTTATTAAAATATATTTTGAAAAAAATTCATTTTATAAATTTTGTTTAATAATATTATATAAACATAAAATAAATTTATTTATCTAAAAATGTTTTAACATTTTTATTGAGATATTCACTTTTACTGAAATATTCTTGAATTTTGTAAAAACTTCTTGATTATTTTTATCCAAATAAATTAATTTTCATGTGAAAAAAGGTTAAACTTTTAATTTTAGTAGAAAATGTAAAATTTTGTTCATTACAAAATTATGGCAACACAATTTGATATCTATGGCAACATGCAAACACTTTTATTTTATAGCAACATAATTTTTCTACCTGAGCCAACATAAAAATGATAATGTTGCCTTAGCAAAAAATATCATGGCAAAGGCAACATATTTAAAGGTAACATAGGCTAAAAATGTTGTCGTAGGCCTTTTATGGTGTAGTGTTTCAACTGTTAACCTTTAGGGTTCAACAGTTCCATTTTGGGTGTAGAAATATTCATAACGACGAATAAACCGTATACGAACTTAGGGTGTAGGGTTTAGGGTTGTTTATAACCATAAACCCTAGACCCCAAACCCTAACTTATCCTGATTTTTAAAAAATCAGGGTTGATCCCCGATTATTTTTTGAATTTTCGAAAAAGTCTAAGCTTTTTTAGCAATTGGGACTATTGTGGTGGCCTTATTGGGTCCATTGAGCCTAGCTAAATCCTTGGGCCTTTGGGCCCCAAATTCTTGATTTTGTTTTTAGAAATAATCTAATTCTTCTGTAATTTTCCAACTTAATTTCTATTTTTTATTTTTAACAAAAACCAAAAAAAATTCAAAACTTCCAATTTCATATATGGAGTTCTTGAACCTTCTAGTACTTGGAGTTTACAAACTTTGAAATGATTTCATCGAACCTTATTTCTACTTTCCTAATAAATATAAATTATGTCCTACTCAGGATAAATACAGACATAATAAACTTTGAGGTTCAATGTGTGCCAAGTGCGAGGCACCTCACTCCCTTTCAAAGTTTCCACCTTATACAATCCTCGACCTGTTCCCTTGACTCGATACTGCCATTCCTAGTTAGGGCCTAGCTTTCCTTTTTGTCCAATTCCGGATGCTTCAAACTTTCTGAGTACCAGGTCCACCTGACGGAAGAACCTTTCTTTCACCCTTAGGTTAGTCGAAAGAAGCTTTTTTCTGATGTTCCATATTCCTTGTGTTGGCATCGTCCCTCACTTCATCAATCAAGTCGAGGGAAGCCTCATTTCTTCTTCATTAGCTTTTGGCTCAAAGGCTTCCATTTGAGGAAATGCATGTGTGATTTTCACAAGTACAACAGCTTCAGCCCCGTAGGCTAACATGAACGTGGTTGCCCAAGTTGTCACTTTGCAAGTGGTACGATATGCCCAGAATATGGGCAACAGTTCATCCATCCAAGTGTTTCTAGAGTTCAACCCTCTTCTTCAGTCCATCAAGAAGGATAATTCGATTAATAACCTCTGCATGCCCATTGGCTTGAGGATGCGCAACCGAGGTGAAACGAAGCTCGATGTTATTCTCATCACAATACTTCTTGAATTCCTCATTATTGAATTGTCGTCCATTATCCGTAACTAGGATTCGTGGAATCCCGTATCTGCACATGACATTCTCCCATAGGAATTCCGCAACCTGCTTGGTTGTGATTTTAGCCAAAGGCTTGGCTTCAATCCATTTAGTGAAATAGTCGATGACAACTATCAAAAATTTTCTTTGAGCGTGACTACAGGATAGGGGCCAAGTATGTCCATTCCCCACATAGTAAATGGAATAGGGGAATTGATGGATGTTAACATCTCAAGTGGTTGCCTAACCATTGGTGCATGCTTCTGGCACCGGTCGCATTTCTTCACATAGTCTTTAGCATCAACCATCATCTTAGGCCAATAGAATCTTAATCTAACTATCTTGTTAGCTAGGGCTCTGCCCCCCAAGTGTTGCCCACAGATTTCTTCATGGACCTCCTTAAGAGCTAACTCAGCTTCTTCAGGCCTTAGGCACTTTAAGTACGGGATTACAAAGTACTTCTTGTAGAAGATCCCTTCAATCAGCGCATATTTTAGTGCCTTTACAAATAATTTCCTTTCCTTCAAGGCCCCTTCAATCAGCGCATATTTTAGTGCCTTTACAGATAATTTCCTTTCCTTCAAGGTATTACTTGGGAGCATCCAGTTTCGAGATGTGCCTTGATATGGTCTATCCAGCATTCCCTCACTTTGGTACAACTAGATTTGAATCAATGGTGGGGATTATCAAAACCTGGAAGTAAACACTTCTTGAATAATACTATTTCAGAGGAGACGAACTTGGATAAGGAATCAGCCTTGACGTTTTCCTCTCTAGGAATGTGCTCTACATAGTATTCATCGAACTGAGTTATCACAACCTTCATGAGCCTTAAGTACTTGGCCATGCTTTTATCTTTTGCTTTAAACTCTCCAATAACATGTGCGACTACCAACCTCGAATCTCCACAAACTTTAAGGTTCTTGACCCTTAGGACTCCTATTAGGCGAAGTCTGGCTATCAAAACTTCATACTCTATCTCGTTATTAGTCATTGGGAATTCCAACTTCAGGGCATATTCAGTTGTGAATCAATCAGGACTTTTCAGGACAAGACCTGCACCACATGTTTTTGTTTTTGATGTCCCATCAAAATAGAGCATCCAATATTCCTTCTCCTTGACTACGGGTTCTTCATCCTTCTCTTGGTGTACTATCTCCTGCCCCCCGATTTCTTAGTTGTCGATGGTACATCTAACCACGAAGTTAGCCAATGTTTGAGCCTTAATGGTCGTCCTAGGCTTATACTTGATGTCGAATTCTCCTAACTCAATAGCCCATTTGATTAGCATCTCACTGGCTTTAGGGTTGTGCAAAATATTTCTTAACAGCTATCCCGTGATGACTTCAATATTATGTGCCTGAAAATAGGGTCGTAGCTTCCTAGAGGTAAATACCAATGCTAGTGCAAACTTTTCAATGGTGGAATAGCTCAACTCTTCTCCATGCAAGACCTTACTCACATAATAAATTGGTTTCTGAATCTTGTCTTCTTCTTTCACAAGTAGGGCACTCACGGCTTGTATTAATACTGCCAAGTACATGTAGAGGATTTCTCCCACACTCTTGTTCAAAGGCCTCTTGGATTTCCTCTGTCCATTTAAATTTTTTTTACCTTCTTCAGGGTTTTGAAGAACGGCAAACTCTTGCCGCCATATTTGGAGATGAATCTCCCCAATGTTGCAATCCTTCCAGTTAGCTTTTGCACGTCCCTTATGGAACGCGAAGGTTTCATATCAAGGATAGCCTTAATCTTGTCAGGGTTGGCCTCAATTCCTCGCTTTGAGACCATGAGACCCAAAAACTTTCTAGATTCTACACCAAAGACGCATGTGACTGGATTCAGCATCATCTTGTGGTGCCTCAGCACTTCAACGCCTCCCGTAGATGTTCAATGTGATCTTAGGCTCTTCACCAACATATCGTCCAGATAGACATCCATAGTTTTCCCAATGAGATGGGCAAAAATTTTATTCAACAACATATCGTCCACATAGACTTTCATAGTTTTGGTACTTCATATTTTTACTTAATTACCCTTACTTATATATTAGTATGTATTTACCTAAATACCTTACTTATATCTATCTATACTATTATATTAAAACCAAAATATTGAAAGATATGAAAAAAATATATAATCTATATATATTATAATGTCTGGAGATCGAAAAGTTACCAAAAGCGTTCAAGGTATTTTTCTTGAATTTTCGTTTTTTCAATTTATTTATTAAATTTATTTTCTTGCATTAAATACCTCTTAATTAATGACATATTAATTAGTCATTAATTATACCTAATAAATGTGCATTTATTTTATTTTATTTTACTTATTTACAAAATTATAAAACTTTATTTGAACATTATAATTATTATTTCAATAAAAATATTAATTACATATATAATTAAGTTTATTTTTTGGTAAAATGACGACTAAAAATTGTTTACATTGTGCCCTTTTTTATTCCCTATCGAACACTACTCCGATTTCTTTTCGGACAATTGTAGTGCAGACGATCCTTAACTTCTCAATCAATTTTTATGATTAGTGATTATGGAAATCGAAATAAATTAGAAAATTATATAAATCTTCGCTAAACACTTGTAATTAAAATAATACAAATAGTTTTTTAATTTTACACATGAAAATATTATATGGGTTATGATCAAACCGATTAAATTAAAAGAACCCAGATTTATCGGTAGATTAAATCGATAAAAAAGTTGTACACCCGTTGTTCATTATATTATATCGAAATAAATTAATATTCTAATTAAATAAATTCTTACACTACAACTGAACATGTATGTTATGAGAGGGGTGTTGGCTTTAAAAAGTGTTATTATATATAATATTTATAACTTTTGATCATTAAGACTATGTTTATATTATAATTGCTACTTTTTATATTTATGATATTTTTGAGATTATGAAAAATTTAGATATATAAAGAGAGCATCTTCAAACTTATAATTTATGTAAATTGTTTTGGATCAATTTTTTAAAAAATTCTTAAGAGACCAATCAATTTTAAAAATAATAAAAAATAATTTACTTAATTTTAATATTTTAAAATGAAAACTTATGAACCGCGCAAAGCGCGGATAAGTTACCTAGTTATAATAACTAATCAATTTCCTTTTTTATGTAGAGCATGTTACCTTTTATATTTTTTCAATAACTAATCAATTTTCTTTTTCAGGTAAAACTTCCCCGTTCTATTTAATAAAATATTGTAATTACTAATAATTTATCGATTACCTTTTCAAATAAAATGTATTATCTTTTCTATATTTTCTAATTAAAATCCCACTTTTTTCTGAAAATATCACGGGCACCATATATATAATTGTTATAATTAACTTATATCATATTATTGTTGTGTATGAAATACACGCAAGAAAATACAAGGGGGTGAATTTCTTGATTTTTCTTTAGAATCTGAACTCGTTTGACTCTGTGTTTGATTGTTGTAGTTGAATGTGTATGTGTTTAACAGATATTAAGTGCGGAAATAAAAATATAAACAATTCACTTTAATCCAATATCTTTTTAGATCGAAGTATGCCACAACCTGTGAATACAAATGAAGTATTCTCAACTTTGTTTTTCTCTAAGAGATATTCTGAATGTTTGCAATGACAAACTTAACAGCTAAGGAAGTGAGGTTGTGCACTTAAAGAACATGTGCACAGTCCACTTGTTACAAAACTAGTAACAGATAAATTGGCTTTCCTAACTTGTCTATTCCATTTTGGTGCAAATCTTGGCATCATGTGATATAACCATCTTTTCATGCTAGGCGGATCCACTTTTTCAGCTGCTTGTTCCCTTGAATATCTCTCCAAACTTCTTTGTAGACTTTCCATATACACACTACAATGATATGTCACTGTAAGTGCCTTGATTTGTGTAGATTTTCTGACTTGAGAATCTTCAGTAATTTGTCTTCAAAACTCATTCGAGAAATGACTAAGTACTTGATTCGAGAATTGCCTTAAATGGCAAAATAACTCTGAGTTCTCTAACAAGTCCTTTTCAGATATCGAATTAATTCTCTAACGAGTCTTTATTTCTGGAATCCTTGAGTTGTCGAATAGTATCTTTACTTCTGGAATTCTTGTGATGTCGAGTAGTGTCTTTACTTGTGGAATCCTTGAGATGTCGAATAGCTTCTGAAACAGTGAGATATCGAATATGAGTTTGACTTGATTGACTCCCTGAGAATTCCAATGATACTTTGACTTGTTGACTTCTTGAGTTCTCGAACAGAGTCTTTGACATATTGAATCCTTGACTTCTCGATCCTTAACTTCTCGAATAGACCAAATTACTTCTCGAATTTGTACTTAGGCAAATTTCCAATCTTTAACTTCACCTGTGTTTATTTCTTCATCCTTGTTCTCCAAACTTGAAGCATGATCCATGAATTTTCTTTCAAGCATTATTTTATGACTTTTTATACAGTTACATAGATAGAGTGATGCCCATTACAAGTACAATTTACAAGATAGAAAACCTATCCAAAAGGTGAAGGGTTTCGTGCAAATAAACGCAGCGGAAAAATGCTTAAAACAAGCCAAAATTGAAACCCTCCGCAGGATCCATGCGAAAACGAAAGATTTAATTCGGAAATTAAGAATAAATACCTTAAGAAGTTTTAACAGTTTATTAATGGAGATCTAAAGCTTGTTCAATCATCACGCATCCCGCTATCGTGATCTACGCTCTATGGTATCCACACGAACGTTTGTCTCGAAGGATTGATGTGTACTAGCACCCGAAAACTACTTCTCTCTCC
This sequence comes from Kitagawia praeruptora, assembly GCA_037693485.1. NCBI lineage: Eukaryota > Viridiplantae > Streptophyta > Magnoliopsida > Apiales > Apiaceae > Kitagawia > Kitagawia praeruptora. Next base: position 73,772,286 of record CM075347.1, read on the forward strand.
ATCTTCCTCTTTCTCTCAAAATGGCTAGGGTTTTGTAAAAGTTGTATATTTTAATAAAATCAGCCATAAGATATATAAAGAGAGAAGAAAATTAGTTTTCTAATTATAATCCAATTATAATTAGTTCTAATCTGAAATTTCAATTTATTATTTAATTAAGTCGTACTTAATTAATAATAACTAATTTCAGAATTAGTTTAAGTAATTCTGTTTTATTTATTTATTTAATTAATTAAGTCATACTTAATTAATATTATAAATAGAATAAATTACTTAATTAATTTGAATCCATAATTTAAATTATTTCTCCTTCAAGCATTCTTCGTGTGTGACCTAGTAGGTTATTATTACGTTGGCAACAATTTTAATATCTAATTAAAATTGTAAACAATGAGCGACATCTACTAATACATCATTGCTACCCAAGTAATAATAACTAAATCGGTGATTCGATTAAGCCTTTCGTGAATAAGGTTCCATGTAATATAATCCCTTTAACCTTGATATTATAGATTAAACTCGAGGCATGTAATGTGTCATTCTCTTCATAATTTAATCTTATGAGTATACTATTCAATCAAATCAACGTTTGAGCACGACCGTGCATTTCATAGTCTCACTCAAACAAGAGGCCAATAATATCAATCCTTTAACTAGGATGGTTAAATTACATTTAGATCATTCATATTTCTCATACGATTCATAATATACCCAATGACCACTTTTATCATCACCCGGTCAAATGTAACTTTTACTGAAATCAAAGTATATTAATTCTCGTAAGGAAATATACTGATATCATATCTAAGGATCATTACACTATTATCACTGTGAGAATTACTTATGACACTATTAACATGTAGAATCTCATGGTGAATCAATCCAGTGTCATGTACTCTTACATGCACCTATGTTTTGACTTTAGTATCACCATATCAATGACTAACAAGCATACTAGTCTCAATGCATTATTATTGTCCTTAAATAATAACACTCGACTACGGATATTTAGGAATAAATATATTACTCATACAATCTCATTTTCAAGTCACATACTTAAAGATCTATAGTACGTATCATAATTTCAAGAACATTTATTAAGCTAACATTTATAACGTAATAAATAAAAACATAACAAATAAATTAATAATAATCAACAAAACATAACTCCTAATAATAAAATATTTTCCCTAAAACATAAAAGGATTGTCTCTAGAACACAAATACTAACAAAAGGGTTCATCAGTTAAGGAGTCAGGTAAATAACACAAAGCATTACAAACAATTAGGTTTGTTATTATATTGTTACAAACATGCCTTTGTGACTAACAATTATGTAGAGCATGTTAGCTTTATATTTTTTTTAATAACTAATCAATTTCCTTTTTGTAAAACTTACCTGTACTATTTAATAAAATATTGCAATTGCTAATAACTTATCGATTACATTTTTCAGATAATATGTATTATCTTTTCTATATTTTCTAATTAAAACCTATTTTTTCTCAAAATATCACGGTCACCATATAAATCATTATTATAATTAAATTATATCATTTAAAAATTTTGAACCTACAAAATTCGTATTTGAAAATTATCAATACAAATTAATAAAAAATTATATAGTATTAAAAAAATCCGTGCATTGCATGAGCTCTAAGTTAGTATTATTAAAGACGAAACATTAAAATTTGGTTGATCGGTACGGTACTTCGTGCTTTTACTTAAGAGAAATTGCCCAAACTACCACAAAAACCCACTCTCTCTCACCAAAATACCATTCTGCGCGAGCATCCGCCTTTTTTAACCACGGTCTACGCATGTGTATCATGCGTACACTAAGACACGCATTCAGGGAATGCGCATCTGGGGTCACGCATTCCCCAGATGCGCAATGACGTCATCATGCGTCATTTTTTACGTTTCTTCTCTGGCAGCTCCGGTGAACCAAAATCGCGTTTGTTATCGCCTCTCTCCGTCCTCCCATCTCCGGCAACCTCCAGTCCTTTTGAGGACATCAAAATAATGCCCAGACCTTGCTCTCCCTTTTCCCCCGTTCGTTTTGTGTTGTTTGGCCCCGCAGGGGCGTGTCCATGTAGATCGGAAAATTAAATCGGAAGAAAGTTTCAATTTGGGGTTTTTTAATCCGGCAAAACAAATTGAAAACGAGTGACATAGAATTGTAGAGGATGAAAAGACGAACATGTTGGTGTATAATATGCTAGTGAACAAACCCTAGAAAGAGTAAACTGATCCGGCGAATATTTGGTCAAAATATCGCGCCGACGACGGCAACGAAGAAGATGAACAGTGGTATGCATACGCATGTTGGACATGCGTATCCCAGAAAACGCATGTTCAACATGCGTATATGTGATTACTGTTCACAGCTGAATTTCTCATAAATACAAAGTTTACGCATTGTTACCATGCGTGGCCTCCACCCACGCAATTCCATGATGCGTATACGGACCACGCATGTGTGTAATGCGTGGCCCGTGGGTAAAAAGGGCGGAGAATTATGCCGGTAGGTATTTTGGGAAAGAGGAATTAAATAGTGGGTATTTTGGTTTTTCACCCTTTACTTAATTACTCTTATTTAATTACAGATAAAATCAATTAATCAATTTCCTATTTTCAAGTTAAACAAATTGTTTTTTCCATTATTGAGCAATGCTAGGAACCTGAAATGGTTCCCGTAATTGTTTCCAAATGTCAAGTATCATCTTTTAATAAGTGGAGTTCATAAAATACATGGAGGGCCTCTTTATTTTTAAAATATATATCCAATCAGACCTTGCCAACTAATCTTTTGGAAACGATTTTAGGAATTCTAGAATTTCACATTTTAATAACCAATTTCCCGTTTCAGGTAAAACATAATATATTTTATATTTTATCTAGCTAAAATTTTTATTTTCCTAAAATACAACGGGCGATTCTATTTAATAAAATTAAATGATTATATTATAATTACTACTAACAAATCACTTAACTTTTTTAGCCAAAACACTTTAACTTTTATATTTTCTCTAATAAAACCTCTCTTTTACCAATTATATCATGGGCAATTTTATTTAATAAAATAAAATAATACTATAATTACTAAAAATTAACCGATTACCTTTTAAGCCAAAACATATCATCTTTTTAATATTTTTTAAATAAAATTTCTATTTTTCTAGAATTATCATGAACAACATTTATATAATTATTATAAAATCATATAATTTAAAATTTTAAGTCTACAAAATTCACATCTTAAAAAATTTAATTCAAATTAAAGGAAAAAAATTATATCAAAAAAAAATATGCATTGCACAAGTTTTAATAAAAATATGATTCTAGAAAAAAATTATCAACAATAATATATTATGAAAAATGCTATAATCCATAAAATTATTTTCAAAACATTCCAAATATTCTCTCATAAATATGAGATGATATATGTCATTAGTGAAAATATTTGAAATCTAATATGTAACCCATTGACTTTTTTTGAGAGAAAAGAAAAGAAATATGAAGATTTGATTTTTTTTAATTTGTTCCAAAAGATATATATAGAAAGAAAAAAAAAAGATTTTTAAAAATTTGGAAAGAAAATTATGTTGCATTAATCTACAAAATCTTCTTCCCACTTTTAAAAAGATTTAGAAAAAAAAAGAAAAAAAATTCATTTTCTACTCTTTTCCTTTCTTTTATTGATTCGGGAACAGTAGACCTGGCAATTCGTTCGTTTCGTATACTTTCGTGTCGTGTATTTTCGTGTTTCGTGTACGTAATGTCAGATCCAAAACCGACCCGTTAAGGATTCGTTTCGTTTCGTGTTCGTGTACCTCTATTTCGTGTACGTTTCGTGTCGTGTTTCGTGTAATTCTTGAATAAAAATAAAAATATTTAAATATTAATTTTTTACTAATCGAGTCTTAAGTCAATATGTAATAAGGAATGAAGTGTGCTTAAGTCTTGTGAAACTAATATTTGAAACTATTTTGTAGTTATCTTATGTAAAAATTATATATAAAATATCATTTTAAAATATGTATTCATATAATTTTAATAAAATTATTTAAATATTTATTTATTTCGTGTATTTTCGTTTCGTGTCGTGTTCCCAAAGGTAAACCCAAAACCGACACTAAATTCATCCGTGCAATTTCATGTTCGTGTATTTTCGTGTTCGTGTACCGCAAAGGTCAACACAAACCCGTAATTTTCGTGTCGTTTTCGTGTCGTGTTTTCGTGTCGTGTATGAAATTGCCGGCTCTAGGGAACAGCCTATATTATTTCTATACACATTCTCGTGAAGTAATCAGGGGAAAAATGTGAAGCGGCTAGATGGATCCTGGCCAAACATCTGGTATCTCTTGATCATATAGTTTTAGTACAAAAGTATACAAATCTTGGGCTCTAAGTTCGGGAGATCGATCCGGCACGTGAGGCGTCTGACAATTGACAAGGCAAATAATTTGGTGGAATGGAAGGCATCAACCAACCGTGCATCATCGATACTGAATGATGTCGTGTTTTACTTTAATGGCTGTTATTTTTGGCGGTATCTGAAGGCTAATGAATGCAAGTTAACGGCCCTTTCGCCCAAAATGTCACCATTTTTTGAAATCTATCTATCAGCAACACTTCCGTGCTAAAATACCACAAGGGATGTGAGTGTGATGAGTTGGTTTTTAAGTATTTATAAGATGGGTAAATGAAACAGCCCGACTTTTCGGACTATTAATTCTAAATCGAAAACTAAAACAAATTACAATTTATTAAACCAAAAGTCAATTACAAAGGTACTTATTACAATAGCGCAGCTAACAATGACAATCTACTCCGAACCTAAGATCCTTGAACTCCAATGCTATCCCACTCGATCTTACACCGAACCTGAAAATTGTAAGTAATGAGCTATACAGCCCAGCAAGTAACCAATCGATCCAACTAGTAAGGCCAAGTAACACATATATAATACAAGATAATCAATACGATACACAAAATAATAATTTTCGATACACACATTCTTATTCGATACATTACCACATAACAACAATAACTTGAAAATCATAATTCATACCACGACCACTACAACCCGGTGATAACGGTCCTAAATTTTCAAAAAACTCCCACTACAACCCGGTGACTCGGTCCTTATTCTTATTCGATATTTTCGCAAACCATGGCATAAATCAGACTCCCAAAAATTATCATATAGACACCACATAGATACACATATACATGTATATAACTTCAAATATAATCACTTAGCCCAAATTTTGATAAGAAATACGTACATATAACACATAATTTTGAAACTAGAAAGAACGATCAGAAACTTACCTCGACACGGAAAAACAAGAATCGAAAACATGTAATCACTCCTGACCAGATCTGTATTTTGACTTTTTGGCCCTCTAAATGATGTTTTCTTGAAAAACTCAAAGAACGAAAGTTGTAGAGCACGAAAATATCTTTCCGAAAAGTCTAGAATCACTGAATTCTGACTTACGATGAATTTTTTACGAATTTTACAAGACTGCTGAATTGTGTGTGAAAGAGACCTACGAATTTTGTTAAAAAAAACGAGGAAGAAATATAAGATGTATTTATAATGTCTTACAACCCTAATTCCAGACCTACTAGTATTCCGTAATCAAATCTGATCCATGTTTTAAGCCCATTACTCTAATCCAATTTTAAATCCTATTTATTATCTAATTTTAATCCTTTTTATTCTCTTATTCTTTATTATTATATTAATCTAAAAATTACGGGATATTACATACTACCCTTCTTAAAAAGAATTTGGTCCCCAAATTCACAACAATCCTAAACTTTAAAAAGTTCGTGATACATCTATTCCTAAAGTGTAGTCCTAAGGATCGCATCCTAGAGAATGTACTAGTCCCAAACCTAATACACTCCGAAGGACAGCCTGCTCTTGATACCAACTGAAACAGCCCGACTTTTCGGACTATTAATTCTAAATCGAAAACTAAAACAAATTACAATTTATTAAACCAATAGTCAATTACAAAGGTACTTATTACAATAGCGCAGCTAACAATGACAATCTACTCCGAACCTAAGATCCTTGAACTCCAATGCTATCCCACTCGATCTTACACCGAACCTGAAAATTGTAAGTAATGAGCTATACAGCCCAGCAAGTAACCAATCGATCCAACTAGTAAGGCCAAGTAACACATATATAATACAAGATAATCAATACGATACACAAAATAATAATTTTCGATACACACATTCTTATTCGATACATTACCACATAACAACAATAACTTGAAAATCATAATTCATACCACGACCACTACAACCCGGTGATAACGGTCCTAAATTTTCAAAAAACTCCCACTACAACCCGGTGACTCGGTCCTTATTCTTATTCGATATTTTCGCAAACCATGGCATAAATCAGACTCCCAAAAATTATCATATAGACACCACATAGATACACATATACATGTATATAACTTCAAATATAATCACTTAGCCCAAATTTTGATAAGAAATACGTACATATAACACATAATTTTGAAACTAGAAAGAACGATCAGAAACTTACCTCGACACGGAAAAACAAGAATCGAAAACATGTAATCACTCCTGACCAGATCTGTATTTTGACTTTTTGGCCCTCTAAATGATGTTTTCTTGAAAAACTCAAAGAACGAAAGTTGTAGAGCACGAAAATATCTTTCCGAAAAGTCTAGAATCACTGAATTCCGACTTACGATGAATTTTTTACGAATTTTACAAGACTGCTGAATTGTGTGTGAAAGAGACCTACGAATTTTGTTAAAAAAAACGAGGAAGAAATATAAGATGTATTTATAATGTCTTACAACCCTAATTCCAGACCTACTAGTATTCCGTAATCAAATCTGATCCATGTTTTAAGCCCATTACTCTAATCCAATTTTAAATCCTATTTAGTATCTAATTTTAATCCTTTTTATTCTCTTATTCTTTATTATTATTATTAATCTAAAAATTACGGGATATTACAATAAAGATGAGCTCTGAACTAATCTGAGTATTCGATTCAATTAGTCTATAATTTTAGTACTTGGAATGGACTAGATTAATCTTTACAGCTTTGTCCCTGATTATGCTGACCGATTATGATTTAACCAAACTTGTTCATATGTAAAATTTTATTAAATTTACAAGGTTAGATGAGTGATGGAAAGGCAACTACAAACTTGAGTTTTTATTTTATTTACTTATACAGTGAGGGAGCGTAATTCATATATCAATTTCGACTTTAGTATAGAAATAGGGGAACAATTTTTCCAAAATTAATCTCTTCAAAGAGTGATTGACGAACATTTACTAGTTCTTTAAACAGAACAGGAAACAGGGGCGGGAACCATTCATTCAATTAGTTTCTCCTTTTCTGTGATACCTAAAGGGGCCGATATGCCCCTAGAAATAACTGTAGCATCCTTACTCCCTGCAACAATAAAAGGGATATATCTACACCTGAAAATGATATTTTCTAAGACATATTGTGATACTCACTCCGTCCCAAAATATATGTCCCTTTTGAAAACCAAATTTGTCCCAAATTACTTGTCCATTTTCTTCTTTCAATGCAAATTTAAGGGTAATTTTACAAAACTATCCCTAAATTTATTGTATTTAAAATTTGACTATTTCAAACTTAACTCTATTCTCATTTTCCAATGTATTAAATAAGGGTATTAGTTGGAAAATTTTATCCAACTAACCTTTACCTTAATATGTGTGCTTTTTAGAAAATGGACATGTAAATTAGGACGGAGGGAGTATAATGTTAGAATTGACGCTCTGAATCAGAAAATTAAAGTAAACGTATTAGAAAACCCTTTCGGCTCCATCATGCAAAGTCGCAAATTAGACAATAACACTGTTTTACAACTATAGGCTATTGCCTCATGTCCACTGATAAAGTCATTGTTACAACTATAAGATCATTTCTACTAAAAAATCAGTGGCCTCAACTATCAGAGTTTGTGAAGATGATCACACCTGGTAGCTTCTGCTATATACTAGCACGGGCTCATACAACAAAGAGAACTTCAGCTTTCTAGTAACATATTTACAGTTGGATAGAAGGCCAGTTATATATGATCTTTTGAATGTGCAGGTTCATCGTCTTCACCCAAAATTTCATTAGTACCAAGTAATGATGCTACTGGAACAGGTAGGTATTTTAGCAGGAACCCCATGAATGCCCTTGTAAAGTTCAACAATAACTCTGCTATTCCATCAATCTCCTCTTCATATTGTTCATAGACAAAGAACAAAGTGAACGCAAGGACAAGTGCTGTATTTCATTTTGTGAGGTTTGTCAGACATGATTGAAGCTAACAAGACGTAAGCAAATGAAAGGAAAGAACAGAAAGAATACAGATGAAATAATACGCCAGAAATCCGAAACGTTACATGAAGTTTCAAATGAATTTCTTTCTTTCAGATTTGAAACAAAGGCATTTAGACATAATTATTACCAATAATTTTTTTTAACATTAATTCATAACAAATATATAAATGTAGTCTTTAGAATATGTCGTTCCAAGCGAGTCCTATACAAATCTCAATATTCACAATAAATATAATTACAAGAGTCATGACATATAGTTGACTACGCGGGGTTCATGTCCTTTATTTAAATATAATAAAATCTCAAGGAAATATGTTTCTTACCTACTCCAATCGATGTTGTCAAGGACTGAAACACATACCACTTGAATAGGGACAACAAAGCTACAACCTGTACTAATCAAATTGCCAAGTATTAGAACTCCCAATAAGTCAAAGGTTGCTATACATCTCACAACTATATCTATTATTTTTAGTGATTTTCTTTTTCTTTTTATAATTAAAAATATAATTTCCTGATTAATACGAAGAATAATACTAATGAAAGCATGGTTTATAAACATATAAACTACAAAAGTAGTAGGAGCAAAATATATCATGTAGATAAACAGGACAGAGCCAACAATGAAAGCATATACTATTTGTGAATCAAACAGTTCTCATCATCTATATATCAAAGATTGCTTTGTTAATGTATAGCCAAAGAATTAAACTGAGTGATGAATTGGTTTACAAAATCAGTGGAACCAATACCTTACGTTAGACTATTGCTTGTCATCATTAAGGTAAAAGGATTGCATACCTTAAGAAATGTATTCCAGTCTTGTCCTTGGTCCAGTAATCTAATTACATCAGCTATTCTATTCCATATATGTGCTATAGCTGCAGAGAACCTTTTTATATCCACTTCTGAAATCTCAAAAGAAGAAGCTGACATCTTCGGAAATTTTACACCAGATCTGTTGCAAAGGCATCATAATAAATAAACCTGAAATAATTGTGGAAAGGATGTGTTTCAATTACTAAAAAGTGTACATTTTAAGTGGAAAAAATTTGAAACGTCGAATTTGGTTCATAAAGTAGTTACAATATATTCCCTACTTCCCAATATAAATAATATTCTAATGTGTTGCAAGGTATTATAGAAATTTATATATCCTCAATTGATGTATATTTTACGAATTTTTCTGGTAAAATGACATAATCATGAATCATCAGCTTTTGCGCTCTCTACTTGCCAATGTACCATTCCATATGAGTAATATACAAGATTTACACATACATTTTAACTACGAATGAATCACATATATAATATGGTAACTACTTTACATAATACAGAAGTGACAAAATATCATGGAAGACTTTGACGTATCTTAAGATAATATGTTTTAGCAGCATTCAAGTGTAATTATCATTGCTTTGATATGTACTTACATATTTGAAGGCAGTTCACCATATGCATAAAGAACAAATGTAAAAAACACTAGAAGTTGGGCAGAAGATGTGATGAAAGTATTTCCATAAAGAAAAAGCCAGTAGTACACCAGAACAAGCACGCCAAAATATGCAAATGATTTCCTCTCATCTCTCCAAAGCAAAATATCCGCAACTGCAGAAAAAATGTATATATTTAGAATTACTTAGCAAAGAAAAAAAAAATCTATTAGAATAACCTTGACATGCAAATAACATCATATTTTAGATACACATTTTGCAGGGGATCATCGGAAAATTTCATTTGAACCAATGTTAGATTACATCCTCTGACAAATCTGCTGGAAACAAAGTCATAAACACCAATGGTTTAATCATAATTTCTGTGTGTACATCAAGTGTAATGTAGAGGGTTAACACTGATCCGTCAAAAAACACAACTCTATATGACATACTTCAGTTCTATGGTTGAACAATGTTATTGTGGCTTGTAACTCACTGATGAACATGGTTATCAAGGCGCCAAGTCTAGTCTTGACACCTGAGTACCTTTGAGATGACTAATCGACAAGTCGTCCAACTAGTCATACAAAGTCGACAATTTATTCATTCACATATATTTACTATATTTCAATATATAATACAAGTAAACACATATCAATTTCATAGTTTAAATCAAAAATAATATCATAATAAGTTCAAACACCAAAAATCAAGTATGTCCAAGCATGTACAAGCATAAGTGATGAGTAAACTATGTCTTGTAATTGTTTTTAAGCATAGTAATAAAGCTAAGTCAAACTGATTTGTCTATACAAGTTGTAATAAAAATAAATAAAGACAATCTTTTTAAAAATAATCTAGACCACTGGTCTTTGTGATAACCATGCTTGATGAAAACTGTGCAAGTGGACTTATGCTAGCAAAAACATCTCATGGCCAATATTGGTATATCAAAATGACATTAATAATGAGTAAAATTGAAGACATGACATAGAGTTGGTCACAAACTAATACACCTAGATGATGCCAATAAATGCAGATTGAGGTGAAATGTGGTATGTCCAGTCAAAAAATTGAAGCAAATAAGACTAATTGTTACTGCGTCAAGTACATATCTCACTCATACAATATAGGAGTTCCACAATAATATTTTTGCAGATATTACATAAATACACAACATGAGATAAGTTTCAACCTTTCCCGCCACCTAGTAGTTTATCCACCTTTGATTGCTCATCAAAGTCTCTATATATCCTATAAGATGAGGCTGCCGCGAAATTAGAGAATGACTGAACCGTTAGTGCAACTCCATCCTGCATGTTTCACAATAAATAATGCACAACTAATACATATCAGAATTCTCATAACTATATCCAGTCCAATTAATAAACAGCACAGCATCAACTTATTTACTCGGAGAAAAGAAGGATTCAATGAAACGCTTTACTGGGAACTAAGTGCAGTTAAACTCAAACTCAGTGCAGCATTCACTATTCCACGGACAACCATGATGCCATAGTGAAAAGAATCCTGGCCGTCTCACATATATTTAACCTTCCATCAGTCAAATTCGATAATCAGACCCATCACAGTAAAGGTCTGTGAAGGTGAATCACCAAACAAAATGACATAAGGGTAAATTTCTCCTTTCAACAAACATATATAAATCATGTGCTAAATGATTTTGCTTCCTATTCTAGAAGGTCAAGATGTTGTTCCAATGATACTGCAAATAAAAAGTATACTATATCTGTATGCATATGTTTATATATATATGCACATAGCACCTTATAGGTGATTCGAACATTGACACTACTATATCAGAACAGAGAACACTGCATCAGATCTAGCCACAACAAATGGAAGGCACTTGGATGAACATCAACTCATATAGCATCCAGTAACAAAGGATAATAAAACGTAAAGTGGAATATAAAATAATGAAGTCTACACAGATGATTCACAGTATAGGCTCAAAGCAATATGCCTCTGTTAAACAACTGACATGCAGTTATAAGTAATATATTTGAAGAATGTTAAATTGTCGGCTAACATGCGTATCCCCTGGTAAAGCCAAGAGAAACAAACCAGTATATAGTTCTGTAAAATTTGTAAAGCTTACTTCCATTGAGACTATCGGCGAGTATCCAATATGCTTCTGTGCTGCAGAGCAGTTGAACGTTTTGGTGGATGCGGCTAAGCGAACAACATTATGAATTCCCTTTAAGTGTCTCAGCTTGATGGAGTTCATCTGGGTATGCACCCATATAACATACAAAAAGATATACTTGAACAATGCGTCGGGAAGTTGTATCATAGATCTGTAATCAGAAGTAGATGCGAACTCCAATTCAGAAAGACAATTTAAACAGATCGACTAAGTAGTATTATGAGGACCTTTTTCAGTGGGTACATGTGTAGGCACACAGAAAGTAGGATAAAGGAATTTTTAACAAGTGGCAAAACACAGTAAAATCATGCATGAACATTGAGAACAGTCCATCACTCGATAGCTACTTGAACACAGAACAAATAACAAGTTTATCATGGTTAAAAAATGACATTACTGAGTAACCCCAAGCATTAAAACATATTTATGCCGGAGAAAAACGAGAGTACCGGTGTAAAAAAGAGAATATGTAACATGCTATCCAACATTATTGACCTAGACAACATAGCAGAAATCCGCCACCAGAAACTTCACAGGAAGCACCATACTATATGTTAAAGAGGAAGTAGAGTTCAATTGAAAACACAAAAAAAGATAAAAAGTCAAAACTAAAACATTAAAGTTTTTTTTTTTTTTTTTTTTTTGGGGGGGGGGGGGGGGGTAAGAAAGATAAAACAAAACGATACATCAACTGCTGCCACCCCAAAAAAAACAATTACTCCTACAAGTAGTTGAAGCAATGAGGGTAAGAAAAAACAAAACGATACATCAACTGCTGCCACCCAAAAAAAAAAAACAATTACTCCTACAAGTAGTTGAAGCAATGATAATACACTCCACTAGAGTCAAACAATGCAAGAATGCCTGATCTGTATTTACCATGGCAATATTCTAGAAAGTCTCTTGCACTACAAAAGAGAAATTCTTTGTTTACCTTCGGTATCCCAAGCCCTCTGTAATGAGAGAGACAAAATCCCAGAACCTCATTGGCTCTAAATTAGTGACAAAAAAAGCCTATAAAACATTGCACACAATTAATGTCAATTTGTCACCAAAAAAAATCTGGTTTAAGATCGATAGCAACTAACAATACCTTTCCAGATACATTAACCATCTGGGAACCTAATGCTTCTTCGGCACAGACAAGGGCATGTGCAACATTCTCCACATATGTAAAATCAGAAATATGTTCACCACATCCTATAATGTACTGAAATGAAAAATTAAATCAATTAATCCAACATGAAATTAAATCAATTAATCCAACATGATGCGAGTAAGAAAATTGCATTTACTTAAAAAAGTTAGGATCAGGAGATTTTATATAGGTTATCCATATAAGATAGAAGTAGAAGAATACGAAGGTGATTGAGATAAAACCATAAACCCACTAAACAGTTTCTTTCATTTTGGTAAGAAAGAAACTTCATAAATGCACAAATAACTGAGACGCAGCACAAATACAAGGAAAAAAATTGACTTTATATGCATTGAAGTATATAACTTACTTTTACAACTAAAATATAAATTGACACTTCATTAATACTGCAGCACTGTAATTATTTTAGTTAAATTCATGTAGTTGTTGCCTAATATAAACAAATGACAAACAAAAAGAAGTATAAATGAATACCTTTGCCCATCTAGATTTTGCTGTATCTATTATAGATGGCACAAGTTGCTTTTCTCCAGGTCCAAAGACATTGCTAGGGCGAAGAGCACATGTAAGAAGGCCATCAATATCATTAGCAAAAAGGACAAGAGCCTCTGCCTGGGCCCTAAGGTCAGTGCACATGTTCTCAAACTGTATTAGAGCAACCATATCTTAGAAAGAACTAAACAAGGAAGAAAACAACTACAAGATATTTCAAGACCTGTACATTCACATGAAGAAAATCAAGTTTACTATAGACATACTTTCCAAGCATATGGGAGTGACTCGTCTCCATTGTCTATATCACGTGACCCATCAAAAACAACATCTGCGGTACTTTGGTAGACAAGTCTTTTGACTTTACACTCCCGACAAGCATTTACAATATTTTTCGCTCCTGCAAAGGTCAAAATTAGACCATTGATGTGTTCTTAAAAGGAATTGAGAGAAAGAAAGATTCACTTGGTAGAACAAAGAAGGTATGTACCTTGAACAATGAGTGTGTAAGAGAGAAAGAAATCATCACTGCATGACTCCACATCATCCACATAAAATACAACGGACGAGCCATCAATAGCTGCAAGGACATCATCATACATGTAGTTAACGGCTCATCTATATATTGCGTTATATATAAGAAATTGCGATATGCACAACGAAATGGTAGAGGATGATAAAAAACTACTTGATGGGATTTCTGAAAGGTTTACAATCCACTTCTGAGCAACATGAAATTGCAAAGATATGTCAGATTTTTCATGGCTGAAATGTGTATTATTTTATTAAATTTGCAAGCATCTGATTAGAGGATTTAGGAGCTCGAACAGAAACAGGAAAGATGTCGTGATATCTCCATTACACAAGTCTGACGAGAATGGTACAATTAAAAGAAATATTCTTTAAAAGTAATCTACTAATATCTGCTGCCACAAAGTTCTGTCCAGTTCACTCCAAAACATAACAAGAGCACACTCAGTGACTCAGGCATGTAGTCTGGTGGGGATCGGAAGTGATCATAAAGGAATAATTTATAAATCTTTGTAATTAGTTTAAATATATATGGCATAGAGAGGAAAATTGTATATTTATATATGTGTTATATGTGGGGCTTGGATAAATAAACATGCAGTTTCTTGGGAATTTTCCATTGTGATCAATTTTTTCTTCGGAATAATTTGGGAGTAGTGATTAAATTGCTTTTCAATCTACCAAATTGTTTGATTATCCTCTCCTCTAATTATTTGTCCTGCATCATAGTCCCTTCAATATTTTAATTTATTTTAGTTCCTCTTGAAACCAAGATGTTCTACAATTGCAAGTTAGAGGTCGAAGATAATGTTTAAATAAGAACAATAATAAACTAATCTGCTCCACAATGAGCACCGAACTTGTTCTCAGCTACTCATAGATGTAAATGCAAGAATGATCTCACACCCTAAATGCTTGTGCATTATTTCAAGATATTTTTTCTTTTATAATAAGTCTTCAACCTTTTACATCACATACGATGACCAAAACTTGCTTAAAAATGCTAGTAGATAATATTTTTTGATATTAGCAACCTGTACGGTCATTTGCTATCTCTTGTTACCAACAAGTTCCTCAAGCCTAATTAAGATATCTTAATATACCGACTTACAACATACATATTGCGGAAATTCGAGCAATAAACTACTCTATTTCAACACCACCACCACTATAAGTATCAAACTACTCCAAGTTCAACACCACCTCCACTATAAGCATGTCTTGATACACACTACTCACATATTCTTATTAGCTGCTCTTTATTCCTTCAACAAATATGCTTTCTCTAGCAATTCACTTTGGGAAACACTTCATATACAAAACAAAAAGAAATCTAAGGGACAGGTTGTTAAAGCAATATACCTATAAAACTATATTTACAAGTGACAGCAGATACAATATTAAAACAGGACTGATAAAGGTACTATAGCTGGTGACAAACATGCTTACACAGAATCAATCAATCAATCAATTCAGGTTAAAACTGACACATTGAATACAATTGGTGATATCGCTAGTATCAAACTGTTTGGAATTTATCAAATAGACACCTCAAGTACAAGCATATGCAATGCACTGTAAACAATTTCAATAAATTTATTAGAAAAGCATAACTGCTTTTTCCTTTTACGAAAAAGTTTCTTTTATGTATGTGCTCCAGCGAAAACCTCATATTTTTAAACATCAAGAAGCAAGAAATTGATACTCAAAACCTGCACACACCTGATTAATGTTATGTTAATATTCACATTTACTCACTTCCAAGTAATAATTTTCTTTCTGCTACTCCAAGTACCTAAATTAAGCAAAAAAGTTGAAGATCTTTTGCAAAACGAAGAAATATACATAGAGGACTACAATAACAACACATTTTAAAAACATTCCAGCCTTAGCTGTAATTGAAGTAACAACATTAAGCGTTGGAAACAAAAACGCACACCTATATACACAAACGTGCACACACACAAACATATACACATATACATTACAACAATAATTACACATTTTAAAACATTCCGACCATAACCGAAATTAGAACTACAAACGCAAGTCCTAAAACAAATTGAAATATGTAGCTGCATATACAGAACACTTGAAATGAATTACACACACCTATATACACACACACGGACATATACTATAAACACACACACACACACACACAGATAGAGAGAGAGAGAGAGAGAGAGAGAGAGAGGGAGGGAGGGAGGGAGGGAGAGAAAGAGAGAGAACTACACATTTTGAAACATTTCAGCCCTAACCGAAACTAAAAGTAAACAGTTGCTAATGAATCAAAACGTCGTTGTTCTAATAAACATTACAAACACAATAACTAAAATCAATTGAAAGTTGCATTCACAAATACAGAGCAATTGAAGTGAAATACAGTGATTTACCTACGATTAGTTGCTCAATACTGCGTAGATCAACGGAGAAATAGGAAGCGCGGCCATCAGAGATAGATTTAGAGAGGAGCGAGTCACGATCGACGAGATCGAGTTGCTCAGCGGAATCGGCAACCCGGACGATCCAATGACCGAGTGATAAGAGACGTGAGACGAGTGATTTTCCGATTAAACTCCGGCCGCCGAGTACTACGCAGGTTTTTACTTCCTTCTCGATCGGCATCGCTAGAGTCTATACGTGGAGAGAGAGGAGAGAGATGTGTATATGTATGTGTATGTATAGAATGAGGAGGAGTGAGTACTAACAACTCCGAGAGAGAGGGGCACCAATATAGTGCTGCTTAGCTTGGCGCCCAAAATAAGAAAAATGTAGTGCTGGTAGGTCCTCTATGTCCTCTATGTTTTTTGAGATAACGCCCCAACTACACCACTTTTGTGATTCACTTGCCCAAAATATCATTATGCATTGAGGTATGTTCTTTTTATCCATAACGTATAGCAAGATACGCAT